>JALPQD010000022.1:3055092-3655092 GCA_023101885.1 Typhlomys cinereus | reverse complement strand
GGCGATGCCGTAGCCTTTGGAGTCCAGGTTTCCTCCAACTTTCATGGTATCACAGGGCTTCCTTTGCTCAATGTACTCGTTCATGGTGGATTCCAGCAGGTAGGCATATTTCCCCTTGGATTTCCTCACTCGAGCCACTCCCTCAGCTGTGGTCCTCACAAACACAGAGGGCTCTGCGCTCCTCATGTACGTCCACATTTTATCAAATACTGCAATTTTAGATCTCTGCAGAGAAATCAAAAGGGCCAGAAAAAAAATAAAGAGAAGGTTTTTAATCCAGCAGAAAGGAAAGTAGGCATGATTCACCTGTGCCAACAGAGAAAGTAACTTCATCTTTTAACATTAACATCATTTCTCAGTAACAATTCAAATGGCATGGAAAAATAATTTGCCTTTTTATTTGTGAACATTGTAATCAAGACCCAAAACAAGTTGAAGAATACATGGCAGTATATACAGGACTAATTCTAGGTAAAAGACATCTAAAAGGGCATTTTATTCCCAAATCCTAAAAATTCTATTCCTAATTAAAGGCAGAGCAAAAGACCAATGTTAATTAGGCATGCAAGCAATAACCTTAAGATAATAGCTGGTAGCTGAGGAATACAGATTGTTAGACATATACACTAAATGACACATTTATACAATAGCACTATTTTTAAAAGATATATCCATAGGCCCTTTAAGCTTTTTTTTAATTAAAAACCAAACAGCAAGTTTTCTTTTAAATGTGTAAGCATTAAGCTATTATTTATTTCAAGATGTGAACATTCTTGCCAATGACTGAAAAAGAAAATATAGTTTGAACAATTATTGAATGAATGCTTATCTTAAAAATTAATTGATTCAGAAACAAAAATTGACTTAAGAGGCGTTTAATACTTCCTGCACTAAAAGAAACCGAACACAAAAGGAGAAGAAAAAAGCATTTTTATATCTGCATATTTGTCTAAGCACAATTCTCTCAAATGACTTTAATCCCTTTGGGGAAGGTGACTTTGAATAACCCCTTTTGTTATTCTAATATGGAAGGTTTGGGACATAAGGTTAAAATTAATAATTTGCATCAAGTACTCATGAGATTTGGGAGTTTTTGTTTGTTATGGTCCTGCAACTTTCAAATTATAAGCTTTGTCTAACAGATAGCAAGATCAAGTAGCTGAAGAGAAACTGGCCTGGGAGAGATTCAAGGACTCGTTAGCATGCCATGCAGAAAACCAGGAGCATCATATACAAAAACATTTTATTATGCTAAAAAAAAGAGACAGGCTTAAGAACTGAAGAAGAATAGTCTTTATGCTTGTACCCTGTGCCCAGTAATTTATATCACATATGAAGCTGTCATCCATCGGTTGCTTTTTGAAACTGTCACCCCACGAGGGGGGACAGTTATACTGAAACAGACTCGTGGACCATTGCAGTTCAGTGGTCTATGCAATAAGAAGATCCAGGAATCCTCCAAAAAAAATCTTCATCTCAAACCCACATTCCTTCCTTGTGAATACATTCTGTGTCATCTAATTTACTAAGCTGTATGCCGGTCTCTGACAATACCCCGTCTTGAGATAACAGATTTGAAAAACTAATTTCCTAATCAACCTTACTTCCTCTCTGTAGGGAGTGAATATCTGCAAGAGAAAAATGTTCCACCAAGAACATTATTCAATAGGAATAATTTAATGTTATAATCCTTACTGTAATTGGCACAACATTTTGTACATAGCAGATTCCTTAAAAATATATATTAATTACATATTTTTGAGGAATGATAAGGTGAAGCTGCCTTTGCTTGCTATAGAAACTAATTGACTTGCCTTGCTATTACATTCTTTTTTACTATACATCAATAGTTTGAAGTAGTATTTAAGTTCAGTTAAATAGCACATAACTATATTCAGCTTCAAAGTCTTTTGCAATTTGAATTCCCACAAAATTTGATGTTTAAACATTTTGGAACAAAGTTATCAGCTATTATAAAGGAGTTAAATTTTTTAAATATTTTATCTAATCAACTGCTAAAGAAAATCAACAAACCACAATCCAGAACTTCAGAGACTCTATATCAACCACCTAGAACTAGGCCAGCTTAATCTCTCCCCATCTTGAAGCTCAGGGAAATTTGCGGAAGAGGGGGCGGTAAGAGTGTAAGAGCAAAAGGATGGGAGGAGCAATGATATGTAAGATACTCCATACTAGTTAGGGCTGAAGCAATCATTATTGGACTTTGCATGCCCTGCACATTGTCCAACACACTGTTGACCTCACAAAGTCTAGCATCTGCTAAAGGCACCAAGATCCTTGGAGGCAAAGGATTGGCAGCCACAGCAGTGTTCCTATTCCTAAGGGGAACATGGGAAAGGGTTCAGGGAAAGGCCACTGGGTCCTTGTACGTCATCGGAGAGAGGGCCCAGAGGAAAATCAGGCATGCACAAGAAAGGACTCTCTGGGAATTGGGGAGGGAGGCACTGGGGGATGGGGAGGGAGAAGGGTGTGAAGGGGGAGCAGGGGGTACGGGGGGAGGAGGAGGGAGGGAGGGAACTGGTGTACCTAATAAGTTTGTATGAGCTGAAATAAAAAAAAGAAAAGAGAAAAAAAATATTTTATCAAATCATCAAATTTTATCATTTGTAAAAAATTTCTTTTTTTCTGTTAGACTTAAGGATATTTCTCAAACTATGAATACATTGCATGTAAAGATTAAAGGATTTGAAATTCTGCATGGAAAAAATATGTGAGAGTATTTTTATTGAGCTGCTTGACCACAATTCTTGCAATTCAAAAGTTATAATATCTGGGGCTGGAGAGGTAGCTTAAGGGTTAAGCCTCCGCCTTGCAGGCAGAAGGTCCTGAGTTCGGATCCTGGACCCCACGTATATACGCCAGGCGGAAGCGGGGGCGGCCTGCGCTTCTGATCCTGGTAGGGCGGAGCCTGTGAATTCCGGGGCAGAAGGAGGTGGAGGTGTCCGTGGTGGTTCTACACACACACACATACATACACACACAGACACACACGCACGCGCACATATGCATATGCACACAGTTGAATAAATAATAATAATAAAAAAGTTATAATATCTGATATGTTTCTTCATCTAGACTTACAAGTTCTATCAAATTAAATCAATCATTTTTATAATGGAACTTTACAATTATCACAGCACACTTGATAATGCTACTTAATATTTATTTATCTATGAGGGAGAGAATTACACATGCCATAATGAACATGTGGATGTCAGATGTTAACTTTTGAAAATTTGTTCAGTCTTTCAAATATGTGGTTTTCTAAAGATCAAATTCAGAGTTGCCAGGTTTATGCTCAAATGCCATTGCCCATGGGCCATCTTGTTGGACCATGATGTTGCTTTTAGCTCAGAAGGACTTTATAATGTACTTGCAGAATAATAAAATTTATAAACAGATATGGTTCCAGGCAAAAATAAGAATTATTATCCAATACCTATTTTTCCAGTGAGTTAGTTCATTGCTCCTCAGTTAGCAGCTGTCTGTTCATTTCATCAATCAAGTTAATGAACTATTTTCAAGGCCACACCTCTTTATAAAGTGCTATTGAGCAGCTTTGGCAGCACTTCTTAATGAGTGCAGTACATATTCAGGCCCATATTATATATTAACAACTGTCACTCTCAGGGAAGAGAGCTATTGACTTGAATCATGTTTCCAAGAAACATGAAGAACTTCACAACATTCTTACTAGTTGCATTTCAAAGTAAATCTTTGTTTACTATTTATTCACAACAGGGGGAAGTAGTTGTTCTGAGTAAAATATTTAATTAAATGATTCCCAGAGTTCTGGTCATACATAAAGCCCAGACAAGCCAAGAGCAATGAGCAATAGGCAATAAGCAGAAAGCAAATAGTACTAAGCAGTGTTCCAAAGCAAAGCTGTCCCCTGGCACCACCATCTATGGACTAACATAGTAGATTCTACTTGATTTTCTGCCAGGTTGGTTTACACAACAGTGCTTATGAAGTTTAATTTACAAGTGAAGGAGCAACGCAAGAAGAGAGAAACATGACACTTTCTCTATCCAAATCCTCACCACTCTTCCTTAGAATCCTTCTACAAACAGACTGAAAAAGAAAAATGTGGAACAGCTTTTCTAGATGTGAAAATCAATCTCACATGGCCAATTAAGAATCTCCCAGAGACTCATGCTGCATATATCTGGTATTGTACATCAGAAGTCATTAAGCAATTTTCTGGAAAATGAAAATAAAAATAAATCAATTTCCCTCTATTAGTCCCATCTGTGAACTCTGAAGAGGAACACAGGGTCACAATGTTCATGACCTTCCTAACCATATCTATACTGGAGTATATCTTAACATGATTAAAGACAAAGTTAGCTTCTTAAGTCAAGATGAATTCTCATATAATTCTCATACAAACCTATCAATGGGAAGACTAGAATAAGTTTGAAGATATAACAGCACAATGCATTGCAGATAAAATGTATGAATTACTTTGAGTTGCTACATTTCATTGTATTTTGTCACTAAAAAGAAAGAAAACATAATGGCAACTTAAATCAACAACTTTGAAGCAAACTACTATGAAGCAAAGTAGTGTTAACCACAAATATTGTTGTATAATAAATATATTAACATTTTTCATGTATGCTTCTATACATTGTGTGAACCATGCTACATTTAGTGACTTCATACATATTCTTTTCATATATTTCCTCATATAGCACATGAAATCTTAATGCTTTCTAGGAGGTTTTTTTTTTTTTTTTTGGTATTTCCCTAACTTCCAGTCTTTCCTTCTCTGATTTTCCAATATCCACCCACACCTATGCAGTAATGCTTGGTGTTTTCCTCTTACTGTAATTTGTTTAAAATACCTCTCATATTTAATATGTATGGTGACCATATACACTGTTGAAGGATGAGGATTTAAAGGCCAGTATTACTGGATGCAGGATGCAGCTCATTTGTAGAGCATTCGCCTGAGATGCAAGGCCACAGGGTTGATTTTCAGCAAAACAAAAGAAATAAGTGGTCAGTATTACTTTAGCTGAATTAAGAAAGATGTTAGCACTGCAAACTGTCCTTATCACAGAAAACAGAAAAAGATAAAAATGAACATGGAGTAGTATGATGGGCCTGGCCCAATGTAGTTATGTGTTGATTATGCTAGGAATTATACTTTAACAGAAAACCAGCATGAAACATCTTGTGGAGGAAGCACCCAACTGCTAAAAATAAAAATGAAACTAATTCAAGAATCCATGGCATAAGGCCAAATTTAAAAAACGTTTCCTGAGACAGGGATTTCTTTCTCCCTAAGAAGTATTCAGCGTTGAGATAGAAAGCAACCAGTTTCTTATTTAAAAATAATGCCCAAATTGTCACCTCCATGATGACATGAATCAGCTTTCAAATGAACTGGATATGCTCATCTCATATTTTCCATTCTCATCTTTCCATTCTATAAATTAGGTGATTATTAAAGGCTAATGAAATATTTACAGAAGTGTGTTTTAATTTGTTTTCATGAGAATTTAGCATATGAGTAATCTGGCATTTAAAATGAAACTGGCTGTTAAGTAATATGATATTTAAACTATGTTTAAAAGTTAAGTGACAAAATTTTTCTTTGGGCAAACTTTGGACAGTTTGCTAGTCCAAAGAAGCACAAAAAAATCTTCAATGTATGTAAGGAAGCACTAACTCTTGAAAATAATCGTAAGATTTAAGTAATATTCTATCTGCAAAAACAAGTCATGGAGACATTCTTATAAAATTTGGAAGAATTCCCTTAAACAATTGTGTGTAACTTTTTATACCATTTTGGTTTTAGGGATAAAACCCAAAGAGTTGCATATTTTCAGCAAGCCATTAACTATATCCCTAGGCAAGAAATTATTTTTGGTAGTATTTTGAGTAACTAAAATTAAGACCAAGGCTGGAGAGATGACTCAAAGATTAATACTCTGCCTCACAAGTAGGAATTTCTGAGTTTGGATCCCAGGTCCCAAGTATATGCTAGGCAGAAATGGTGGAGATCTGCACTTCTATCTCAGGTGGATGGAGCCTGGGAAACTCCAGAGCAAAGCAAAAAGGAGTTAGAAACAATCCAGGATGATTCCCAAAGTCACCTTTGGGCCTCCACAGGGACATATAGTACCCTCTGACACACACACACACACACACACACACACACACACACACACACACACCATACATTCACACGCAATAAATAAATAGATCAGTAAATAAATAAATAAATAAATAAATAAATAAATAAATAAATAAATAAAGTTTAAAATTAAGACTAAAACTCAGAGCTTAAAAACATGGAAACCACAAGCACAGATGTGGAAAGACATTTAGAGAAAGTCTGAGAGGAATCTGATCTATACCTTTTTGACAAAATGAGCAGGTATGTTTTATAATGACAAAGCATCATCACACACCTAAAAGGATGTAGTTTAAGTCTGCATTCTTTTAGCCATATCAAAAATGCAGTTCTAATAAAGTAAAGAATTTGAATTCATGATGGTTTACATGGATAAGTGGCAGCTGTACTCACGAAGAAGAGACAGAGAGATCATGAGTGATCTCATAGCTGAGTAAGCTATGCAGTGCATTGAGATATTGTCTCAGAAAACCAAAATCAAGCAACCAAAAGTATTTGAACTAAACCTATATAAGATTATAGCTTTACAAAACACACAGTTAACAAAAGATAATTTCATGTTTATATTTATGGTATGCCAGCCAAAGCAAAGTAGAACATATCGATTATTTTCACTGCTGGTTATTTTATGTTGCTATTCATACTTGCTTATAATTTTGTTTAAAATTTCTTCTAATAGTAAAATTTTGGTTAATTCTAGAAAAACTTTTAAAGAATCAACAAAATTTCCTGTAAGATCTAAGAGAGTTTTTTCAATTTCTGTCACTGAAGAATACTAAGCCATATTCATTCTTAAAGATATTGAACTTTATTTTAGATCTCTATGAATTTTAACATTATTTGATTTGTTCAATCTCCCTTTATTCTTTTTAATTTCACTATAAAAATACACATCCACCTTTACCAATGACTTTGGATAATAGCTCAGTATAAACCAGAACAAAATTAAGAGTTAGAAAACTGGATGATAGATTGCTTTAGTATCACCATTGTCTTCGCAAACCGAGGGACATCTATCCCCTCTCCCCTAGAAATTCAAATGGCATCAAAGAAGGAAGAACAAAAAGAAAACCAAGAACAACCTCAACCTTATGCGGAAGACTCTTACCACAGTTGAAAAGTAAATGTACAGAACTATGGTTTTGTCTCATCAACAACACAGACTTAGCTGAAACTTGATTCTAATACATTTAGATCAATTGCACAATTCTATATTTCTCTGTTCAGAGCCCTCAGATATGTTTATCACCATAGCAACTAACATGAAAAAGCTGGAAAAGATGATCCTTCCATTTGAACACAATAAGAAAATACACTGAACACTGAGTCATATAGAGTGCCTATGCAGTTTTTATTCTAAAAATCTTCCTCCTGAAGAAAACAAATAGGGATTTTCAAGGATTTTGAATTAAGAGTTATCTAATTTTTCTGTATTGCTATAACCTTTTCTAATATATTAACTGTCCTTATGATTTGCCTGTCTGAAAACAAATGTGTATGTATGTATATACACACACGAGCATATCCAGGCACCATAAGCAAGAGCTTTCTGTAATCTGATTAGAGTTGTATTATTCAGAAAGTGTGACATGAAAGACACTCTAAATGACCCAACTGAATAGTCAGAGACAACAGCGACATTGGCAGTGAATAACTCTGGGCTAATCGATGAGCAATAATAACTCATTTTGCCTGGAGAAAGCTACCACTGTGGACAATATTCGTAATTCAGCACTCAGATGCACTCCATTCTCAACACTTAAGCCATGAAGCCACAAGGTTCAGGATGATTTCCTAGATATTCCTATGAAACCGAGAGCCCCTAGCTGCACCACACAGTCCTTGCACACAGCAGTATTTTGTAAAGACATCTATGGCGAAGCTATTGACCTTTCCTACACAGTTCGCTTGGCTAGTACTAGCGGAAGCGAGCCAGCAGACACAGGCTTCTGCCAGATAACCTGGAGAGATGGTGGCCTTAAAATGCATTCAGTGCTTCCTCCAATGTACTGTAGAATAGCGAGAAAATTAAAATGTCAGAGAAAGATGAGCCTCCAGCCAGGAGGAAATGATTCAACTTGTTCTGGATCATCTAGAGAAGAAGGTTTGGGTATGCAAGCTCTGGCAGCTGTGCAGACAGTGCTGTGGTAATCAAGCGCCATGGAGAAGAGAACGACAGTAGATATGACTAACCACTCATGAATGACTTCCACATGTGCATGGTGCTATTTCTTGCTTATCTATTTGCATTCACCATTTCATTTAATGCCTACAATTTTAGAAGCTATTTGCACATTTAAACATAGGTGAAGGAATGCGGAGGATCTATTCTGATATGGGGAACATTCTGGATGCATCTGAAATGATGCCTGACTACATTCCAATAACAAAGTATTTAGAAGACATGTAAGTGTACAGTTGGTATGAAAAATGCTACAGGTGCAGGTTTCTGCCCACACAGAAACACATGATCCAGGTAACAGAGGTACAGAAGTTGCTGGCAGTAGGACAAATGATAAAGTAACGTGGAGAGCAATTATAAATTAATTAAATCTATTCCATAGACTATATCAGCAATGAAGACATGCTGTATCACTACTAAACACAAAAAGTAACTGGAAAAAATGGTAACTTTACGAAGTTGTACTGAATGATTTTTCTACAAGGGAAACAGAACATTTTTATTTATAATAATATTTCAATATTTTTGGAATGACTGAATTGGAGACCAAGATCTTACTTGCTGTTCTTAGCAATTCTGCTACAGAGTTATGCTTTCAGCCCTTTTTTGCATGTTTTTGTCTGCTTGGTTTTTTGTATGAACAGGCATTCTTAAATTTCTCAGTCTGGAATTTGCTCTGTAGTCAGCCATGTTTGACCTTGTGATCTTCCTTTTTGTCAGTCCTCCAAGTAGCTGGAATTACAGGCCTGAATCCTTAGATTCTGACAATATTTTATATTTAAATACCAATTTTTGCCATAGTACAGAGTGGTAAAATGAACTGCAACCATTATCAATCACTGGTAGCCATGATTATTGTATAGTAAATCATAGATAATAACTTCAAGCTATTCATTTAACTGTTGTAAAGGACAATTACATTGATATTAGTTAGTTAGTTATACTATGTCTGAACTTCATAATGTCTTTGATGTTGGATAATTCTAGTATAGCATAATAGATTAAATTAGCCATTTAAAAATGGGAATGACTATGCATTTGTCATATAGTTTAAGGTCCGGTAGAGTGATAAGTATCACAGAATTTTATTACTCAGTATTGTTTTTGTGCCTCCCTGTAAATTTTGAGTTTGTTTTGCCAATGTCAGTGAGGAACGACTGCTCTATTGAACCTGCATATTTCTTTTAGTAGGATGGTCATTTTAACAATATCAGTTCTACAGATCCAGGACCATGGTATTGGCTCCAAAATAGCGATGTAGACCAATGGATTAGAATTGAAGACATCAGTTCATACACCTACAGTCACATGGTGCTGGTAAAATTGGATGTCTGCATTGAGAAAAATGAAACTGAACTCTTATTTGTCATCCTGCAAGAAAATAAATTCCAAATGTATCAAAGACTTCAATGTTAAACCAGAAACTATAAAATTCCTAGAAGAAAAAAATAGGAAGTACATTTGAACTTATTTTCTTAGTCCATATTTTCTTAATAGGACCCAGATGTACAGGAAATAACAGCCTTTACAAGTGGGATTTTATGAAATTAAAAAGCTTCTTTTCAGCAAAAGATATTGTTCACCAAGCAAAAAAAAAAAAAGGCAAATTACAGAATAGGAGAGAGTCTTTACTAACCATACAACTGACAGAGGACCAGTATTCTGAGTGCATAAATAACTAAAAAGTTAAATACCAATGAAGTAAACAACCCAATTTAAAAAATGGGTCTCATAACTACAAAGAAACTGTTCACAAGATGAAATTCAAATGTCTAACAAATATCTTTAAAACTGTTCTACCTCCCTAACCATATGGGAAATGCAAATCAAAACCATCCCGAGATATCGTCTCATCCCAGTCAAAATGGCTAAAATCCAAAACACAAACAAATTCTGGAGAGGATGTGGGAAGAAAGGAATCCTCATACATTACTGGTGGGAATGTAAGCTTATACAACCCCTTTGGAGATCATTTTGGGGACCCTCAAAAGTTAAGAATTGAAATACCATATGACCCAGCTATACCACTCTTGGGAATATTTCCAAAGAACACTGCATCCTGCTAAAGAGTTAGACGTGCATACATGTTCACAGCAGTTCTATTCATGATAACAAAGGAATGGAATCAACTTAGATGTCCAGCAGCAGACAAATGGTTAATGAAAATGAGGGACATATATACACTATAAAACTATTCAGCTGTCAGGAAAAATTAACTAATGAAATTTGCTGATAAATGGATGAAACCAAAAGAAATTGTGCTGAGCAAGTGTGTCAGATGCAGAAACATAGACACCACATGTTCTCTCCCTTATGAGTCCTCACATTAAACGTTCAGATTGACCTAATCGAACAGAGACTTTTACAGCACCCACAGAATGCTAAGGAACATAAGCCAGGAGGTGGAAGAAGAGCCTCAAAGTGCAGACATAAAAGAACACAGGCAAATAGGTGAATAAGGCATTTAGAAAGAAAAGTTTTGCAGAGGACGGAAGAACAGGATAGGATGCAGTAAGGAATGGGGTGAACCTTCAGGTAACCAATTGCCTACTAACTAGTTTTAAGCACCCTCCTCCCCCCTTTAATTCCAGAGAACAGGTACCCAACACTATAAACGTGTCTAAACAACGTTGTAAGGGGGGAAATAGACACTGGACAGAAACAGGTGTCTTAGCATTAGCCATAAATACCTGATAGCAAACAATCATCTAAACACCTCTCATTATAGTTTTAAATAAGAAAGGATGGCAACACTCACACAAGATTCAACCCATTGTGAAGAAAGATTTTATGCAAGATACTCCACACAAGTTAGGGCCAAAGCAATCATAATTGGACTTTGCGTGCCCTGCGCAATGTCCAACACATTATTGACCCCACAAAGTCTAGCATGGGCTAAAGGCACTAGGAGCCTTGGAGGCAAGGGACTGACAGCCACAGTAATGTTCCTAAGCTTAAGGGGAACACAGGAAAGGGTTCTGGGAAAAGCCACTGGGTCCTTGCACCTCATCGGAGAGGAGGACTCAGAGGAGAGTTCGGCATGCACATTAAAGGATGCTCCGGGGATTGGGAGGGGAGGCACTGAGGGATGGGGAGGGAAAAGGGAGGAGAGGGGTCACAGAGGGGTGGGGGTGGAGGGAGAGAGGGGACTCGTGTACCTGTTAAGTTTGTATGATTGGAAATAAAAGATAAATAAAAAAAGAGAAAAATTAGTGAAGGAGGAAACCACAACTAACCAGAGAAAAGAAAAAGTATTGGCAGCCCTAAAAGTTAAGCCCAAATCAGTCCATTCAGAGCTCTCCCCATCTTACATCTCAGGGAATCTTGCAGAAAAGAGGGCAGTAACATTGTAAGAGCCTAAACGTGGGAGGTCCACTACTGGCCAGGTCACTCGAGTCACAACTGGGTTGCTGCATCAAAGAGCTCACTGCAATGAGGCCTACCCCCACCAGATCTACATATGGCTGGCATACCAATACTGCCCCACGGACCAACGAGGCTCTCAGGAGAAATAACTACACTCATTTGGTGTCATAGGGACAGGTGCCAAACAATTGAAGGGAATGATAGTTGAAGGAGTTGAAGTGGGTTTACCCACTAAAAGTCCACCTATACTGCTATGGGCCCCCTAATAGTACAGATGATCCAAGGTAAGCCCCATGGTCCACACAAGCAGACAAGCACAAGGGTGGCAAGGAGAGAGGTGAAATGGTGAAGAGAGAGAATGGAAATAAGAAGAGGAAAAGAGGGCGGTCATGGACAACCATTCGTTTTGTTTGCATAAAAGAAAATATTTAATTAACAGTGGGAATGATTACATTCCTTACCAAAAACAGGGGACACCTTTACTTCTTCTTGACACTACCAAGATTGAAGCAGACCACATAGAGAGAGTGTGTGTGAAATGTTCCTCATCCTCACAGGAGAAACAACCAAAGGGTTGGTTACAGCAAGAAGGACTGAGGACAGTAGGGAGATGCTCTTGCTCCTCTTCTGCAAGTTACTCCTTGTGTTATGTGGACCTACAGGCCAAGGATGAGTTCATATCCCAAAGCCAGTTCCTATTCTAAAAATCTCATTTGCTTGGGAACATAATGTGTACATCTATGAAATCATTTTCTACTTATAAGATCTGCCCTATTTTATCAAAAGAGGAAACTTATCAAAATCAAAGCTCTAAAAATAGCACTTTATATTTGCAGCCAGCCTAACTCCTTCCTACTTATAGACAGTCTACAATGCCATGCCACTATAATTCAGAGTATTCAGCAACTCCACATCATATCACCAACACACACGTGGCTTCATTAGCTAACAGATATTATATTTCTTAGTGATTACACGATTTCTGTCCCAAACTACTTTTAGCAATGCAAGATAAACATTTTATTACTATTTAATTTATTATCATTTTAGAAAATTACAGCTTATCCAGATAAGCTTATATTAGCTTATCCAGAGTTTAGGACAAGCTAAAGTAATAATAATGTAATCCAATTTGATAGTCAAACACTTAGTTGAACTCTGCAAGTGTTACATGCTTTAGCAGAAACAGCTAATATACTTCACTATGAAGGAGTTACTGCACGCAAGAAATTCAGAATAAGGTTTTTCATCTTGACAAACATGTTATGAAGACAATGATTCATGGGTTATTATTAGGCAAGCCACTAAGAGAACAGAATTCAGAATTCTATTTGAGAAATAGACATTAATCTCAAAATGCCCTTGAGTTGTTTTTTATTCTTAAAGATGTGGACAATGTTGTCACTTCTCAAATCAGTTTCCCCCAAGCTGAATCCAGAGCTTCTGCTAGGATGATAATAAACAGTTGCCATGCTTACTCAGTGATGCCCTAATTTTTTTATAAAAAGAGTAGAACTAATAAAATCCAAGTTTTAAAAGAGTATAAAAAGGAAAAAACTATTAACAAAACAAAATTAGAAATTTCCTTCTCAGGTGGGTACAAACCACTTCAACTGTCTGCACAGTGCCCTTTCCCACTGCTTGTAGCTATTTCTCCTGAGATCCTCGCTGATCACTGGGGGCACATGGATGTGTCAGTGATCGTGTAGCTATAGTGGAGGTAGATTTCATTGCAGTGAGCTCCTGAGTGCATCAACCCTGTCATGATTGAGGAGATCTGGCTGGCAGTGTGTCTCCCACTTTTAGGCTTTTATAAACTCACTGCCTTTCCTTTTGCATCTTTTGTGCCTGCTTGTATGGACATTAGAAACAAGGCAGTATCAGAGTCTAATGATTAGCAAGTGGCAAGGGCTTCTTCTGTCACAAGTAATTAATTCTTCTATCGAGTCTTAGTTTGGAAACTAAGCATTATTGGTATTCTCCGAGCAAACCATACAAGCACATCTCAGTCTAGCGTCAGCCCACTTTCCCTGTGTCTATAGAAAACCTGGTAGACTGGGTGCCATGATAATCAGCTGGCTAGATTCCTGTCTGTCCTGAATGTACCTTGCAGAGGAGACTCCAGTCCCAAGAGATAGAGGACAGTTGAGAAAGAGGACAGACCCAAAGTGGGTCATGAATATTAATTTTAGGAACAGAACCCAGAATTTCCTTTGAATCTTTCCTTTGAATACCCAGAAATGTAGAAATGTGAACATACTTCGGCTACTACATTATAATATACACTAAGAATTTAAGTTGAAAAAGACATTTAAAAATCTCTTTTATCTTTAAAAATAAAGTTTGCTTTGTTTAAACTATTTTCTTGCCACTCTGTATCTAGAGATTCTGCATTTTAAAGACAATGTATTACTCTAAAGCAAAATTATTACTTAATTCCCTAATATTAAAGCCAAAATATATCATCTGTGATAAATTTGAGATATTATGGATTCAGCAGGAAAATTAGTCTGGCCTGAAAAATACAGGGGGATTTTTCATCATATTATATAAGCATGTAACCCAATTATCAAATATGATACAATAAGCAAACTTGTTCACAATTGCTTATGAGACTATAGCTGGGTGGGTAGTAGAAAGTTTTCCTGGCATATCTGAGACTCTAGTTCAATCCCCAGTGCTAAAAGAGAAATAATAAACAAATAAACTAGAAAGCCATCTTAATTAATCCAAGTTGAAGATAAAAAAACCTTTGCATATAATAAATTTCCTAATCACAACCATGATACGTATTTCAATGAAAGAATTAAATGACAAATATTTATTCTTGATGGCGTATGCTCATCTTAGATTTTATTTACTGATATGACGTAACAAATAATGGCCTATAATATGCTTTTTGTACTTGTGTAAGTGTGGCTGCATGTGTGTGCTGTGTTGCTCTACAAGCAAAAGGACATAATTTTAGATCCCCGGATACCACATACAATGCTGGGTGGGTGTGTCAGCCCAGCTTCAGGAGGCAAAAGAAAAATAATCCCCATAGGAAGCTGGCTAGCCAGATCAGTACTATTGCTGTGAACTAAGACTAAGACGTACGAGTAGAAACCCTGCTTCTGACGGAATAAATGGAAAACCAACAAAGATGTTACCTAATGTCATCTTAGGAGATGCACACATAACCCACACACGTACGCCATATATGTGATCACATATCCATGAACATACACTCCAGACATGTGTGTGTAGCCTCTTACAGATGTAGCCACACACATGAACACATATACACACACTCACATTCTAGATACACAGAAAGGAAGAAAAGTTACCAAGGTCTCTGCACACAACAGAGTAGCTATATTCCTACTCCCAGCACCATAGTTCCACCATAGCTGAAGTCATCAGGAACTGAGATCAGAAGTAATGTGGGATGAGAGTCTTCCAATTATAAAGTACCGTTTGGACATTTGGTCAGTGAAAGATCTTAGTCCTAACCTCAAAGTCAATTGAGCAACATCTCATTCAAAACCAGATATGGCTGAAGATACTGGTTGATTATCAAATCATCACCTGCTGTTCATTGACTTAAGTCTTCAATAAGCTGAGTTTAAACATTTTAATACAATAATTATTTTGAAAAGTAATGGAAAAGTAAAAGAAACCTAAGATAACAGATTAAAGAAAAATTAACTAGTACCTAATAGGCATTTCATTTTGCATTACCTACTTTAAACATATGAAGTTAAGGATCTTTCCATATGATGTTTACACAGAAAATTCATAGATTTCACCTAGGAACAGAATCTGTTTCCTGATTTAAAAGTAACATAACTGCTATGAGTGTGGGTTTCTTAATTATAAATTGTACACAGTGGACATATTTATGAAAAAATAAAAGAAAGTAGCAGTTCCTTTTTGATTCAAAAGTCAATTATAATGTGAACTACATTTTGTTCCAAAGACCTTCCCATTTTTATAAAACTAAAATTTCAGGCAATGCTGTGTGTTTTTCTTCTTCTCCTGAGGATTTCAGAGTTAGAAAATTGAGACGGCTAAGGTGAGGGATTGAGAAAGGAACAAGATAGAGACCAAGTCAGGAAGAGAAACAGAGGCTGGTCCTTCCATATAGCTTCTCTGCATGTACCATGGAGTAGAGAGGAAAGTTCACACAGGTTAAATGTTAGGAAGAAACACAGAGGCTACAAAGCAGAATGGCTTACCCTGAAAAATTCTTTAGTGGAGCCAGAGTCTAATGTTCCATAAGCAATTTCTGTTTGCTTAGACAGATCCTCAGCACTTTCGATGGGAGACACCATCCTCTCTACAGTCAGGAAGGCAGCTAAGTTAGCCGTGTAGGAGGAGATTATGATCAGGGTAAAGAACCACCACACACCTCCAACAATGCGCCCAGAGAGGGATCTGATAACAAGTATGAAATGGATTTGTAAAGTGAAATGAATGACCTAATATTAAACAAGTTAACAGTAATATGCAAATATCCATTTACAGAAGAGCATTTCACTTCATACCTTTTAATACATGTACTAGTTAATGAAATTGAAAATTACTAATCATTTTGGACAAGAGCTACAGTGGTATTAAATCTTAGGATGTACTCCAAGGTCAAAACATTAGGATCCTAGATTTTTTTCATAGTTATATATCTAAATAATTTACAGCATAGAATCCCATAAGGAAGCAAATTCTAGAAATGCACAAGTCATCCAATGATCATAATGCTTTATCTCCTTATAACATAAACAAAGGTAAACAAGAGAATCAAAAAAGCAACTTTCATAACAAAATCACATATTATTTAAAAAACAGTGCACTGCAGATGTAGTCTCAAACAGACACCCCTTTAATTCATTCAAACCCTCAAAAGACCCAGTCTTTTGAAAAATATAATTAACATAACAGAGAAAATGGAAAAATGAAGTGAACCTATATATAAAACATGATTCTTAAAGAATAAAAATTAGATGATGCCTTCATGGTATGGGCTGCTGTGACTCTGCTCCTTTGAGCCTCCTGCTTCAGAGGAAAAGAAAACTCGAAGAAAATAGATTAGATGTTTAATAGCCTATCAATACATAAACTCACAGTGCTATTTATGATAAGCTATATTTTCATGATGATAAATAGATGTGTTTTAAAGTTCAATAGATTCCCAATACTTGAAAAGAGATAAATATACTAGTATTTATCAAAATGTTATCTGTATTATTTTTGAAGATTTTATGAGGTTCTATACATAGTTAAGAAATTTAAGATAGATAGCATTGCGAAAATTTGAATTATGAAAAATTGGCAATTTTTGGCCAAAAACTAAAACGAATAACAATTTGTATTAAGTAATGCAGTCTCTGATACAATATTGGTAGAATACACCACTAAAGTAGTCAATGAAAAAGCACAATCTATTTTGAAAGGTTTTTGTAAGATTTTGTTTAAAATGAGAAAACAACAGAAATGGAACACCGAAAGAAGGTGATAAAAAGCTATCATTATGACATCACTATGAAACATGAAGAGTTAAACATGATGGCGTGGAAATATATAGGTGTTGAACCTCCATTCTGAAAAGGTTATTGTCTACATTTTTTACTTGGAATCTCTTTCTATAGACACTTACTCCCAAAATGTTTCCTTTTACCATAAATTAGAGAACAGGCACCATGTATTTCTCTAGAAGGGCAGGTTCAGTACTGGTCTGTTCATGTCTCTTAGGTGTACAATTAATTTTGCTAAATACTAGACTCTCTATACTGCATCAAACTTAATATGTTTTAATAGCCATGTTTCTAAATCACACAATTGCAGTTATGAAAATAAACACTCCTGGATGTCTTCAGTTTTCTTCTAGTTCACGGCTTTAAGATATTCATTGAGATTAAATTATCAAATGTTAAATGTTTTCTTTCCTTATATTTCAATTTTAATTAAAGAAGGTATTTCTGAAAATATATTATTTTACTTAATTAAAATAATGCCAAGGCATCACTTAAATTTTCCAATAGATTTCTGGAGAAATTTCTGGAAAGGAACATATACAATTTTGATTTATGATGATAGCATCATGATTAAAGTAAAGCTTTATTTCTCAGGCCATACACTCAAGAAAATAGTAGGCATAGCCACTCTTATTTCATAACAGCCTAAATGACATGTGATTTTACATATAATTGCAGGGATAATAAAGTGAGTCAGAGAGTAAAATAAGCTTGCAGCATACTGTGCTCTTGTGTTCTGTCTCCTGGTAGGGTACTCTACCTTACACCGAAGACATTCTAATCTTTCTTTGTACAGCGTGAGTTCAATAAATCATTCCATATTTTTAACTTAAATGTGTTCTATTAATATTAATCATGTAGTTCCATATTATATTTTCCTTGGAAAGGGATCATCAATTCTTTCTTCAAATATTTAAAGAACATTTCTAAAGGTGTCTATGCAAATTCAAGCTGTTTTTCAAAGGTGGTGATCCATTATCCCATCCTGACCTAGCGGCCGTCACTGCATTCTAAAACATGGTAATTGAGTTATTTTTAAATCAGCATCAAATTTCCCACAGTTGTTTTCTGTTCAGTTTGTAAGCCCATGTTAAGTGCAATGAGAAATAACTACACTTGGGTTTTCTTATTAAACTGAATTATGCTGATGTATATTCTATGATAAAAATTCAACAAGGAAAACTGTACTATTTCAAAATGTGTGTATCTTATTAAGCAATAAAAGCTGTATGTAAATTGTATTGAGTTGTCCCTCATGAATGAAATCAAAGCACAGAACATCCCTGCTTAGAAGGCAAGGTAGGTACAAATGAGACTGATTATGTGGCACAGTGAACCCTCAGATGTCATAGACTTAAGTGTGTATTGTGCTCCAGCTAGCCACAATGTAAGTGCTTGATACCAAAGCTACTACCTGCAGTGTTGAGACGGTGGGGTGGGGCAATAAATCCTGTTCCAAGATAATGGGCCTGGCCCATCTATGGAAACACAGGATAGCCTCTACCTCAACAAAAATTTCTCCTTATCCAAAAGTCAGAGCATAATTTATGTCATCCAAGCTTGGCAATCTGATATCTAGATGTGGTCTTCTTACCAAAACAAAGCCATACCTTTAGTATTTCATGGACCAGAATATTCTTTAGCTCTTCAATATTGTTAAATTAAATTAGTTAACTAAGTATAGAGATTAGAGTATGCACCTCCTATAATTTATCAGAGGTGATCCATGTGCTCCCTTTTGCATGCCAAATAAATATGTCTGGTGTGTTTCTGACTCATCATGCCTCAGCAAAGCCAAAGGGAATTCAACATTCTTTAAAACTTTAAGATCTAAATAATTAATTTGTAAAATGTGAATTTTTTTAAAAAATTGCTGTCATTATAACTACTGGCTATTGAGAAATAAATCTTCAATCATTTCTGCCTAGAATGGATATGTCTTTCATCTTGGTCAGTGGAAGACAGTTAAACACTTGCAAAGGCTCTAAACTTTGAATCTCACATGTATAGAATTAATTCCCTCATAATTTATAAAGTGAGCCCAATCTAACAATTTAGTTAACTAGCATCAAAAGTCATTCCCTTCACTAGTTAATATTTTCCACAGTATCAAAGGAGCTGTAATTGATTCATATTATAACGTGTTAGAAGTCTAATAACATTTTGGTTTTAAATGTTCAAACTAGCACACTAGAGAAAGCATGATTTATTCATCTGAAGTCATGGCTCTCATTCATATCTGAATATAGACAAAAGCAGTAGATGCTTTGTGACAGTTTTATGGTACTTAGATAAGTTAAGGCTTAGATAACATATCTCAGTGATAATAGAGGCCAGTGAGTATATTCATGTGTCTGCATAACACCATTCAGCACAGAATAAGCTTCTAGTAAGCCATTGGTTTTCTGTCTGGATTTCCAGATGCTTAAAAATATGCTATCAAGTATTTAACAGCAGTAACCTAACCTTGAAAATTATATAGTGTCTCTAGCACACCATTTCCATGAACTGATGATAGGGAAATAAAAGAGATGAAGTATATGTTAATGAAATTTTGTCTAACATGTTGTCATATTTTGTTAACAGCTAATATCGCCCATTTTCCCATATACAGGTCTGTGGATAAGCACACAGATGACTGTAAAATGAGAATATGCAGCAAAAACACGGTACCCCTCCAAGCAGGCATGGAATGATAGGAACCTTATGCATTTTATAGCCTCTCCATGGTGTGTACAGTTTCACCAGGGAAATACCTGGGCAGCATTCAGAGAACACCGCTCAAGTATTTCACAGACTTATGCCGAGGGTCAAAACTTGTCCTTTAAGCATCTTGAATTGCTTGGACAAGCAATCGGCTGCTGGTAACTCCATTACAGTGAATTCATAAACACCATGAATGTTCACTTGAGACCTAAAATGCACAAAGCCGAAGCAGGTGAGTGACCAACCTTGGCGAAATATCGCATCCTTGCTGCATAAAGGCACCCAAGGAAAACCAGAGACTATTAAAAATCCCAAATTCATTAGTTGATTCACTACTTTGTGTTTCTCGTCCATCTTCAAACTCCTCAGTGTGCCACTCGTAGGGGCTAAATCTGCTGACCAGGAATAAAACTACACTGACCCCAATGTAGGCAAAAACAATGCACATCCAGATCTCATAGGCTAAAGGATCAAGAAAGGAAAACACTCCTGGTTTGGATTTCTGAGGCTTCTTGATCATGATAGATATCCCGAGGCTCATGAAAGGCTTGGAGAAGTCGATCACCTCTTCTCTCACCAGGGTGATAGTCAGTGGAGCAATCGCAATGTCAGCTTTCTGTAAGGGAGAAAAAGGTACGTCACAGGACCAGAATCACAGTCAGAAATGAGTCATGGCTATGTTGTGGAATGGAAAGGGAAGGAAAGGGAATCAGAGAAGTGGCAATAATTACTGGTTGGATAGAGTTCTAATAAAAGGAAATAATCAAGAAGGCCATGCATCCCTCAATACCCTCCTCTTTATAAATAAGCAGGTGATCCATCAGGGTGGGCTGAGGTCATCCCCTGACCACATTTCATTCCCACAGTATTGAAGCCTTTGATCATCCCATCATCTCCATGGTCCTTGTGATTCACAAAACTCAAAACGTACATCTTGGTTCATCCCCATGCTCATTTTCAGGCTTCTGCCTCAAACATTTCAAGTGCCAACAAGGATATAAAATAGTATTTCCAGGGTACTATGGGAAGCCAACAAACTACATAAAGGTGTGGTTTGAAAGGAAGTCTAGCCAGTCTGTCAAAATTAATGACCCATCCATAAAGAGAGAAACACTTACCCCATACACAAGTTCTCCAACCATCCCATTCCAAATTTTCGTGTCCGCATCCCTGGCCCCATACTTGCCATCCCCAACAATAGTCAACTTGTACTTGAACCCACAATGTTTGGCAATTTCTGCAGCTAAATCAACACAGTAGCCTTCATAACGCTCATTGCCTTCAAGCATTTCATGATTTTTCTTCATCATAACATACGGAGATTCCTGCAACAAAACACAACATTTTAGCCAATATCCATCTCTCATTGAATTAAAACCCCAGGTATCATAATTACTTGTGAGCCACAGATAATATAGATAACATGGCAAACAGCAGAAGAAAAAAATACAAGCAAAATGCTTCCATAGAAAAATTACTTTAAGTTCTACCATGCTTCTTCATTATATAATTTATGCCTAACCACATCTGAATAAATAAAATGTTCTTTCTCTCTATCTATTAATATTTTCACTTATCTTTTTTGGGAACCCTGAGGATAGAGAAGACTAATATTGTTCAAAATTTATTTTTTTCCAAATTTGGATCTACTGCACTCTTGCTCTAGATTATATTTTGGCCAACCCTATAAACTAGCACTCAACCAAAATTCAAGTGTCACTGCTGATCCAAGGAAAGTTGATGGACGAGTCAGTTGGCTGGCCCACAATATCACAGTATAATAAAAGGCTCACTAATATAATAAAAGGATCATCTACAATTCTACTTTTGTAGGCTTCCCATCTCATTTTGTTGATGAGATATAGCATACTTGAATGATGCTACAAAGCTAGCAAGAGAGCATTTTACCTTACAAATGAAAGAAAGAGAAAGCAAACAAAATGAGCCAGAAAGTCTTTTATTTTCCAGTTGGATGTGGCATCAAATATAATTGAAATCTCAACAATGATGGGGAGCATCCCCAAATGCCTAACTTGCACTTGTTAAGAGAATGCAAACTGCCAACTGTTGTTTCATCTGAATTATCTTTTTTTAACACATCTGTATCTGCAGCCCATGTTACTAGGATAATGTACGCATAGATTTAGTACCTTCTTATTAAGGTAAAATAGAACTCAATAATTTTATCTCTAAACTGTATCCTATAATGATCTTCATTTCTTCCTCTAGTACTCAAAAGCTTGTCTTCCTGATCCACATTTCTAAATGTCCTACATCCAATTCAGCCTTGTCTACTTTTTCAACACCACTTTATTTGTAGTCCTGTTCAAGTGAAGGGTGAAAAGGTGATGTTCATTGTATTTAAGGAGTTTACCTTCTACTATTAAGAAAGAGGCATTGACAACATTTTAGACCCATTCCAGTCAATAAGGGGAAGATAATTGTGAGTTGAGTGTGAACAAAAAGGAAGCATGAAAAACAAGGCTAGGCTTACCCCTGTGTATGTGGCACGGCATGAATTAGCTATGGAGCTGGAGTTCTGTCCTCCCAAGAATCAGAACTATCCTAGAGCTTTGGCTAGAGCATGGGCGGTCCTGTCAGCAGAGCAAGCATGCAAGGTAACGGCCAAGTATGCAAGAAGTAAAACTCCACAAATCAGCTTGGAGTCCTCACTGTCCTAACACATACACAGAAACTCTCTTGTGTAGATAGTTTGCATGAGAGAAAGTAAAGTCCAATCTAGGCCAATGGAGATAATTACCAATATTGTGGTGACAACAACAGTCTTATTCTCAAGTCCAGAGGTGTCATTTCCAGAAGGGAGCTCAGTAAGGGTGACAACCATTTTATCCAGTTCACTCCAGTAGCCAATCTGAAAAAGGTCATAGCAGGTAAACAAATAGAGGAATTACCTGTCTTCTATTAAACTAGTTAATTCTTTTCAATACCATGACCGAATCCAAAATAATATCTACATTAACTAGGCTTTTATAAACAACAGGCATATGTATTCATATATGATTCTATTTGGGATAGACTAGTAACTATGAATATACACAAAATTCTTAAAATTGGCTTATATCTTCATATTAACTTTTCATATTTTGTTTATTTGCTCATTTTTCATTGAAAAAGAATTGTCTTTTGTAGTCCTGGGACTCACTATGTAGTCAAGCTGCCATTGAGCTCATTGCCTTTCTGTCTTAACTTCCTTAGTACTAGGATTTAAAGGCAAGTGCTCTCACACCTGGCTAACTTTTCATGTTCTCTTGGTAACTTGTTACGGGGTGATATTTATGCATATAAGTATACACATACACAGTGATGTTTCAACTGAAATATTTAGAAGAAAGAAATTGATTTAAATGGTTACATGCATGTTTATTTTCCTCTACACTCACTAAAATTTTCCTCATTTTTCCTCTAAACTCTCTAAACCTTTAAAGATAATTCTTTTCCTTCTCATTAAAATCATTTTTCTGGACGGGGAAGTGGATCAGGAATTAAAACCTTTGCCTCACATGCAAAAAGATTTCAGTTCACATCCCCATAAAAAAATGATGGGAAGATAAAAAATAGTGATGGCCTGTAATTTCGACCTCACAGAGCCTGAAAATCTCAGAGCAAAGCAAGGAGGAGGTAGAGCCACCCAGGATGATTCTCAATGACCTCCACATCACATGTATACACATTCCAGTTCCCTCTTGTAGACACACACACACATACACACACACACACACACACACACACACACACACACACACACACACACACACAATAAAATCATTTTTATTGAAGGTGAAGATTACATTTCAATGTCATGTACTGGAAATAAATAGATTTGATTAAAAAAAGTAAATCTCAGAAACAAATGTGTTTCTAGAAATGGGCATCTCTGGGCATCCTCTCCCCGCTCTGGAGGGAAACATGTAATGAGTCCCTATCCCCCATTCCTTCCAGGGACACTAGCTCTGAATTCTTACACATTTACCTTCCGGGGCCCATTCGTTTTGAGCTCCATGATGTTAATTGTATAGTTTATTCTTTTTCCATTCTGGTCGAACTTTATATTTCCTGAGAGACCTTCAACCTGAACCTAATATGATGCAATGGGAAAAAAAATCAAAGTTATAAATTTTCTTCAGTTCAAGATAGAAACTGTATGAGTACATCTCTGGGTTCAAAGAAGAGAATTGTATAGAAGAAAATTCGTTTTCATAAAGTTTCTATTCACACTTCAACCTACCTTTGGATTCTGAGGAAATAACATGGCCTGTATGTTAAACACAGGAAATGAAACAAAGATGATTGATTTGACAAGAAGAAAAAGTTTGATTTTATGAAGTCACTTTAGCACAAACTTTGTTCCACTGACCTGTTTGAGGGCCCTTTCTATTTCTACGCCCTGTCCCCAAGGCACTGCTGGATTGGCCAGGCAGTCTCCGGCATTGCCCCTTCGAGAAATTTCAATTCTCTGTTTCCGAAGGTTGCGGAATGCTTCCGTCATCACTTGAACAGCATCATAGGTAAGGGCAGAAGTGTACTGGAAGAGTCACACACACTTTGTAAGAATGGGAGACAAATCCCAATACTGACTCATACAGCTCTCCAAACTGCTCTTGTATGTCATGCCACACAAGTACCAGGCAAAATGGAAGTTAAACCCTGATTCTCTGACTAGCTACCTATGAATCCAAGAAGAATGTAGACTATTAGAACTATGGATGGACTCTGGACATTTTCTACATCTCAGCACCTCACTATTTCAAATGAGACTTTCAATATGAATTAATCCTGTGGTTTTGTTCTAATCAATCAAGTATCATTCATAGCCAGTTGTGGCTATATATAGTCTTTTTAAATTAACAAATAAACATTTCTGTGATGGTTAACATTATCATCAATTTGATCCCTGGAAAGAGCCTCTAAGCACACCTGAGAGAGTTTCTATACATCAGGATTGGTTTTGGGCATGTCTGTGAGGGATTGTCTTGATTGGTTAATTGATGTGGGATGATTCTGCTTAAAACCAGACAGTACCATTTCCTGGGCTTTGGGCCCTGGACTATTTAAGATGGCAAAAGACTAGCAAGTCTGCATTCATCTGTTGCCTTCCACTCTGTGCTAAATGGAGTTCTCAGTGCTGAGACCAATTCTCTCAAGCTCTGCGCTGTGACGTCTCTACCATGATGGACTATGACCTGGAAAGATGAAGTCAGAATCAGTCCTGTCTCCTCTGGGTTCCCAGGTATTTTGTTTCAGCAATGAGACTAACACTAGGATTGCTGCGGCATTCATTGGTCAAGGTGATAAGAAAATGAGTACTCAGGTTTTAAATCCTGAGTACTGATCACCTAGACCCATAGTGGCTTTATTCTGGTCATGTTAAGACCAACGTCATCATATCACTGCCACTTTATGGTTTAACTGTCCTTGATAATGCTGACACAAAGTTACAGAGGCTGAGGGAGGTATTATGTGTACATGTGAGTTGGTGCAATCTGTAGCATTCTACTGCCACTGTTATGATCGATTACAGTTTGACTTAAAGATTAATCGATGCTAAGAAAATACCATGGAGTATTTCAACCAAAAGGTACCAAACAATGTGATTGAGAAATGGAATTTGTGATTCCATAACTGATTATGTGACACTAAATTCTTAACTATAAGTTCAAAATACTCAGAATTCCAAAATAATCCTTCTCATCATCTTCCTTTAGTAGCTTAGCCCTTCTAGTTTCTTAAATGACCCTTTGAGATCATTTGTGACCTTCTCTTTCGAGAAGTGCATGTTTCTCTCTCCACAAACTCTTGCTGATTACAGAGCTTTACATGTCCTAGAAAACAAGAGGTCACCAGCTAGATGTTCCTGTTCTGTCACTTATAGAATACCTATGCTCCTCCACATGACACCTTCTTGAGATGGCAGTACAGAGGTAACCCATCCACAAAGGGAATCTGTTCTGCACTGCTCTGACCTCACCCTTATACCTCCCTTCTGTAGTCACAGTTCTCTCTCTCTCTCTCTCTCTCTCTCTCTCTCTCTCTCTCTCTGTCTGACTCTCTTCTCCCCCTTTGAATCAATCTGCATTAGAAATCCAACATCTTTAATATCCCCTGCCACCACATGTAAAAAATAAATGGAGAGGGAAAGGTAAATAGGGAAGGGGAGAAATTGAGGAAATTGATTGTATTACTATATCCTTCTCATTTACCTTGAAATACCTTGAAAGGAGTTTTCTGAATTTGTTACCTCATAGAAACCTTCCTTGCTTTTATGGAATGTCATGTGTTGACCCATAGCACTAAATAATATCAATATTCTCAAACACAGCTTCCAGAGTGCAACTTTTCCTATATGACTAACACTCATTTAATCTCTTATATCACTATTTTTTATTTAATATTATCTTTCCCACATCTAATCTTCCTGAATGCATATTCTTCATTTATTTTCTTCAAACTAGAATAAGTACTCCAGGAAAAGGTAGATTTTTGTCTATTACCACTAGATTTTTTTTCAAGTCTAGGACAAGAATTAGTGCATTGAAAAAAAAAGGGAAGGAAGAAGGAAAGAAAGAGAAGGAAAAAAGGAAGGAAGGAAGGAAGGAAGGAAGGAAGGAAGGAAGGAAGGAAGGAAGGAAGGAAGGAAGGAAGGAAGGAAGGAAGGAAGGAAGGAAGGAAGGAAGGAAAACTTTCATATAGACCAAATTCTTAGGAGACTAATTTTCTCATTTCAAAGTAAACAGATATAAATAAAACCCATTGCCATTTTTAAATGCACACTAAAGAAATAAAGAAAAAAGTGTATTATCATAGAGTAAATAAGGCAATTATACTATTTAGTAGAAAATGAAATTTCTAGATCTTATTTGTAGAAAATATTCTTTTTTTAAATTTTTTATTATTTATTATTTATTCAATTGTGCATGTATGCATGTGTGTATGTATGTGTGTGTGTGTAGAACCATGGACGAATTCGGGAACCACCATGGACAGCCTCCACCTCCTCCTTGTTTACTCTGCTCCAGGATTCGCAGGCTCCGCCCTATCAGGACCAGAAACGCAAGCGGCCCCCGCTTCCGCCTGGCGCCTGTACGTGGGGTCTAGGATCTGAACTCAAGATCTTCCACCTGCAAGGCAGAGGCTTAACCCCTGAGCCACCTCTCCAGCCTCGAAAATATTCTTAAATACATATATTTTTATAAAAGATACTACTGAATTGCATTATTTGTAGTTGGGATTATTTAGAACAATTTGAACTTTTTGACAATATAGAATGTTTTTAAAAGAAACTATGAGTTCTGTATTGGAGAATTCTTATTCTGTCATTGAAAAGTAGCAAGTAAAAAGTTATATAGAAACAGATGCAGTGTTTATAATAAAAACAAGCATAAAAACACATGGATATATCAACTTGGTTTTCAAACTAAATCAACAAAATTAACAAAAGATATTTACAGCTTTAAAAAATTAAGAAAATGGTTATAATAAGCATTATTAGCTGCATTTACTTCCAAATATTATAAACTATACATATAGCATTTAAAACATGCATTATACACAATAATTTGAAGTCATAACTCTTAAAGGAAGAATTCTTGATGTGAATAAAAAGTTCCCCATCAGGATATTCTGCCTAATCTTGTTTCTATTATCCTTGAGGAAGAGGCATTATTAGTTAATATGCTTCCTTTAGAAGATTCAGTCCATTGCCAACTTAACTCTTCCATTAATGTCTAAATCTCTGAGTAGGTAATGGAATTGAAATTAAATAAATTGGATGTTAAGAAAGACTGCAATTTGTACTAAAATTATTATAGCAAAAAGCTAAAATCTTCATGAAGTCAGCTGGCTCCCATCATGGGAAGAAATTCATAACACCATCTACTAAAAGTTTCAGAGGCCACAAATGTGGGGGAACCACATTAGAAATGGAATCATCCTGAATGAACTAAAAGCACTAGATGGCTGTTGAAGATCTGTACTCTTGGAGAAGTCCTTTCAACTTTCCCCCCATGTGCCAACCCAGTCATGTCTCCAGCCCATTAGCATTTTAAATTAAGAGTCACAGTCAGAAACAAAGTTCTGAACTGAGGGGAAACCCACAATGTCTGTTATTCAGACTTTCTTTTGGTTTATGTTCTGTGTGTGTGCCTCATTTATTTTCTTACACAAGTACGTTTGCATTTCAATTGGATAGTTAAATATTTCCATTTTATTCCAACATCAGTGATATAAATTAGTGTGAAGAGACGGATAGCAATGTAACTACCTCTGCCTTTGGGAATAAATTCTGTATCTCTGCCCTGATGTTCATGCTCTGTGAATTCCCTCAGCTGAGCTGGAAATTTATATTTCAGCAGGGGGCAATTAGACTTGGCAGAGCTCGTCTACAGTCACATTGCAACCACACTAAAGAAGAAATCTGGGAAATCACTTTTATGGTCCATTTTCCAAATGCACTCTTTATTCCACTTAAAGTAGATATTTATTGAGACTTACTTTTCAACAGTAAGAAGAAATATTCATTTTAAATATGGTCGTGTTTGATAGTATCATATAAATCACTCAATGGTACTTTCTTTTACTCACTGTTAGAAGAAGGTAGGAGTTCAACATCAGAAAAATCTTAATGGCTATGCAATGATATCATGATTTTTGAGGGTTATCATGATAGTAAGTACTCACATCATAAAATAGAAAATGATATCCACAAAAGAAATATTAACTTTTCCTTACTATGAAGATGTCAGTAATATTTCCTACAAAAAGATAATTTCTAAGGTTTTTTTGGGAAACTTGTAAGATAGGAAAAGGCCTGACTCTAGATTTTGCTATCCTCTGCTCTCTCTCTCTCTCTCTCTCTCTCTCTCTCTCAAATAAATACATGAAATTTTTAAAGGATGAGCTAGAGAGATGGCTCAGATATTAAAGGCTTTGTCTCTCAAACCAAAGGGCCTGAGTTCAGATCTCGTTTTCCCTGTGAAAATGCCAGGCAGAAATAGCAAAAGCCTGTGCTTCCAGCCCTGGAAGGTGATGCCTGGGGAACCCCAGAATAAAACAATAAGCAGGTAGATCAACCCAGAATGATTCCCAAAGTAACCCTTGGGTCTCCAAAAGCACACACAGTGCCCTCTTCTGTACCCACATACACACCCACACCTATATATGCAAAAAAAAAAAAAATTAAAACAATCAGGAAACCTCACAGAAAAAGGGCCAATGAGAATTTGAGAACCTATACTGTGCATGCACAGTAAAGGATGCTCCTGGGATTGGGGGGGAGGCACTTGGGGATGGGGAGGCAGGGAAGAAGGGAAGGAGGAGCAGAGTGGTGGGAGGAGGTGGAGGGAGGGGACCTGTACCTGTTAAGTTTGTATGAGCGGAAATAATAATAATAATAAAAAAGTCAAAGTCAGAAAAAAGGAAAATAAATAAATAAATAAATCAAAAAAAAAAAAAAGAACCTAAAGATGAAAAGGTTTACTTTTGAACAAGACATTCCACTTAAGGCAGGACTATTGCAGCTAGGAACTCACTACAGTGATACTTGCCCTTACCGGACCTGCATAATGACTGACATAACAACATGCCCTCGTAGAGTAACTAGGAACTCAAGAAAGATAAGAATATACAGTCGACACCTTAGGGACTGAAGCTGGATAAATAAGGGAAATGTCCCTATCAGTGGGATGGCCCGAGAGGCAACTGGTATGCCACAGAAGCCTGAATCTCCACAGGAGTAGATGGGCCAGGGGCAATCCTGAGACAGGAGGGTGGGATTGATGGAGGTTTGAGAGGGAGAGAATAAAGTTTAAGTACTCAATATGCTTGTAAAAGTAGAAAAAAATTTAAAAAAAGAGTAGACAGGCCAGAACAGACAGGTGGGAGAGTAGGAGGGAGTAGGATGGATTGAAGAGAAGGGGAAGGAGTATGGGTGGGAGGGGGTATGGAGGGAAGAAGGAATGAGTACTCCCTCTAGAAAAAAATAACTTAAATAAAAATAAATAAAATAAAAAATAAAGCTTATTTCACACATCAAAAAGCTTTTATAACAGACATGAAATTTGAATTCAGCCCTTGGTCATCACAAGATAATTTGTGATCTCACTCTCTGGTTTTCCTGACTATGTCTATTTTAGAAGAGAAACTTTTTCAATTCCATGCATACTATGACATTTGTCACTTTATTTATCATACACTGTATCAAAATATGGATGGACAGGAAATAAAAAGCTTGGCAACTTGTAAGCTATATTGATACTATAAACTCTCAGCCAGAGATAAAACAAGCTTTTCTTGCTTATTTGAAAATCACTGTATGCTCTATAATCAGTACAGAATATAAGTAGCCTTCACTTTAAAAAGCAAGCTTCTGAGAAATCTCCTAATGCATATTGCTCAGCACTATCCACTAGATTGCCCATATGAAATTTCCTTTAATGGCTTACTTTCTATAAGAATAATGTTATGTGAAACATTTCAGGATATTTAGAAGCTTTGTTGCTTGGCAAATATACCACTGGTAAATAATGTCATCAAAATATAATTCTCAAATAAAGTGAATTGCTTTGCTAAATAAAAATGATACCTCATCATAGGAATTTTTTTACAATAAAATGTTCTATTTCTTTGTTTTACCAAAGAATTAGCAACAGGACTGAGAAAATTTAAGCAGGAGAGATGTCTCAGTGTTAAAGCACTTATCTCCCAAGCAAGAGGATAGGATACCAAGCAAAATGCCAGGCTGGTGCGGTAGCCCATCTGCAATTCCAGTCTGAGATGTTGGAGACCAGGAATCCCCAGAGTAAGCTAACTAATAAGACTAGTAATATTAGTGAGCCCTAGTTTTGACTAGAGAGCCTATCTCAAAAAGAATAAGGAAGAGATTAAAAATGAGTTCTGAAACCAAGTTCCGGCATATATAGGCGAGTACACACAAATGCCCGAGCACCCACTCAGGTGCCCATACACATGAAAATATACATACACATTATGTGCACACCGCAGACACATGAAAAATTGCAAAAAATGGAAACTACTATTAAATGACAAGTTTTAAGAAATCTTTTCCCACCAAGGCCCAAGAATCAAATAGAGACATAAGAAAGAAGACCACTCAGCAAAAATATGCTGTGAACCTAAAATTATTCACTTCTCTTAATTTCAAATCCGCCAGCTGTCCACCCTCAGGAAAAGGCTGTCAGTGATAAGGTCATCTTTAATTTACTGCGAAGCATTCTGAACATGTGCCCTTTGGAACATCGCTGCACAGTAGCATAAAATCTCCACATCCCAGGGAATCACACAAGCCTGTCACATTTCCCAAGGGTGAAATGAGAGCTCCGTGGGAAGCAAGCCAGAATTAGCATCCTTTATTATTCTCTGTGGACAATAAAATATTTTCCACCCTCTGTGAAGACTTCTACTTTGAAGGGAATATATTAAAAGCAACATTTTTTTTAAATTCTCAGACCGCCCCCCCAGGATCAGAAACTTGAAAGAATAGCCTTAAGGATCTGACTCCAGTTACAGCTAATTAGACTTCGCAGGATGGAACAGTAAGTTCAAGTCAAAGCAATGTCTGGTTGTGAGTACACTATAGTAAAGTCTTCCTGAGTGGAGGCTTCTAATTCAAAGTCTGTCCTCAGGTCCCTCCTGCCCTTAGCACTATTTCCCTGCCAGTCAACAATACAGGAGAAACCCCAGCTTTCCTGCTGTGATCTGGCTTAGCTTTGACACTTGGATTTCAGAGGGACCTGCAAACCCTAGAATCTTTGAAAGATGGAGAACCCATGTGAGAAAGCAAAGATTGCCCCTCAAATTAAAAAAAAAAGGAAATTTTATGGGTGTTCTAAACTGGATTTCTATATCATGGCATAATTAGACATTTGGGAGAAATCTTACCAATCTTCACAAATGAAGAAATAGATGAATGTAATATGAGCTCAGACATCCCACATTGCAATTATAAATATTACTGATACATTTTAATGGCACAGTACATATTTGAACTTCCAACTGCTTTTTGCAAGATATATAATTCCATCAATATAAATTTTTGAAAATGTATTGACTCAAATAGACTTACTTGAGTCATATATATGTATGCCTTTCAAGCTACAAAATACAAGGAGCAGAAACTGTCAAGCTTCTAGGTTGTAGTGAGTAAAATATTTTAATATTTGCAATAGTAAATCAGTGTTTCCACTGTCGTTGGGGTCAGTTCAAACACTCACAAAGTAGAATTAATTCCATCAGGCCACCAGGGTACTATTTAATGCAGGATGCTAATTACTGGACTGAAAAGATTAAGCTATTTTCAGACAGGCCCAATAAGTCTCTCAGGACAGCAATTAAGAAAGTTCGAGGATGTACATTAAGTCGTTTCCTGAGTAAAGTGAGATTCTTGTAGGGAAGACACTATTTAAAGCACCACACAGATTATTTCTTAGTTTCTTAACATCAGTAGGCCATTAAAGACACAAAAGCAGAACACAGGTTACTACAGGAAGAGGTAGGGCAAACAGCCAAACTTACATGTTGCTGGAAACACAAAATCTATCTCAAATATAAACATTTGTAGTTTTCTAGAGAGACAAGTTTCATTATAACCTGTCTCTTTGGAGATGGATTTATTGTCAGGGTTATTGTCTAGAATCTCTGCTTCTGCCCGCCTCTCTTGTCTTCTGTCTTTGTGGTTGTTTGAGAGTGGAGGTGGGAGTTAGTCCCAAACTAAGTCAGATTACCAAGGCCCCTTTATATCACCAGGTAAAACACCTTCTGTTTTTGTGCTATTGGTGTAGACACAAGAAATGACAGATCACAGATGTAAAGCTGTGATAATTCCATATTTCTTTTTTAGATAATCTGGTGTGTTCAACAAGCTTATTTGCATTTCAAAAATTGATAGCTGTTTGTTTTATAAATGCCTCCTATGAATCTATGCTTCACAAACTACCATGCGAGATTTGGGGCCATTATCTACAAATGCAACACAGCTCTTATGTCTCAACCAACTTAGTATACATTGTATATATGGGTATGACTTCTACAATGATTCCATTCACAAAGAAACAAAGAGAAATAGCTAAGAAGGCAAATTCATCTGATCCCCCCCCCCCAATTAGGGACCCAGCAGCCACAATTCAGCTCCTGTTTGTTCTCAGCAAGAGAGAAGAAAAGTTCCTTAGTCAGTTAACCAGGTTCACAGACCTTGTACCCTCAGGTCTTCACAGTGCAGGAGCCAGACCCCAGAGACTTGTCCCACAAAGACAAGCACCCCCTTATTCTGCATGTTTCTAAGTATGGTTTTCCAACACTTCCTCTAACCATCCCTTTTCAACCCTCAGTCTCACAGAAATACCTCTATTTCCCTTGTACTGGAGGCGCCACAAATCTTTTTTCTTCTACCCAGTATTTCTGTCCTTCTACTTTTCCCAACCTACACTGCCTTGGGCCTCAAAACGCTTTGCTTCTCCGGGAAGCCGTTCCTGCTCCAGAGACCAAACTGCAAGGACTTTCCAGGTGCCGACCTGCACGGTCCTCTGATTGTTCATCCAGCTTTCGTTAAAGGTCACCGTGTTTCAGGCTTGAGTCTATATGTCTGTGAATGCATCAGCCACAGTAACAGCAACTACCTGACACTTACTTGTAAATCAAGGGATGTATTAAAAATCAATTATAAACTGCGGACAGGAGTGAATAAGAATGGATGAGGCAAAAGAAGAAAAAAAAAAAAAAAACTCAAAGCAGAGACTTAAGTCGGCACCATGCTTGATGGGGCAGAGAATTCAGTTTCAGAGAGAGTAGTGAGTGGCCACTGCTTGAGTGAGAAGATGGCGTTTGGGCAAGAATGAAGGGTTGCGAGAGGCTTAGTAGTTTAGACAGACAAAGGGAGATTTTAGAAGCTGGAAGAGCCAGTGTGAAGTCCTAAGTGAAAAGGTGTGTGAATAATTAAGAACCAGCACAGGGCACGGTTGGGCTGAAGCAGAGCTAATGAGGGGTAAGGACTGAAAAATGAGGTCACCCGTGAATGGGCAGTAAAACGCGCAGCGTTTCTTACACTGTAAAGATTCCAAGTTGGGGAAAAAAAAAAACAGATCTGGAGCCACTGGGGCAGAGTCATGGAGAACTCCCACTTCCACTCTCAAACAACCACAAAGACAGAAGACAAGAGAGGCGGGCAGAAGCAGAGATTCTAGATCCCAGACAGGGACTGGAGCCTGGCAGAGAGGCTCCTGAGGTTTGGGCTGGATGCAGAGGGCAGGGAATGCTGGGAAGTGAGGCACATGCAGGAATTCCTAAGCCACTGGACCGGATTGCACAGGGAAGGAAGGTCCGCAAGGACATTTTCATGCTTGTATTTAAGCAACAGCTGAGGCAGGAGTGGCCAGCACCTATAGTGAAAAAGACAGTGAAAGGAAGAGTTCACAGAGGCTGATGGGATGTGTCCATTAAATCAACTGCCTAAGTGACAACAGACACAAGTTTCAATGTCAATAAGACCATTACAATGTTAATGCTGTGATGTACCTGCTGGTTTCTGTTAAAAAGAATCAGAACTTTGATTTTTCTATGACATCTAAAAAAAGAGCCTTCCTCAAAGTAGAAATTCAATAAAAATATGTTAACTATATTAATGAATGAATGAATGAATACTATTCAAAGTCATTTGTGACAAAATTAAAATCTCAGTACTATCACTCTATTAATTTTAATTATGTAACTATGAAGTAATTTCAATATTACAATTTATATTTGTTAAAATAGGCTAAATATCGAATTGATATTTGACATGTGCTAATTGAATAAACTATATTGTTATCAGGAAACTATGGAAGCTATATTAACTTCTGGGAAATGTTAAACCTTTGAAACATTTATTTCTTTTCCCCACAGCTTGATATTATTTTCAAAACCTGACCGTAGAAAGAATTCATTTCATGAACTGTAATTTTATAGGTTTTCATGCCTACAGCTCTAGTTTTTTATTGTAGAGTGGTAATTTTGATTTCAATCACCAGTTTACCTGATAGAGTACCACCCCTCAATATAAAAAGAAATAATTTCTTGTAACATAATCTCATCAGAGAGACTTTTGTCCCTTTTTCCAAAGCATGTAAAATACAGAGAATACACACTTCATTTGTATTTATAGATTGCTACATTGACCATGCATATATGTATTTAATATTTATAATATACACATATATCAAAAGTATTCCTTTGATATAATGTTGCAGCTCTCAAGGGTCAATTAGGGTTCAAAAGCATATAATGAAATTCTAGAACTAAATAATTCAAAAGCTTCAAATCGAATGCTTATCTGAGTGCCACGATGCTACCTCATGCTGCCCCACTCTGTACCATACAAGATGTCAGTGGCCCGTGTGTTTGCTGTACTAGTGTCACCCTATCTTTGCACTTAACACCAGGTGGACTATTGTGGGTTGGCTGTGTTCAGGGAAGCTTTAAGTTATTAATGGTATCAAGTACAAGGAGTGGTGAAGGCAATTTGGATATTCCAGGGAGACGTCATAAAGGACTTTTTGACGAGGTTAAAAGATTAGTGTTCTCAGTTTAATGAGGAAAGAAGTGATTGTGTGGTTAGCTTGGTTCGCCCCATCCCTGACCCTTTATCATTTGAAGTCATTGTAGAAAGGGAAAAAGTGAGTATGGTACTATAACATATCCAGACCATATGTGCCCAATGTTTATTATACAATATTGCTATAATATAATTGCTGTTTTTTGTTAGTTTCCACTGTTTTAATGTAGCTGATGTTAATTTCTTACTGTTTCTAAATTATGAATTAAATTTTATGATCAGTACATTTACACAGAAAAAAATCAGTGTATATGCACGCATATAGGATAAGAGACAAAAAGGAAAGAGAGAGAGAGAAACAATTCAATGAAATTGCTTCATTTTAGTAAAGAGTTGGAAAAATAAACAAATCTTTATTTACATTTATATTTCTAATATGATGTTAACATTTCATAAATAGTGTTTAATATCCACAATAGTCATGCATGCATTGCAGAGATAAGAATCCTAGGCTCAGGGTTAATTAATACTTGTATACAGTATCATGAGTTCAGTATTGTCCATACTATCAGGCATTCACCAAGACCATATCCTCATGGATAAGAAGGGCCACTAATTTGTAATAGCAACCTATTATGAAACATATATGGACAACAGAAAAGTTTGATTTCTTGAAATTCCGTGGCATGTCCCTTCCACCATTTTCAGTTTTTTAATTTCTTAAAATAACAGGGGTTAAAGAGATGACTCAAGGTTTGAACTTCTGACTCCTAAGAAACTGCTCCTTTCTGGATCCCATGTGAAGACAGTGGTGGCTTGCACCCTGCCCTGGAAGGCAGAGCCTGGGAAATCCCAAAGCAAAGTCAAGAAATGATAATACAGAGTGATGCCAGAAATCACACTTGAGCCTTCAGTACCCACTGATACATACATACACACTAATTAATAATAACAATAATAATAATAATAATAGCAATTTCTTAGAATAATGTAAAATTACACTTGCCAACATCCATCATGCTGTGGCATCACTTAGAGTGTCTGCATGCTGCTGTCTCTCCAGACCTCTCCAGCACTTTTCTTTCAGTTTATCTGTCTGCAGACACATGTCCAGAGAAAGCTTTCCTTGACTGCCTTCCACATTTCATCTACTCATTTGCAGGGAACCGGCTCGCTTTCCATCATCATTCTGTATTATTGTTGCTTATCAAAACGTTTGCTCCCTCTTTTGGAGTTCAGATTCCCAAGGGTAGAGTTCATACATTTTTCATCTCCTTTTGCTGAATTCCATTCTTGGATCTCTAATATAGGAGCCATATGTGTCGGCATTGAAATGATCTCCCACCCACAGCTGAATTCTCCCCCCAGGTTCTCAGTAATTTTTATGATGCCTCAGGGGCAAACTAGAGAAATCACAATGCATTCAAGTTGGAATAGACCTTTAGAGAAGCAATGAGCCTTTCTTGGCATCTACAGTGCTCATACTATGTGAATGTTTAGTAAACGGTATTTAATCTTCACAGCAGCCTGGGAAACAACAATGGCACTGCACAGACGAGAACACTGGCCCAGTAAAATGGAGGTTCAAACCTGTTTCTGAACCCAGAAGCCTGAGATCTTTGCAGCCCCCTCCATGAAGTCTTATCACAAGCTGTATAAAACACAACAGGAGAACACCAGGAAAACCTGAGGAAGGGACGCGCTGCAGGAGGGAGCAACAGGGAAGAAAGCACCAGGACAACATGAACAAGGAAATGCTTGGACAGAAAGGGAGCACCACAAGTGCCCACAACTGATTGATTCTAGTGCTAAGTTTTGGTAGTGACTGAGCATGAAGGATTTCCACAGATTTGTCATACCCTAAAACAAAATGGTTTTCATACAAGACTCATGAAGCTGAATAATGGTAAGGCTTGGGGAGGAGGGAGACAAAGAAATGAATCTTGGTTTTCTTTCTTCCTTCCCACAGCAGACAGCAATCTGGGCAACAGTAAGCACTAGAATATTCAGTAGGGAGAGGCAGTACATTTAAGGGCGAGCAATGCTATGCACACTTCATGAGGGACCTTAAATGGCATCGTTTCTCATGTAGTGCATGAAAGGAACTAGTGATTAGACTTCTGCTAAGCCCAAATGAAGACACGTCCTTGCATTGAGGTCCCAGCATCCACTGCCATTTTTAGTACCCATGTTTCATGAAGGCAGGTCACATGACCTCATCATAGCAAACACAAATGCTTAATCACAGTCAAAGTCATCAAACAGGAAATATTTCTGTTTTAGCAAAAATAGCACAGGTTGACCATTTCAATATCCTAAAGGATGTGCCTCTGAAAAGTAACTAAGAGAATCCATTTAAATATCCCAAAATGGAAAATTTCAAAATTTCTAATCCTTATTGAGAGAAATGTCATAGATACATAAATCTACATATAAACAAACATATTTACTCTACAATGCATAATTGTTACAATTAGTTCCTTGACAAGTTGCATATAATCTGTCTCACAATCTACACATCTTATTTATTTGAATGAAATTTGCTCTTTCCACTCTTAGTTTTCACAAACTTTCTGGTTTCATATAGAGTGAAAATATCTTTCTCCCTTCAGTCTACTATGCCCTGAAGACAGCCTTAGCCAGATCTGAATCTTAATTCTGTTGTCAGTAAGATTAGCATCAAAAGACAAAGTTCACTATCAAGAGCAGAAATATTGAAATAGTTAGGCAGGCACATGTATGTGTGTACATGGAAATAACATCAAATGAAGAGATGAAAGTCTCAGGTTGTTGTAGTTTACGTGGGGCAAGGCAGAGCCTGTGCATCTCTGGGTAACCCAACAGGGTGTTTCATTTAGCCCCTAAGAAATCTGTTTGTTGCATAAATGTGACATCTATTTGTACATAATTAAGGTATTCTTTCAGTTTTATCTGCTTCCTAAAGTGTTCCAAAGTCCACGTTACTCCTGATCAATTCCTATCTATTCTCCCCTCTCTCACACCACATATCACATATGTAAATTTGGTATATAAATCCTTAGGCATATTGTCTGAACTCTGAACAAGTGTGAGGTTTTATTTTTTTGGAGATTGGAAAAAAATCAACATCTATTGTTCCTTAAGTTATTATAGACAAGAGATTGTTCTAAAATGCAGCAAGAGAACTTAACTTAAAAAAATGCTTTTTCAGACAAGACTTTCCAGAGCAAGTAATTTAAGATGGTCTCACTCTGCCTATTTCAGGTCAGGCTATTCTTTTCCTCTGGAGGTCTGCTTTCAACTGTCTGTTCTCACTAGACAATGAGTGCAGGAAGTATTGTCATTTTGTATGCCTTCCTATTTAAGAATCAATGCCAAAATAAAAATGAATTCAATAGATTCAATAGACTGATAATTAGATAGATGAATGAAACTAAGCAGAGAGAAGGAGAGCTAAAGAGAACTATAAAAAATACTATGGATCGTTGCTTAATAAAATGAAGGCGCTTTAGCAGGCTGTATGTCTGTCATATTCTGAACTACTCATTTACTTCCTTCAATGTTTTCCAAGGCCCATCTTTCCCTCATAGAAAGCAGAAGCAAAGGCAAACCTTAATTGTAGACGTGTGTGCCCCGGGATATTCTTTCTCTTCCAGTGTTGACCATCTTTCTATAAACTTAGACACCAGTGAATCATCATAATCCACTATCTGAAATCCAGAGACATTTGCACCTCCAAACTGAATTTTCAGTAGGTCTCCATCAGTAAATCCCTAGGCATAAAACAAGGTTACATCATTCACATGGACTTTAACATTTACCATTAGTTTTTTACATCAAAGTATTAAATGTTTCAAAGAATGCAAGAGATGAAACATTTAGAAAAAAGGTTCTATATTTCTACAGGCTAGTGTTCTTCACCACATCTGACATAGTATTGGCATCATGGTGAGCTCTTTCTCAGAATGTTTATTAATTATCTACCTCATGAAATACTCATAGCAGTACTTGCATAAATGTTCTCCCCTTTCTAGAGAACTATTCCATGGATAAGGACTGTGTCATTCACGAACTATATAATAGAACACAACCATATAGGAATAGATGAAGATAACATCAACTAGTTCCAAGCAAGCTGTTCCATTTTAGTTGATCATTTACCCACCTGAAAAACCACTTTATAAATGGGTAGAAAGAATTAAAAGTCTATTCATTTTCATCAGTTGTGTGATTAAAAATAAGCAACATTGTAGTAAGACCTGAACTAATTTTATGCAATATATTAAATTAAAAGGATCAGTTTTGCCTTACATGTTACAATGAGCTCTGTCATTACTAAAACCATCATGTGACAGTTCCAGTGATTCTTACATTGTGCTGCCATATATTTTAACTAAATCTGATTTCTATCAAGTATTAAAATCAGAATTTTAATTTTACAATTGTAAATGTATTCACAGTTTAAACTTATTAATTTTATTGCAAATAATGATGAAATACATCCTAAATTAAGTTTGGATCTTTTTTGTTGTCACAGTGAGGTACAGGTGTCAACTTGACCATTGAGGGTTTGAGCTCTGAGCACATTTGTAGAGAATTGGTAGTTGAGTTAAGCCCAGAGCAAAGCTACAGGAGATTGCTTAGTGGACGGGGAAGGTGCAGCCCACAGTGGGTGGGACTGGTCTTTGGGTGAGCTAATAAAATAGAGAAAGGAGGCATCCTTCTGTATATTTGACCAGACATGCTTGTCTGACAGGCAAGGATCATCCCTCTCAGCTATTATATGGAAATGATGTGGCCAGTTCCCTTCACCCTGGTGGTGTGAGCTCTCCTGCAGAGCTGAACAAACAACAGTAGCCAGAACTTGTTCCCTTAAGCTGTTTGATGATGCTTTTTATCACTAACTATGCAAGTGAACTACTACAGTTGCCAATATATTAATATGGACATAATAATAAACATAATATTTAAATATTCATCTGGGAAAAAAAAACAATTGCTTCTCATTAGCCCATTTTGTTTTTACTTTCTATCAATATGAACAAGTAGTGCAAAAAGGAATAAAAGGGATCCATAGATTCTGAACTCCATCTCAGCCGTGGTCCAACTGAACATTCAAAGCATTCATTTCTAGTACGTTGATTTTTCTTGTATTCACCTATTTATTCTCCATGATTCACTCTCATTGCTCTTTCTTCTTTATTAAAACTTGCATCTTAATTTATGCAGATGAACATGTGGTTCCATGACATCACCACTAAGCAAATGCATCTCTATGCATTTGTTGTCATATCTTCTTTCTTTACAATACTACTGCTTGTCATTTTTATATACTATGACGTCTCTCCATACTCATATGGCTTTTGTCAGCTGTGCCATGAACTGTTCTGAATATATGAGAAAAAAATTTCATGCACACTCTAATATTCCCAAGTCCTTGGATTTGATTCCCAGAACCAAGCTGTAAAAGATTTCTTTTAAAATGAAATATTGCAACACATGAGAAAACCTACTTTTACTTACTTTTCTCTCAACTGGCTACTTCAATGTTCTCTTGGAGTTCTTTTTGTGCAAAAGAGAGGCTCATTAGCATGCTTCACTATAGATTATCAGAAGTAGACAGAAAAGTTTATTTTTGTGACTCTTGACTTCCTTTCTTTGGGAATATTTAAAATTTTCTAGTCTCCTATTTGTGTGTATAGGTCTCTGGCCAAATTCCAGGGATAAGAAAACTGAAGAAGTCAAGTATTGGTTTTAAGATTCCATATGAAGAATTACTCCCTCTTAGTTTTGTCCAATGATATTTTTATGCACATCCCAAGACCTCAGAACTCTTCCAGTTATATTTTCCGTAAGCAATATGGTCAAGTGAGGAAGTGGGTGTTTAGGTTCCAGAGATGGTGGTCACTGAGTAGTTGGGTGACATTCAGAAAGCACTTGGGGACCAGCCGTTCACCACACAAGGAATTGAGTGAAATTTGTTGTACTTTACAGAGCCACCCACTATGCTCCGGGCAATGACTCACAACCATAGTTTTCCCCACAGCATTGGCTAGAAAGGACAGAACCCATTCTATAACAGCCTTTTGTCAATAACAGAAACTTACACTTCTTTGGTTGAACAAACTGTCTATTTTGTTCAGTTTGGATACAAGTGATAAAGTTTATTTGGCACAAGGCCCAGGACTTTAAACTGTATCCAAACTCACCTTAACACCCATCCACACCATCTTCCTGCTTCAATTGCTCCTTTAAAGGTTTTGCTTAGAAACACCTGTTTTGTGAAGTTAAGTGGATTCCATGCCAGGCTTAACCTCTAGGGACTCAGGAAAAGAAGTCCTCTCAGTCCACACTTACCTTTCTTGGGGTCCTTAGCATAGTCCTCTCAGGGGTTATGCAACATAAGCCTATGCTAATATCTAAGCTTCCATTCTGTTTTGATTTTGCATTCACCCTCTTCCTGTTTTCCTCTGCCAAAAATTCTTTTTTAATTTGCTTTTTGTTCTGAAAATAAAAGCCCTTGAATGTTTGTTCTCTTTTGCATTTTCACTTTCTTTATGGCTTATTGAATTGACTTAATTTACAATCATCTCACTGCACTTCCACGGCAAACAATGCTTTCAACTGAAGTTGAAAGTTGAAGTTGGAGTATGTTGGCTTCATGAGGAGCTTACTTTTAAAATTTTTCTTTCTTCTCTTCTGTGAAAATTTTCAGTTAATAAAGATAGAAAAGAAAGAAAAAATATGGAAAAGATTAAGAGGAAAGGAAGAGGAGAAGAAAAGAGAGGAGAAGGAAGAGGACGACAATCTGTAAGAGGAAGATGAGAAGGAAAAAGGAGAGAAGGAATAAGAAAAGGATATAATGATAAAAAAGTCAAACCAGAAAGACCTAAGGTAACAATATTGGCTGCAACAGCTTATCCAATCAAAACCACTACCACTCAAGACATAGATTTTTTTAATTTTTTTATTATTATTTATTCAACTGTGCACATGTGCGTGTGTATGTGCGCACGTGTGTGTGTCTGTGTGTGTGTGTGTCTGTGTATGTGTAGAACCACGGACGAATTCGTGAACCACCATGGACGCCTCCGCCTCCTTCTGCCCTGGGATTCACAGGCTCCGCCCTACCAGGACCAGAAGCGCAGGCCGCCCCCGCTTCCACCTGGCATCTATACGTGGGATCTGGGATCCGAACTCAGGACCTTCCGCCTGCAAGGCGGAGGCTTAACCCCTGAGCCACCTCTCCAGCCCCAAGACACAGATTTGAAAGAGAAAAAAGTTCTCTATCTGTAACCCAAAATTCTGAATGCCATGATGCGGTCATCAGCCCTAAAAAATTAAATCCACAAGAGTGATAGAGAAGAAAACTGAGTTTAGGTTCCCCCGGGGACCACACCCTCCTCACTGTGCAGGCTACTCATCCTTCATAGGCATCTCAAGACCTCAGGCACAGCCAGTTTTAGGAAAATATGCTGTGAAATTCTGAAGGGATTAATCCATGACAATAGCTGAGGATTTCTTGAAATCTCTTATAAACGTTCCCTCTATCCTTGCTTAGACACTGGACAAAGACAGGAACATTTTCTTTAAGGAGCTTTGAAGAGGAAAGCCATTGACTTTCATTCAGCATTCTTCAGTTTTAAGGGTCATAAAATGTCCATGTACCCTCCAGATTCTCAGAAATTCCAGCAGAGTCCAAACTACTGTACTAACTGAATTCCTAGAAGCTCACACGGAGAGGAAATCAAGGATTCATAAAGGAAAAAACAGGCATGAATTCGGACTAAACATAGGTTAGATGGATTTCTCCACTGAAGCGGTACAGTGACATCAATCTTTTTTTTTTTAATTTTGCTCATTCAAATGGTTCTGTCCTTTTTCATAGCATTGATATGAACTCTCAAATTGATGAGCCGCCTTCTGTCATTATTTCTCAGCGTTCCAATATAATCTTCTCCATCTGGACATTTTTAAAAATCACAGCTTTCTCAAATGGCACAATTCACAAGGGGCACTGAGTGTCCAGACAGTTCCCAGCACCACACGCAGCTCTACAGAACCACTTCTAAGCACACTCTTGTTAAATTCTGCTCTTCTGTAGAGAGACTGTGAGCACCTCTTAGGTGCACAATGAGAGAAACCAACCCTTAGAGTGTTATCACTGTTGTTAGCCATCGCAGTGCCAAACAGAAATTTCATCATGAACAACCAGGGAGTCACTAACTTCACTGAAAACACTATTTCTTCTAAGTTTGCACTGTTCTGTTTATTTTTTAGTTTATTCTGTCACTACTAAATATATTGTTTGCATAAAAACAAGCTGATACTACAGAAATCATAAAATATCCACATTCATATAAAGACAAAACTATTGCAGAGTCCTAGCTGTTGGAAGTGAGCTTGCATTCTCTATTTAAGACTTTTAGATTTATATATTTATTTTTATAGCTGAAGGACACCAGCTACAGTGCAAGTATGGAAGTTGGAGAACCACTTGTATGAATTAATTGGTCCATCCATGAATGCTATGGATCTAACTCAGGTCCTCTGACTTTTCCAGTGTCTTTACCTGCTGAACCATCTCCATGGCCCTTTCTTTCCCTTTATCTCATCATTGTTTAATATGAAAAATTTTGGGTGAAGTTGCACTTCTCAACATACAAGATCATAACTACTTAAATATCAACTATTTTATTAGAAAAGGCCTATGCTCATTTTATTGTTGATCGAATGCCTACTTTAGAAAAAATAAAAACTGATGTTCTCAATTTTTTGATTATACTTAAGAGCGAGAAATATAATTAGCTACTCTATTCTTTCACTATTATTTGAGGAAAATCCTGATGAGAAAGTGGTAAACTACAAGAATTCAATTTTCATTGTGTTACTTATACATTAAGTAAGTCATAGAAATAACTGGAAAATATCAATATTTTTATGGAAATTTTTTATAAAATTGTTACCTTTATTGATAGCATGTTAGCATTCTTCCAGTTTTAATTGTGTGCAATGATATATTTTAATAAATATTCATTGATTTCAGATAGTACATATGCTAAAAACTTTTAGATGAATGTGCAAACAATAATGTTTATAAAACACAGTGATAGAGAAAATTTCTTTGTATGCTTTTGAAAAGTCTCCCTTTAGAGGTAATATGCCTTTCTAGACAATTGTGAGTCAAATATTATTCTACAAAATTTTACATCATGCATAATAATAGGCAATGGATTAAACAATGCAATTAAATAAGTAAACCTAAAATAAAATCAAATAAAAAGAATGTCACTTTAATCTATAAATATAACCCAACAGTATTTTGTAGAACATAACTTATATGGTTAGGAAGATTGCCCACTGGTTAAAGCCTTTGTCTCACAAGTAAAAGGACCTAAGTTTGGATCTCCATATTCAACATGAAAATGCTAGGTAGAAATGGTGTTGGCTTGAATTTCTGGTCCTGGAAGAGGAAACCTGGGAAATCCCAGAGCAAAGCTACAAGAAAGTAAGTTTTCCTGAAGTCACCTTGGGCCTCCACAGGCACACACACTCAAGTCCCCTTACACACACACAAATATACAAAGGTACACTCACATACACACATACATATACAGAGACACACAAATACACAAAACACACACAAATATAAACAAGTGCAAAAACAAGCCACTTGATTTACAGTGATCATTCCAAGTTAGTTTCTTAATTAAAGAGAGTATCTAACAAAATAATAAACATCAATTTCTTAATTTACCTACCAGATTTGCAATGATATAGTGGTATCCCTTAACATGTTTTCCAATGGTGATAACCTAGTAGGGGTGAAAGAAAACATAACAAATGCATAGAATTAGGAGTAAAATTTCTGATATGATGATCAGATTCAGGTAAAATGGAATTTCATCTACTGGGATATAATTCTTATGCTCCCAAGTCATTTTTAATAAAATATACTTAACAAGTATATTTTCTCAGGAAAAAGTAATAATGCCTTATAGTAATAGTGCCTTATAGTGTATATTAACTATTATCTTTCAGTCAACCAGTCAAAGTAATGCTCTTTTATATGATTAATAAAACTAAAGTTATAAGTTTTAGAAAAGTTCAATATTCAGTCCTGTCTGCCCTCAAAATTTTTAATCCTTCTGTCTTAGCCTCCAGAGTGTTAGGACTATAAACATATACCAACAGGCTAGATCAAGAATTTCAATTTTTAAGTAAAAGAATGAAATCCCAAGGCTAAAGAGGAAAAAACTCATACTGTAACTTGCTTTTCTAATTCAACTGATTTCCTATTATATTTAGCATAATGAGCATAATTCTCAATATGCTGAATAGTCTGCTAATCTTCCATGCTTCTCAAAGCCTACTCCCTTCACCTACTCCGTCCTTTACCTTCAAGGAAAGTATGGACTTGTATTTTGTACAAACTAGAACATTGCTGCCAATCACCTCAGGTTTTCCATCCTTTATTCACACACAGAGAATGCTCTACCCACTACTCCTTTCTTGTACCATTAATTTGTACAAGAAAGAAATCTCAGCTTTCTGGACACCACCCAAGAGACTTTCATGGCTGCCCATCACTCCACATGAAATCAAGTGCCCCAAAGCAGCACATTTAATTCAAAGGCAAAATTTCTAGAAAGCGTTCTGCCATGTGTCACTCTGCTATCATATGGCAGCTGTTTGAAAGCAAGTTTGGGCTTGTATTGTCTTCAATTCCATTTTTATGTCACACAGCTAAATCATCTTTTCTAAGAAACTGAGCCCTCCATGTTGAAGGAGGCATTTTGTAGAAAAGATGTCCTTTTGAATGAAAAACATACAAATTGACTTCCGCTTAATCAAGATGATTGTGTCCATCAAATACCCTGAGAACATCTGTACTGTACATGCTATTTTGTGAAGCATCCTTGTTCTTCCTCTGAGAATTAAGATAAACAGTATAAATGATGACTTGTCCTTACTTGAGTATAGTGATTGCTGAGAGAAAGCAAGGGTACAAAAACTGTGGAGGCCCGTGTCTTTCTAAAAGTTAGTGTCCATGTAGTAGCCCTCAGAGCTCTGCTTTATAGTAACAAAAATGTACCCACAATAGAAAATTTCTGCTAGTTCTTAAGTGTTTTTTTACGGCTGAATACTTTTCTCACCTAATCATACTTCTAATTAAGTGCCTTCAAGGTTTTAAGGAATGATAATAAAATACCCTTAATTTAATATGATTAATTCTATTGCAAATTACATACTACTATGGAAATAAAGAGTTCCATCATGTCTCTGTTCTCTTGTTAATCGTATCTGAATGAGTTAGTACATGGAGTTTACTTTTTGGGTTGTAACATATCACCACTTTTTGCCTGGCAGATTCTATTCCTTGAAAAATATCCTGCTCTAAATCCTTCCATTCAGTAATCTTGTCCCAGAGCAGCCTGCTCTGTTTACTCATGGTGTACTCCACTCTTGTGATTATACACTCATCTTTGTGAGGACAGCACTGACACGCCTTAATGGGACTTGAAATGCTTTGTTTAATAATGCATCTTCAGACACACTGCAGTGCCTGTCCAGCAAGCATTACAGACTCAGGCAATATTCATTCAGCAAATAATTGGATGGCTCTAAGCCAGCAAAATGTTGCCTTCTGTGTGTACTCTGCATAGAGTACACCTTCCCTGGAAAGATAAGTAGCCACTCCTACATAATTACCAGCCTATATCTAGATCATATGGAATCCATGAAAAGCCTAAGGGTTAAAGGCTTGGTCCTTAGTTTTGGTGCAATTGGAAGGTGGCACAACCTTTAAGACACAGAACCTAATGGAAGTAAGTTCATTAGGAGACTGTCTTAACAGGGGATGGTGCAACCTTGGTGTCTTTCTGTCTTACATTTACATTATAGCCACAGTGAGATGAAAAGCTTGTTTTGGCATATATACCCGACACTATATGCTCTCTCATACAACAACAAGCTGACTAACACAACCTTGAATTTGCAATAAAATAGCAATGTATCTGTATGCTTTCTCTTTCCTACATTTAAGTTCATGGGGGAAAGACATCACACTTCTTGTCTTTCATGAAAATCTCACATATTAAGCACAGAAAAAATGCTTAAATACTCATGGAATGGTATGCCTCTTATTTCATGTGCATAGTTCATTCATGTAAATGTAGAATTGATAGCATATATGCACAAAACTGCATTTCAAAATACTTCCTATATGACGCTTACATAGTCATGATTACAAATGTGCTTTAACTTTGTTATTCAGTTTCTTCTGTAATTTCTCTCATCACATTTTGAAAGAGTTACTTTTTCAGAGGCTTCACTGGCATATATCATGATGAGTCAGGAATGCTTAAAATTTCAAGCCACACTAATGAATATTATTAAAATGCAGCTCTGATGAGAAACTCCTATGAAATTCAAATGTGATTGTTGAGGTACACGCTTGAACAAGAGACCTTCAGGTTAAAAGCAATCCTAACTGGATCTCCTGAGACACAGACAGAATTACAAAATGATACAGGCTTATGACTGAGGAATACATTATCCTGAACTCTAAACCTTGAAATACTCCAAGTATCTCTCCAAAACCCACTGACTTTTCCTTGAAATCCAAACTTATTATGATATAATACACATCTACTTAGTAGCCTTCAAATTTCAGCAGAATTTAGATTTCCAATTCTGAAGGACATCAAGGATTAAAATATGCAAAATATCCAAAGGTGGTATTGTATATTGAACTTGTTTGATGATTAATCCAATCTGTCAGCATTATTGACAACCATCTGCCAACACTAACTGGAACCAGAGATAATAATTCAATGGATGATCTCTGCTACATCCTATATAAACTGTAAAGTGAAAACCGCTGCCCCAGCACTTGGCCAGACAATCTTGCCAATGCTGATGCTGCGCACTTAATCTATATTTGGTAACACTAGCAAACAGAGAGGAGCAAACCTGATCCACAATGTCGTTTACTTTATCCCTTTCACAGTCAAGGATTACACGCCGTTCTTTTTTTAACTCCAGATCTTGAAAGAGCGATCTGTAGGTCTCGTCTTTCTTGTCATTGTTGATGTTCCCCACGTTGATGGCAGTCACCTGCCACTTCTTCTCAGCAGCAGAATCCAGCACAGCCTGCAGTGTTGATAAGCCTAGGAAGGCAAAGGGCAAGGATGAGCGATGAGGATTCTTCGGCATCCCAGCTGTGCACGGCTAAGCCTGATGTGTTTGTGATGTTGCTCTAGAATGACTTCTCGCAAAAGCTCTGGCTGTGTTCTTGTCAACATTTGTTTATGTCTTCTTCATATTTAAAACCCAACAAAAATGTCAGAGGAAATTGGAACACTTACCTTTGACCCTCTGAGTTGTTTTCTTGGAATGGGACTGAAGTGCAGTGGCTAATGTAAGTGAAATCAAAAGGTATTATCATTGCCATACCATTATAAGATGTAAAAGCCCTCATGACACATGGTCAGACTATCTTGATGAGGTAGAGTGCACTTCAGTAAGAGGAATCGTAAACTCGAGTACAAGAGCTGTTCTTGTCCATGAGCCGGTAACCAGCTGCCCATCTGCTTTAGCTAGCATACTTTTTTCTCTTCTAAAACCTTCTGCTATGTTTTTTCTTGTTGGGGTTGATCTCCTAGAGATTACATTGTTTACCTATTAGCCAGATGGTGGCAGTGCTCTTGTAGAGATTTATCTATTTCCTAAATATAACTATTTTTCTATTTGTTGGTAACTTTGGTTATAACATGATATGACTGAGAGAAGTTTTCATTATTATATTTAGTTCTCCACAAGCTGTAGCACATTTAGATCTTTAAAAGATTTTTTCCCTAAAGATAAATCTGTAGTCACTACTAGAAAAGATACTATAAAAAATCTCATCTTTCACTCACTTCTGATATTCTTACTGAAGCCAAGATCATCATTTATAAGAATAAATTATGAAGAACATAATATCAAAATTCCAGAAACATTTCACAGTCCATAGATTACCTTCCTGAATATAGAAAACTCTACATATTTCTAAAAGCATACTGCATCAATACATTTTTATCTGTGAAATATGATTCACTTAATAAGAACATATGTATCTTAACCTAAATTCATATTCCAAACTTTGTGATTATTTACCTTTGGAAGAAGACCTCAACACCCAAACAGGATTCAGTCAAGTGCAGTGCAGAAACCACAAAACTGAAAACAACAATCAATCTTAATGCAGAATACTAATGACCCTACAATGTTCACCAGAAACCAGACCAGTCAAATCTCTCCCCATCCTAAATCTCAGGTAACCATGCAGAAGAGGATGTGGCAAGAATGTAAGAGCCTAAAGATGTGAAGGGTCACGGATAGACAAGATACTCCACTCAAGTCTGGACTTGGGCAACCAGGATCTCACTGCATTGTGATTGGACCTTACCTGAACTGACATGTCTGGCATGTCAACAAGACCCCATCAACTAGCACAGAGCTCAGAGGAGATGGCTTCAGGCAGAAGGATCCTCAGAGGCAAGGTGTTAAACAGATGTAACAGAGTTCCTACATTAGTGGGCAGCCCAAGCAGGGGCCCCAAGGTATGCCACAAAGTCCTGAAGCTTCACTAGTATAGATGACTCAGAGGGAACTTCAGGGCCTGTATAAGCCAAAGTTCTTAAAGGAGAGAGGGAGAAAGTGGTAAACACCAAGAGAGGGGAGGGAGAGCACGAGGTGTGGAAGAGAGTGCAGGATGGGGAGATTGTAGGGAGAAGGGGAGGGAGGAAAAGAAGGGAGAAATAAGGAGGCATGGGTACCTACCCATTGGGCTTGCATAACTAGGTGAAAAATAAAATAAAAATATATTTGTTTGCTTGTAATGGATTAGAAATAATGACTTTGACAAATGTAAAGAACTAAGAACTACAAAAGAAAATTGTTTTACTGGGGTTTTTTCCTACATGTAATAGATTCAAAGTAAAGACAAACAAAGAATGCTCTTTTTGAGAAATACTCCAGCTAATACATAATGAATAAACATGAGTTTGAAAGTTTTATTACTGTATAACATATACAGGAAGGAATGAAATAAAGTATCAGTGGTCATCTGCTAATTGTAATATGCACTGAAAGGCAAAAAAATGTGAAACCCTCTAAACAGGACATAATTCAGCATTGCCTATGCCTACAATTGTGATGCCAAAATGCAAGCTTATGCTGCCAGCCCTCAGGACTAAAACCAGAGTGTTATGAGCATCAACATCTAGATTGGAAATTACTATATTATATAACACAACTCTAGGAGGATGTCTTAACTAACTGTGGTATATGGAGCTCCACTTTATCTTGTTGGACAGACCCAAAATATGGTATCAATAAACTATTCCCTAAGTATGATAGTGATGTTATGTACAAACTAAGAACATTAATTTTCAGAATGAATATCAAAATAAATAAAATAACATAATGATAAATATTTACTTCTAAATAACTGAGGAGAGACAAAAACAAGTAAATAAAACAAAAATAAAAGTATGTATATGATAGTCATTGATAAAAGGTTAAGAATTCATGGCAAGATGGGTGTGGTGGCACATGTTTGTAATCCCAGTTTTAGGGGACTGAGTCTGAAGGATAATGAGCTTAAGGCTACTGTGGGATTCCTACAGAATCCTTAAGTTAAAAAAAATTTGAAAACTGCACTTGGAGAGTCTCTGGGGCAAGTACGGGACAAGGAAAGAGAAACCTCCTCATTTATGACTTTGTCCACTGAAGAGCCACAAACACTACAACAGAAATTTGACTCCCTTACTAACACAGGGTCCAGAAAGGGAGCCCTGTGATCCATACACTCAGAGAAACAAGAGAGTGGGGAGGACAAGGCAGGACTGAAGGGAGTGAAGAGAGGAGGAGACAGCGTGACAGTTGGGGGATAAATGAAGAGGGTAAAAGAGGCAGTGATAGTTGGGAAGTGGGGCAGGGCAACTTATTTGTTTGTATATGAAAAATTACCATTAAAAAAGTCAAAAAAAGTTTGAAAATTTTGCACAATATCTTATTTAAAATTCCTGTAAAGAACGTTTAAAATAATTGACTTATATTTCAGTGGGTAGTCAAACACCAAACTTAAAGTGATTCAGGGTGACAATAAGCAACATTAGATTATTTTATCTATTTTTGTAACAAGAGATTTAAGAAAACATGAATTCTCAAGGGGTAGCTTATGAAAACTTTCAAGGACAGAGCCTTGTACCATATCACATGGCACCTGCGATTTCTGCTCACTTTAAGTGAATTCAATCCTTCCAAGCTCCCATCCAAGCCCCTTCCTGTTTTCCATCATCAGTGAAGACAGATCACACACAGCTGGTCATCACAGCAATTCAGCAGCTACCAGCTGCTTGGAAAGATCTATTTCCAACTCTGTCAGACTCTATTCTACCTTCCCATCATTGGACAACTCCCTCCAGTTACTTTAAAAATGTGATTACCATGAATGATGCTCTGTATGCTCTCATTTTATTATAAAGTAATTCCACAGAGTTTCCTTTATTCTTTGTAAGAGGTTGTTTCATTGTATTTTATTAAATTATGAAGTTTCTACATAGCAAAAATCTCAAGTGATAATGCATTTGACATTATCTTGCCTTTGACAGGATCTATAAGGAATTTACATATAGATTCACTTATAAATTTGTAAGTGGATTTTTGAAAGTGATAAATTTAAACCTCAAATCTATTGGGAGTTTACAGTGCCAAAGCATGTGATGATATATAAAATAAAAAGAACACTTTTAAAAATCATCTAACTTTCAAATTCATTCATTTTCTGTCACAAGGACCTTGCCATCAGTGGAGCCATTATTTAATTATTAGGATCAATTTTAGTAACCTGTGAACCCCAGCACAAACTATCTTTATTATTCATTAAGAAGCTAAGCTATTCAAGTAGAGCTATATAACATTTGGTCATTTGTTAGGTGGCACTCAAAGGCATCAAATTCCTCATTCCAAGTCAAGGTTTGATCTCACACGCAATTTGAAAAGACTGGTCCCTTGCTTAGTAATCCATCTTCTTTAATTATTCTTTTAGTAATAGTGACAGATATCTCAAGAATAGTCTACTAGACCTCCTTATTCTTCACAAATAACAGTTTTCTACTGTCTCATTTCTTCAGATATTGATTAATGTTTCTAAACTTAATATCACAAAATAATTAGTGTTGTAGGTATAAGGTAAAGTAGACTTTTTGAATACAACCCAGCTTGGGGTCTTGTGTTTTAATTAGGAGAGAAAGCATTACTTGAGATGAACCTTTCTCCTTCCATACAAGATAGCATGGAAATATTACTATAAATACATTTATCCCTATAGTCAGACATGACAGAAACATAACAGACATGAACTTAAATGGGTAATGGAAGTCTGTATGAATATCACTTCATTTAAATCTGTTAGTAAGCTATAATTCTTTGACCCTAATAGTACATTAAGGTTTAAAAATATTCACATTTTGCCCTTATATTTCTAAATATAATTTAGGAATGTCACATAGTTGCTCATGCAAAAAAAAAAGAGAAGCAAACTTGGAAAATTAACTGTTCCTGCTAACAAAAATATTGGAAATACAGTATGTCCTAAAGCTTTTCAAATATTAAGAATCTAAAATTAACCTTAAATTAAATTTTAAATGGCTCTGGCTGTTATAAAGATGACTAATATGAAATATTGCCTTAAAATAATATTACCAATTTTTCAAATGATTATTGGTACAAGTGGGTTCTAGCTGTATAACCTATCTACAAACTGACAACTGTAAATTTTCAACTATAACCACCACTAGATGCTGTTCTCATCTAACGTAGCATTAATAACAGTTAGAGAGAGACTAAAAGCAAGTGAAGTCGTAGGGGTTTTATTTTCTTATTAAAGGCTAAAATTAAAATGAACACTAGTGAAAGAATATTTCATTCAGACAATGTCATTGTTCATATACATACTGTCATTGTTCCCTATAAAATTTGCTGCTTAATTCATTCTTCCAGGCAGAGCAGTTAATATGCATGATCACTAAATCCTGGCAGTGTTCCTGGACCAGATTAGAGTAATATATATTTCCCTCATCAGCTTTCTCAAGACATCAGAAAAGAAATTTATATTTTGGAAGAATTTTTGCACTATAAGCAATGACTTCTTGGAGTTGAAATCAAAGTGACTTCCATTCAGAGAACAAATAAACCTTGATCAAAATTGAAACCACAGACATGAGTATAGAAATAAGGCATCCACTCCATTTTTACGTATTATCTATAGAGATGTATTTCTTCATTTTGACACTGAATCAATAAATTAAAAACACATTTTATAAAACCCTGATTCAAATATACTATATATTATCTAAAACTAAAAATTGTAACATGTAACTGGTAGACAAAGATAACCTATCGCTCTTCTTAGAAAGGTATCAAAGCTCCAATCTATACAACTTTTCAGAAGGGCAGCAAGTCCTGAGTGGCTGGCTGCTGCCTGGTGGCCTGGGTAAGGACAAGGCAAGAACAATCCTGAAATTTCACCTGACCTCTGAGGAACACACCAGGAAATGTAAGATTCATTGAAAATGATTCTGCATAAAGGTGTGAACTTCCATAGCTTCCCTTATTCCCAGCTAGCCGTACTTAACCTCAGCAATTGAATGGATAATTGGAGATAGGAATGATTTAATTGCAGTTTTAGTCAAGAGAAGCATAACGAAACAAAGCAAAATAATTTCAAGAGTTTTTTGTCTGGTTTATAATCTGGGTAGAACATTGGGGCTGGAGGAGGTTTGCATTTTCACACCTACGCTTCATGCTGCTCCAAAGAACATTGACATTATAATGTAACAGTGTGTCAGTCTCACAGAGATGTTCAGAAATGTAAATTATTACAGTCCTAAACACGCATCTAATTAAGGGAATAGAGAGGATCCCACATGCAGAACAGAGCAAATCAGTTAAAACTGAGGCATGTAGAGACACTAGCTGAGCAATAAAATCATGAACACTCTTTTCTAAAGTGTGGTTGACGAGATGAAGGGAACATGGATGTCTCCTCCAAACCTTGTACCACTAAAAGTCCAAGTCTGAGGGAAATAGATAGGCTGAGGGCCAAAGGACAAAAAACAACTCATGATACGAATACATAAATATTTTTTAAGTGTAATATGATGTCAATGCCATAAAAATTAGGTCACTAATAAGAAAAATATCAGACAGCAATAATCCCATTTCCAATGAGCCAAGTAAAACATCAGACAAAGGTCAAGGTTCTGCCAGTGTCTTGAGAGTCAGACACATTTGTCTCTGGAAATAGTTGTAGATGAAGGGCTCTTATAGCCTTCTGCTATTAACACATCAGCAGCTACTTGATAATACCTCCAAAATGTGCCCAGAAGGTCATTTTAGCTTTAATATATAATTACTTAATGTTATCACTTCAGTGTTCTTCACCCAACAGATGCACTTGACTCAATTCAATTTGTATAATTCGATAATTGGAGATTATCTCATCCTTCCCATTTCATTGAATATTAATAAAATAATTTTAAAAATGTCCCAGATTCTCTCTGAAAATGTATAAGTCTATCAGTCTTTATATGCCCATTCTCCACCTCCTTTCTCTCTTTAAATCTATCTCTTTGAATACTGGCATTTCTCCTTTTTATGCCACCTGTTGTCTACTTGAGTATTTTCAAAGTTTTTTTGTATTTTGTTTATTTATTTATTGGGCAGAGAGCAGGCATACGTGTGTACAGAGTGCATGCGGAAGACAGAGAACAACTGTTGAAAGCCAGTTCTCCCCTTTCACTCTGGAATCCAGGGATAGAACTCTGGTCACTAGGTGTGTACACAGGTGCCTTTCACCACAGAGTCATCTCATCAGCCCTCAAGATTCACTTTTGACAAGAGAGTAGAATAAAGTAAGAGCTAATATATTCCTAAATTAAAAAACTATCATATAGCCTTATAAAACAGTGAATGGTATTGGGAAAGGTTTTTACCCTTCAATTTATCTAGCAAGCTTCAGCTTAAAAAACTAAATCAAATTAAAAATGCATAGGTGTTTAACCTTTCAGTTATCACCAGTGTTCACTGAACATCAGCTCACATTATCTGAAGTGTTGGATGTCTAATTACAAACTGTTTGCCCAGTGTGCTGAGAATTCCTAAAACTTTGCTTTCCTGTGGTAGCTCACAATCAAATAAAAAATAACAAATAGACCTTAGCCTGCGTGACTAATTCAGCCTCTGGAACACAACAGGAGCTCAATAAACAGCTCTTGAGTAATGAATCGATGCCACTATTAGTTATGAATTGTGATACATCGTAGGAAGGAAAATATGGCATTGCTTTGAGAAGACAACACCAACATGAAAGGCATCTCTCAGGGAATAAAATCAGGCATCCAGAGGTTGAAAGAACTTGAGATAGTACAGGCATTTGAGGTGAGAGACTTTGGCATATTTAAGAAAGTGAAAGAAGGTCAAATGGATTTAGCTTTAGTGAATGAGCAAGTCAGGAGAGAACACTGGAAAATTGGGCAGGAACCAAGTATAATAAAGCCTTAGAGCCATGCTAAGAATTTTTATATTCTATTCATTATAATGCAAAGAAGCCTCTGCAGTGATTTAAGCAAGGGAGTGATGTTATCAAAGAAAATGAGTTTAAGTCATTCTAGATGTTTTGTGGGAAACAGTTCCCATAGATACAGGTGTGGGATTAGAGAGAGGAGGAATTGAACATAAGATGGTGGCTTGACATGGAGAGATGGTTCTGGAAAAGAAACAACTACAGAAATGCACAGAGAAGGTAGAGAGCCCATCAACAGGATCCACACATGAATAAGGCGTTGAGCACATGCCCAGCGCCCAGAGGAGTTGAGGTTAGCAATAGTTAACAGAGATCAAGAAGAAACACTAAAGTTTGATAAGGTCTGATGTAATCCATTTCATTGTGTTCACAAACATTGCTCTTTAGAATCATACCACTGAAATACAGTTACTCTTAAGTTCTTGCTTTGCTTTTCATACTCTGTGAGGATAACAAATCTCCCACATCAAAGGTAGGAGAACATTTGTTGTCCTGACTGTTTTCTTTGCAGCTGAAAGCATACTGCCTGACTTTTCTACTGAGTGTACTTATTGCCACATCCAGGGGGATGGAGCAGAGATCACACACCCAGCTTGAGTACTTCTGGCTCAGGAAAAATTCAGAGATCAATGAAGAACTTACTGAGGCTGGCTCCCTTCCTGTCTGCCCTTGCAGACAGAAAGGTGCCCTCTCTTGGTCCAAACAGGCTTCTGGGTTTCATTTGAAATTCTCAGTACTCCAAGAAGCTGCTGAAGGAAGCAGACTGGTCTTCAGCTGTTACAGTAATAGTTCTTGGTCCTTTACTTTGGCTTATGGTTAGTCTCAAAAGACACAAGTGCAGCCATACAAAATGTTTCAAGACAATGTGAAAAATGCACAGAGTTACCAAGTATTTGGTTCACAAGCAGAGAACCCAGAATAGACCCCAAACTGGTTAAGATTCCTTGGGCTCTTAGGACACATAGAATGAAGTTAGCTATGCCAACATGAACTTCACAGCATGGAAGGATACAGGGGGAATCTTGGCTCCGCGATGAATCAGCCCACACACGCCATAGTCTCCTATCAGAATCCACCACTGGAACTGTCCCACACTGTCCCAAATGAGCTCATGATCAACATCTAACTTTTCTGAGGTACAGCAATCTTATCTTAAAGCAAGACTAATGTTATTAATTATAGTTCCTGCCTGACAAAATTTTTACATGTATCAGTACTGAATAACTGTGAATAACCTACATAAATTCATTTAATCCAAATCTATCTCTTATCGATAACATACTCATCCTATATTCTTTTTGGTGATGAGACAACATATGGTGATTTTTTTATGTTAGGACTGACTATTAATGCAGTAGGTTGATGCTATCTATCACTGACAATTGAGCTCCCAGATTATTTCCTGACTCACTCTAAACACATACCTGTTTTCAACAGTAAAACCAAGCAAACCTCAGTGCAAATGTTGAGTTTGAGTCACAGCAAAGAGATACAGTTCATCACGTACCTCTGTCACTGTCATAGAGGTATGCAAACTTGTCCCATTGGTAGTACTCAATCAAGCTCAGGAGTGCTCCTTTGAGGTCAGGTCGCATCTGGATGACAAATGGGTGAGTGCCATCTGTTGGGAAGCTGGGTGTGATAAAGGACACATGGAGCGTCCCACAAAATGAAGTGATGGTGTTTACAGACTTCTTGTCATAAAATCCAAAAATCGCATAGACTCCTCTTGAAAACTGGGAACAGACTAGAAAAATAAGAAAGATAAAAATAATAAATTGCATGAATTTCCTTGAAATGTAATACTTCTTGACATGAAAAATGAAGTCATTAGCAGATCAGAAAAATATTGAGTTCATATCAATGATTAATCCAAATTTATTTCCTTAACATTTCATTTGAGGAACTAAAATTTTTTGAAAAAATGATTCAGACTACAGAAAAATACATACATTATTACTTAACAAGACATAGAAGTATGAACATTTTAGGATAGCTGCATACAAAGTGCAAGTCATTTGTTTAAAGAGCAAATTGCAGTTTTCTGAGAATTACTCACATTCAGAACAGATACTTCCAAATGAAATATATGGCTTTAGAAATCATTATCATATGCAAGGGAGAAGATAATTCAGTCTAGCAACAGTTTGCCTCATAAGTGGAGATCCTGAGTTCAGTCTTTAGATCACACTTAAATAGTGACTTAGCATTGGATACTTGAAATCCCAGAGATGAGGAGGCTGAAGTAGTAGGATGGTTATAACTGACCGTCAAACCAGCCTGACTTAATCAGTAAGTTTTGCTTTCAATAAGATATCCTCTTCAGAAAAAAAGGCACATAGTTGTCTTGAGTATCAACACCTAAGGTTGAACTCTGACCTCCACATGCACACGCACACACATATGTGCACTCCCCCAAACATATTCACCAATGCACGCACAAACATTCACACACAGGTAAACATACACAGAGAAAAAAATTAAAGGTTTATTATATTTATGGTGCTTTGTATTACAAGATCTGTGTACTTCCAGATTCTAATGCTTAGCAAAATCTCTATGGAGATTTCTCCTCTATAGGTGGAGAAATATCCAAGACTTGTTCACAGAGAAGCATTTTTTGCTCTCTATCACTTTTAAAAAGCTCCTAATTGTAATCCTTTCTGTAGACTTGGGTTAACCTAGATGTTCCTCTGCACATAAAACAAAAATTTTACTGAAATATTTTGTTGAAGGACCATCAGTTTTAAACAAAATGATTTGAAAGCCCCTACCTCATTCATAAACCTTGTCTTTTTCATATATCTCGCTTCAGTAATGGCATATGATAGCCCCTCCAACTCCCCCATCCTGAAAACTATGTGTTGAAACTATGTGTTCAAGTGTCACTAATTTTTCTAGGCATTCTCAACATACTAACTCAAAAATAGGATAGATTTGCTTTATGCATGTTAGATACCTGGCATTTTCTATATTAACTTATTTCTTTCTCAAGACAACTCTTGGGATAAGAATTATATAGTTCCCAAAGTATTAATAGAAAACTGAGACATGTGATAAGTGCCTTATCCAAGTCACATAGGTAGTCAGATACTCAAGAAGTCCATATTCAGAACTCACACTCTTACATAAGCTCTTAATATATTTTTCAATTATAATTAATGTAAGAATTACCTAACTATTATCAACCCTCCACTTATTGCCTTCAGTTCAGTTCTTCCCGTTGTAGCACAGTGGTTTTTTGAATCATTGCTGTGTTTGTATGTCCTTCTGGAGTTACATTGTCTAATTTAGAAGAAACCACCCAGGGAAAAGACTTGAAAATAGGAAGGAATGTGGTAGGAGAGTTAATGGGTGGTAAGGTAAAAGGTAGGGGGAGTGGGATAGGGAGTAAAGAATGAAAATATCATAAATTAATATATATTACAAAAATAAAATATATCATAAAAAAGAAAAATGTCTAATCTCACTAGGCATCTGAGAAATGGAAATAAAATCCACAGTGGGATTCCATTAAAAAAGAACTACATTGCCTAAAAATGATATATTACGATGCTTTATAAAAACCATCTGTGACACAGTCTTTAACTCACGAGTCAAAATTAATAGAGTTTTTAAATGGTGGATGAATATCTGTCCTAGTACCATCTTGGGGTTTGTTTCAGTGTTAGGAATGATGACCAAACCTTGATATATGACTCATATTACAGAAATTTCTGAAGGAACTATTACAATGCAAAGGTTAAGATCAATATGATGTTATTTTACTTTATGTATTTTACAAAAAATAAATGTAGAAATGAATGTATTTGTTCCAAAGATAAAGATTGCTAAAGCGGGCACATATTCTGATAAGCAATCCTATGCAATCAATAAATAATATCCAAGATTTCAATGCTTATTGTGTGTTAGGAATTGAACAGAAAGCAAAGTAGGGTGTTTCTTAGAGTGGCTCTTACTTGTTAAAGGTTTTTAGTTACCTTTATATTTCCTGTCCTTCTAGTATAAGCTTTCTGGGGTTTGAATTATAGCTCTATCATTGTCCTTTTCTCCTTTCCAGGGTGGCCAGATGCCTTTTAGTAATACTGAATGTGTTTATTTACATTTCACATAAAGATGTCAAGATAAGATTATAATCTTTTATTCAGGTCCACATTTCTGTGTGATCCCTAAGGTATAAGTTTTCAAAATAGCCTTCAATGTACTTAATGACCTAGTCTATTCATCCTACAAGCAAAAAAGACTTTTTACTGTTAAAATCGCTAGGTAAACTATAAAATGATCTCATTTTATACATGAACTTATATGTACTGACATGAATATCTCAACTTTTAAGCTTGTCACAGCATTTGTAAAATCTTAGATTGATGAAATACAACAAATGACAAAAAAAAAAACTATTATAAAATTCTCCCTTGGTCTATTTTACTTGATTTCCTGCGAAGAGTTGCAATGCTATCCAAATACATATGGAATATTGTTGCAGAATGATTTATTAATGAAGTCTTCTCTTGTCTTGAATGCAATACGTTTTGTGATGAAAGGAACAGCCACAGCATTGCAGAGTACTAACAATGATGCACAGTTTGAATACAGAATCTTAACAAGGAGCCACACTTCTTTTTTATTTATTTTTCGGTTTGAAGTGAGTGATCAAGAGATTTTTTCGTTATCACAACCATCTGGAAATACTGGATCTGTCCCAACAGTAAGCACAAACTACACAAAACATCGTAAGAAATTAAGCTCATCTACCCAGAAAACCATTCTTTTAGGCGATTCAGCTAATTCCTCACTGAATGTTACTTAACAACAATGGAATGTCTTTCCTGACAAAGCTTCATCCTCCTTAACCCTGTCTTCTTATCTTTCATTGCATGAATTAGTTTGTGTTCCCTTATATATTTTATTTATCTAGATATTTCTTCCTCAATAGCCCCTTAAAACATATGTAATTAACACTCATTTGGTCAATATTTGTCATCTCTTTTTCTTCATCATTGGTCAGTTGTGAATTAATTTTGAGCTAAGCTAAGTTACTTTGCTTTCTATTTTGCTTTCCAAGTTAGCTGTGACCATATGTAAATGAAGAATTTGAGTGTTAAATTACTTGGGTGCTCCCCTTCCAAATCCCCAAGAATGCTTACATTCTCTTATTGCTGCCTCCTCAATATAGTATTGCATTGATTTTTTTACTGTTGTGGCAAAGTACATAATAAAATAACTTAAAGATAGGAAAATTTTGTTCATGCTCATACTTCATGGATAATTATGGGATAAGTATGTGTACACCACATATGTTTTATTCCTTCCAGCCACAAAGCAAAGGGGATGAAAAGAAAAGGACCCAAACAATGTACAATCCCCAAGAACATGCCCTCAATGCTTTACCTCCTTAAGTTAGGTCACACCACCTAGGTTATTTTATTTCTTTGAAAATTTCATATTGTTTTTAATTCCCCCTTTATTACTATATCTATTGTTCCTCCTTTTCCAGCTGAGAATCATCTGGGCATGGTCAGGCCCCTTCATGTTTTGAAAGTCAGCTCAATACTACTACTCATTGTAGCTATGCTTACCTGTGCATGACATACACAAGACTAAACTCATGAACATTGTATCACAGATGGGAAAGAGCTCATGCGGTTTCACCCCTTTAAGTGAATACTGATGGCTGGCTGGGGGAAGGGGACCCACTTGACCCAATGGTATAGTCCCTGATACATCTCCTTTGTTCCAGAAAGTATTCAGGCACATGGTAAAGTAGACAACTCTTCTTAAGCACACAAACACAAAGAAGATATAAAAGTAGATTCCATTTCTCATATTTTATCACCTTCCCAAATAGCATCATGACCTGGGAGTAGGGGGGTTATATCACATTCAAATTGGAACATTTTTGCCCCCAGCTTCCAAAGGCTCTGATACTATAATACAGAATGCACTCAGTCTATCCTCAAGTGTCCCCACAATCTCAACAGTTTTAGAAATGCTTTTCAATCCATGTTTGAATTCTTTTCTGAGATTTAAGTCAAACTTTTTTGTTATCTTGGGAGGGGGTATGTGCTGCATGCTTGTATGGAGATCAGAGAACAGCTTGCAGAAGTCAGTACTTTCCTTCTACCATATGGATTCTGAGGCACCAGCGCAGGTGATAAAGCTGGGCAGCAAACAGCTCTACCAATTGAGCCATCTCTCCATTCCTCAAGCCAAGCGCATAGCAATTAATCACTATAAAAATCAAAGATAGCTATGCATTTTCAAGACATAAAATATGTGCCCATTCTGAAAGGAAAGAATAGGAGACTAGCAAAATTTGGACAAAAGCAAGACTGAAAGCCAGAGGGGCAAAAACTGAGTCCTGCAGCTTCATGCATAGTGTCTGAGGTGCACAGAATCAGGATATGAACTTCAAAGAGCTCCAGCATCTCTACTACTAGCCTTCCGTTGGCATTCTACGTGGCATCTCTCTGGGCTGACTCTGCTTATTGCTGACAAGCTTCCTCCATAGATGGGACAATGCACATTCCTGGCATTTCCACCTTCAAAACTTCATGGATTGTTCTCTAGGAGATCCCTTTGTCGGGGATTCTAATCCTGATACTCATTGTTTTGCATCCCACGTTTTCCTTTAGGAAACCTCAGGCACCTGTATGTAACTCTTTCGATCTACATATTTATAAAACTAGCATTTATTGGGTAACACTGAGATCTACTACAGCCTCAGGCAGTAGCCAATACATTTGAAGACATAGTTAAAACTGTCTGTAAGTGCCTGGGTACCTTAATATTAAGAAACACATTCAGGCTGGAGAGAGGGGTTAAGACTCTGACTCCCAAGAAGCTCCTGATTCAGATCCCAGGTCCCACTTAAAAAAAAATGCCAGGTGGAAATGGCAGTGGCCTGCACTCTGTCCCTGGTGGACAGAGTCTGGGAAATGACGCAGCAAAGCAAAAAACAGAGGTGGAAGTAATCCAGAACGATTCCTGAAGTCACCCTTGATCCTCCACAGGGACACACAGTGCCCTCTTCTACACACACACACACACACACACACACACACACACACACACACACCACAAAAGAAACACTTTCCGCAGCAATTCAATTAAGCAAGGTCTACTCCAAAGTTCTCTTTTGAAGAGAGAGTCTTTCAAATAAATTTACATTTTTATTATATATTCTTGGATGTGCGTTAGTTGAGTTGCTCCTCAAAATATATTTTTTATTCACAGATTTTTATAATTGACTTTTTTAAATGGCAGCAACCTCGTTTAGCAATCACATTTTACTTGACTTCAAGTTTTCTTCTTTTCTAGAAAAACTATAATTTTTTGTTTTGTTCTGCTTTTTTTTCTTTCTCCCACATTTTTCCCTAAACATACAAGCTCAGTAGGCACCCCCTTGGGCTCCTTCCTTCCTCTTCTCCCCAGTTATACCCCTTGCACTCTTCCTCCTTCCCACTTTCCTTTCACCTCCTCCTTCCCTTCCCCTCACCCAGTGCCTCTCTCTTACTCCCTCCCATCCCCTGGAGCATCCTCTTGTGTGAATGCCAAATCTGCCTGTGAGTCTTCCACCCTAATGAGGGTTCAGGACTCACTGGCATAGCCCAGAGCCCCTTTTTGGCCTCCTGGTTAGTATGGGAGCTTTATTATGACTGTTTAAGGATCCTACTAACTGGAGCCTTCTTCCCTATGATCCATGCTAGACTTTGGATCACATGTCAGCCGTTGTTCAGGTCAGGCACAGTCCAATTCTGGCTGCTGCGGCCCTAACTTCTGTGGAGTATCTTGCATATTGTTGGTCCTCCCCACCTTTAGGCTCTTACAATCTTGCAGCCATTCTCTTCCCCAAGATTCCCTGAGCTTTAGGAGGAAAGAGATTTGGCTGGTCAGGTTCCAGGTGAATAATGCATGGTTTGCTGTTGTACTAGCAATGTTTCAAGCAGGATGTTGTCCGATTTTGAAACTTCCTCATCAGATTATAAAACTCAACAAACCAAAAGTCTCAGTTCATGGACAAGATGTAGAAAAAACTTTTGCCAGAATAAAACACAAATGTCATTTTCAAATAGTCTCAATAGGATCTTCTGTCCCATCTGAAACCTTCTGGGCACAATCTTTACTGTCTGCTTTTACTGGTGTTCATGTCTGCGAGCTCCCACTGTGAGCATCCCATTATCTCTGCTTACATAATCTCAGATTTTTTTCTAGCCCTAAACTAAATTTTCCTAAATACTTCTCATTAGCTAGGTTCAATGATTTAAGAGCAAAATGGTCAGTTTTCTTCATAGTAATGACTCTACTTTCAGAATCAATTTTTTTTTACTGAATTTTCATCAATGTATGAAACACCAATAATTTAGTGAAACAGTGATGTGTTTAATTAATGATTTTATTTACTTCATTATTCCATAGTTTTCTTTTTTTTTTTTTGAAAAATTATTTATTATTTATTCAATTGTGTATGTATGCGTGTGTGTGTATGTGTGTGTATATGTGTGTGTGTGTAGAACCACGGGTGAATTCGGGAACCACCATGGACAGCCTCCACCTCTTCCTTGTTTACTCCGCCCCGAGATTCACAGGCTCCGCCCTACCGGACCAGAAACGCAGGTCGCCCCCGCTTCCGCCTGTCGTCTATACGTGGGGTCTAGGATCCGAACTCAGGACCTTCCGCCTGCAAGGCAGAGGCTTAACCCCTGAGCCACCTCTTCAGCCTCTATTCCATAGTTTTCATCTACATTCCTTGGTTCTCTTAAATCTGGACTCAAGGTGGTACAGAATAACATGGTGATGGAAGAATGTGTCAGAGAGAGTTCTCACATTGTATCAAACAAGAAGGAAAGAGAGAAAGAGAGACAGAGAATATAGACCAAGCTCCACAGACATAACCTAAATTACTTTCTGTTTTAAACTATACTCTACCTCCTGGAGTTTCTACAACTTCCCAAAACAGTCTATGCAAAAGGAGCCAGGCATTCAAAAAATAAGCTTGTTTGGGCCATTTCATGCTAAAATCATAGCAAACATGGATACAGAAATCTATAGACACACTAATTAATTGTTGTACTGTAATTAATTGTCTACAATTATTAGTTGTTACTGCACTGTTTTCATTAGAAAAGAAATTATTTCTATCCTTCCCAATCTCTGACTTATTCCCTAAGCGTGGCTTTCATAATATAAAGAAATGTCCCTGCCTTAGATTCATCTTCTAAAAGAGTAAAGTTTAGAATTTCATTGAATATCTGAAATAATGTGCATTGACTGTGAAAATAATTGTAAAGACAGCTTTCTAAAATGGTAGGTTGACAATACAAGACTCCTATGTAGTCACCTATAAAGGCAGAGGATCAAGGAGAAAAAGTGCATGGTTTCAGCTCCATACAATTACAACACCGATGAATGATTAGACTGATTAATATGAGGAAGGCTTTTATGACGAGGCTTAAATATGATGTCAAAAGAGTAAGAAAACATTCTCATGTTGAGTACTAGTATATTAAACATTTAACACAAATTTTGAAAATCTCAGCAAAGACAAGTCCTTCCATAGACATTTTAGGTCAAATGGTAGAAATGATAATCTCCAGGGTGGAAGTAACTTGCTGATTATTTCACTTTTTATTACAAGCCCAGATGATCTAAGTCAGAAACAATGCTGATGATGCATCCAACTCATCTTGTTCTCCTGGGTCATTCTGCTCACTGGGGCTGTTAATGTGGCACACACGATCCAGTCTGGAGGACTTCACATGGTTGTTTGGTTGAAAGAGAGAGGAGCTGAATGTGACTTATTTTGGATTTATATATTTCACAACTTTATCTTGCCATTCACTTCACCAATGCAGTACAAGCTGCTTCATAAGCAGGAGCAGACACAGCCTCTTCATAGACTGGTTAAAGTTTCATCTTCAAGGACCATCGACCTTAAAACACAAAAACCCACAAAAAAAATGTATCTTTTCCTCATTACAACACTTTTGAAATCCACCTTTTGGAGCTTTGAACAGAATTTTACTATTGCATTTTCTGTCATTTATAAGCAACGAGTTGCTCAGACCTTCCTTCTTTGACATCGCAATGCTTCTGAATTTGCTACTTGATGTCCTCCCTCTTTCTCTACTCTTAATCTTGTCCTTTAATTCCTTCTCTACACTACTGGCAAGAAAAATCATACTACCTTAATATCTTGTCCCTCTCTTTAATTCTTTCACTGCCTTGTTTTGATGTGATCCAAAAATCAAAAACACACCTTCCATGGATGCGTTTCATAATTATTTTCCCATTTCTTTCTATCTTGGGTTCCTTTTTTGATTTCTTTCCGTTCAACAAGTCAGATTTGATTTTTTATGGAAGTTTGTTGGATAGCTGTTATTGTTCATTCATTCATTTACTTCTTTGTTTGTTTGTTTGTTTGTTTGTTTGTTTGTTTGTTTGTTTGTTTTGAGGATTTTACATTGTAGCCAAGGAAACCCAGAACCAACTATGTAACTGGACTCAATATTTCAGCAATCTTCTTAACTTAATTTCCTTTATTGTATTTTATAATTTTATTCTGAAAAACTAATTATCATAGATTTTTCTGTATCGAAGGGTGTTTGTTGTTCTCACTATAAGTACGGCAACTGTTAAGTCTAAAAATGAGAATAACTTCATTTTAATCTTGAGTTAAGTATGATTAGATAGGTTTTCTGCTCTGTCTCAGCAGGAGGAAAGCAACATGCTTACATTACTATGGGACAGAAAAATATTAAAAAACATGAATCATAAGCTCTAATCAACATCAACAGTTACTAAGTCTCATACAATTCTCTCAGGACACTCCATCTGGCAGCTTTAATTCTAATTAATGTTGATATCACCTAGCTCCTGATATTTTACACTAATTTGAAATTCAGCACTCTCATAAGGTGATGCTCATGTTTTGAAATGAGGAACACATTCTCATGCAAAAAAGACATAAGAATCTCATCTTTTTCTCTCCAACAAGAGATTTTCACCAGATACTTGGTTCCTTTGGCCTCTCCAATATGTGTTCTTCAGTTCTGCTGACAGTGCTTTCATGTAGTCTAGATTGTTGCAACAGCTTCTCACATTGCTTCCTTTGCAATAACCTCTTTCCAAACATAGCAAAAATCACCCCTTGGGGCTGCAGAGATGGTTCGGGGGTTAATACTCTTGTCTCCCAAGCAGAAGTTCCTGAGTTTAGATCTCAGGTCCCACATAAAAACTCCAGGGAGAAATGGCAGCAGCCTGCACTTCTGGTGGATAGAGCCAAGCAAGGAGGTAGAAGCAATCTAGGATGGTCCCCGAAGTCACCCTTGGTCTTCCAAAAGGAACACACAATCCCCTCTGATACATACGCATGCACACACACACTCGAATAAAATTTTTAAAAAATCACCCTCTTGATTAAAATTAACCAAAAATATCCTCTAGTTTGAAATCAATCAATATCTTCCAACTGCTTAGTGAATAACAAACATTACTCTGGGAATATTGGTTGTGTATGGTGTGAGTTACATGTGTTTCCAGATGTAAAGCTAAAAGAAATTATTTGACTGCTTGTTAGCCTGTGTGTAGCTTTGTCATTAAACTGTAAGCTAACTGAGTAGATAATGAAATGTCATTTATCTATACATGGCTAAGAAGTACCAGGTACATATCAGAAATGTGACAAATATCACTTAGGAAAGTAGCAATTCTTCCATGAAGGGTGCCCTGCTTATGTCCAAGGAGATGGACCTTCAATATGTTTTATGTGAACAGAGGTTTGTCTCAAAAGTAATAATGTTAAAAGTTTGGCAAGGCAGAAAATTAGGGATGGATGATTAGTGAAGAGGACCTCCCCTGTATTGTACATGTTTCTAATACATACTGTACACATGAACATACCTTGAAATGCCTTCTTTCCAGAAATCAAAGAAATATTTCAAGCCTCAATGCTTGTCAAAAATAACAATTATTACTTTAAAAATATAATTTTTGCCTCGTGGAGATGGCTTAAGAGCTAAAACCTTTGTCTCACATGCAAAAGAATCTGAGTTTGGAACCCAGATCTCACATAAAAATACCAGCTGGAAATAGTAGTGGCCTGCAATTCTGGAAGGCAGAACCTGGAAAGCCCTAGAGCAACACCATAAGGAGGTAGACAGGGCTGGAGAGGTGGCTCAGGGGTTAAGCTTCTGCCTTGCAGGCGGAAGGTCCTGAGTTCGGATCCCAGATCCCACGTATAGACGCCAGGCAGAAGCGGGGGCAGCCTGCGCTTCTGGTCCTGGTAGGGCGGAGCCATGAATCCAGGGGCAGAAGGAGGTGGAGGCATCCATGGTGGTTCGCGAATTCGTCCGTGGTTCTACACACACACAAACAGACACACACGCGCACGCGCGCACATACACACGCACATGTGCACAGTTGAATAATAATAATCATAAAAAAATTAAAAAACAATAAGGAGGTAGACAATCCAGAATGGTTTCTGACATCATTTTTGGGTCTTTAGTGCATAAGTGCACTCTAGTACACACACAAACATAAAAATATGTATAATTTTAATAGTATGTGGTACATAAATCATTGAGGTTTTATGTAAAAACTCAGGAACTATTAAAAATTGATTTGCAATTCCATTGTTCTTGTACATTCTAAGCCAATTCAGTTTTTGATTTTTATTATGAAATGGAGTTAAAGTACATACTTACCATTAATATGACTATTTTAGGGCTCGTATGTAACCTGGGGGCTTTCTTTTCCTAACCACGAGCTAGAAGGACTGTCACTCATGGAGACAGAAATCTCATAACTCTAACAAATATCTCCTTTCTGTTAAGGTCTGGCAAGCAGTAAACAGCTGGTGAATTGAGCACCAAATGACTCAGCAGGAAAATAAGGGAGAATAAACTCACCCCAGTGACACTTTGTATACATCATCTCCTTGATGCTTTCCCTGTGGCCTGCCATGCACCTTCTGGATGAGATATGATTTTCCCTTTCATATATCTTTATATTAGCTTTCATAGATACAGCAAGTATGGAGTAATATCAACACTAAGTGAGATAAGACAATGAAGCTGTAATAATGTATTTTTATTTTTCTCTAACAAATATCTGTCTTTTCTGACTTTCATGCTTGATTCTCTGAGTGAGATTAAATATCTTAAGTCTGTTGCTATTGACTAGAATCTACTCAGCTTTAAAAAATCTGGAACATGGAATAATACTCAGCTATCAAAAACATGAATTAATTAAATTTGTCAGTAAATGGATGAAATTAGGAGAAATTATACTGAGCACAATATCCTAGGCACAGAAAGTTAAATGCCACATGTTCTACTTTATATGTGAATCCTAGTTAAAAATCCACTTAATGACATATTTAAAGGTAAATTTTTGTAATACCCACTATAATCACAAATGAATACAACTAGAAGGGAAGAGGAAAAGACCTCAAGAGAAAGGGAACAGAAAAGCATAGTTCAGTAGAGAAATTAGGCCACGGTCAGGTATGACTGGTAAGTAGAAGGACATCTGACACAGCTCACTCTCACTTCCCTTCTTGTTCACTTGGGATTAGACAGGTTTGAAGAACTGGGCATATCTCCCCAGTCATGGAGGAGATAGGGGCTGGTAGATAGATGGTAGCCAAATGGTAACTGGGTGACTGACCCAAATCACTACTGTGCCCTGTTCTATTCTTCTCTCTAACTTTAAGCCTCTTCTTATATTAAGAGCTTCCTATAAAAGATCTCAGCACTCAAGCAAGATGCAGCCAAGTGCAGTGCAGGAACTACAAAACTGAAAACAACAACCAAACTTCATTCGGAATACCAATGACACTACAATGATCACCCAGAACCAGACTAGCCAAGTCCCTCCCCATCCTAAAAGGAACCTTGTGGAAAAGGAGGTGGTGCAAGATTGTAAGAGCCTAAAGATGAACAAGGTACTCCACTCAAGTCTGGGCTTGGGGAGCCAGGATCTCACTGCATTGTGATTGGACCTTACCTGAACTGCACAATGGCTGACATGTCAACAAAACTCCATACACTAGTGCGGATCTCAGGGGAGATGACTTCAGGCAGTAGGATCCTTAGAGAAAAAGGGTTAAGCAGATGTAATGGATTTCCTACATTAGTGGGTAGCCCAAGAAGGGGCCCCAAGATATGCCACAGAGTCCTGAGCCCTCATTAGTGTAACTGACTCAGAGGGAACTTCAGGGCCCATATAAGCTGAAGTTTTGAAGAGAAGGAGGGAGAGAGAGGACAGGAAACCCCAAGAGAGGGAGAAGGAGGGAGGAAAGTGCAGAAAGAGAGAGGGAGCTGTGGGAGAGAGAGCAGGATGGGAGCCAGAAAAGGGGAGGGGAGAGAGGAAGGGAAGGGAGAAGGAGAAGGGCAAAGGTTCCTTCTTATTGAGCTTATATGTCTAGGTAAAAAAATAAAATAGAAAAAAATAAAGTGATCAGCTACTACACATTTTAAAATATAAAAAATAAAAAATCTGTAACATTTATTTCACTTCATTTTTCATCTGAAACAATATAGTGGATCCCGTTGTAAGAAACACGAATTCACTCATTTTAATGAATTATATTTAATGAATTTTAGTGATGGGAGTTGGATCTGCAAGAGAAGGAGAATTACATGCATTTACATAAGGTGTTATTGTACAAAAGAGAGTTCCATTCTTCATTTTGGAAATTTCTTCATCATTCACATCCATGGTTTCATCCCATGTAAACCCTATCTAGCTCTCTGTGCTCTGATTCATATTGAATGATATGGCCTGGCTACACAGACATCTGTAAACCTGACATCAAACCCTGCCCATGGCAGGAGCCAGCTGTGTGCTTCGGGCAAGTGACTGGTTTTAAAGATCTTCATGTTCTCAAAGGTCCATTCAAGTTCAGACTTGACTAAATGGCTGACTATATAATAGGACAGAAATTTTTTTAAAAGGTGTCCCCAGCCTCCTCCACCATGGCTCATGTGTTTGAATACTCAGCTGATGTTCATGTTTGGGAAGGTGATGGTATTTTTAAAAGGTGTAGCCTTGTTAAAGGAAGGCATATTGCGGGGGGGGGGGGTGGGCATTGAGGTTTTGTAACCTGACCCTGCTTCCTCCCTCTTATTTACTCTCTCTCTCTCTCTATCTATCTATCTCTGTCTCTCTCTCTCTGTTATGACTGTGGTGAACCAGCTTCTTGCTTTTGGCTCCAGTCACAGACTGGACAGACTCTGTAATTACCACCATAGTGGACTATATTCCTTCTGGAACCATAAGCCAAAAAAAAATCTCCTTTTCTCTCTTAAGTTGTACGTGAAAATTCTCTCACAACAGAAATAAAAGTAATTATAACAATGTCAAATGCATAGCATTTATCATGATTGATTTTTTTCATAGCAAGTTCATACATTAGTTCTAATGAATTTTCAGGGATATATCTACCATTCGCTGTTTCTGGTACTAGTCTTTTTTTGCATTTTTTTTTCATTTTATAACTCTTTCCTTTGTCTTGTTCCATCCAAAACTAGTTTATTTTTCTAAATGTTTATAATCTTGTTAACTTTGAAGTTTTAAAATGTTTATTTCCATTCCTAGCCATAATTAGAATGTACAAGATCAAATTATTATGTTTGTAACAAATTATAGATTTATGCTATTTTAGCCTGAACAAACATGTTTGACTCAATATTGAAAATCTAATTTCAAAAATTTCATTGTAACATGTTAAAATATCTATGAAAGATTTGCTTTTGAGAGGTTTTATTCAAATGGTATGCTGTAAAAGAAATTGCTAGTATGGCTTTGCGGTCTGGCTCTCAAATTGTATCTGACAAGCATTGTCTTTCTCACAGGTAATGTATGTGGCTGTGGACTTAAGCTAACCCACATTACTTAACTTTTAAAAGGAAGAACTTGCCAATCTACTCAGGCAAGCTCAGGACTATTCTGGTGCCTGCTCCACTAGCTGAGGAATCTAACTTTAGTAAGATGGGCATACAGACCCTTGGGGCTTTGCATGCCTGTAACTTATATCGCACAGGTTTTGATAGGGTCCCTCCACATTGCTCTATGAATATTCTAAGGTCCAGTAGGTTTCTATTTCCTTGTAATAGTTTCCATAAAAAGAGGAATGTGTTTACCTTTTCTTTTGAGAAAAGACCATTCAGGCTATCTGCCTACTTTCTTTTAAACTACACTATTCATTTATTTACTGTACAGGGCTTTGAGTCCTGTTGTAACCTAGATGATTTTGCTTTGCCAGATAAATAGTTGAAGACATTGCCTTGTACTCTCTTTGGTCTGTTGATCATTTCTATTGATGTGTAAAATCCTGCTACTTTCATATAATCTCATTTGCCTAGTTTTAGTTTTGGTATCTGCTCTCCTTTGTAGAAGCTAAATAGCCTGGAAATAGAACGATGCTTACCAGAGCCTGGGAAAGGAAGTGAAAAGAGGGACACAGAGGAAACAAAATGCAGTCAAATAGGGAGAGAAAGTTTAGGGTACTTCAGCATAATGGATTACTACAACCCATACTAATTCATGTCACATTTATTATAGAAAGAACTAGAAGAGCCAGAAAATTCCAATCATAAAGAAATGATAAGGATGTGAAAATACTAATTGTCCAACTTTATCAGGGAACACTGTGCACATGAATTGAATTTCAACACTATTCTTTAAAAATAGGTGTAGTGATCATTCAGTAACTAAAAAGGAAAAAAGTACATAGCATTTCCCTAACATATGAAAAGTCCTTGGTTCCATCCCCCATGCTTTAAGAAAAAGAGGATAACCAATAAAATAAGATGATGAAATTTAGAGTCTTTGTATCACAGGCCTGTAATCCCAGCTACTTTGGAGGATGAGACAGGAACATCATAAATTCAAGGCCAAGTGTGAATAGCAGAGTGAGTTTGAGGCCAAACTTAGTAAGATCCTGCCTGTAAATAAAATATAAAATGAATCTGAAGAAGAAATTAGGGCCTTCTGTTCATAGGCCCTTGGTTATTCAATTATTCTATGCATGTTTTAAAACAGAAGCGAAATATAGAAATAATGGTATAAAATAATTTTCTTCATGAAAAAGATCAGTAACTTTTTCATTTTGGGTCCTAAGGTTTATTTTAGTGAAATAAATTAAATATTTATAGTTTAAACATAACGAGAATAAACTATCATGCAAATCTATACAAGCATATTTATTATAGTCTATGATTTCCCTTGCCCACTTGTATTTCAAATACAACCACTTAGTTTACATGCTTCTCCCTGTATATTTCTATTTAGACTTGCTTTTGTTTGTTCATGACACATTCTCTAAATTATATCCTGATTTTTATGGCATCATTCCATGCAAATACAGCATACTAATTAATATCAATAAAATAAAAATTCTTTCTTAATTTTACTGAAGTGTAAAAATTTACTATTAGCTTTAATAGTAAAATAAGTGTTTGTGCCTTTGTGACAGTAGATATTATTCCTAATATTTTCCATATATAAAAAGTTTAACATTTCTAATATTTTAAGTCATCATGCACTCTTATGTCATGACATGTCATAGTACCTACAGCAACCTAGAAATGAGTTTAATAATTTCTAAGGTGACACATGTAGAAAGTAGTGAGTGTAGGTTAAATCATGTAAACTGGCTCCAGCACTTGTTCCTTTAACTATTCTTCATCCTACTGATAAACTGGAACATTTGGAGTTCCATCTTTATAGATAGAGAGCACATGTATTTTTATGACTTTTCGTATTAAATACCTGTTTTGAAATTTTGTTTACTTCTTGTTACTATGTTACTGTTCGTATTTTGTGACAGAAGAGCTGACATGCATCAGGAAGAAGGTTGGAAGAAGGAAGGAAGGAAGGAAGGAAGAGAGGGAGGGAGGGAGGGAGGGAGGGAGGGAGGGAGGGAGGGAGGGAGGGAGGGAGGGAGGGAGGGAGGAAGGAAGGAACCCAGGAACCCAGGAACCCAGGAACCCAGGAACCCAGGAAGTTTCACAAGAATTTGTCAAATTAGTCATGAAGTCATATAGTATTTTTATAAAATGGCTTTTTTCTTATATGGAACTTGTGTGAAATGTTATATACTACTCTTACATTATTGCATGATCAAAATCTACACATTACTGGAATGAAATAAAAATGTCTGGAAGCTAGTATATCAACTGTGATCTCCACATAGCTATCATTCTGTACTATAATAGTGGCAACACTTAAATAAATAATGTTCCAGGAATTTTCCAAGGGTTCACATATATGCATTAATTTAATAGTTTGAACAATCAACACACAGCAATGATGAGTTTCCCAATTTAACATGGCTAATTGTAATGAAGCTAGAACTTGAACCTAAGCATTCTGGAAGTCACCAGAAAATGTCACTTAAAAAATCCTATTAAGTCAGCAAAATTAATTCCAGAGCTTTCCATGTATATCCTAAATCAATCAGGCATTAGGAAAAAATAATATCCCAAGCTTGTATGTTCTATTAAAATGTATCTTCTCAATGTATAGACCTATTGATTGGTTTCAATGTGTATACACACACACACACACACACACACACACACACACACACACTCATTCACTCCCTCATACAGTTTTCTGCTACCCTATTATATGCTTACAAATAAATTAAAATGTTGGCTAGAAATTTCATCTCTAAATATTTAAAATTCATAGATTTCACATCTAGTATGAATTTTCTATTAATATAGCATAAGAAAACAAATCTATAGTGGCAACTTAAATGAATGTATGCATATTTATGACATTTGTTATGAATTCAGGACATTTTAATAACTGAATTTCTCTAGAACACTGTTTTCTTTTCTGTATGACCACATACAAAATAAAATAAGTTGGGTCATGGTAAGAATCTATCTAAATTAATCCCAATGTCCACATGACATAGTTAAGCAGAAACTTATGAACTATATATTTCTAGACAATTGTACCATGTGACTTAACATTCATAAGTATAACTCTTGGAGAATCACTGACTTTGCAAGGGGAACATGTAAAACCTGAATCACTTTTTTATCATATAAAGATCATTAATTGCATGGTTCCTGATATTCTGGAAAATTTATGAGACATTTAGTTACTAAAGAAAGCCCTTGTTCAGCAAGACTTTTTTTCTTTGTGACAATTTTCTGAACTTTCATAGTAAAATCAGATTGACTATAAATCAAATCTACACCTTCTTTTTTATGGGCACAGCAAATTTCCAAGTTACTTTGTATCACTTCACACTTGGGTCAGCAACGAAGCTGCAGAGAAGAAAGGGTATTTGTCAAAAAACAGATATTTTAAAGGAAAAATGGGTATTTAATATTCCTTCTTAAGTTTAGCAAGGTCAACTTTAATTCTGTTCCTATTCAACCATACAGCAATTACAATGTATTCATAAATGTAACAACATTAAAAGATTTGTATGTTTCTTCAAGACATGCAAAAATTTACATAAAAATAAATACAAGTATTTATGCAAAAACACAGAATACAGAGTTATACCAAAATGCCTTAACCTCCAAACACACACCAATATTATTGCTGATCAGACAAACCACATGTTTGAACTCAGAAATAGCCTCATAAAATGTTACTAGTAAATAAAAAAATATTATCTGGATTCTCAAGAATTCTGAAAAGCTAATGCAGAATATGAAAAGTAGCAGATAGAACTATAGCTTAGTGGTAGACTGTGAGCCTAGTAAACACAAGACCCCATACTCCCATACGCAACCTCTGGTACAAAATTGAAAATTAATGTAAAGTACATTTGAGAAAATTTTGCAACCATGAAAGAAACATACATTGTTGTTTACAATGGTATTGGATGGGAGTCAAGCTATGTACTCTCTACGGAGTCCTACATTATTTTCTTAACATTTCTAGCACTTATAAATCTTAGTTATAAAGTTGGGCTACATTGCCACAGAGAAGTTTTACTAGAGATAACCACTTGCTCAAGATCTGAAGAAAATAAATTATAGATTAAGGTAAGTTAAATGAGAATTAAATGAGAAGTACAAAACAATCAGCAAAAAGGATCAAAAATAAGTATCAAAAATTATAGATTGGTTCTGATTTTGGCTATTATTTTGCTCTTATTGGTATTTGTGGCTTAATGCACAGGATTTAAAAGATTCCTTACAATTCGCAAATTTTATTTTTAGAAACTTTTTTATTTGTAAATAAAACATTCAGTCTATAGATACAGTACTTCATGATTCTCTTTATATGAGTACAAAAATAATTGACAATTTGGGCATCTGTAAATGTTCATATCATTTCTAAATAGGGTTCTAAAATACCCAATATTTTATTGGATGCTGTTCAGGATTCTAATAGCATACTAACATGAGTTTTATGGCCAACAGTCTATACTCAGTATTCCAAAAATCTCCTCTCCTAAAATAATCTTATACATGCAGGGCTGTCACAATTAGGTACAAGTGTCAACTTGACAGTTGAGGGTTTGAGCTCTGGGCACATTTGTAGAGAATTAGTAGTTGAGTTAAGGCCAGAGCAAACCTGAAGGAGATTGTCTAGTTGATGGGGCAGCCCCAGCCCATGGTGAGTGGGACTAGACCCTGAAAAAAAATCAATAAAATACTGAGAGCTGGTTGAGGAAGTTGGCATCCTTGTGTACACCTTACCAGACATGCTGGTCTGGCAAGTAAGGATTGTCCCTCTCTCAGCGATTATGCACAAAGCAGAAATGTTATGGAGCATAAGAGATGATGATCTGCCTTAGGGATAATTACTAGTCAGATTACTAAATCAATAATTATTAAATACATAATTACTAAAATCAATAATTTAGTGTCTTATTGGGGGAATAAATTCAAAAGACTTGCTTAGCCCCAACAGCAGAGCATAGGCCAAGTAGTATCAGGTTGGTCTATGGTATAGAAGTAGGGAAACTTTTCACAGACGTTCTTTCCTGATCTCACCAGAAGGGGAGGGCATATAGTCTAGCAGATAAAAAGTAATCATTTTGCAAATGGGTGATGGACCCCTCCCTCAGTGAGGTTTCCTACTCTTATTACATCTACCCTTGAATGTGCTATTACAACAAGACTCCAGTTTAACAGCTTTTTGTCTCTGGCCAGGGGGTGACATACAGTGCCCAGCAGAATGGAGTGAAGGGAATTGCAGGAGCAGCAAAACTGCAAAAGAAAATCAACAAACCACAATCCAGAACTTCAGAGACTCTATATCAATCACATAGAACTAGGCCAGCCTATTCTCTCCCCATCCTGGAGCTCAGGGACATTTGCGGAAGAGGGGGCGGTAAGATTGTAAGAGCAAAAGGATGGGAGGAGCAACGATTTGCAAGATTCTCAACAATAGTTGGGGCCAAAGCAATCATAATGGGACTTTGCATGCCCTGCGCAATGTCCAGCGCACTGTTGCCCTCATAAAGTCTAGCATCTGTTAAGGGCACCGAGACCCCTGGAGGCAAGGGATTGACAGCCATAGTAGTGATCTTATGCTTAAGGGGAACAAGAGAAAGGGCTTATGGAAATGCCACTGGGTCCTTATATGTCATCGGAGAGAAGGACCCAGTGGAGAGTTAGGCATACACAATAAAGGACTCTCTGGGAATTGGGGGGGAGGCACTGGGGGAAGGGGAGGGGGAGGAGGGGGTTCGGGGAGAGGAGGGGGGAGGGAGGGAACTGGTAAAAAATTTTAAAATGTATAATTAAATTTTTAATAAAAAAATAAAATAAAGATAAAAAAAAAGAAGTAGGGAAACTTTTTACTATTCTTCATTAAAGTAGGTGGTCATAAAGAGAATTCATAACCACAAGTCACAAAACTCTCCAGGTATCTATTTCAGTTTGTGTGTTGAAAATTCAAGGCAGGAAACTGGCAGAGAGTTCTAGAACCACTGGTAAGCAAAACATTGTCTCTACCAACAAACAAATGCTTGAACAGCATGAGCTCAAAATCTTAAAGAAAGTTGCAAAAAACATAGAGGGCAGAGATCAACAGTCATAAAACTCCAAGCAAAACCACACATCCCATGTACAATGGAAAATAATTATCTTAGGCATCTAAAAATAAAATATTCAAAGAATAATAAATAAATATGAAACTATAAAATATTTCTTTAAATTTAAATGGAAAATTTCTCTGAACTGATAAATACAACAATTCACATAAAAATCCAATGAAAAGAAAAAACATCAGTTCAGATTCTTCTGGTAGAGAATTCATAAGGCAGATGTTTTACTGAAAATCTTCCACAGTGATAAAGGTAGGCAAGGAGGCAGAAGACATGGAACAATAGCAAAGTTTTTGCCTCAGGATATAGTAGAGTAATAAGAATACAGGTGATATTTAAATTGGGGAATGTTTTTTTCTTTTCTAGAATTGATGAAAATGTACATTTAAAATTTTGCAAACATATGCAATGAGTTGGCTTTGACAAAGACAACCTCAGAAACACAGATCAAAGATAGAGATAACACTGCAGTAATCAAAAGGAAGAGCAAGCGAACTAAAAAAAAAAAAAAAAAAGAGCAGGCTCAGCCACAGAGGAATATGGTTTATAAAGACTCAGATATGTCTGTGTCAACTACATGACCAGAAACTCCTGCAGCAGCTGAATCACAGCTTCAGAATAACAAGAGAAAGCAGAATCTTCATGCTGTGTTACTGAAAGGAAAATGCTGCTAAATATGAAATGTAACGACTAATAAATGGAAACAAGTGCCTCCTAGAACTAAATACAGTCTGTGATGTGATGTAGAAGATTATTGGCATTACTTGAATGCATTAACAAAGATATCAGTCAATAAATAGGCTGGCCATTTTCTTACACATGAAAATTACGTCATTAGATGTCGAGTTTACTTTAGAGTAAGATACAAGTGGATCTTGGTTGCTCCTGCAAGCACTTACTTTCTAAACATCAGTGTTGTAAATTAATTCACCTCCTATAAAATAAGAAAACTATGATGATATAGAAACTGTGAAAAGTCCCTGCGCAATGTCCAGCGCACTGTTGCCCTCATAAAGTCTAGCATCTGTTAAGGGCACCGAGACCCCTGGAGGCAAGGGATTGACAGCCATAGTAGTGATCTTATGCTTAAGGGGAACAAGAGAAAGGGCTTATGGAAATGCCACTGGGTCCTTATATGTCATCGGAGAGGAGGACCCAGTGGAGAGTTAGGCGTACACAATAAAGGACTCTCTGGGAATTGGGGGGGAGGCACTGGGGGAAGGGGAGGGGGAGGAGGGGGTTCGGGGGGAGGAGGGGGGAGGGAGGGAACTGGTAAAAAATTTTAAAATGTATAATTAAATTTTTAATAAAAAAGAAGAAAAAAAAAAAAAAGAAACTGTGAAAAGTTGCAATAGTTAACTGATGAAGAAAGCTGTCTGGAAAAATAGCCTGCTCATAGTCACAGAGAAAAGAGTATTAGTAAAATGTTTTGTAGGTTTTCCATGATCTTTGATAAGCAATTATAAAGAATTGCATATTACAAAATACTATATATACATATATATGTATATGTATATATATATGTATATGTATGCATATATAGTTATATGAAAGATGTTTGCAGTGACTTAGCCAGCCTCCAGTTTCTTCTAGCCCACAACATCTTTTCTGCTATGAAAGGACTGTCTCTCCCTTCTGGAACTGTAAGCTGAATAAATCTTCTTTTCTACCTTAAGTTGATTGATTTTGAGTGTTCTCACAGCAACAGAAAAGACTAGTACACAGAAAGAATAACTTCACATTTGAGATATTAGCTACACACAAGAGTACAGCCGTGGTAACTTGCTGTTTATTTTCAGACTGTGATTCTGGAGAAGCAACTCAGGATATTCTTTCATTCTCCAAATGGGAACTGGGCATACAAATGTTTGCTACATATACTATAGACCCATTTGTAGGTAATATGTATGTGATGCAATTATTTAAATGAATAATGGATGATTTTAGACATTGGAACAGCTAATAAATTAGGTTAAAGTACTGAAGATCCTATGGGAAACTGGAATCCCATCACGTCAAATGTAATTCCAAGTGATCCAGCAGGAAAAATGTAGTGTCACCTGCAGTCCCCTAATTAGCTTTGGGAGTTCTCAGGAGCGTGACAAGCCAGAGGTGTGAAGACATCAGTGCTGACTCCTTCAATACACTTAGAACTGACCCAGCTCGCCTTCACTGGCAGAGGCATCTGCTAACTTCAACCTTGTGCCCTGGGGGAATTATACAGATTTTCAGCTTCTTCGGGGTCAGACAAATAGTTAGAGCAATGTACTCTGGAGGCTGGGGAGATGGCTCAGGGGTAGGCCTCTGCTTTACCAGCAGAAGGACCTGAGTTCAAATCCCAGATTCCATGCAAAAATGCTAGGCAGAAATGGCTGTACCCTATGTGTCTAACCTGGAAAGGCAAAGCCTGGATAATCCCAGAAAAAGTCAAAAAGTAATAGAGCAACCAAGGATGAGGGTACTCAAGTGCACTCCGACACACACACACACACACACACACACACACACACACACACACGTACACTTTCTGTGTATCACAGAGAGCTGAGATACACTTTTCTTCAGAAGGCCCTCTACTTCTGGTAAATATAAATTTATTATGCAGATGTCATTTGTCATAGTTAGGCACAGGTGTCAACTTAATAGTTGAGGGTTTGAGTTCTGGGCATTTCTGGAGAATTAGTGGTTAAGCCCAGAGCAAACCTTAAGGAGATTGTCTAGCTGATGGGGAAGGCCCAGCCTATGGTGGGTGGGATTAGGCCCTGGAATAAATTACAGAGAGCTTATTGAGAGAGTTGGCTTTCTTGTATACACTTGGCCAGACATGCTGGTCTGGCAAGTAAAGATTGTCCATCTCTCAGCTATTATGTGGTGATGGTGTGGCCAGTTCCCTTAGCCCTGGTCAAGGGCTCTCCTGTCAAGTTGGACTAAGAACTGTAACCAGTAATCATAAGAGAATAAATCCCTTGTTCCCTTAAGTCATTTGATGGTCAATTATCAGCAACCATGCAGGCGAATTGCAACACAATTTATGAAATATTATGAAATATTTCTCCAGAGCAAGACATGGTTAAGTTAAAGAGCAGTGGCCTAGTATGCCTCAGGTCTCAATTTAATATTAGCATTACAAATGGAGAGAAGATAATGACAGATAGATGATAGATAGATAGATAGATAGATAGATAGATAGATAGATAGATAGATAGATAGATAGATGATAGATTTCTGACATCATTCAAGAATGGAAATCAATTTTTAAAGAAAGATCATTTGACACATCTAAACTTTCACCTTTTGAAAACTTTCATTAAAATATTCATGAAACTGAAGATGTAATGACTGTGATTTAGATACTTAATGCATTAGAATTAGTGTACTCAAAAGTCCTATTTTGTAAATAGAGTTTTTATGTACGTGTAAGAATGTCTGTATATGTATGTTTGCATATGTGAGTGTGTTGTGTGCACACAGTATGCATATATGTGTGCTCACCCATGCACGTAGAGATGACAAAAGAGGACATGGACTGTCCTGCTATATTACTCCCCATCTTACTCCTTAGAGACTGGAAAAGCTAGAGATAGACTGGTAATTAACATGCACCAGCAATCCTCCAGTCCCCTGTACCCACCATCCCCAGCACTGGGGTTACAGTGACTCTACTTACCTTTTTACAAAGGTTTTTGGAATTTGAATTCAGGTCACCATGCTGAAGCGGTGAACTCTCTTACCCACTAAGCCTTCTCCCTGTCCCCACATTGTAAATAACTTCATATCTCAAAACATCACACCAGTCAAGTTAATTTCTTTTGCATTTATCATGTTATTACAAGCCAAAAATTTTAGGATGCAGATCATTTGTGAGAAAATTTTCATCTTCTGGAGAGAAGAGACTTCACTTTTTCTTTCGCACTTGAATTTACAAACTGTCAAATGAGCACGAAAAAGTCAAATGAGTACCATCTTCATGCTGTTACCACAGCTCATTCTATAGAAATCAAAACAGCATTCAATGAATGGATCTTACAATGTAACTGAGATAGATTCTGATAAGATTTGTTGATGGAAAAGCTTAATAAACTTTTTAATTTCAATGAGTGGAGGTAGGGCAGGCAAGAAAGAAAGTCCAAGAGTCAGTGGCCTAAAACTTCACTAAAACATGACAACCTTGGGACACCTACTCATAAACCTCACAACCTGAGTTTCATCCTGAAAGTCCACATTGTATTATGAACATCTTGTGTGTGTGTGTGTGTGTGTGTGTGTGTGTGTGTGTGTGTGTGTGTATGTGTGTGTCCCTCCTCCTTTTCCTTCGCTTTCTCTCATAAGTAAATAAATAAAATATCACAAAATGACAGCTTACCTTTACATGTGTTCTGTGAGCCAAACGCAGGGCATTGTTTAAAAGAGGGAAGAGCTCTACCCCTTCAGGCCATTGTCTTTTTGACTGTGGGTTTCACAATGTAGTCCAAGCTGTTCTTTATACTCTCTTCCAATCATTCTTCTTTAGTTTCCCAAATGCTAGGATCAATGGTATTTATCATGCCAGGATTGACATCTAACTTTTTTAAAAATATATTCTCAACTATATTTTCCGGAAACATATCTGAGGTTATAACAGAGAACATTTGAAATGTATATAAGCAAAACTATATGAAAATGAACAAAACTGTAGTCTAGTGTGCATCATTTTCTTCTGTGGAATGAGATTACTCCCTTCAGAATGTCACTTTGTAAATACTTTGCAGACCCAGGCCATTGACTGGGATTGGCAAGTCTGGCAAAAATAGCCTGGATGTTTCTCCATAGTCATGGAGGATATTCATTGTGATAACTACTTCTTAGATTCTTATAAATTTTCAGTAATATACTTTCTAATTGAAAATCAAATAAGTAAGGCTTCTGAATCTACATAGGGTAAATCCACCTCTTTGTCATTCCTCCCCATCCCAAATATAACTCCTCATCTGCTTTGTCTCTGGCAGTTTCTTTCTATTCATCCCTAGCCCTTGACAGGACTCCACCTGACCCTTGAAATTCCATATGACAATTCCTGACTTACTCTTTTCTTCATTCTTAAGCTTTCTTGCCCAATCCTTAAAATTCCTCACAATTATCTTACATCATACATAAATAGAAAAAATAAGATTTCAGGAAAACGAAAGCCTCTGCCTTCAACGATGGATAAAAAGGTGAAGATACTTCTAGGCAGAATGTTCTTTTAGGATTCCTCCTCTTCGTAACTAAAGAGGTAGGTACCAATCATCTTAGGTGTTAAGATAACTTGCTAAACCCCTCCTTACAGCATGTCTGCCAGACTCTGGGCTTCATCAGATGATTGAGGATTCTAATTAGTTGGAACCCGCATCCAAGCTGACCTCTGCAATGAGTAGGGACGGGAAATCATTAGGCTGTCAGGAAGGTATAGAAGAATAACAAAGTAACTGCTACCAGAGACCACGAAGACACTAGAGATGCTTAAGAGACCCTGGGAAGAGGAAGGCCATGTGTGCTGTGTTACATTGTTACAACAACATTGGCAAAGCTGTCACCTGAGGTACATGGGAAGACTGAACAAGTATTTAGCAAATATGTGGGTCTAGCCAGGAAGATTTCAAAGTATCAAGTATCAGTTTGTGTCTTTTTGATCTGTATGATCTGGCACAAGAAAGATGAGCAGCTCAGCCCTTGGATTGGGTGCAGAAGGAATAAATAAGTGTTGGCATGCTGAACTGTAAAACAGATGGTCACAGATCTGGGACCTCCATGGGACTAAGGGATGATAAGGTCAAAACCAAAGCAATGAAAGGCATTTGTACAAGACTCAGTGGCAGAACAGTTAGTGTGTGAGACCCTGAGTTCAATCCACAGAACAAAAAAAAAGAAAGAAAAATTATTTCACTACAGAAACCTCTTCATAGTTGGGCGTGGTAGTGTATGTCTGCAATCCCAGGAGTCAAAAATGAATCCTCAGAGACAGGCAGAGAATATTAGAAAATAAAGTCCAGGCTTGGCTGCATAATGAGCTTCAGAACAACCTGAGCTATATGAAGTATACATAAATAGAAAAAATAAGACTTCAGGAAAATGAAAGACTCTGCCTTCAGCAATGGATAAAAAGGTAAATAAGATTACTGGGGGCATTGCCTCAAAGAATTTGTCAAAATAAAAATACTATCTTTAAAATGTTTTGAATTTGGCTAGAGAAACATGAAGTATATACCAACTATAATTTTAAAGGAAAATTTTCAAGCTCAAACAGCTTGGATGTAACATAAACAGATAGTGTTAAATCTATCTCCTGTGGAAAATAAAGAGGCTGAGGAAGTTACTATATAAAAAATACATATCACTTCTTAATGGCAGAGAAAGACATCGAGGTTTTCAACAAACAGGGCTAAGCAGTAAGGAAGGTGAACTTCTACATGGGCCAGTTGAAGGTGATCTCCTCTCCTGGAGACAGCGCCAGCTGACTTCATCTGTGCCCAAGTGCTGGTGTTTGTACCACTGTTGATTTATCTAATCCACTTTTCTCCTTAGGGGAGCACAGAGGCAAGGAAAGACAAGGTGTTTCTGTTCACTGCTCTCTGGATAAAGAGTTCTACCCTGAGCTTCATGAATGATTGGGTGAGACTTGAAGATGTTAGAAATGTGTGTTCTCTGCACTTGAATCCTCAGAGCCAGAAATGATCTTGCTGATTACATGTCAATTAATTTCTGGGATCTCTGAGTTGTTCTCTTAAGTATGTATGCATGTGTGTGTGTGTGTGTGTCTGTGTGTGTGTGTGTGTGTGTGTGTGTGTGAGCACGTGTGTCTGTGTGTAGACAGACAGACAGAAGATAGATAGATAGATAGATAGATAGATAGATAGATAGATAGATAGATAGATAGATAGACAGATGATTGATAATAAGTTTTGCAATCAGGAAGAATGAGTCCTCTGATGATCATCTCCTTTAGCATCATGTGGATGATCCTGGATCTCATGCCAATCTATAACATCTTTAGAATCCTTTTATAAGTATCTACCAAATAACTTACTGGGAATATGTTTGAAGTTACATTAAGTCTTTCAATCAAAATGGGAAGAACTGATGTATTGGCAATTGATTCTTACTCTGAAAGAATGTGGGTGTTTCCCTAATTATTCTGTTGCTCTTTCATTTATATTACCAGTTTAGTAAATTTCACATACATTAAATATAACACAAATTTTATTAGAAATAAGACTAGATATTTCATTTTGGTGAGTACTGTACTTTTAACTACAAATTTCTCATATCCCTGTTGCTCATCTCTGCTGAGTAAGAAATTAATCATCTATTGTATATTGAATCTTGCAAAACATTTATTGGTGCCAGGATGATTTGTCAGTTCCTCAGTTCTTCTGCATAGATAATCTCTCCATTCATGCCATCTGGAAACAAAAAAAAAACATTTTTTTTCCTCTTATGGAGCCTATTAACGTTAATTTAATTTCCATGTTGTTTCATTGGTTTTTTTTATATATACTGTTGGATTGCCTAGGATAACCATGGTGACATTGAAAAGTAGTGAAAGGAGACACCTTTATCTATTTCTGATCTTAGCAAGAAAGCCTATCTGTTCTCACTAGGACTTGGCTGCATTTGTACATTCTCTATACAGCTGGGGTAGTCTCTCTTTTATCAGTTTATCTGAACTTCCTGAGAATTTTTAACCAGAACTTAGTGCTGCACTTTGTCAAGTAATTTTTCTATTTAAGTAATAATATAATTCTTCTGTTTTAGCTTAGTGATATGATTCATTACATAAACTCATTTCATTGTTATTCACTATTAGATATTTCTCTCCAAGAATAGTTTTAACTGCATTCACAAATCCTGATTCATTATATTCCCATATTTAAAAACATACTTAAACCTCTCCTTAAATTATTCATTCAACAATGCATTATTTTATGATATTACACTGGACTACACTTCAGTACCTAGTGTAAACCCTTTGGTTATTGCATTTATTAATTATTTATTGATATACAAATGTTTTACAGGATTTTGCATCTATGTTAATGTTAATGAGAGGCAATGGTCATTCTTTTCTAATACATTTAACCATTTTCCCCTTTGTGAAATGCTGACCACATAGAATAAGTTAAATTTTTCCATAGCTTCTCTACTTTGTAACAATAATAAATGATTTGTATATTTTCTTCTTTAACTGCATAATACAATACACCAGTGAACACAACTGTACTCAGCACTTCCTAATATATTTAAATATATTTTAACATATATGCTATTTTTTGTTTATTTCCCTGAAATCCCTGTTGTCACTTTTGATTTCCACTCTCTGCCATTTAGGGTTTTAATTAACCAATCTTTATTATCACATTTTCTCTACTATTTTAGATTATCAGTTTACTTCTTTCTTTATAGCTTTACATATTTGTTGGTTGTTTTAGTGTTTGCATTATATATTTACAAATATTTCAAGTCAAATCTGTTTAAAATAATTTTATTATCTAGCAGATCAACAATATATAAATAGCAAAAAATTTTTAAGAAATATGAAAAATAACTATCATGTATAATATACAATGCCTTATAAAATGTGAATTGTTCCCTTTATACACTGCATTATTGTTATTAATCATCTCTTGCTCATAGCCACAAAAGCATACAAAATGCTTTGGATCATTTTTATTATTATTTTGAGCAAGCCATTCTGTAAGGTCAATGACAATAAAACATCAAACTTTTCATTTCTTTTTCTACCCCTCCCCAGTGTTTGCCTGAGTGTATGCATTACAATCTCTGATCCATGTAATTTGCTTCTCAAGCTGAAATTTCTCTGACTTTCTTGAATGTCAAGTAGCAGCACATCTTATAAGTTGTAATTTTCCCAAGAAAATATTCATTCCTTTTTTGCTTTTGACTGATAATTCATCATACTCCACTAGTGTGATTTGATGTGTTTTTACTCCAAATATTTTGAACGGTTAATCGCAGGCTTTTCTCTCTTGATTTCTGAGGAGAATCAGGTTTCATCCTCATCTTCGCTCCTCTGTAGATGAAGTTTGTCCTTTCCCACTAGTCATTATTTCCACCTTTTTCTTTAGCTTATATTTTCTGAGATGTGATCAGACAGTAACTGTAGGCTTTTAGAAATTATCCAGATGATAAGTATAGGTTTCCAGTATTTATCCAGATGATATGTGTAAGTTTTTAGTATTTATCCTATTATTTCAGAGTTTTCTAAGTCTCTCCTTTAATAACTTAGGTTGGAAAAATATTCAGTCAGTTACTATCTTTCTATTTTCTCATCTTTTCCCTCCAATGTAACCATAGATATACCATCTCAAGGCCTCAAAATAGTTCTGGAAAACAAGTTGTGGTTAAGAATGAAAGAACTTTCTCTTTTCCCCTCTTCATACTAAAGCAGGTACCAAGTTCCTGGTAGTACTCCAGGAAATAAAATGATAAAATGACCAGAGTGAGGAGGCCAGTGACTGGCTCCTACTTTTTTCTTTTTTTGATGATTGTTTCTCTTTTATTTAAAAAAAGTACCTTCAGATACAAAAATAAACCCTTATGGAAATGTGACAAAGAGGTAGCTTCTATATATATAAATTACTCAAAATTTGAATAGAAAATTACAAATCACAGTAGATGAACAGCCAATTGAAAAGAAATAATGAGGCAATTATCACCCCCCAAAATGTAGCAAGCAAATATGTGTGGCTCCTAGTTTTTAACCCAAACATTAGCCCCCAACAATTGGGATAATTATAATTCCCATTTTCCTATCTGTCTTTCTGCTCAGAATTTTCTGGGTTAGAAGCATGTGATTCTCAGGATTTTTCCCAGTCTTTCTTCATTTGAGGTAACAGTTTGTCCTGCTACCTCCTGCTTGTTTTTATGACGAGACAACTGCAGCACTTACTACATGACAGACTGGAAATCAGAAGAATTGTTCTTGGTTCTGGCTAGCCTTTCACTGAACTAATTCTTTGTCTATAATGGTATCACCTAACTCATAAAATACCTAAGTACACTTATCTATCTGTAGGTGCTTTTTTTTTTGAAGAAAACAAAAATTATAGTTCTCTAACAAAATTCTTTGCATTAATATTAAAATTAATATTAAAATAAGCTGTGAACTTTACCTTGTACTAACAGTCTTTTTTTATTATATAATAGGTTTGCTTTATTTATTTCCTTTCTAAACATATGGGAGTTTGTTTAGTATACGAAAACATAAGCATTTTACTTTTAAAATAACTCATGTCTTAAGTGAACAATGCAAAATAAAAGCAACATTCAGTTCCAATAATGAAGGCTATTCAACTGACTGAATTCTTTTTCCCATTACCCACCTGTTTTTCTTCATCATTACCCTGCGAAGATTCCACTCATCAAGCAAGATTAGCTTCAAATCACTGCCTTCCTTCTGAACTCTTAAGGCCTTCTGATCTGGATCCAAAGCCCCTGACTCTCTGCCACAGCTCTTACTAAATCCTTTACACTGAGCCTGCACACCCTAAGGTGCCATGCATGAGCTGACAATCATTTCCCTTGCGTGTCTTCTCGGCCAGATTACAGGGTGACATTAAACACTCTGTTTCCTTGTGAGTTCTTACATGCCTGCATAGGAAATTGATTAGATTAGGTGGGCAGACAAGACTTAAAAATCTTCAGTGAATGAATGAGAACATGACAAGCAAAATACACTTATATTGTTTCAAAAATCAAGGAAAATATTACTCAAGGTCTAACGCACTTTCAATATTAAAATATTTCTTGCATAAATTGAACGCTCTGACTTCCACACCAGAAGGCAACTTGAGTGCACCGGCTGTGGAGGCTGCCGGGTGCTGTGTTCCCAGCAGGAGCCAACACCTCGAAGCTAATGGCCTCCTGCCTGCTGGACCACCAGAGTTCCCAGGTGTCTCAAAGAGACTCATTACATGGAACACGTGCCAAGGTTTGCAAGAGGCAGAGGAGAGAAGAGTATGATTAGTCATATCTCAATACACAGGTACCGATCTCCATGAGAAAAATCAGAACATCTAGTGTGGATTAGTCCTGTACATTAATGTGAGTGAATTCCAAGCCTAAGAGAAAGGTAAATGATTTAGGATGTCTCCCCAGAGAGACAAAGTTCTGACCTTCATCCACACACTGAGTGGCATACACATGTGTGCATGTATGTAAATACATAATCCTACTTCCAGAACCCCCAACCTAAGCAGCCAGAGGAACAAGGAATCTCTATAACACGCACAGTCCCAGGTCCACAATCCACCATGGCAGAAGACCTAGCATCAGGGCCTGAGGAAGGGACCACAAAAGCCACATCACAAATCAAGAGCAGAGGGGGTAAGGGCCAGTGCTTCACACTTGCTTGCCAGTTTCCAGCCTCCCACGTGCCAGCTGGCAGACTCTCTCTGTTCATCCACCTGCCCAGAGAATGCTACTGCCCAGGGACCTTTCCTGACTAAATAACTCTTCATAGGTATACTCAGAGGCTTACCTCGATCGATGGGTTGACAGCTGAAACCAATCAGCAACATATGTACACCTTATGAAAAAAATATTTTATATATATATATATATATATGGAATAAATTTTATCGACATAGCCTTAAATTTAGTTTTGTAAGAAGTCCTACATCAGTGGAGAAAAAACAGATATTAATATAAAATAGTGCTGCATTATAAAAGAGAGAAAAATGGGAGTTCATTTATAAGAAATTCATGATCCCCTTTTCAGGATCTCTTCATCTGTGAATAAAAGAAAGCTCAAGACAATATTATGCAGTCTCTGTCTTAGGAAAAAATGGTGTCTAGTAAAAAATCTTATAGATATTAAATATAAATTATTTTTGAATAAGTGAAATTTGACAGATAGATGTAAATCTGTATTTCAGCATCCTTACGGTGCTCATAACTGTTTCTCAAAAAGTAAATTGTAAAATAATACTTGTTTTTTTGTCTGAAAAATAATATACTTCCTAAAATTGGAATATTTCATCATGCACCATCCACTGCTAAGAAAAGGGCAGTTCAGCTGAAACTCTGCCTCTCACAGTCACAATAACAGGAGCAAACTGGGTCTTGCTGGCCTCCGGAACCCACTGTGGCTTTAGCTGTCATTTGACTTTGAGATCTTGCCCAAGTTTTTAAATATTCAGGGCATATATTTATTATTTTATCAAGTGAGTCTAGGTTATGCAATAATTTATGATTTTCTTCATACTCAAAAACTGAAATTAAATGACTTTCTTAGAAATGCTTTTGAACCTTATTTGTTATTAGTTTTAGGCTTAATTCTTTTCCTTCTTCGAAATGAAGATAGCTAATTCTGTCATCTTCCTTTATTATTTTCAAGGTTTCTCTCTACCCACCTTACTTTTTCCTTCATCTCTCTTCCAGGTGGCACCACAGGAAATGAGGGTATACATTCAAGGAATGAGGGAAGAAGCAAACCATCTTTTTTTTTATTTCTACTCATACAACTTTAACAGGTATACTGGTCCCCTCCCTCCCTCCAACCTCCCACCACAATATGCCCCAATCCCCTCCCCACTCCCTTCTTACCCCCAGTGCCTCCCCTCCCATCCCCGGAGCATCCTTTAATGTACATGCCAGACTCTCCTCTGGGTCCTCCTCTCCGATGAGGTGCAAGGACCCAGTGGCATTTCCCAGAACTGTTTCCTGTGTTCCCCTTAAGCATAGGAACACTACTGTGGCTGTCAATACCTTGCCTCCAAGGATCTTAGTGCCTTTAGCAAATGCTAGAATTTGAGGGGTCAATAGTGTGTTGGACATTGCGCAGGGCATGCAAAGTCCAATTATGATGAAACAAATCTCTTAAAACTGCACAAAAGCAGAAGGAAGGGCCATGGAATAGGAGAAGCATCCCTCACCTGAGGAACTGCTCAAAGCCAATAGAAGAGCAAGAATACAACACAATTAACAAAAGTGTAAGACCTAACCCAGCGAAACCTGCAATTGTCGAGGAATATGATCAGAAACCCCATTTTCAAAGAAAATACATGTGCTGAACACCTTGTGAAGCCTAGTGACTTCTTAGACAATAATTTTATCTAAGGCATCTCCAGGGCCACCCCATGATCCCCCTTATACAAAAAGAAAAACAAAAGGTTTCTTCACAGTACTGTGAGATGTAACTTCAGAGCTACCAAATAAGTTACTTGGCTGATGTTAAGATGCTTGAGATTATCTCTTAAGGCACCCCTATGTAGCCTAAACATATCTCACTGAGCACCCTCTATTCTTAACACTCATGTGTGAAATCATGCTTAAAATAACTTTAATGAAATTGACACCTCTGCTCCATGCTGGAGCAGTGATGATATTCTTTTCTATGCTCAAGCCATGAATGGTGGTTTGGCTTGGATGGAGATTTCTGAAAGATTAAAGAGAATAGCTCTGGCTGGTTTTGAGGATGACAGTGTGAAACTGTGCCTGATCTCCTCACTCCTGGAACTCCCACTCAAATCCTAGTGTCTTCATGACATGAAGCTCTGTGCACATGTTCATATACACACAGACAGTGGGCATTTCCCCTGAAGCATTTTTATTTCTCTATTCTGACCAACCCACATCCACACCTACATTTTCTAAACCAAACAGAGACTCTGCTCATAAACCTGGCAACCTAAGTTTGAGCATCTGAACCCTACATGATAGAAGGACTTGGGAAAAGCTGCCCTCCGATGTTCAGGTACATGTGATGCAGCATATTCTCTTTCTTGCTCTTTCTCAAATAGATAAACTAATAAAATATAAAAATAAATATTGAGAACAAGGTTTACATACTGAATTTAAAGATAAATATTCACTCTAATCTATTAAAATTACCTGAAGTAGCTAAACTGCTTTAAACAGCTAAACATGCAATTTAAGCTTAAAATCTAATCCATTAACAAAATTGCCTAATTCAAAAAACAAACTTTAAAGTAATTTTCCCCATTTCTCCCTTCTCTCATTAATGACATTGATATATTAAAGTCATCTTAATATTTCTCTCAACATGAGATTTCTCACTTTTAGAGTAATATCCAATAGCCCCGGCTGGCCTCAAACTCACTAAGTAGCTGTTGATAACCTTAAACTTCTGGTTCTCCTGCCTCCAAGGAGTGGAGGTAATAGACTTGTACAGCCGCAGTCAATACACAATTTTATGAAGTTCTTGTAATCAAGTCCTGAGATTCATGAATGGTAATCTAGCACTCTACAAACTGCTCTACACCCCAAGTCTAAGTATAATTTAAAAAAACACAGTGATGTCAGCTTTCTATATATCCATAACAATGAAGAGGTCCTCTTTACTTATGTGAATTCATTTTTATTTTTTATTTTAATATATTTTTTATTTTATTAAAAAGTACTTTAAGATATATATATATATAGATAGATATATATATATATAATTATTTTATTACTTTCAATTGTGAGAAAACTGAGACACAACCCTGTTAAATTGGGTACTGATTTCAGGAACATTTAATATTGTTAGCTCCTAGGAAATGAAACTTTTGTTTTTAAGGGAGAAAGGGAGGTTTATTCAGCTTACAGTTCCAGAGGGAAGGTACAGTCTCTTAAAGCAGAGGTGGCATGGCTGGCTGGCCAAAGCTAGAGAAGTCTAAGTCACCACAGACATCTTGGAAGCTGAGAGCTGCAGACTGCTTTCTGTAAAGGCAGACATCTCCTGGAGGTAGGGTGGGGCTAATACATCTCAAGGCCCACCCCTTGTGACTGCCTTCCTCCAGCAAGGCTCTACCTCTCGAGGTATCATGACCTTTCCAAACACATGAGACTGTGGGGGACACATTTCAAACCATGACATTCCACCCCTGGCCCCCACAGGCTCATTGCCATCTCATTATATAAACCATACTCAGTCCAACTTTAAAAGTCTTCATAGACTACATCAGTAGTCCCAACAGTCCATAATCCAAAGCCTCCTGTAAAATCAAAAGACAAGTTACATACTTCCAACGTACAATAGCACAGAATGAACATTCCCATTCCAAAAGGAAGGAATGGGGGCATATCCAGGAAAGATCGGTCCATAACAAGACTGAAAACCAGCAGGACAAACTCCAAATCTTGTAGCTCCAAGTCCAACAGGTGAGCCTCTCTTTGAAATCATCTCAGTTCCAAAGGGCTTTGGTTCCACCCCTCCAATGCAATTGCCCATAGAATACATTGCTCTCTTGAGCTGACTCCTCCCCGGAGCTCTCCTTGTCAGGTGTCCCACATTGTGTCTATAATCTCTAACATCTTTACTTCTCAATGGCACACCAGGCTTTAACTCCACAGCACAAACTGCCCTTCTTGGGACTCTAAACTGCAGGCTTCTTTCCTCATGATGCCTGGATTCTGCCAATTCTTGAAATCTTGGATTAGGACTCCATGATCTCTTCCCTCTTGCATCACACTATGCCTCTAAAACCAGAACCACTTGGACCACTTTGCCAAGACTGGCCCTCATGAATCACAGCTGATTCTGCTTCTGTATGTTGACCATCTCTTTCACTCCTGAGCAGTTTCCTTGTAAGAGAAACCAACTCTTGCTTTGGAACTCCACCCTTTAGCTCCAGTCTTCGGAAAGGATTTGCATTCTAATGAGGGGGAGCCTTCCCTGAGGATCTTGCCTTCAAGCTAGGGACTCTCCTATTATCCAAACCATGAGCAGGCTTTGATTTACAAATGGAGCTAATCTCTAACAGCCATTTTGTTCTCTGCTTCTTCCTGGTTCAACTCTTTAAGTTTGGCATTGTATTTTTCATCATCAGATCTTACAGTTTTTGCTTCTTCCTGCCTGATTCTTTGTTCTTTTTCATATCTCTGAAGACAACTAAAAAGTAGCCATATCACATTGTCAAGACTACACTGCTTTGAAATTTCCTCCACCAAGCACTCCAGTTTAATTTCAGGCAAACTTTCAGGACGAGGGCAAAACTCCACTAAACTCTTGGCCAACACATGGCTCCATGTTGTTACTCGTCCAGTTGCAAACACAGTCTCTGTTCCCCTCTGGACCATCGCAAGCTGGGCTTCCACTGTCTGCGTCTCTCACAGCATTGCTCTCTACTGAGTTCTGACGAGAAAGGCCCATTTGGCCACTGCCAAGATACAAAGACTTTCCAAGCACAAAGTCCCAAAGTTCTTCATATTTCTCCCAACAAACAGTTCCAAAGGCACACTAGCCACATCACAGCATTGGGCATACTGTTGGGTACCAACTTCTCTCAGCTTCACAAACAACTTCACATTGTGGTACCAGCTGTTCTTAATCTCACAGCAATACCTCACTACCCGGTACCAATTTCTGTAATGGTTACTCTTAATTATTGCTATGAGAGAACACTCAAAGTCAATCAACTTAAGGGAGAAAGGGAGGTTTATTCAGCTTACAGTTCCAGAGGGAAGGTACAGTCTCTCAAAGCAGAGGTGGCATGGCTGGCTGGCCAAAGCTGGAGGAGTCTAAGTCACCAGCAGACATCTTGGAAGCTGAGAGCTCAGAAATGAAACTTAAATGTCATCCCAGTGCCAAGAAAACTGTTTCCCTTTGGGCTACATAATTTGAATGTTGTTGAGGAGTCAGTAATGCAGTAGGACCTTGACCAATGCAGCAGTTAATACAGGCTTATCTCCTCATGAATTTTCTGGGATCCGTTTGATTTTTCATGTGTTTCCCCCCTTTGGTTAGTATTTCATTACTTAAATCAACATTTTCCTTGATGTACATAAAACTAATTTATTTTTAAGATAGGATTGTTCTAATTATGATTTTGTGAAATTTAGTCAATAAATTCTTATTATCTTTTTAATTTTATCAACTTTGATCATCATTGTTTTCAATCTTTTGAATTTTCGAACAAAGAGTTCTTTTAAATGAATTAAATAAAAAATTAAGGAGTTGAGACCAATTTAATTTCAAATTCCTAAGATTTCAAAGGAATCCAGAAACTAGTTAGTCAGCTTTGTCATAAAGAATTCAAGAAAAGCATTTTTAGAGTCAGAGAGTTCTGTTTCAAAAGAAATTTCTACTCTTGTAAGCTCTTACAAAATAAAATTCAAAAGAAAAGTATACTCTGCCCATTTCTTAATTCAAAGTTCTAAAGAAAAGTTAAAAAATACAAACAGACACCTTTATATGCTGGCATCTGAACATCCAACAAAATGTGGGTAATGTTAATTAATAATTAGAATGATATGAATATAAAGATACATCATTCAGAACTATTTAAATTCTTCTTTCTTTAGTTATCCTTATATTTCACTGCTGAAATAGTTAACAGTATTTCATTTTTGTGAACTACAGTCCAAGAATGGGACATGGTAAATGAAGTAAGTCTTAATAATTCATGAGTATTTTAGTGTGAATTTTCAATGGAAATACCAATCCTTATAATCTTAGCTCTTCTCTAGATAAGGAGTTTCATCTCTCTGCTTGCCCCAGGGGTAGCAGAGCTATTGAATGTATTGCAGTTACTCTAATGACTTATTAAATTTATACTGTGTTAGTATGCTTGTTTAAAACAGCTGTACACTTCTGCCAAGGGAATGAACCCAACATGCTGTGACTGTTACACTGATTTAGGGCAACAATATGTAGAAGCCATCCCACCTGTAAATGAACTCTTAACCATATGTCCTGATGTGTTTTTGTGCTGATCTCTTTAGAAGTAGCAAAATGTCATTTATACCATCTGGTTAGGCATATTTTCTGAAATAATCCCAGTGAAGTATAAAAAGGTTGTAATACATGATGTCTTCTTTCTTGAAACAACAAGGAAATACAAATAGACTTTTGACATGTTAAATTCATAGAGCACTTATAAAATCTCTGAATCAATACAGAGAGAACTCTACAAAGGAAGACATCCAAAAAGTAGAAAATATTTCATTTTCAACAGACTCAGTATTTATAATTTCTGTAAAGCAAATATGGAACTGACAACTTCTCAGTGAAGTACAAATGTCTGCTTGTTGTTCTGGATATTCATCAGGGAATGGAAACCAGAGAAGAGAATACCACAGAAAGAACAGGACTCGATAACCACTGTCTTGAATCAAAGAGATTACTACAATAAATTTTCTGCTTCTCCACACAAAGGAAGTAACTACAAGAATGTGCTCTAGTTTTTATAAATTTTGCTATTCTTGACTTACCTTGACAAATTTAAATGTCAACTAAAAAAGTATGATTTTCAGTAAACTTGGGTTCAGTACTATAGGCCTAACAACTTGACTGCTATTAGCACTTCTGCTTCATGTTGTTTTTCCTAAGTGGACTTGGTTAGTAATAAATCATTTCAAAATCATGACTTTAAGTGAAATGAGAGCTGGAGAGATTGCATGGGCCCCTCAAGCAGAAGGTACTTAGTTCGCATCCCAGATTCCATGCAAAATAAAAGTCAGGTGGAAATGGTCCAGGCCTGCACTTATGGTCCTGGTGAATAGAGCCTGGGAAATTCCAGAACAAGACAAAAAGGAGGTAGAAATAATCTAAAATGAGTCCAGAAGTTATCTTGGTCTTCCACAAGGGCATACAATGCCATCTGATACACACCACACACAGATGATAGATAGATAGATAGATAGATAGATAGATGATAGATAGATAGATAGATAGATAGATGATAGATAGATAGATAGATAGATAGATAGATAGATAGATAGATAGATTTTTAAAAAGTGAAATGAAATGTTTTCTCTGAAACTTTTAATAATTTCTGTATCAGTGCTTTCATTTTCCTCATTTTTGAGAATTTAATGAGAGAAAAGAAAAGAAGCAGATTGGTTTTTAATTTTTTTATTATTCATTATTTATTCAATTGTGCGTGTGTGTGCGCGTGTGTGTATGTATGTATGTGTGTAGAACCACGGGCGAATTCAGGAACCACCAAGGACTTCTCCACCTCCTCCTTGTTTACTCCGCCCCTGAATTCACAGGCTCCACCCTACCAGGACCAGAAGCGCAGGCCACCCCCACTTCTGCCAGGTGTCTATACGTGGCGTCTAGAATCTGAACTCAGGAATTCTGCCTGCAAGGCAGAGGCTTCATCCCTGAGCCACCTGTCCAGCCCCAGCAAATTGATTTTTAAAAAGAGCACATTATATTTCTAGTCATTGAAGATGGATAGACACTATCTAAACAACTTCTGCTGCTGCTACCGTGATAAAACACCCTCACAAAATGGTGCCACATGACTCAAGGCTATAGGCAATCATGGTAGGAAGTTAAGGCAACAGGAACCTAAAGTAGTTGCTGTCCTCACAACCACAATCAGAAAGCAGAGAGCAATATTGGACACTAGGACTCAATTCACTCCCCATTTTAAATGATCCACCTCTAAATATATAATATATTATCCCACTCACAATTAAGATGGGTCTTCCCACATCAACTAACCTTATTAAGATAATTCCTCACATTCTCAAAAACTAACTGTAATCCAGATAATGCTCACAGGTGTGCCCAAAGGCCCACACCCTGAGGCATTCTAGATCCTCTTGACTTGACAATGAATGATGATTATCACAAATAATAAGGTTTGATGGAGGTAATGTGAAAGGCGGTCAATTAAATATTGCTCAGAATAGAACCTACCCTCAATGTAATGGATCAAATTTGATGACAAATTTATGGAAAGACTGGATTAAAAACTTAAATCATGTGGGTACCCAGGACTCATTCTTGGCTGCTTTTCAGTATCACAGATAATTAAATTACTAAGACCACTTGTTGGAAGTCACCAACTAGTTTGGCAGAAAGAAATTTTCATCCCAATTTCCCTTTGTGAGAAGGTTTTCTATAAGCCCAAAAGTGTCTATGACTGAACATATACACACCAAATACATTCATATTCATTAAACAAACAATACAATATCAATAACAACAAATTAACTCTAAAACAATAATAGTAAGGGAATTCTATATTGCACTTTCAACATTAGATAGGTCATCAGGCCAAAAACACAACAGAGACACACTGCAACTGAATCAAACCATTAACCAATTGGACTTAACAGAAATCCACTGAACCATCCATTCAAACACGAAGGAATAGACATTCTTCTCAGGAGTCCATAGGTGCTTTCTCCAAAATAGACCACATATTGGGCCACAAGATGAATCTCCACATATGAAGGAAAGTTGAAAATATAGCCTGTAAATTATCAGACCACCATGGAATAAAGCTAGACACCCACAACAAACCTATAGCTGAAAATACACTAATTCTTGGAAATTAAATATCCTGATGCTGAATGAGAAATGGATCAAGGAAGAAATCAAAACAGAAATTCAAGAATTTCTAAAAGTGAACAATAATGAAAATACAACATATCAAAATCTTTGGCACATAATGAAAGCCTTCCTAAGAGGTAAGTTTATAGCTCTCAAGCTTATATAAAAAAAAACCAGAAATGTCACAACTAAATAACTTAAAATTACAACTTAAAACTCTAGACACAAAAGAGCAAACCAATCCCCAAATCAGTAAACAACAGGAGATTAACAAAATAAGAGGAGAAATATAAGAAATTGAGATAAGAAAAACCATACAAAGAATCAATGAAATAAAGAGCTGGTTCTTGGGGAAAAATTTCAATATAATTCATACACTCCTAGCCAAATTAACCAAAATCAAGAGAAATAAAACACAAATTAACAAAATTAGAGATAAAAATGGAGTTATCACAACTGATAGCCAGGAAATTCAGAAAATTTTATAATGTCATACTTTAAAAAACTTACATTCCATAAAATTTAATAGTCAGAAGGAAATGGAGGAATTTCTAAGTAAGCACAACCTACCTAAATTGAATTGATGAATTGAATTGATTAAATAGTTCTATAATGATTGAGAAAATTAAAGAACTAATCACAAATCTTCCCACCAAAAATATCCAAGACCAGATGGATTCACTACAGAATTCTACCAGACATTTAAAAAACAACTAACGCCACTACTCCTTAAACTTTTCCATAAAATAACAAAGGAAGGAACACTTCCAAATTCTTTCTATGAAGTGAATATTATACTAATCCCAAAAACATAATAAAGATATAATTAAAAAAGAAAACTATAGGCCAGTCTCTTTGATGAACACAGACACAAACATCTTCAAATTGGATTCAAAAGCTTGTCAGAAAGATCATTCACTATGATCAAGTAGGATATATCCCTGGCACACACGGTTGGTTCAACATCCTTGAATCAATAAATATAATGCAAGCAAATTCAAAAACCAGGACTGCATGATATTCTCTATAGATGCAGAAGTAGCTGTTGACAAGATCTAACATCCTTTTATGATCAAAAGCCTAGAGATAATAGTAATTCAAGGATCACATATCAACATAATAAAAGCTGTATGCAACAAGCTTATAACAAGCATTGTTCAAAATGGGGAACAACCTGATGGATTACTACTTCGATCAGAACCTAAGCAAGACTGTCCACTCCTTCCTGTCCACTTCTATTCAACATTTCACTTGAAGTCTTAGCTAGAGTCATAAGAAAAGAAAGGGAGATAAAAGGGATTCAAATTTGAAAAGAAAAAATCAAGATGTCACTATTTGCAGACAAGATGATCCTATACCTAAGAGATCCTAAAAACTCCACCAGGAAACTCCTGGAACTAATACATAAGTTCAGCAAAGTGGCAGGTTACAAAATTAATGTTCAAAACTCTGTGGCCTTCCTATCACCAATAATGAAAAAAGTGAGAAAGTCCTAAGAGAAACAATCCCATTTATCATAGCCCATAAAAAGTGAAATACCTTCCTATAAATCTAATGAAAGAATTAAGAGATCTGTGCAATGAAAATTTAAAACTCTTAAGGAATAAATTATGTAGATACCAGAAGGTGGAAAGACCTCCCATACTCCCATAATATCATAAAAATGACAATCCTACCAAAAGCAACATACAGATTCAATACTAATCAAAATTCCAAAGAAATTCTTTATAGAAATTGACCAAACAACCTCAAAATTCATAAGGAAGCACAAAAGACCCAGGATAGCAAAAATAATCATGAATAACAAATACGATGCTGCAGATATCACCATACCAAACCTATTTCTGTACTACAGAGCCATAGTAAAAACAAAACAAAACAAAAAAACCAGCATGTTACTGGCTACAAAATAGAGAGATAGCACAATTACAGTCAACAAATGGTGCTGACAAAATGGATATCCACATGCCAAAGATCAAAACAGGATATGGAGTTGTCACCATGCACAAAAATCAACTCCAAATGGGTCAAGGATCTTAATATTAGGCCAGACACTATAAAAACTTTAGTAGAAACAGTAGGGAATTTCTCAAGCTGACTGGGCTAGGCCACCATTTTTTTTAATATTTGCATGTGAGTGTGTGTGTGTGTGTGTGTGTGTGTGTAGTGGGTACTGTGTGTTCCTATGGAGGACCAAGGATAACTTCAAAAATCACCCTGGATTGCTTGTACCTCCATCCTGCTTCAATCTGGGATTTCTCGTACTCTGTCCACCAGGGCCAGAAGTACAGGCTGTTGCCATTTCTGCCAGGAATTTTAAAATGGAACCCTAGAGTCAAACTCAGGACCTACTTCTTGTGAAATAGAATCTTAACCCCTGAGTCATCTCAGGCCCATAGTCTAACAATTTTTTAAACAGAACCCTAATGGCATAGGTACTAGAACCAACACTCAACAAATGGGATCTTATGAAATTAAAGAGCTTCTGTTCAGCTAAAGAGATAATAAACCAAGCAAAAAGACAACCCATAGAATAGGAGAAAATCTTCACTAGCCACACATCTAATAGAGGTCTAATATCAAGAGTCCACAAAGAACTTAAATAATTAAACACCAAAGAGATAAATAGCCCAATTGGAAAATGGGCCACAGAACTTAAAGGAAACTTCTGCAGGGACATAATTGGAATGTCAAACAAATACCTTTAAAATGTTCCACATCCCTAGCCATCAGGGAAATGCAAATTAAAACTACCTTAAGATATCCTCTCACTCCAATCAGGTTGGGAAAAATCCAAAATACACACAACAAATGCTGGAGAGGATGTGGGGAGAAGGGAACTCTCATTCATTTCTGGTAGGAATGCAGGCCTATTCAACCAACCACTCTGGAGATCAGTATAGTGGTTTCTACAAAAGTCAAAGATTGAAATGTGATATGATCCTACTATACTACTGAGAATAATCCCTAAAAATGCATCATTTCACTAAAGTGACACAAGTACATCCATGTTCATTGCAGCACTATTTCCAATAGTGAAGTCATGGAATCAACCCAAATGCCCAACAGTTGAAGAACTGATAATGATAATGTGGTACATTTATACAATGGAATACTACTCAGCCATCAAAAATGAATTAATAAAATTTGCCAGTAAATGGAAAAAATTAGAAGAAATGCTAAGCAGTGTATCCTAGGCACAGAAAATTAGACTCCACATGTTCTCCCTTATAAGTGGATCCTAGTTCCAAACCCTCTTAATGACATACTTAAAAAAGTAAATCTCTGTAGCACCTATTATAACAGCAAAGGATTACAACTAGGAGGGAAGGGGAAAGAAGAGCTCAAGAGAAAGGGGAAAAAAGAGCATAGTTCAATAGAGAAATTAGGCCACTGTCAGATATGGCTGGTAAGTATCAGGACATCTGACACAACTCACTTTCACTTCCCTCCATGTTCACTTGGGATTAGACAGGTTTGAAGAGCTGGACATATCTCCCCAGTCATGGAAGGGATAGGGACTGGGAGATAGATGGTAGCCAACTGGTAACCAGGTGACTGACTCAACTCACTACTGTGCCCTGTTCTTATTCTTCCCTCTACCTTTAAGCCTCTTCTTATATTAAAACCTTCTTACAAACAGTCTTTTATTTTTGGTTAGGAGAAGACCTTAATTCAAAATACCAATGGCTCTACAATGATCACCTGGAACTGGACCAGCCAAATCTCTCCCCATCCTAAATCTCAGGGAAACTTGTAGAAGAGGAGGTGGACAGATTGTAAGAGCCTAAAGATGGGGGAGGCCCAACAATGAACAAGATACTCTTCTCACGTCTGGGCTTCAGAAGCCAGGATCTCACTGCATTGTGATTGGACTTAACCTGAACTGCACAATGGCTGACATGTCAACAAGACCCCATGTACTAGCCCAGACGTCAGGGGATATGGCTTCAGGCAGTAGGATCCTTAGGGGCAAGGGGTTAAACAGGTATAACGGAGATCCTACATTAGTGGGAAGCCCAAGAAGGGGCCCCAAGATATGTCACAGAGTCTTGAACCCTTACTAGCGTAAGTGACTCAGAGGAAACTTCAGAGCCCACATAAGCTGAAGTTCTGGAGGGAGGGAAGGAAGGACAGAGGGAGGGAGGGAGGGAGGGAGAAGGCAGGAAACACCAAGAGATAGAGGGAGGAGGAAAACGGGGAGGGAGAGACGTATGTGTGGGAGAGAGAGCAGGATGGGCAGAAAGGGAGAAGGGAGGGAAGAGGGCAAGGGAAAAGGAGAGGGACGAGGATACCTACCATTGAGGTTGTACAACTAGGTAAAATGTAAAATAGGAAAAAAAGGTGTCTATGAATCTGAGCTTGATATCAGATCTTTTCCAGAAACTATTAACTGTTATCTGAGAATAAAGGTACAAAATGAGATCAAGTGTTTAGGGGAAAAAGTAGCTTGGTTTTCCCAAGCATGTGGCAAATGTTGTGCCTTCTCTGCTCTTCCATGAGGAAACAAAAGGGCAGGACTGATGGATCAGTGGGTGAAAGCACTTGAGACACAAATGTGCTGAGATCGACTCCTGGGAGCCCACCTGTACCTCTTCAACAGGGAGCTGGGATGTGGACTAAAGATATTCCTCAGAAGCTTGAGGTCACCTAGCATGGAATATGCAGAAGATGAAAAACAAGCAACCATGTGTCAAACAAGGCAGAAGGTGTGTATGCTGAAGGGAGCAGAGCTGGAACACATTGGTGCTAACAAGACAAGGGACAGACAATAGACATTTAATTGCAGCAATTGGCACTTGCCTCCTGGACCTCGGTCATAATCTTGATTTGATAGTTTCTGTATCCTGAATTTTCCATTTTGAAATCTATTATATGTGAGAAGTATATAATTTGTGTTTGATTTCATAAGGCCTTATAAGTAAGAAATTTTGGACTCTGAAAATGGTGGCACTGAACTACTAGCCACTATAGAAATTGTCAAGCTGGACTATATGAGCTGTGAATGTGGTATTATTGAAACTTTTAATGAACTCGGAAGGCAAGCCTCTGGGCACACCTATGAAGATTATCTAGTGAAGGCAGGTTGTTCAGAAAGCCTATAAGAGGCTGTCATAATTGTTTTAATGGAAATGGTAAGACCAGCCCATTGTAAGTGTTATATTGACTAGGCAGGTGACGTGTATAAAGATGTGACATGTATTAAAGATGGCTGCTGACTCTGGCTGTGGTGTGACCATTCCCTGAGCTCTTGAGATTCCTCCTTCATGAAGCTGGGATTGCTCAGTCACAGCTGATTATGCTGGAAAGGGCAGAGCATCGACACTCTATAATCTACTAAATAGCTTCAACCACATACTCATGACATAGCCAAATTCATACATGCAATGCCAAGAATGCATCTTGGTGGTCAGATGAATGGAGTAGAGAATATGAAGGAAAGGAGTTGGCATCAAAGGATGAGAACAGGATGCAAAGACCCTGAAAAACCCAAACAAGTAAAGTCTGGGATCACCATCGAAAGCAATGGATCATGATGAATTATACATGGTTTGAAAATAAAGTGCATAGAAAAGTCCTGCAGAAAGCCCAAGTGAAATCACAATAAATAAAATGCATTGACTGCCAAACAAAACTAAGAGGTCCAACAACTGGGAGACAGAATTGATAAAACTGTAAAACCAAAAGAATGGTGTGGTAAGCAAGAGAAATGGGAAAGAAGATACTGTAATTGAATGTTGTCTTGACCTAAGAACTAATAATGAGAACGTACAGGTGCAATACCTGACAGAGAATGATAAAGAATTTCATTTGTATGCATGAAATTCTGATCAAGTTAGTTAACTGCTGGAAATGTAAACACAAGCATGAATATGCCTTGGAGCTAGTGAGGATCTAGGTTAATTCCTTAAAAGGGACATTAAAGGATGTGGTAATAAACAAATGCACAAGAGGCAACATATAGAGAGAAAGGAGAAAGAACAGAAAGCAAAATCATAGCATCTTCTGTTTTAAACGACTTTCAGGTCTTTTTCTCTCCCAAGATGCATGGCAGAGTACATGCTTCATGTCACCTGAGAGCACCAAATGGCCTATAATGCCCTCTGCCCGCAGGATGACAGCCACAGAGAACAATCCGATTTGCTGGGTAAAGTCCAAACCTCACTTTTCATTAAGAAAAAGTCACACGTTATAGGAGCATCTTTGGAGACAGAGTGTTCCTTCCCTCTGGACGTTGGACATTGGACACATCCCAATGTCTCATGATTTGCCGTTTCCCACTTCATTTATTTGCCTCCTAACATTTCTTCATTTCTTTCATCATTATAACTGCTGTGACCCTGCCATTTTTTTCAAGCATGAGTAGTACTGAGGCCTAGTTAGCAAGACTGCAGAGCATGAGACATCTCACATTCTTCAGCTGTATTAAATAAAATTAGAAGTAAGAGGAAACTTAGTTTGTTTCCATAATAATTCCTGTAATAAAATTATCTCCACATTTCGATAGTTTAGAAGGCTAAAATAAAGTTGTGCTCTGGTCTCACGAGTGAAGTTGAGGTGCTGTGGTTTCTAAATGAATCGTGTCCATTAAACGGGGACCTTCTTTTCATGCTGACATTTTTCATTTCAGTAAAGGAAGCAATGTAAATGTCAGCTATAAATACTGATTCGGGAAAGTAGGCAAGGCTTATTGATCTTCGTAAGTAGTTAGAACTACATTTTCCAGACACACTCACTCTTTCAGGCCGCAAAGCAATAAAGATAAAAACTGTCCTTCAGTGGTGAAAAATAATCAGATAAATTCCATGAACATGCAACCTCCAAGAGGAAAGAGGAAAGGAAATGCAGTACAACATAATAAAAAGCTCACTGGACTGGAATGAAAGGTGGAAAGATTCAATTCCATTTTCTCTAGAACAATTAACACCAGGAAAGGATCTATCCCTTTGTCCCCTCATTGATTAAAAACCCTGTGTGGGAGCTTGAATGAGGAGGAGAGGAGACAGCAATTGAGACTACATAATAACTGTAGAATACCCATATATGCTTAGAGGGTTTGTTGGTATATACATATAATCTCAGCAATCTCCAAGGGAAAGGAGAAGAATTGCAAGTTTTAAGTCAGCCTGGATACATATGAGCTTGAGGCCAGCTTGGACTACATATGAATTTAAGGCCAGAGGAGGCTGCGTATGTGTCTTTGATATATGTTCCTTTCTGAAAACAACCAAATCAAATGCATATGAAATCGAAACATGATTTTAAAAGACAGCATACTTGTTGAATTATTAAAAGCTCAGAAAGCAAGAAGCATTATCAGGGAATTTACCTCACTTGTCCCCTAATTCATCAGAAGTAACAGTGTTTTGCAATGAATGGAAGAGTTGCGGGCAATTTTTCTCCTAGCTCTGAAATCTATTCCAAACCTCCAAGATCTGCCTCTAAACTAAATCTCAGCTTTTGTCCCATGTCCAGACTGTTTTCTTTCTCCTCTCTCTCTCTTGTTTCTCATTAATTTTTGTTCCTTTAAGTGAAGGAATACTTTATTTGGCAGTGTATATACTACATGGTATTGTGATCTACATTTACCTCAGATTAACACCTGATAATAAATTTTAATACTCTGTTTACATACTTTCTTAAAGTACATTCATTGCAGCAGGGATCTAAAATGTTCCCAAAACATCCCTGTATTCAAGGCTTGGTTTGGGTTGCTGCTCCTAGCAGGAAGAGGTAGCATTAGAAATTAGGGCCTGGGGGGAAGTTGCTAGGTCATCTCAGCCACGTGCCTGAAGGGGTTCGTGAAAACTGATCCCACTTCTTGCTCCTCTTTCTTGTCTCTTGCCCACCTGTGAACTGAGTTTAACCTCTTCCTCCAGCATGATGCCATGCATAACATGATGCAAAAGCCCAGGATGTCACCTAACCATGGACTCAAATATTCAAAAAGTGTGAGCCAAAACAAATCTTGTCTCTATATGGATGTAATCTTGCTACAGTTGCACCATTACACTCCCCAAATCAAGTCATGGTACAACTCTTATTTGGGTCTTTCCTCCTGACCCAACGATCTTTTCCTAACAGTTTCTTGATACTGATTTTTATCTGAAAATTACTTTTCTGATGTTCATTTGCGTTCTTTTTCAACTTCCTTCCAATAGACTAAAGCTACAATTCAGGGTTATACAGGGGCTTAAACATTAGTTTCTGTATCTTGAGGTGCATTTTACAGTGAAGATAATTCCTTACAATTTGGATTTGTTTGCCAGTGGTTTCTACTACAATGAAAACAATATGCTTTGATTTTCAAAAACTGAACTACAAACAATGTTTTCACCAAAAAAAAAAAAAAAAACTTTTCCTGCAATCCATTATAATTGAAGTCTATTTTGTAGCTGGGGATTCATTTTCCTTTCATGCATCTTAGAGTTGACCCTTCTTACTTCAGAGATTTGAGTCAATGTGACAGAAGAGTGTTTATCATTTCACCCACTGTCTTTTGTAAACTTAGTGATGTTTCTTGAGGAGAATATGAACTTGTGAAGTTCAGTTATCCAAGTCAGATAAGAAAGGGGTTTAGAGAAGGTTTACTCCCTATAACTAAAAATTTAAGTCTGACTATAATTTAGTAATTTGTTGTTATCTGAATCATGACTTAAATTTTATATTTAAGTTAATTGTGTTCTTTTAATTTCATTAAGAATTAGGAATTCAATTAAAGTTTAATGAGTTTGTTATATTTAAGTATTTCAGCAAGGTAAGTCTGTAATCTAATTATGTCTGCCACTAATACATGCTCATTAAAAAGATAAGAGGAAAGAAAGAAAGTCATTAAATATTCAACAAAATTAGAAGTTTCTTACAGCCACACCACTAATATAAAGCAGCCCTCAATAGTTCAATTGAAGATACTTCAATATTTCATTAAGATATTTTTCAGGCATACATTACTTGCGTACATGCACATATAAAATATCTTGATTTTGAAAAACTACAACATATATTAAGACATAATTTACTGTATATGAAACTATATATGTTACAGATCTATACAAAAGTACATTAAACCACTTATTTGATTTACCACTTATTTAAAAATGAGAAATCAGTTCTTTTCATCTGTCATGTGGACTTCCAGGGATTGAACTCAGATTTGCAAACAGACTCCTGACTAGCTCACTGAAATCTCTCGTTGGCCCCATAATTTTTTTATTATATTTTCTTCTCATATGTATTTATGGTATACATGTATATATGCACATTTGCATGTGGGTTGGTGCACATGTGTGTGTACATACAAATGTCCATACATATGGAGGCTGAAAGCTAATGACAACAATATTCTTGTTCCCCTAAATTGTTTGGGCCATGTGTTCATTACAGCAACAAAAAAAGAAACCAAGTTGTCACATACCAACATATTATGCTTTGCTCCAATAAACTCACACTTATGTCATCTATGCCTTGATCATTGCTGACTTAGTTAGACAGAGCATGCCAATACTGGCCATCTCATGAACGATCTCCAAGTATTGCATTCTTTATGATCACCACTCCTTACACTTAAGAAGACTTCAGTTATGTGGATGCTAAAGAACTAGTGGTAGAGACAAGTTTTCCAAAATTATATTCTTAAATTTTGTTATACTTTATAATTGGCAAGAAGCAATGTTACAAGTTGTTTGCTTAAATATTGTTCTTTTCAGATCTATGTTGTCTATTTAGGCATCATAAATGGCATGAACTTTTTAAATTGTTTCTTCAACTAAAAATGAACTAAGCTTCAAGCTAAATGAACTCACCTTTAAATAAGCAAAGAAATGAGCATCACATTTCCATATGACTGGTAAGAATTTCATGCATACTTTCCATTCTGTTTCACAGAATGTAGGATAATTTCTTCTGAAGGGATGATATTCAATAAAATTAATATTTTATATTTATGTTTATATTTATATTTCATGATTGATGTTCCTAAGAAAAAATGTTTTGCTTTGCTATTTAGAGGACATAGTGACCCTAGCCTTAGTTCATGCTTGTGATTATTTCTACATCATCTGTACAAATGTTAATAAAGTAAAAAAACGCAGTGATGTCTTCATAAATGATTTTGATTTCAAGGACCCCTTCAAAAGTCTCAAATGTACAAGTTTCTCACCCAACACTTAGCATCACTAAGTGTGATGGTTGGATTAGGTATCAACTTGCAGGCTGTATGGGACAGAACTGGTAAAAATCAGTGGTTGGAGCAGACCATTGAACAAACCTACAGGGGATTGTTTAGATATGAAAGACCCAATCCATAGTGGGTTGTTCTTTCCAGTGATGGACCAGATAAAAGGAAGTGTGAATAGTGCTTCTCCCTTATACTGAGTCTATTGCCCGTGTGTCATTGTCCTCTTCCTTGCTATGATGCTACTGCCTCCATCCTTGGCTGACTCAGCTCTCCACCCTTTTGGCATGGCCACTGTTCTTGCTGCTTTTGGAGTCTGGTCTCATGGGCTTTGCTGCTGCTGTTCATTGCTCATATCCAAGCCCCATTTTTCTCCTCCAGACTCTGGGCTCCAGTCTTCCACCTAGCAGCCATCCATGCTCCACATCGGCATCCAAACTCTTCACCCTCCAGAAAGATTGAGGCTCAAGACTTCTCGGGATTCTTCAGTTTTGTGACACATTTGGGTCAAGAACGGAGCAGCTATAAATGTCCTACTTTGAAAGACACTGCTTTTATTGTGAGTCAATTTAATAAAGACACACACACACACACACACACACACACACACACACACATTCTATTGATTCTTTTCTTCCAGACAAGCATGACTGTTGCAGTTAGCCTGCATGTTTGCTGATAAAATCACCATCAAATGACTTCAGGGAAAAAGGGGTTTATTCTCTTATGACAATCCATTTACAGTTCTTAGTCCAGCTTGACAGGAGAGCTCACACCAACACTAGGGCTTGAGGGAACTGGCCACACTATCTCTACATAATGGCTGAGAGAGAGACAATTCTTGCTTACCAGACCAGCATGTTTAGCCAAGGGTACACAAGGATACCAACCTCCTCAAACAGCTCTCTGTAATTTATTTACCTGTGCAGGGCCTAGTCCCACATACTATGGGCTGGATGTGCCCCATCAACTAGACAATCTCCTGAAGGTTCACTCTGGGCTTAACTCATCTATCAATTATCTATAAGTGTGCCCAGAGCTTGAACCCTGATCATCAAGTTGACACCTATACCTAACCATGACAATGACTAACATACTAAGTATGACTTTTGTCTTACTGGTATTATTGGTTAAACTAATCACAAAATGAATGAATGAATGAAATTTTGATTTATTTCCACCTCACAGTTACATGTGGAAAATATTTCTAGAAAGTGACATTTTACTGCAATTGTCTCTGCCACTATACATTCTATTAAAAGGACCTTCATTGTAGCTGCAGATAATTTATTAGACAGATAAGGCATCTTCATGGCCACTCACTCCATTCATATGTGAGCAGGGGGAATCAGCAGACTGTCACTACCAAATAAAAGGATCTACAATGCAAAACAAGTGCTACAGGATTGAAATAACTCCTGAAATAAAAATTTTAGATAAACAATTTCCAACACAAAAGTTTTATTCTACAAATGAAAATAAAAAAAATAAATTTCAAAAATTAAAAATATTACTTGAAAACTCATATTATTTTTTATCTCTTCCTTTCTCAAGTTACTTGTGTTATCATATTTCTTTCATAATAAGCCATCCTGTCATAACAGGATTTAAATCCTTTCAAGACATCTCCCAAAGCATATCTCATTTCCATGGTTTTCTCTATCCCTTGATGCAATTCTCTCTCTCTCTCTCTCCCTCCTCCCTCTCTCTTTTTCTCTATCTAGTCCTCTATTTGTTAAGATAATTGAAAATTTTGAGCAGAAAATTTGAAGATATATACTTTTATAAGTAAGTTCCATACACATATCAAATTCAAATAATTTCAGAAATCAGATTTCAATTTTGTTTCTCTCACACTCACATCTGATGAAAGAAGAGGAAAAGAAGAAAAACTGGGGATAGTACAGAAAAAAGAAGGACAAAGATAGGAAGTGCAAAGGAAGCAAGAAGGTGGTTAGCGTGGTCCCTTGGGGTCAGGGAAAGCTATGCTTGTCCCTTAACACCTCTCCTGGGCTGTGGAGATTGTGCAGTTAGGAGACTGCTTCCTTCTGGATTAGGTTAAGAAGACTGCTCTATTTTACTAAGAGTATGTACCTACAGTCTATCAAAGTTAGCATGTCCTTTTCTTAATCTGATTGATTCTTTGCTCTGCTGGAGAGCAAGATGAAATTCATAATTTTTAATGATATTCATATAATGGAAGTCCTTAATTTGGGAATGTAATTGCTTCTATGTTCTTTTATACATGCCACCTTGGTCTTCTTCCCTGCATCTTGTAATTACCAAGGGAGTAGACTAACTGAAATTTTCACACATGGAACTTGTCCTATCTTGAATGACAAATAGATTATATACATTTACTTTGTGCACACATTGCTAAGGAAGAAAGAAGGACCCACAAAGACACACTATTTTTATATCATATGGAGTAACATCTTTCCTAAAGACTATAGAATGAATATAGCTCCCTCAAAATTAGGAACCTTAATATCTGTTCACATAAAGAGCCATTTCCCCTTGATTTATTGAATGCAGTGATTCTTGACCATTCCATTAATGCACAACCACTAACTTCATTTTAAAGAATGAATGCATGATGTTAGCTTTAAAAATATGTGCAGGTCATGACAGTTAGTTCTAGGAAATAAGAACAATCCATAATTACTTGTACTAGAGTAATGAGCCCAACTCATGACTATCATTTGATCATAAGACTTGGGAACCATAAATATTCTTTACAGTAAAGACACAAAGGTAATAGGACTCAACACTGATTTGGTGCTTCTCTTTCAAGTTCTAGTTCCTCAATATGCAGATTTTGGGAAAGGCTCAAGTTAACAATTAATATATAAGCAAATTCTGGACCTTTACAATAAGTTAGCTGTGCCCTAGTGGTCCAGGACATAATCCAATTGCTAAATTACAAACTATGCTTAAAGATATTGCAAGCTTGAAAGGATCAAGACCAATGTCATTCACTGAGTATCTTCTGTTCCAGGCACTTTGCCCAAAATGCAACTGCCTTCAATAAGATAACTTAGGTACAAATCCTAGGTCTCTGTGAAAACAACTCTGCTGCCTTTAACTAAATTGCCTCATCTTTCTGGGTCTAATGCCTTTATATGATGACAAAATCACTAAACAAATGATTGCTAAATCTCCTTCAGCTATGATGAAGCATAGCCCCATGCTGTAAATGTAACATCTGAAAGTTCTGAAGATTTGGGAACAAGAAGGATTACAATGCTCCAGAGAAGCCTCCAGGAAAGAACCTTGCTGTTCATGCAAGTCCACATTGTACTAGGCAGATATGACAGAAGTGTCCATGGTTAAGTTTCAAACTTTGGAAATGTTCTTCTTTATCTCAATGAGGTAAAAAAAAGGCAAGAAAAATTCCATCTTTACTAGACAGGAAATGTATTCAGACGCTAAAATTATTTTTGCAAAAGGGAATAAGTAGCCTTTACTTTTCTTTTGCAATCATTATAAAAATATGAACATAAAAATTGAAAATGAAAATATAGAGTATAAAATCAAAGACTGATGATACTTAATCTATTTCTTATGGGGATATGTCATGTTTTCTAAGGCTCTTGTGTCAATTAAGGCAAAAATAAAAACTTCTGGGGATGGGGAGATGGCTTAGTCAGTAAGAGCTTGCTGTACAATCATGAAAATTGAGCTTACATTCCCATCCCCAGGAGCCACATAAAAAGTCAGGCATTGCAACACGCACTTGTACTCCCAGAACTGCATTGAATGTATTTTATCAATGTGATATAGTTATATCAAAATTAAATATAATATTGCAATGTATACACTATGAAATGAATTATCTTAGATAGCTTGTGTATATAACTTTCATGATTAAATGGAAATTGTCTCTTTTGCTCAATATATGTCATGCATAGTGACATGCACCTTTAGGTACTGAAGAGGCAGAGACAGGAGGATAAACTGCATCTATAGTGAGAAGCTCTATCTCTAAAAATAAAGTAGAAAGTGATTACAGAAGACATCTGTGCAAACCCACACACATGCACACACATGCATGTAACACACACTGATACATCAAACGCATACACTAAGACAGATAACTATAATTACTTTTGATATTGTATGAAGGAAAAATTCAGTTCTTAAACTCAGGAGTAAAATGTCTTGTCAAAACTGCATGAAGATTGCACATTAATAGTAAGGAGTATCCTCTTAACTTCAACATATAACACTCAAGATATCAAAATTGTCAATTCACCAACATTTACAAAGGCAAATTCTGAACAGTTTCCTAAGTTTCCTAAGAAAAAGAAAGCTGAATTCTATGTATCCATTATCCATTCTACAATGTATATGCTTAAGGAGAGTAATATTACTAGTACAGTATGAAACTTAAATGCAGTCTATGTCACTAAAATTTTACACTAAAAGACTAAAGTTGACCAGATATCATTATTTCAAGTATGAATCAGTATTTTATTTCATAGATTATCTAAAAAGAAAAAATAGGAAGAAGAATTGCATTGCTTGAAAACATTTTATATGTCAAGTGTGTTATTAAATATTTTGTACATGAATTTATATCATTCAAGCTTCATAAAATAAGTAATTAAAACCCAGAAAAGTTTATTTGTGCAATATCAGCTAGTAAACAGAAGTGCTAGGATTTCTAATCAAACATGGAAGTGATAAAGCAAAAAGACATGAAAATTAGCAAACATTGCAAACTGTCTATTGAATGGATTTCATCAATGTGATATAGTTATATCAAAATTAAATTTAATATTGCAATGTATACACTATGAAATGAATTATTCTGAATAGCATGTGTATACAATTGTCATGATTAAATAGAAATCATTTCTCTTGTTCAATTCTTTCTGCTTTTATAATGTAACACTATAATGAGACTATATGTGGTACAAAACCAAAAGCAAACAAACAAACAAACACACCCATGGCCTGGCCGTTTGACAGTATGAAATGAGCTACTTCGCACAGAAAGCAATGGCACCTCAACTCCTTTCACACCCATGGAATTCTTTCATGAGGGAGAAACAAAGGTCCTTGTCCTTTCTCAGAGACCTGACCAAAGAAAGAAAATTTCAATTAGGGCTGACATAAATTCAGTCAGACATAAAGTCAAGTTGTTAATGAAATCAACTGTGGTGAAATGACCATCACAAGTCTTAGTCTTTCTCAGACAATGATTGATTTGCACCTTTACTTATGAGCATTTACATCCGCATCAAGTCCCTGCACTGATGGTCAGATTTCATCTCATTATGCTTCTAATCACACAGAGAACAGGCCTTAATCTTCCAAATCTGTAAAGTTATCAGTATTGAACAGTTTCTAACCCACTTGTAAAGGATCAGTGATCTGATCTGATGAGCCACACCAGAGAATCTCTTGCTCTTAGCTCAGACTCTGTTCTTTTGAGTGACATGCAACTACAAGTTTATTAATGCAAAGATAAGGCAAAAACCAGATTTTATTCTATGGACACAACCTAGCAGTAAAACCAAGACCAGAAGAAGGTCTATGATGCCTCTTCAGTTATTACATGAAATAAAAGATGCAAAATAGCAGAGTTTTGGGATAATAATAACTATGTCTTTTTCCCTAAGGATCTTAGTAAAGTAGAAACTTCACTCTGCAAGCCTCATGCAAATACCTCACTCACTGAACAGAAATGCCACTTTTGTCCATTAGACAAATTCATTGGCAAAAATAAATGTATTTAAAACATAAGAGTCTTTCTGATGCTTTTCTTTTGGGGGCAGAGTGGGATATTTACAAGAGCATTGGCAAGACATTGGTAAGTATACCACTCAAGACAATACCAACCCTAATCCATTATTCAGTGACTCATGAACTCACTGGATGTATGGTTTACCTGTACAAGGTCTACACATGAGGTCTCTTGAAGGGGTAGGGCATCATTGGTCCCATGGTAGAATGTTCACAAACCTAATCATGTGTAGACCTTGTAAATGTATTGTATATCTGTCCTTCCATTTGCTCTTATCTTATGTCTGTCCCTTCATCCATGATGTTTCTCTGAGCCTGAGGAGTTTATATAGAGTTCTGATTTATGGCCAATTACTCCCTGGTCATGAATCTTTGGGTTAACTATCAACTGCTGGCCATTAGCTTCTCTAATGAAAGATGAGCATGACATTTGTTTATGGATATAAACACGAGTATTAAGTTGCTTTCAGTTATAGGGCCTGGCAAGATTGCTCAGTGGTTAAGGCACCTATTCACACACTTGGCAAGCTGAGTTTGATCCCCAGAAATCCACATGTAGAAGGAGCAAGCTGACTTCTGAAAGTTATCCTCTGACCTCCACCCATAGTCATAGCATGCATTTTATTCTTCTCTCTCTCTCTCTCTCTCTCTCTCTCTCTCTCATTAAATAAATATATACAATATAGAAAAAAGAAGACAGCTCTAAGTAGCTTTATTTTCTAACACAAGAGATGGCTATTTGACCAAGGCAATGAGGAAAGAACAGATGTTACACAAACTTCATTCCATGTCCAGATTCAGAGGGCAGACTCTTCATGTAGCCAAATCATGTGTTCAGGAACAGCCTAGTTAGTTCTCAGACTATCAACCTTGTTTCTTTGCCCTGTTAGACCAACAAGGGAAATTGGAAACCCAAGACCCTACCAGCTACCCCATCTTCTAAGTTACTTGCCATGAAGAATTTAGTAAAAAAAGAAAGTTCCAGCACTAAGTACAGGACAATATTGGAGGTTCTGAATATACCTTAATTCTAGCATCAGTTGCTTGTCTTTTGTAGTAATTTAGAGCACATAGATCTCACATCACCATAAGCATAAAGTTACTTGCTGCTAAGACAATTCTAGAGTTATTCATCCTCCCAACACATACATAGACAAAACGGTGTTGATGGGGAACTCCAAATTAAAGGAAAGAATTTATTTTGTTATTATAAAATTATTCTCTGAGGGTAGAACTATTCTTGCTTTCTCTGTTGTTACTGATGGTTGTTCTGAAAAAGCTAAACCATTGGACTAGGATTTTTCATGTATATATATATGTATATATATACATATAATATATAAATGCATATATATGCATTTGGAATTTGCATGAGTCAAAACACATGCTGCTGACACAGCCTGCTGAGAACATTGTGCTCAGCTCTCTCCCACCTGCTGCCTCTGCTTCCTGTCCTGCCCTCCCACACTGCTGCTTTCCTAGCTTTCTTCATGAGAACAATCAACCAAGCTGTTTATCACTGGAATGTAAACTTGGATTTTGCCTCTTACGAGAGTTCCATCTTACCTAGCCTACCTACTATGGATCCTTGCTCGGACTGTTCCATTGTAGTCTCCTCCTGGTGGTTCTTTTAGTGCTTCTGGCCCAGCATGTAACTCTGTCCTTTCTGTCTGCTTGCTGCTTGATCAAAGAGTTCCTAGTCTGCATGAGGATGTGCTCCTTTCCAGGCTCCACGCCCAGGTCCTTGGTGTTTCTTCCTACTGATCACAGCACACAGAATGCTGACTTATACCACTAACTGTAAACGTCTTGTAATCTAAACCAAGGAATGCCCGCTGCAGATAATTTCCACAGATCCACATGAAGTTCATCCGCCTTTGCTGTTCTTCATGTTCATTGAGAACTCACTGGCCTTTCTAAAGCTAAGATGCACAGTAAAAGTCGAAAAACCTGAAAACAAAACTTGCAAATAGTATTGCTTAGTACTTCAAAGGAGATTAATGCCTATCTGTGATTCAGACCTTTCTCATTAAACAACAAAAAAAGTGAAATAGAATGTTCTCCCCTTCTTCATCTGATGAATTTGAGTTTGTAAGAATTTAAGCATTTCCATTTTCCTTCAATTTCTTACAGAGTTGAAAATCAGATACACATCCAAATCCCTTTGAATACAAGGATTTTTTTCAGTTTGGATAATTACAAACATTTCAAAGAAAGGTGAAATCCTTTAAGCACTAGTAGATTTAGATTCCTAAAATACAACTATTATAATGGCCAAAACTGACTCGAATCAAGCTCAGTCAAGCCTCTTCATTGACATATTTTACATTTGTGAATTTATTTATAAAATCATATTTATCAGTAATGCTCAATCAGTACATTTAAAATTAATAGGAACACAGAGTAATAAAATGTTGTACTGGCTCATGCATATGCTTCCAGATGAAATGGAACATGCCACCTTCTCATCTCAGTTACAATTAAAAATAATCTCCTTGACATTCTAGCTAATGCCATGCCTTTTGCATTCTTATATTCTTTTTCAGATGTTACCATTTAAAAATGATCTTCAGACTTTACATGCCCTGCGCAATGTCAAACACACTATTGTCCCCACAAAGTCTAGCATTTGCTAAAAGCACCAAAATCCTTGGAGGCAAGGGATTGACAGCCAAAATAGTGTTCTTTTGCTTAAGGGGAACAAAGGAAAAGGTTCAGGGAAATGCCGCTGGGTCCTTGTATGTCATCGGAGAGGAGGACACAGAGGACAGTCAGGCATGCACATTAAAGGATTCTCTGGGGATTGGGGGAGGGGAGGCACTGGGGGGTGGGTAGGGAGGGGTGAGGGGAGGGTGAGCAGAGGGGTGGGGGGAGGAGGAGGGAGGGAGGGAACCAATGTACCTATTAAGATTGTATGAGCGGAGATAATAAAAAATGTTTAAAAAAAAAGAAAAAAGAAAAAGCATCGATAGCCAAAGCTGAAAAAATTTGAACAATAAAGTCATTAAATAAAGAAAACAATGATCTTCAAAAAAAATGATCTTCAAGCACAGATTCGAAGTGTTGTTTGGTGTTCCAAAGCACAAGGAAGGCAGAACTATGCCTTATGGGGAAAAATGCAAGGATGAGCTCAGTTTTCTCAGCCTACATTACAGTGTTGCTGCCTATGAGCACAAAGCAATGGTCACAAGTCAACTATTTATATTAAATAAAGTATTTGTAAACAGAAACTCACAAGACTGTACTGATCCTTTGATAACAAATGTACATTATTAGCTAATTCAGCATTAGAGGGGGCTTTAAAGTACAATCAACTAAGGAAGAGGTTTTAATTTACTTCTGAAAAATTGAGATTCATGATCTTATTAATACCTCTAGCATCTGAATATGCAGTATCAATATGTCTGAATGCCATCAGAAAATAAATGTAACTATACTTTCTTGCCACCAATAATGTAGCATTGTGTTGTTTTCGTTGTCAATCAATTTTGCTGTCTGGGCTGAGACATAATTTCTGTCATCACCAAGGCAACTGGTAAGAAATGAGACAGTGAAAAACCACATCAAGGCTGAGGATACGTGCATGTTTCCCCAAATCCCCAGATTCTCCTCTTTTCATCCATTGTTTATATTTTCTATTGAATATTTCTATGTGATGATTACTTGAGTCTCTACCAAAACGTTGACAAAGCTTTAACCTTTCTGAGTCATTTATAGGTAATTTTTAGAAATGAAGATTATGTAGACCTTCACATGGAAAATTCAAGTCATATGCTGGATATCAAATATCAATGGTATCTGTCTATATGTAAAACTAGACAGTACTATCAACACGAAAACTATACAAAAAGAATGAAATCACAGACAAAAGTTGCGAGTACAGGGTTTTAGAGAAATACTGCCAAAAGAAAGGAAAGGAACAAAACTAAACTCAAGAGAAGGCAACTTCTAATTGGGAATGTGCGGTATACAATAGATATCATTTATTACTTGATCATCTGCTTTTCCTTTTATGGTTTTGCTTTATGCATTTATCTTACCACTTAGAAAAACATGCTATTCTTCAGGTGTGGTGGAATTTATGAGGAATTCCAGCACTGGGGATACAAGAAAGGAGTATTGAGAGATCAAAGCCAGCCTGGACTAAATAGTAAATGCCAAGAGATATATGCCAAGACCATGTTTCAAAAAAGCGGGTTTTATTTCTTCCAAAGTTTCTCTATGGTGTTAAAAATTGAATCCAAACTATGTTTAGTCAGGTGATGATGAATTGTAAGTAGATAAAATAACCATTTGGTTAAACTCATTTAGACATAACTTTGACACAGGATTAGAATTGATTAGGATGTTTGTGTAAACAAAAAATAAATGTGATTTATTTTAATTATATCAAATTAGTAAAAATATATTTAATAATGCAATATCATAAAATCTTGATAGTTGCTCAATAGTCAAATGTTTCTTTTACATTAAATACCTTCTAAATGAGAGGAAAAATTATCAACAAATAATAAATATAATAGTCAAATTCAAACAAAGAAAATGAAAGAGAAAAATGCTTATGTAGATAAATCAAAAAGCGTTTTGTTGTATATTAAGAAACTGTTTGAAGTTGATCTCCTATAGGAACAGATTATTTCAATATTTTTACTATTTTATTTTAATTTTCCCTAGTTATACAAGCACAATGAGTAATAATCTCTGTTCTTTTCTTCTCCTCCACTTATCTCCCTCACCACACTCTCTCTTCACTTCCATCCATCCACCCTTCTCTTCATAACTCTATCCCCCCACCTCTCTCCCCACCGCTCTTTCTCCTCACTTCCATCCTTCCCACTATTCCTTTCGTCACTCTATCTCATACATTCTCACACTCCTGTACAACTGCTTCTATGATTTCTGGGTTTCCCTCTGGATCATCTGGGGTTCAAACCTCTGTGGGTGAGTTGATCACCTATAGAAACAGGTTGTTTCAATATTTTTACTATTTTATTTTATTTTTTCCTAGTTATACAAGCACAATGAGTAATAATCCCTGTTCTTTTCTTCTCCCCCTGGGTTTCTGTCTGGATCATCTGCTTTAGTGGGGGTTCAAACCTCTGTGGGTGAGGAATAATTGGGAAAAATACATAGATACATAGTGGGGAGTAAGGGGATGGGAGACAGGATGGAGAGAAGGACTGATAAAAAACCTCTAAGATTGTGGGAAATAACCCCAAAGGAACATACTATGCTAGCAACATGTCAAACAAAAAAAAAAAAAAAAAAAAAAAACCAAGCTGATCCATTTAGAACCAAGTGACAAAATTATACTAGAAGTAACAGGAATGTCGCACTTCCTAATAAAATGTTGGCCCGGGATATCTTAAAGGCCCCCCAAAATTATAGGACTTTGCCTTGCTCTTGGTTTCTCTCCAAAAAACTGTCAGTAAGACCTATTACTGAAGATGCAACACATATGGAATACAGAATATGGGTAAAATGCATCAACTGGAACTAGTCTGAAGACTTCCTCCTTGCTGGAGGAAGCACCAAGGAATACTGTAGAAGCTGCTGGGGGAAAGACATAATCACAGGTCCCATCAACACATGAAATCTGTAAGTTGCAATAAAAATCACCACGGCAACAGGTGACCACCAGTATAATAGCGTCATGAGTATCAAGAAGACAACCAACAACTTTCTGATTAGATTCAAAACCTGCTTGCCAGAATGGGTCACATCCCTGATACTGTAAACTAGAACAAGAATCTAAAAAAGGGAAGAAAATAGAACAAATGGGAAAACACCCAATGAACCTAGTGGTAGGAAAAGAGTATATCAGACTGCTTTATAGCTGTTATCATACCTACAAATTGGAAGAACACTTAATATTCAGCCCTAGAAGTCTTATTCTACAACGTATGCAGAGGATCTCAATACCCTAACAGAATGCAGTCTAGGGCAATAGAAGAACAGTGATATGGACAGAAATGGCCAGTCATAGTGCAGAGTATCAGCGTCTCAAGAAGGCTCACCCAGAATTAGGCCAACTCAATCATTCCCCTTTCTAAGGTTTTGGGAACCTCGCAGAAGAGGAGCCAGTAAGAAGCTAAATATTCCCATCTTCACCATTGGACAAGACATTCCCCATAAAGCAGTACTGCTACATCAGGAACTCACTACAGTGAACCTTGTCCTTACCAGACCTGCATAATGACTAACATACCAACATACCTCTATAGACTTCTTAGGAACTCAAGAAAAGCATGAACATACAGTGGAAACCTTGGGGTCTAAAGCTGGATGAGTGAAGGGAAATGCTCCTATCAGTGGGGTAACCTGAAGAGAGGCAACTTGATATACTATAGAGGTCTGAACCTCTACTAGAGTAGACAAGCCCCAGAGTAAACCCTGAGGTCCATAGAAGCATACAGGCAGAGGTGAGAGGAAGTGCCAGGGATTGGTGAAAGGAAGGGAGGAGCAGGAGGGAAGGGAATGGAGGGAATCAGGGATGAATACTTAATATGCTTGTAAAAGTAGAAAAAATAAAAAAATTAAAAAACAGGAAATAAAACAAGAAAAAAATTAAGAATTGTGAATGAAAACCAATATGTTCAGGAAGGACGTTTCCAGACTAAGAGCAACCAGGATTCCAACTTTAAGACAGCACAGCTACATTTGGCTCCGAGGATACTTATTTCAAATTGGAAGAAACAGAAGGCTCTTTAGGAGGGAATGTTCTCCAAGCACAAGGCAAAGGCAAAGATGTGGCAGAAAAATAGGAAAGAAAGAAGAATTAAAAACCTTGCACAATGCCAAGAGAAGTACAAAATGATAAACGACTCAATAGTCTTAAAATTTGTATGCAAAAAATTAAATCTAAACTAACTGGTGAGATTTAGAACAAAATTGATCTTGAAGAAAAATGGAATATGCAATAAAAAGTTATCAATAAGAAAAATATTAAAGGTATGATTATGTAGTAATGTCTTATCATGCCATATATGGAAGAGTAATTCTATTAAAACAACATATATACTTTTAATACATATTATATAGGACATGTAGTGATACACACTCATACACATACAATATTTTTTAAAATAAATGCACTGTGATAAAAATATGGATCTAAAGAAAAGAAATAAGCCAATAAATATATGATAACCACAGAGGGTAAATGTCACTCACAGATAACAGCTGTCCAGGAATCGGGACTGAATGAGGAAGATGGAAATAAAGTGCTTGGAAAAACTACAGAAAGAATATAAAATTACTAGACTTGTAAACACCTAGTCCTATTTTCCTATGCTAGGGAATCTGGGATAAAGACACTTAAAAAATTTAACAAGCTATTTATGAAAGAGAAACATAAATACACAATGAGAAATTGAAAGCAACTGCTTTATAAATCAAAAATAGGATTTTTAGCTACAAAAGAACAAAGTGCTACCCTCATTTTGGCAATGATGTTGAAAGTCTGAGAGACTTAAAGTTTTGGATAACCTGTTGGTAAGAATAAATATTGGCAAAATTTTCCTTAGTAGGACTGGAGAGGTGACTCAGGACTTAAACCTCTTCCTCACATTCAGAAAGACACGATCCAAAGTGAAAATGTTAGGCAGAAATGACAGCGACCTGTATTTCCAGCTCTGGAAGATGAAGCCTGGGAAATTTCAGAGAAAAGCAAAAACGAGGTAGAAACAATCCAGGATGAATCCTGAAGTCATCCTTGTACCTGCAAAGGCCAAAGTGCCTTCTCTCACACACACACACACACAAACACACACAAACACACACAAACACACACACACACACACACACACACACATTTTTAAAAATTTGTGTTCAGAAACACTGAATTAAACAATTCATGGCCTTTGCTATAATAATTATGATTCATTCAACAGATGAAGAGAAAAACATACAATTTTCATTGGTATAAATATTTTATTTTATTTTATTTTGTGTGTGTGTGTGTATGTGTATGTATATGTGTGGTATCTGCTTGTATCAGAGGTCACTGTGTGTGTCTGTGGAGGCCCAAAGGTGACTTCAAAGATTAGCCTAGATTGCTCTATTTCCTTGTTGCTTTGCTCTGAAGTTTCACAAGCTCTGCCTTCTGGGGCCAGAACTGCAGGGGGCAGCCATTTCTGCCTGTCATTTTTATGTGTGATCTGGAATTCTGAACTCAAATCCTTCTGCTTACCAGAGAGAAGCTTAACTCCTGAGTCATGTCTCCATCCCCTCATTTGCAGCAATATTTTATACTGAATAAAATGAAATTCCAAGTATTAGCACAAATAGGAGAAATAATTCAATTATCTACATAAATATTATGAAGCAATGAAAATGAAGTTTACAAACAGCTTTAAAGGCACCAGCTCTGATCCATGTCTCACACTGAGCACACAGACATCTGGGTAAGAACATACAAAAGTATTAATGAGTAATTATCAAGCTCACTTACCACTGGATTTTCCAAATTTGCTGCTTTGATATTTACTTTTGTCAACTAGGTTAAGAAGGATATTTTAATAAGAGCTTCAACATGTCTTTTTTTTTAAAGACCCGTTGTATTTATTCCCGATATGAACAAGACAAGGGTGCTGTTGTAGTAGCTAGTCTGCAAACAGAGCCAAATGGATAGACTTCTCAGTATTCCTGCTCTTGGACACTTCTGCACTAAAACAGTAAGTTGTATAAATAACTCAGGGCTTGCTTAACTCATAAAACTCTAGTAATACTATGGAGCAAATTCCAGGGTCATGATTTATAAACAGTACATTTTGGAGTGCATTGAAGCCATACAATACGTAAAACTGAGACATCTGTTGAGCTTTCTGGAAAGTGAAGGAAGGTTCTAGTGGACTAGATACCTCAAGGACTAAGAGGCAAAGGGAAGACCACCTGACTTCCAAGCAACACACTATGATTTACAAAACCTGAAAACTCAAAATTCTATATTTAAATACCATAATTAAGTAAATAAAACAGTAATTAAGTCATTAAAACACAGGTACAAGACTAAGTAGACAAATAACTAAACACTAACAGGCATGTGATATGACAATGAACTATTGAAGTCCTTAAAGAAAAACATGGGGAATTTATAAAAGAAAAAATAGTAATTTTCCCTGCGGAAAAGGCAGGATAAACTATTTATAACCATGAAAAGTACTATATGAACAAGGTAAGAATAAAAGCAAAAACTTTTGATATGGGACAAAATGTCTTTATATGATTTTGAATCATCTCTCTGGACTGCCGAGTAAGAAGTGAGACTGATTCTTGTGAATTGTTGTTAGTGTTGTTGTTGCCTACAAATTCATTGCTGCTCTGTTGGTGAAAGCAAAATTCCTCTCTTCCACAAAAAGGCCATTAAAAGATAAACAATTGTATACTCCCTTATAGAAACTGAATGAAAGATATTAAAGTTATAGTGAAAGTGGAAAGAAATTTTCGATATTGCTCTTGGACAAGCAGCATCAGGAAACATATTTCATGGTTGCTGCCTAACTTTCGACCTTCATCCAATACTCATGTTGCTCATAGTTCCATAAGCTAACGTGGGTAAAAAAATGCAGGTTTCTCTGATACTGATCCAGATATGCACAGCTCAGGTCAGGTTCAATAATGTTGGATGAACATTTATTGATGAAGGTAACATTTTGACACTTTCTTTAGTATCCTGGTTGAAATCAAGTTGCTACATGTTGGTTTTCAATATGAGCTGGACAGGAAACTGTGAATTAGTTAACACACCCATGCATGTCTGAGTATATTTCCCAACACTTGTTGATTGTGGCCTGATTTTCTACATATGATCACAAATGGCTTACTTCACAAATTAACTTCAAAGTGATGTTTGAAATCCTTATTGTAATCATAGCCTACTAAGTTAAGAAATATGCAAATATAATCTCCAAGTAAGTGATAGTAGTGTTGTGACATGAACCAAAATATTCATAGTATAATTTTTATTTATCACTCTGAACTCAGCTAATGTTCAAAATCTGATATACCATTTTATTGATCTGATACCAACACAGCACAAAAGCACAATTTAAGAAAACAGCACTTTCAGGGGAAAAAATTCTCTTATATAACTACCCATTTCTTTTACTGTGTGAGAGTCCTAATCCTGTTCATTTCTTAATAAGGTAATGCCCTTTGTTTTCATCTTCATGAGGAACTATTTTTAAAAAGTAAATCTGGTAGTTTTTAAATAAATAGAAGAAAAAATAAATTTTTCTATATATGCTCTGATGATTGATTAAACCTAGGAGGAAAAATTTAAGCTAGATTCCCTTCTTTCTTTGCAAACTAAATAACCTAAAATGAATCAGAGATTTATTTTTCAATAAGAAGAATAAAAAAATAATGGAAGACAAATAAAAGCATGGGTTCCTTTTCCTCTCTACGCAGACATAAAAGTGAAAGTCTATTTAAGCAAAGAACAAAAGTCCACACATGATAAAATAATTTACAAACTTTAACATGTAAAATTTAAAGTACGTTCACTCATGAAAATTGAGAACTAAAATAATGATTCTGAAATGTAATGAAAAGTTTTAAAAACAGAGAACTAGATAAATTGCTGTATATACAGATTTAATGTGTACATCAACAACTAATAAACAATTAACAACTTGATACCACATTGCAAGGGAGAATTACTCAAAACTGTAAATAGATACATGTTTTCCCTTAACTTGTGCACATATTCCTGTTTGCATGCACACACAAAATAGAAATGAAGCATTATCATCTTAAATTCATTCACAAAGATACAAAAAGCAAAACTTTAAAAGTTTAGTATGAAAACAAACACATGTAATAAGCAAACATAAAAATAACTGCATACTTTAAATAGTATTACAAATCATGTGCATTTTTTCAATGTCTAACAAAATTGCTAATGTAAATGCCTTTGTATACAAGTTATGATACATCGGTTTGTCAGGCAAACCTAGATGCAGTCTATTAAAATAAACTGGTGATGAGGAAGTAGTTCAGTAATACTGCACACACAGCATTGTCTGGTACACACTGGGCTCCATCCTCACTTAGTGTTTTCTCTCTCTCTCTCTCTGCATCAATGTTTTTAATATAATAATGATTTTTTCTCTGCTATAAATTTCAAACTACTTTATAATCAATGTTTAGATCATATTAAACTTGTTTTTCATAGCAAGAAATTATAGGAAGCCATTTCTGTTTCTTAATTCATTCAGAATAGCTGGATGCTATAAGCTTTTTAGCATTAGAAACCTTACTACTGTAAAAGCTACTATTATTTTCGGTAATAGGCTAAAACACAATTTTATAGTTAAATAATATAATCCACACAAACTTATTTATATGAACACTAGTCAGCAATCCCCATGAGTTCAAAATGAATTAAAAAGATTATGCCTGTGAAACAGGAAGAGAAAAAACACATGCAAATAAAATGTAAGTTGTCATCTTCAAATATGATTCAAAAACTTGAAATTTGTCTTGACAGATCTGAAATTGATGCTATAGATAACATCAGTAATGTTCTCATTTGGATAACCTTTTTTACATCAATACCATCTAAATCTGTATTTAAGACAATGAATTTCTACCTTTCAAATCATATTTGTTTCATTCATGAATTACAGAATTATCAGTTCTGCTTTTAAGACAATCTAATCCAAACACAAAACTTACAAATTTCCCAGAAACAAGGACTACATGTTCTAACATGATAAGAAAATTATTTTAGGTGACCTAGATTAATGGCTTTCACTTTCGCTATAAAGGAGAAACCTTGCACTCATCAATAATTTCCAATACAAAAACCTTATCTTGTTCTTTGTCACTTTTGACATCATTGAAATGATCAGTAGCAGGCGTGCACTGTCATGGAAAGTAGAAGAGAAGGATTAACCTGTGAAAATACTTGTCAGATAAGCTTTCTGAAGATGTATTTATTTATATGCTGTATATTCTGCTTCAGAATGCAATTTAATTGTAGTTATTTTACAAATATAGAGGTTTATTTTAACAGATAAATTTTAACCCAGATTTTCTTGTTGCATTACATTGAAGAAATGTAAATGCTACCTGTAGTGTAAAGCAACATCAAAATGAGAATAATACAAAATGAGGTACTGGATATTGCAGAAATATCAAAAAACTTAGGAAGACATCATTATTTTCATTGAATATTGTAACTACATCCTTATTTCCAACTCTGTCTCACAAAGGAAGCAATTGCTATCTGGGTAGCAATTTGAGTTATCTTGTAAACAATTCAGCAGACTACAAAGCAAGCCAAACCTTCTTTTCTTCCTGTAAGAAAGAATCTGTGGGAAAGATGACAAAGGCCTCACCCATGCACATGGTGCAAATAGCTGGTCTACAAAGAACCTTCTAGCACCTGCTGTGGAGTGTGCTAAGGTCATGGGAAATTCACACTTCCATTGTGTGCATGCGCATGTGTGTGTATGTATTATCGTTCCCTAATCATGGGAAACTCACATTTCCATTGTGTGTGTGCATGTGTATATTTGTGTGTGCAAACATGTGTGCACATGCATGTGCATGTGTGTGCACACGTGAGTGTGTACACATGTGTATGTGTATGTGTGAGTTTGTCTCTGTGTGTGTGTGTGCGTGCGTGTGTGTGTGCGTGTGTGCGTGTGTGTGTGTGTGTGTGTGTAGAAGAGGACATTGTGTGCCTGGGGAGGCCTAAGGGTAACCTCAGGAATCATCCTGGGTTGTTCTATTTTCTTTTATTCTGGGGTTTCCTAGGCACCTGTGTCCAGGGTTGAAAGTGCAGGCCACTGCCATTGATAACCTGGCATTTTTATGTGGGATCTGGGGAATCCAAACTCAGGTCATTTTGTTTGCGTGGCAAAGACTTTAATCCCTGACCCATCTCTCCTTTGTGTTTATTCTTTAAATATATGAATAATGGAATGAGTAACTGAATAATATAAACACAGACATGAAATGTTAAGTACAGTGTTCAGTATTTTAAGTTAGGTGTCATTTTCCATTTTTACAGATAATCTATTGAATTGAGACAATAACAATTTATCTAAAGTGCATTTATCTAAAAGGTACATGTATGCCGTATTTCTAAAATTATAAGGAAATAAAAATCTAGATTTTAGTCTTAGTTAAGTGATTCTATCACACGTGCTATTTTAAATACTACAGAGAACTGCCAACAGCCTTCTCTTCTGTGCACCCAAAAGGGTGGAGCTAAGCATCTATGACTAATACACACTTGAGAATTTAGAATTTCTGAAGTTGGGAGTATTAAACACTGTGTTTTATAGGATAATTATTGTCATTGAATCTGACAATAACATTATGAGTCAAGTATTACAATGACTCATTTTATAGAGGAAAGTAAGACTAGAAAATTTAGCTGACTTATACAGGAATACACCTTGTGAATGTTGGACCTGTAATTTCAGCACATATTCATCTTCCTTAAAGACTATTCACACTGCTGACCTAGATAGAAAGGCTGTGTCCCATGAGAGAGCCAACTTGTTACCTGGGGGAAATCTCCTCATGTTCATGGCAGCTTAGAACAAGTCTCTTAAATATCCAATTTACCATATTTAAATGAGTATAGTAATAATTCCATTTACCCTACAATTTTATGGAGCTGTGGAAAAGACTGGACTTAGAGAGTACACTAAAAAATCCATAAACATATAATTATAGAATATATAATGTCCCTAAAGGCATAACTTTCATTTATTTTCTCTCTTATTCTAGTTCCCAGTCAAGTCCAGGAAACAAGGAACACTAGGTTCATCCATGACAAATTAATCTAGGCATTTACTTTCTTATTTAGTACTACTAATAATGCTATGAAATATGACAAAAAATTGAGTCATATTTTCAAAAGAGTGAAAAATCATACATTATTTGATAAAAGAGCTAATTACATTCAAAATCAAATAAATTTTTGCTTAACTTCAAGGTCTGGTGGTCTCCTGAATGCCTTTCATTTAAGTAAATATAATTTAATTAATTAAATAAGGTAAAATTTTGGAATCCATAGCCAGGTCAAATCTGCAAACTACTAAGATAATTTTATTCCATAAAAGAAAGATGTGCTAAAGATACAACGTGTAAGCTGGTTTTCAACATCCTAGAGTGTATACACTAAAGGGAAAAATGTTGTTTGCTCAAATTCCAAAAGCTCGGTTTTTGATGATTATTCTTATTTATAGTGCTTTATACATTGTTTGAAGTTGTTCCTGTCTCCTTTATGGCCAAACAATATATATTCTCCCTGTCACTGCAAACAATACCAAAAGATTTCAATAACAAACAAATAGTATCCCTCTGCTTCTTGCATTGAGAGTTCAACGAAGCTATTCAACAATCCTAATCAGGAAGTGATAATAAAAAGATTCATATGTATTAGTCAAATGTCATACATATGTTTTATATTTTATAACCTCTGTGTGTCTTCAAAACAATCCTATAGCAGAGGGTTCCTGTCTATAGAGCCACAAATTGAGACACATAGAAGCAAAATGTCTAATGGTTATACCTAGCTATAGCACCAGAACTCAGTCCCAAGTGTCCCTGGGCATCAGGTTGTAAGAATCAATGGGCTTGACTCTTTAACCTTCACAGATGAAACTCCTCTGTATTTATTATTATTATAAGAATTTTTGACTTATTTGTCCCTCTGACAAAAAAGTTTAAACTTTTTTTATTGTTATTATTTTCGCTCAGACAAACTTAATAGGTACACTGGTTCCCTTCCTCCCTCCTTCTTCCCTCGACCCCCCTGCTCCCCCTCCCCTCACCCCTGCCTCCCCATCCCCCAGTGCCTCTCCTCCCAATCCCCGGAGAATCCTTTAATGTGCATGCCAGACTCTCCTCTGGGGCCTCCTCTCCGATGAGGTGCAAGGACCCAGTGGCATTTCCCAGAACCCTTTCCTATGTATCCCTTAAGCATAGGAGCACTACTATGGCTGTCAATTCCTTGCCTCCAAGGATCTTGGTGCCTTTAGCAAATGCTAGACTTTATGAGATCAATAGTGTGTGGGACATTGCGGAGGGCATGTAAAATCCAAGTATGATTGCTTCAGTCCTATCTTGCGGGGAGTATCTTGCATATCATTGCTCCTCCTTGTGCTCTTACAATCTTACCGCCCCCTCTTCCGCAAATTTTCCTGAGCTTAAAGATGGGGAGAGATTAGGCTGGCCTAGTTCTAGGTGGTTGATATAGAGTCTCTGAAGTTCTGGATTATGGTTCGTTGATTTTCTTTTGCAGTTTTGCTGCTCCTGCAATGTCCTTCACTCCATCCTGATGTGTATTGTATTTCACCCCCTGGGGAGGGAGAAAGGGGGCTGTGGTCCCAGGGTCCGGCCCAGGCCAAAGCCAAAAAAAGGTTAAACATTTTATGGTTCTTGCCTGAATAGAACTAAAATCTTACAGTTTGTTGATAACCTTTCTCAATTATTGCTTGTGCATCTCAAATCTATAAAAATAAGTTAAATGATGAATTTTGAAAGTGCTATGAAATTTTAAAGTCAAACTTGCCATGTTATACATAAATTAAAGCAAGAAGAAATTCTTCAGCTTCTTACAAATAGAAAGTATGTGGGAGAAGGAAAAGTCAGAGTATAACATGAAACACATTTCTCAAGAAAAATAGCAAAACAAATGAGCACCTAGAGACTTGCTCAGATGAGAGATTGTATAATTGTGCTTCTGTGATGTCTAGATGAATGAAAACAAAGGGCCTCACTAAAAATATATAATTCACAACAAATATATGACTTGCTGTTCTTGATAAATGTCTACAATCCTTTGAGTTCACATCATGAAAATCTATGTGTGTAGTTTATCTTTTGTGAAAATTCATATTACCACAACTAATCCTTTTATGTGCGTTCAGTACCAATACAGTATCAGAGGCACATCTTCAAACATATTGATCAAACTCTCCACATATAATGATCTATTTTTCAGAATGAAATTAATCTGAACATTGTTTCATTTTATCCTTTAGAAAAATTTCTTTAAAAATGAGTTGTGTGTGAAGTAGTTGGACATGACTGTTTCTTACTGCTTAGGAAGCTGAAACGAAAAGATGCCAAGATCCAGGATGGCCAAACTAACTTTGCAAGACACTTTCTCAACACAAATAGTTATTTGAATGACAGGAAGCATGATTTGAGAATAGTCATTACTTTTACTAATTTTTCCAACTTATTCATATTTTAAGTATTTATAAATAGAAATACTTTTACACTTAAATCATTTTCAAATTTAAAACATTTTAATTTTTTAATTTAAATTGTTTAACAGCTAAATTTGTTAAACAGAAACACTTCTACAGTAATGGAAAAACTCAAGTTCAAACTTTTCTGTATCCTCCTGAGATATGCTACACTGACATTTATGAAACAATTGTAAACTGACTATACAACCCAGTAAAACTTTACAGTCTGCTTTTACGTTTCATGTAAATGTTAAACACAATATTTTCCAAAACTTTTCAGTCAATATTTCATATCATACTTTTTTGTTTGTTTGCTTCCTTGTTTTCCCATTTTTTATTTTTTAATGTTGCATAAATGAATATAGTGAATTCATAATATTTTCAGTTTTCACCCCTTAGCCCCAAGTCCCATATCCTTCCTTTTCCTTTTAAATGTTTCATCTCCCCTGACAGACTCCCTTTTCAAATCTTTCCACTTATGTGGCCCACTGTGTTCCAACTAGTTTTTCTTTGATGACTTATGCCTGACGTGCTTCATGCTCCAGCAAATACACTGGATCAGTAGGTGTATCATGGAGGAAAGCATCCTCCTTCTCATTTTTATTGACACTTCATAATTTTCAAAGATAATATTTTTAACCCAGAATAATAAAGCACCATTATTGCTTAAGAGACACACATACTGCCTCCTTTCTGTCTTATTATCGCCTGGAAATAGTAAATCATTTCTAAAATTTGACAAAAATTCAAATTACCAAAAAATTACCATTTCATGAAAATTAATTACCAATGCAGAACATTGACCATAAATAAAGTGCATACTAGGCAAACATCCATCAAAGAGATAATGGAAGGAAGGAGAAACAAAGGGAGGAAGAGAGGAAGAAATGAAAGGAGGGATGGGGAAGGGAGAGAAAAAGAAGGAAAGACAGAAAGGAAGGAGAAGTGAGGAGGGAAAGAGGTGAGGGAGATCAAGACAGTAAAGTGCCATGACCATGTTCCTATGGCTGCCTTGTGCACTGATGTTCAGTGACCTAGAATCCACCACTTTTCTTCTGTGTTTTACTCCCCCACACTTGAAATGTGGTAATTTCAGCATATAAGGAAGGAAAAGAAACATTTCTTTCTTCACTCTGGAAATACTTGTCTTAACATCGTCTACTCATTCATCAGAAATATGATCCACTTAATCACATTTCAGACATATAACTGTAATGGGTCAGCTGATGCTGGGGGTATGTGAACAAATGTTAAATATGAAGTCTCAAGAGATTGACAGGCTGAAGAACCTTTTTCTCCTATCAACTTATATAACCTAGGTTTCATACTGTAATCGAAGATGAGTAACTTGGGCCATTTTCTGTCACTGGGTTGAAGAATCAAATAAGACTCAAATATATTTTGTTAATAAACATAGAGAATCCTCAGGTTATATAAACACATTTGTCTCATTTTCATCACTATAATTTGGTTGTTTGAAGAGATGAAACTAAAATGTTTATTTAGTTCATGTTTTTTTCTGCTCTACACTGAAATGTTTCAGAGTAAAATTGTCAGAGGATCATAAAAGAGGTAAATCTCAAACTATTTATCATTTAAAATTAACATCACATAGCAGGAAATTAAGGAACATTGAAAGTAATTTAGTAATTTCTAAAATATTAATTTAGTAAAACTAAAATTTAGGCCACTTCTCAGTTAAACCTAATTTGTGTTCATGATTGAATACTCAAATTACTAAAAAAAAAAAATGAAGATGTCAATAGAGCATGCTGATGCATAAGCTATACAAAAATCACAAAGGAAGATTATAAATAATAATCCAAATGGTAAAATTAAGGAAAGTATTTAAGCCTTTTGAGGACTGTGAAGATATATATAACAATTAAAATAGCTAAAATCTCTTGGAATTGGTCCAACATTAAGTTTATTGGCCCAACTCAGCTGAAGCCAATTATGAATTGCAATTCTGAATTTTCAAATCATTCTTAGTCTTAATTTATAAATTAGTATAAGCACTTTGCACTAATTTGCCAATCATATGCTTATGTAAAATTTAAGATATAATGACAAAGTGGAATACCCAAGAGAATTATTGATGCAAATAAAACAAAACGAATTTACTAAAAAATGAAACTAAAGATAGATTATAGGCACAAAAGAAAAAAAGGGATGCACGCACAATATACTTACACATGCTCAGATCACTTACACACACTTATCCCCTCATACGCTCACCCCCACATACATACATAATGCACACTTATGCACATATACATAATGTACACATACACTCACATACGTAATGCACACACAAACATATACACCCCACACACAATGCACACAGATCAATTGGTCTTGAAGAAACTACGGTAGTATTCCAGATACGTTCTCAAGGATAAAATTTTTAATTCTATGCATTTTATTAAAAAACTTACAGTAAGGACAATTAATATGCAAAACTGTAGTCTGTCATAACATGGGTAACAATGGGAAGTGAGCAGCTATAACTCTGTGACCTTAAGGAACCTGCGCAGTCACAATTTCAGAAAAACTAAGCTTAAACATGGAGGTTGAGGAGCTGGAGAGGTGGCTCAGAGGTTAAGCCTCTGCCTTGCAGGCATGAAAGTCCTGAGTTCGATTCCTGGACCCCATTTATAGACGCCAGGTGTAAGCTGGCCTGGGGCAGCCTGCGTTTCTGGTCCTGGTAGGGCAGAGCCTGTGAGTCCAGGGGCAGAGTAAACGAGGAGGTGGTGGCGGTCCATGGTGGTTCCCGAATTCGCCCGTGGTTCTACACACGCACATGCACAATTGAATAAAAAAAAAGTTTAAAAAAAACATGGAGGTTGAAAAAACCTCACAACCTTTGATTCCTTATGATTTCCACTTACGATTTCAGATCACAAGCGAAAGTCAGCAATGGCGATTTTAAGAAACTAGCAAATCAACACTGTTGATTATAGAAACGTTGTAAATAAGTTTGAAATGAGGTGAATAAATCTTCTAGAATTTTTTTCCAAAAAGAAAAGTGCATCGCCCGTGTACTCAGCACTCACATCATCCAATATGCTTTGAAAATAGTGATTCTGAGCACCTAGTCTATACATAAAAGTATATAATGCAGCTTGTTCTAAATAGATTTAATGCATATATCAGTTTGTTTTGAAAGTGAAATGTTTCACAGATGGAAAACGTTAATTTTTAAAAGTACAATTCTACGGCAAAGAAACCTAGTGTAAAGTTAAGTACATTTGACAGGCCAATATTTATAATAATCATCAAAACCTAGCAACTTGGAATTTGTAAGGGACCCAAAGTCAGCAGAAGCTTGTGACTCTGCCTTCAAAAGAGCTAGAATGCATATTTTCTTGATTAATTTTTCAATGTTTCCTTCCTATAATTGTGTGACTAGAAATAAGAATTTTTTTTTAAATTTAGTAGAAATGAAAAACACATCTAACCCATCCCAATGTAAGAACAACATTCATTTCTTTCCAAATTACTAAATTCTATTTCAAAAATGTAATTACAAAGAAATTGTGGACATTTTAGAAATTTATCTTTCAGCTCAGAGGCTTATTTTCTATTTTGCTGAAGAAGCATTTCACTCAAAAGAAGCTTAGAATTAGCCTAAGAATTAGAGCATTAGAGGAAACTTCAAAAATTTTTGCTGAAAGTTGACAAGAAACAGTTAATATTTCAGTGGAATCCACAGAATCTTTGACAAAATTCAGTTTCAGATGAAAAGAAATATGACTTACTTAGAGGCCTTGAAATTCTAATCAAATGTCCAATTCTAATAAAAAATACAAGATTTTATCTCATTTAAAACTTCAGATGAAAAAATTTTATTATTCCAATTTAAAGCTTATTTCTTGCAATGGCTTGTTGTGTCTTCAATATTAACTGTGTCTGTTGATGTTTCATGAAAGGAAGGAGAAAAAAACTACATTGTTTGAAAACATAATTACATAGAAATGCATACTTGAATAATTATGAAATAGCTTCTTTTAGCCATCTTCACAATTACCAGGGCTCCAGAAAGTTTGAAAGTTTCAAAATGTAAATGGACTAGATGCTGAGAGGCACTGATGTGTTCAGGAATCAGCATTTAGTTGTCACAATGTCACAGTGCAATGGCCTTAGCCCTTTAAAGAACTGCTATGGAATAGAAATGCATCCATGTGTCTTGAGTCAGCAGATCGAAGCCTGCAAACCCTCAAGTGGAAATCGCATCCAAATAAGTCTTTATTAATTTAAGTGTCTACAGTGTCATACAGTGATTGTTGTTTTATTTACATTCTTAGTTTCACTCATTCAGAAATAAAATATTTCAACCACTGATAGCCTTTGATTTATGTTTGGTGCATTCTAATTTTCTTTTAAATTCTCCTCTAATAAGTGAAGGATAAGAGTTTAAGTGAAATAATTCAATTAATTGATGACTTTGAAAGCTATATCTTTCTTCAAATATTTCAATTGTACAATACCAAATGACAAACGAATCCCTGATGGCTTGTGCTCATGAGATAAATACCACATACTATGGCTTCTATCTAGGCATAGTAACATCATACAAGTTGATTCCAGTTTCACAAAAGTCTTGCAAAGGTTAAAGTTAGTAATCCTAGGTCTTAGTTGATCTCTCAAAAAAAAAAGTAAAATGAGATACACACACATATATGTGTGTGTGTGTGTGTGTGTGTGTGTGTGTATGTATATACATATATCTGTATGTATCTATAAACTCCAATATATTACCCTTTCAACACAGAATTCCTTCCATTGCAGAATGTAATGCAGGCTACCAAATATCAAATATTTTGATGAACACAGATACATAATTTCAATAATACATGATTGAAATTCAGTGATACCAAATACATCTGAAATCGGCTGGGAAAATAACTGCTTAAAACATGAAATACACACACACGCACACACAGAAACACACACACACAGAAACACGCACACACATTTTCTCAAAAGCCTTTACAATCCATGCTATTTCTTAGTATGTTAGCTTAATCAAGTATACAAGAATGCATAGATTCATGAACATTCTGTTTAAAAAAATAAATTCTGAAGAAATCTGTTTCAAAATGATGTATCAAATTGTTTTTTACAAATAAATTCTAAGGAAATTTGTTTCTAAAAGGACATATCAAATTCTTTGTTTCAAACATAGTATTTTAATTAATTGTTTTAAATTATATTTAACTGAAATTTTGTCCAGTTTCCCTAAATAATACCATTTCAATGTCTTTAAAGGTATTCAGTGTGCGCAACAGTTTCATGAGACACAATTTTTTCTCCAACATCTCCATCTGCTGGCTTAAAGAAAAAGTCCATTTTCACTTTCTCTTTCTTTAAATTTTTTCAAATTCTTGTTGCCTTATATAATTTAAATATAAAATTCTCAACTTACTTCTAGCAAATGGTTATTTGTCAAAATTATGTATAAAATAAATAGAAAAAGAGATTGAAGAGTAAGTTTAATATTTATTTAATATATCCATTCCCAAACCCTCACCCTCCTTTTCAACAGTTTTATATTTAAATATGTTCGGCAATCATAATCACATTAAATTTAACTAAAATTCTAATTCTTTAGGATATAAAAATACTTATTTTCTTCAAACCTGCTGGTCAATGTGTCATATATATATATATATATATATATACACATATATATAAACAACATCATTGTTTTCACATATATCAACATCATTGTTTTCTGAGAAATTCACATTTTTCAACTACTGTGATTAATTACTTATGTTTAAGAATGGTTAGAATATCTTCCCATATTCACACTAATATTCTTAGGCAAGACTTCAGCTTCCATTCCATACTCAAAGCATTGAGACTTCCAAGGTTGTAAGAACAATGGAAACATCACTTGTAGAAATGATGGGATGACTGAGAAATCCTGAGGAAGTGGGCATCAATTCTCCATCATTTAGTAAACACTCAATAAATAGTCTCGAATGAATGAATGAATTCCAAGGTCTATCACTACTTTCAACTGCTGCACAGATGTTCTGGCTTTAAGGCTGTATTTACTTATTATGAAGACTTGTTTAAGCATTCATCAAAAAAAAAAATAAACCCATTTTAGCGCTATCTATACCTAAGGCAAAATGACAGGAGAAAAGGGAAAGGAAGAAGGAAGAAAAGAAGAAAAGACATTGGTAGTCTCTGTAGCTCCCCTGGTATCCATGGAAACAAATGGGAACAAACAGGTACTTTCATTATCCCACTGTGCCTGTGAAGACAAGGTGTGGGAGCTGAGTGCAGTACACATTCAGACTAGAATAAAATGACTTCCTTTTAGCTGCACATCCTGAAACCACTCATTACAGGTCCTTGAATTTCTACCTTGAAATCACCTCACCACTGCAAAATAAAATCCTCCACTTCACAAATAAAATTAAAATTTTAAACTCTCTCCTGAGCTGAAAGTACATCACTTAACTACAGAATGTAGCTTTCTGAACATAGATTTAATCTTGTGAATTTTGGGTTTTTTGGCTTTAGCTGAGAAGTGTTGACTGATGATTCATCTTAACAATGGCACTGGAAGAGAGTCTTTAGATTTCTGCAGGAAATAGGGAAGACGTGCTTTGGTCTTATCTGTCAATGTACTTAATGTTGTCGCACCCACTTTTTATATATATAGGACTCATTTGACGGAAAAGTGGTCTGAGTTACAAAAAGATTGAGCAGAGTGTCAGTGATCAACATCTTTCTTCATAAAATTGACATAGGAGATATTTTACTATAGCTGTTATGTTCTCTCTCTCTCTCTTTCTCTCTCTCTCCTTCCTGAAAAGAGTTAAGCTAATTTCACATTTTCTATTGTCCTTACCAAACAAAGGATATGAATATCTTATTTTGGAGATATTTGATAGATTTTTGAAATTTGTAAAGGAATAGAGTGAAATGATTTTATGCAAGCAATTAGCCAATGTCAACTCTAGAAAATTCTGTCCCATGAGCCTCTTTTCTCCAACAGTGCCTGGCTGTCTGTCTGTAGTGATCAGTAACATTACTTAAAATGTAAGAGCTGCCATTGTCCAGATCCCATGTGTTCTGAAACTGTGCTTGGTTCCTCCAAGTTATTTGTTTTCGTGTCTCAGTTTAATGATCTATGAAAAGGGTCATTTTAAAATCCAGAAACACACTTTTTTTCTGCTTCAATTTCTATGAAAAAAGCAAATATTTGGAAAGGGAAGATCTTACTGTACCAATTTCTCAGAACTGTGGTCAAAGCTCATATATGGATGTGTTCATTCTAATCTTATTTTCTTAAAATTTATAATAAAAATAAACCCATTCAAAAATACTGGGACTGAGAATAGAAATTATAGTCTCTGATTTTTACAAAGTCCCAGCACAGTAATTCAACAGTTGCTAGACTCAAAAGACAAGCATTTACTTTAGTGGATGCAACTATTATCATCTCCATAAGCTCTTATCATTTTCACAAGTAATGAATTTAGTGGTTGATAATTTTCCAAAAGAGTAGCTTTCAGCATTACAGATTCAATGCACTTCCCATGGCCACAGTCTTTCCTTACCTTACCAAGCCCTGTGACACAGTAGAGATTACAGGGAGACACTATGTACAGGTGCCGCCAAAGAGAAAGGGAAACTTCTCGGAGCAAATAACCTAATTCAGGTAGGAAGATAGATCAAGTAAAGAAGCAGTTTGAAATTTACAAAAAGGAGCTTCTTTGTATCTGTTATGTAATAAAATTTATTGAGATACTCTCCTATGACATTTTGAGTTGTAAAATCTTTCTTTCTCCCTCTATGGCTCGCTAGCTAGCTTTCTCTCTCTTCCTCCCTTCTCCTTTCTCTTTCTGACTTCCTAACAACCTCAGCATTTGAATAAAAGATTAGCATTCATATTCTCACATTAATCCTTCATAAACAAATGAATTCTGGTCATGTGAGTGAGAGACCACTACCACGTCATCACCCTTTTCTAGCAATGAAAATGGTTTCATTGCTTCCTTCATTTGGGCACAGTAGCCACAAACTGGGTGGATAGCGTTCCCCGCGGTTTGAAGCTAAAGCTCTTGGAGACTTCCTGGAGATGTGGGAGGGATGTCACCCAGTTGTCTGTGTGATGGGGGATGCAGTCTTTGGTTTTTCCTGTGGTAGTTTTCCGCTGACTCCTTCCCACCCGATCCAGAGTGGGAGATGAGCCACCTGCAAATCTCTCCTACATTGTCATCTATGAAATGAAAGCTCTGAACTGCGCGGCAGGAAATGGTGGCGGCAGGAGCGAGCAGGAAGAGGTGGCGGCCAGGCACCGGCAGGGCCTCCGCCGGGCCTTGCAGATGCCCAGCGGCTGGACAGCCTTGGCTCGCCAGAAGCTTGCTAGAGCTCTTTGCGAGCTCCTGAGCGGAACTAGGGGGTCTAATATGGAGAACTGCAAAGGCTAAAATGGCTGATCAGTGACTTCTACAGATTTAAAAACCGCCTCCGAGTCCCCCTGGTCCTCGGCTGCCTGGGCTGGAGCCGGCCATCTGGGAACAAAGGCGCCGGGCGGCCAGCGCTGTGGACGGATGACCTGGGTCAACTTGAGCTAGAGCTGCGAGAAGTGAAGCCACCGAACTCGCGCCCCATCGTCGCCTGCGTGCGGGTCCTCTCAGCCTCAACCCCTACTCGCCTGGGTCCCCTCCACATCCCCTCCCACCAGCGAGTCTGGGCCTGCGTCAGTCTTGTGCGGCGCCCCTCTCGGGTGGGCGTTATGTAACAGCCACAAAACCAACTCCGCGACCAATGTAACAACTTGTCCCGTAGAAGAGAAGGACTGGGATCTCACGGGGACTGTGGATCCGGGGCTGGTAAGGCCAGCTGCAGGGCCAGGCGACTGGACTTAGGCAGTCCCCTGTGGGATCTGTCCAATGGCCCGACAGCGCTCCCTGAGGAACAACGTGTTCTCCTCTGGCACGGTGCCAACCGGCGCGCAAGGGGGAGGGGTGGGGAGAGTCTCCCAATCCCAGGTGGCACCCCAGTCCAGCGAGAATCCTGAGAACCTAAGGTCCACTCCTCCACACACACACACATAATCCCTGCCTCAGCTTCCCAGTGCACACACTCCCCTATCTCCCCCTCTTCACTATTCCCCCCAACAGCGGGGGTCCCTGAGATTACAGCCACCTTCTCTCTCCGCTCTCGCACGCAGGCGCGTGTGCAGTCACTCCCACCCACACATGACACTCAGTAACACACACACACACACACACACACCATCCCTACAGTCGCGTGCACTAGCCATTCGCGTGCAGCACCAAAAAGACATGAATATTCATTACTTACAAGCATTGGTGACTGCGAAGCTGTTGGCTACCTCCAAATTGTCGATGTGGGGTGTCAGTCTGAACTCCGAAGTGGAAAACTGAACCATTCCTACCCGAAATGCACTGTATTCTTGATCTGCGCCCCTCGGAAATAGTCCCCCTTCAAAGAACAAACGGCAAGCATAAGAACTCTGTCAGTGCCCTGGAGAGATAGGAAAGGAGCCCCCTCTAACACCCTGCAGCCCCTCTCTTTCGTGTTAACCGGGCTAATGAACACATCCACCGGGTCGGACAGCTGGGGTAGAACATCCGAAAGGGAACCAAGGGGTCGAAAGACGGATGAGCATATGGAGACAGAGTAGCTGATCAGAAATGGTCCTCATCCTCCTAACCCAAAGCTTGACGTTAAGACCCCTGGAGAATCTGAACCAACTGGGAGATGCCCTTAGGACAGAATTAAGACAATCTGGGAGTCAGAAAAGAGAAGACCTTTTTCTCTGTTGTAGCAAAGGCACAGTCATTTCTCCTCTCTTCATCCTAAGAAAAACATGTATATTCTAGGTAGTTTAAATCTGGAATGCAGTCAAGGTATGACATAAGTCTACATGACAGGAATTAATTTGTCCACGGTGAACAAAGATTACTACCAAATTATGCACAATTCAAAAGCATAATACAAAGGGTACCTACCTATCTGTATGCTGTTAGAAGAGACACCAAAAATCAGTCCCCACAAAACAGGAGAAAGGAGGACAGAAATATGCATAATCTTTTGCATTTCCAAGAAAAGTAGAGCATCCACGAAATACCCCTCTTCTTTTTTCCCCTTTTCCTCCTCTTCCTTCTCTGGCCGTCTTCCTTGGCAAATTAGATCCTCTGCATTTTGAAACCGCGATTTAGCACCAAGCTGCTAAAAGCCTGAAGTGGAGGCAGAAGAATTCTTATCTCCCAGATCCTAGTGGCTGTGTGGATGCTCTGCGCCCTGTGCCCGAGGCTCCTGAAGTCCGGACGACTGGCTAAATGCAGTTTTCGGCGGAGCTGTCGCTTGGGTCCCAGTGTCTGGGAATATTCAGCACCCTCCCATGCACTCACACACACTCACCCTCTCTCGCGCTCCCTTCTCCCTCTTCTCTCTCTCTCTCTCTCTCTCTCTCTCTCTCTCTCTCTCTCTCTCTCACGCGCGCGCGCGCACACATACACACTCACACGCACACACACACATACACACACACACAGGCAAGTCACAGAGAGGGGCAGGCAGTTCCCGGGCGCGCGTGCGCGAGTGGCGGCAGGCGGAGGGCTCGCGCGCCCACCCCTCCCCCGCAAGGCTCCCCGCACCCCGCACAGCCTGGGCCGAGTCGCGAGCGCGGGGCGGTGAAAGCGCGGTTCCCCGAGCTTGGCTGCCGCGGTTCCTTCCCAAGACCTCGGGGCTCCGGAGCTGCGACGCCCACCCGGCGAGCATCTGAATTTCAGCACCGAGGACAGCGCCTGGTCCCCAGCCTGGATCGCCCGCCGATCCTCAGCGGCCGCGCTGCTCCAGCCGGGACCGAATGCTGCAAAGCTGATTTCCGGCTGCAGCGCCGGAGAAGCTCAACTGCTAATTGCAGTTGGCGATGGAGTGCCAGGCCCCGTTCTTTTACATTGGAGAAAGTCGTTCCGATGTTTACGTTCCATGTCCTATGAAAACCCAGTTAGCCATATAGACCCGCTGCCATCCAAATCACTAGTCCCAGCTGAGAAGCAAAGAAAGGAACAAAAGAACCAATAGAAGAGAAGTGTTCCAAAATTGTGAACTTTGGCTTCGTGTGATGTCGGTTAAAGCCGCACAGGAGAGTTCCAAGGCCGAACCTTTGCTATGCATTGCTTGGAAAGCTGTCTTTTCAGAACAATTCATTTTGAACATATGCTGAATGTCCGTGTCTCTTGAAATTCACTACAGACTCCTTCTGGGCATAGAGTCCTGTAGAGTTGGCTCCTTAGACGCCTTTTGTTCGAACTGATTGAAAGGAAAGATGGACTCCTGGGATTGGAGATTAAATCAAACAAATCTACAAAGTCCTAGGACTCAGAACCTTCCCATAAACTCAGTTGCAAACTGGATACTCCCTCACATTTCGGATTGAAGGAAAGACTTACCTCACCCCGTGAAAGCATGTTCTAGCCTTCTAAAAGAACCGTGGGGTTAGGGATTAACAGTTTATGAGAAAGGGCAGTGGAAAGGATCAGATTTCATTTCCGTGCTGAATCCCTGCTCTCTATTCTGTGCATGCCAAACCTTCTCTGGGAACTGCCATGGATTCTCTACTGTCTCAGGAAATGTCTTACCAAACTGTCTGTCATTTGTTCCAAATAGAGGCGCAAAAGACTGAATTCCAATAACTGTCTTTTCAGGACTCAGAAGATTACAGTCCACAGCACTGAAAGGAGAATCTGCTGGCTGTGCAGTGTGCACCAGGTGCTTTCCAGTTCTTCCTTCCAGAAGAAGTCATCCTTTTTAACACCTAAAGGTTCTTCCTTGACCTTATAAAGGAATACTTTTGCTTAACTGCACTAGACCCCAAATTCCCCGTGTCAAAAGCAAGCCTCCGTGACTTTTAAGTCGTATATACTTGTGCTTTGAGCTTGTGACCTTCCTTCTTGAGGAACGTGTGTGTACTCTTACACCAGGAAGTCAGAACACCTACTATGTGCTATTAAGGTTGCATTTACAGGTGAAAGCATCTTCTAATTTTATCTCTAAGAATGTATTTCAGCTGGGAATAGAAAACTCCAAACTATATATAGAGCACCCAAGTAAAAAGGTATTTAGCCTTTTAGAAATTAAATAAGAATAAAATTATAGGAGAAACAAGAATGTTATCCAAAGCTACAACATGGAAACAAATCACATCTCACACACCTAATCACTAATTGTGATGTAAGGCACAACAATAATTTCAAGTTTTGAACTTAAAAATATCAAAAAGAATGGCATATAGAGCACAGTAAATGCTCATTTTCTTGTTTTTCCTCTCCATTTCACTTTTTCCACAAGAAAAGCTTCAGTCTCATAGAAAGCATGAAATAGAGGTGGGGATCAAAGGGTGACAGACTTGTTGAGGGACAAATGGTGACATCCGAAGTGTGGCTCAGCACAAATTGAGACTTGAGTGATAAAACTGGTTTGCAGACTACTGCCATCTAAGCCTGTTTCAAAGTCAAAGGCAACTATGAACCAGAATTGATTGAATTGCATTCTAAGGAAACAAGAATTTGCTGAATCATAGAGCATTTTCCCCAAGAAATATGTAAGATATCAGGAAAATTTTACTGTTTATCATCAAATATAATTCATATATAAGGTTTATGTAAATTTTAGCATACATTGTTTGAAATCTTACTGCTATTATAATAATTTGTGTTCACAATGTAGTTATGCACATACTTTTCACACATCTTGAAGTGTTTCCTATTACAATATCAGCCCAACAAAGTTAACGTTATCCTTCCTAGAGCCTTCCAATTTACGATACAAGTACCAAACATTTTTTAATAAAAGAATGCAGTCACGTTAAGTATAATGAAGTTAAATTTAATGAATGAGTGGTTAAATAAATAGAAAAATATTGAAGCTTAATTTTCATGTGCCAAATGATCTTTTCTTTTAATGGCTCAAAACTTCATGTTTCTAGAATATTTATCTTTAATTGATCAATACAAAAAAAATCGCTCTTGAATATTACAAAACAATTGTATAGTAGTGGGCTCCGAAAGTCAGTTTGCTCTTTTCCGCCCTCTGCTGTTCAGTTGTGGCAACTACGTGGGATTTAAGTATTGTTTCTGAGGCTAGTTAACAGAAGAGAAAAAAAAAAAAAAGAAAGAAAGAAAAAGGAAAAAGAAAAGAAGAAAAACAAAGAAAAGAAACTGAAAAAATATGAATTATATTTATTTCACTGGTTAGCTCATTTTTGTTAGTTACTAATGTTTTCTAAGTATATTTTAAATATAAGTTTTAGTATGAAGGATAAAAATAATAGGTATATGGAAATGTGTAGTCTCTGCTTTATACAATCTTTATATGAATGAAATTTAGTGCTATCTCTATAGGTAAAGCGCAATTTTAGTAATTCAAACAGTGTAATTGATATAGCAGCAAAGAAGATCAGAACCGTGTGAGGAAGGCAACAATGAATTCAAAAATTAGACAGTGAATTAGAATACTCATCGAGGTGATACAATGTTCTTACTCAAATACCTCTTATGCAGATTATATTCTGGATTTCACTGGTATACAGGTTGCAAAACTCACAGCTGAACTGTGTCAAGTAGAGTTTAGCTTATACAACACTTACAGAATTTAGATATGCATTCCAATTCTCCACATACATTTGCATTCTTTGATGAAAAAATTTTGCACAGAGGAAGAAGGACAAAAAGGTGATCATTTTGAACTACAGCAAAAACAAACTTTGGGCTGCTCTTCTTTGCTAAAATTGTATTATAAGATACTACTGACAAAATTTGACCAAATTTGCAAGTTCCTGAAAGACAAATTAACATCAGAAAAGGATGATTTATAATCTGTTGACAGGAGACAAAGAAAATGCTCCCAAAGAAAAAACTGAATTTCAGTGCTCTGTACACATGACCTTATTCCCTAGATAGAAGACAGTGAAAACATGAAGATCTGAAAAGAACAGAGACGTGTGCTCTGAAGATATTTAGTTCTTAATTAATAATAATAATATAAATATTCAATTACATGTACTATTAATTATAGTTTTACTTTTAAAAAACTTTAAATTATTAATTCAATAAGATCAACTAAGGATCATTATATATGTGTATATATGTATATGTATATATATATTATTGGGGTCTACAAATATTTTTTAAACTATATAAATTCATGAAGCATAGAAATATAAATCCTTTGTTTTAAGTTAGAGAGATTTGATAACATGAAATTTAGTGCTATCTCTATAGGTAAAGTGCAATTTTAGTAATTCAAACAGTGTAATTGATACAGCAGCAAAGAAGATCAGAACCGTGTGAGGAAGGCAACAATGAATTCAAAAATTAGACAGTGAATTAGAATACTCATCGAGGTGATACAATGTTCTTACTCAAATACCTCTTATGCAGATTATATTCTGGATTTCACTGGTATGCAGGTTGCAAAACTGACAGTTGAACTGTGTCAAGTAGAGTTTAGCTTAAAAAAAAAAACTGGCATTGAATAGAGACAGACCAGTTCACAAAGAGCAATCACATCAAAATATCCTGGGCACAGAATTAAGAGTGACCCAGTGCTATTCAAATGAGAATTATGGACGATTGAGTAACAGAAATAAGTAAAATCATAGAGACACACATATATGCATGTACACAGACACACATACACTTGAGCACATACCCACAGGCATATACATGAACACAATCATACATGCATACATATATGCTCTAAGTTATAAGGGAAGAGAGTCATTTTGTAGGTCAAAAGTAAATAAGGTTTTAAGATTTGCATTTTAGACAGAGTATGTTAAAGAGCATATTTCAGGAGAAACACACTGACAGTGGGGAGATGGCATGGTAGTCTGTGTTCCAGAAAGGGTCACATCTAAACTAATGTAGTAGCAGTAGAGAAAGGAAGAAAGCCAGCTCAGGATGAAAACTGATTAGAACTTGTAGGTAGGCTTTCTTTTTTTTTGTAAAAATATATTTTATATACTTACAATATAGGATTTTTCTGTCTGATTGTGTCTTATAACTTTAGAGCTATGTTTTACTCCCTCAGGCTTTCCTATTCCCTATCCCTTCATCTCCCTCTCACCTTAAGCATTTCCCTCCAATATTCTTTTTTTTTTCTACTCATACAACTTTAACAGGTACACTGGTCCCCTCCCTCCCTCCAACCTCCCATTGCCCTATGCCTCCCTCCCTTCCCCCCTCCTTCCCCATCCCCCAGTGCCTCCCCCTCCCATCCCTGGAGCATCCTTTAATGTGCATGCCAGACTCTCCTCTGGGTCCTCCTCTCCGATGAGTTGCAAGGAACCAGTAGCATTTCCCAGAACTCTTTCCTGTGCTCCCCTTAAGCATAGGAACACTACTGTGGTTGTCAATTCCTTGCCTCCCAGGATCTTGGTGCCTTTAGCAAATGCTAGACTTTATGAGGTCAATAGTGTGTTGGACATTGCGCAGGGCATGCAAAGTCCAATTATGATTGCTTCAGCCCCAACTTGTGTGGAGTATCTTGCAAATCATTGCTTCTCCCATCCTTGTGCTCTTACAATCTACCGCCCCCTCTTCTGCAAATTTCCCTGAGCTTCTGGATGGGGAGAGATTAGGCTGGCCTTGTTCTAGGTGGTTGATATAGAGTCTCTGAAGTTCTGGATTGTGGTTTGTTGATTTTCTTTTGCAGTTTTGCTGCTCCTGCAATAACCTTTACTCCATCCTGATGGGTATTGGATGTTACCCCTTGGCCACAGATAAAAAGCTGTTAAACTAGAGTCTTGTTATAAGAGTATATTCAAAGGTAGATGTAATAAAAGTAGGAAACCACAGTGAGGGAGGGGTCAATCACCCATTTGCAAAATGATTACTTGTTATCTGCCAGACTATATGCCCTCCCCTTCTGGTGAGATCATACCCCCTCAGTTGTTAAATGATCAGGAACGAAAGTCTGTGAACTTAACCAGATGTCTCATTATTCATTTGCAGTCCTTGATGGAGGCCTATTTTCTCTGCTGTAACATGGTCCCCTCTCTCCTTGTTTCTGGTGTGGCCCTCTGTAGGTAAGCTTTCATATGATGGAGGAAAATGGGATAAGGAAATAGACTTCCAGTGACAGAGGCTGAGTGCCAGGAAAGGGAAAGTCTGAGCAGCAAGCAATATCAATGAAGTTTTTACTTTCAGTCAGTAAATAGTAAGGTCTTGGCAGTGTCATGGAGAACCCTGGAAATCAGATGTGCAGGAAAGAGATGCTTTCTGGGCAGATATGCTGGGTTTAGAAGTTTAACTGGGTATCATCCTTATTGTTGTAGTGTTAGCTCCGACACTGTTATGCAGAGAAGAGACATCATGCTCAAGTTAAATTTGAGGCTCATATGCTTATAGTGTTCCATATGATAGTTACTTATTCTTAACAAAAGCCAAGTAAAGTAAAAAAAAAAAAAAGTAAATCGCAAAACTTAAAATGGGAAGTTATTTAGTCCTTTAAATCTTTTCTGATGTGTTACCGATAAATGTGAAATCATTTTTCACCCTGTTGTCTAAATCCAAGGATACCTTAAGCATAGGTAATCCTATTGAATGATTCTTCTTTTTAATTTCTTTCAAGTAGAAAGGTTTAAGAGTATCTGTGAAGTATTCAGTATTATTATTCATTGTCAATGTGACGGGACTGAGAATCACACCAGGAGATAAACTTACCTGTGAGGGAAATTCTAAGCTCCCTTAATTGAAAGGAGTGGACCCATGCTAACTGAAGGCAACAACATTACATGAGCAGAGTTCTGAGCTGAATAGAAAGGGAAAGGTTAGCTGAGTTTTCATCAATTTTCATTTTTCTCTGTTTCCTGATTGTAAGTTCAACAAGACCAACTTCATACACATGCAGAAGCAACTTATCTGTTATAATAGACCTTGCCTTCAACTTGTGAGCCCAAATTAAATCCTTCCTACCTTAAGTTGCTTCTGAAAGATATTTTGTCACAGCAACAAAATAATCAACTGATACATACACAAAGCTGTCTCTGATTTTAGAGTATTTATAATATTTTGTGAAGTCTTGCTCATGACAAAGAGATTATATCTGTTTGCACTATTAATACTTTCTAGAACACTGGACATAGATTCAATAATTCTCTTCCTACACATTATTAATTTAAATTACTATTTTAATTAATATCTAATCCAAAAACATGCTGTAAAACATTTTTTACAACTAGACTCTTGCTAAGTATGTAACAGTAGAAATTAGGCTGGAATATTTGACAATAAATATTCCACTGGCACCAAATGATGTTTTCTTTAAAAATATAACTGTAAAAAGAAAGGCAAAAAACTACATAAAATATTGCTGCAACAGTTTCTAAGTCCACATATGACTAGAGACTTAAATTGATAATCACTAGGAATGTTATCAGCAAGATGGTAAAATAGAAAACCCTGTTACCTCCACTGATTAAACAATATGCAAAGCACTTTCCTTTGAGAGCAACCTGAAAGATATCTGTGAGCCCATGAGAGTGTAGAAAGAGCCATCATGAAATTAGTAGGAAAACTGAGACCTCCTTTCACCATAGTTCCATCTATGGCACAGCAACATAGATGCTGAAGAACACCCCCCCACACACCTTTTATGGGGAAAGGAAAATGGACTACACGGGAGACTTCCTGGGTGACTGGACCAAGTGAAGAATTGTCGTGGACTCATGCATGTACTAGAATGCTGGAGCTACAGAGGGCAAAGGAACAGTCTAGCTTACTAAGGATCTAAACACAACTTATCCCCCTAGCTTAAATCTGATTAAGTCAATGCTAGAGGTTGGAACTGAAATGTTCCCCAAATTCAGATGCCTCAAGACTCAGTTCCCAGTGAGGTCATTTTCAGAGGTGGGGTTTTGAGAAAAATGACTGAATGATGAAGGTCGTGTCTTCAGCCATAAATCAATCTATTGATAAGTTCACAATATGAAATATTGAGAGATAAGAGGAACTAGCTGGCTGAGTTGATCCTTTGGGAACCTAATCATGGGAAATACACCTTGACCTTCATGCTTTTCTTTGGTATACTTATACACTCTCTCTCTGTCTCCATCTCCTCAATTGTTCCTTCTTAGTCACCATGAAATAAGTAACCTTGTTCCGCAATGTGCTTCTGGCACAAGCACAGGTCCAGAGACAACAATGCCAACACGACCATGATCTGAAACTTCTGTAACCAAGAACCAACTTTTTTCTTCACTCGGAGATGATTGTTCATACCTGAAATCTCAGCACTTAAGAAGTTGAGGTAGGAGATTTTCTACAAGTGTAAAGTCATGCTGGATCACATAGTGAGTTCCAAACCAGTCCGTGGTACAGAATAAGACCATTTTTCAAAACAGTCAAAAACAAATATCAGATTTGAAAAAAAAGTCTTTCCTCCATTAGATCAGTTTTCTCAGGTATGAAATACTTAAGGGAGCTAGAAAGCTAACAAACAATAATAGATGAAGGATCACAGCTTGAAGTTCTTTCTTTCTGGAAAAAATCCCCTCACTTATGGGAGCAAACTAACATTCCTTCACTTGCACCTGTTTCTTCACTTGCAATTCACTTGAGTTAACATTTATTCACAAGCAGTCCACTTGCAGCTAACATTCCATCACTTGCAGCTCATTGCTGCTAATATTCCTTCTCTTGCAGAGGAAGGGGCTGTCTTCTCACTTGCCTATGTGAGCAAATGTGACCCAGAAGACCAGAGGTTTGTGAACCTTTAATAGCAAAAAAAAAAAAGCAATCTGAAATACTTAAACACAAACAATTACAAAGTCCACATATGGGAATCAGGAAGGGTTGATTGGTGAGATTTTTATTCTGATTGTACAATAAGAGAAGATGAAGAGAGATTGTTTTCCTAGTGCATAAATGTTACTTTAAAAAGCTAAACAAAAGTAATTAAAAATCAAACATGATTCAATGAAAAGAATAATAGAAAACTACAAAGTGGCCCAAATATGATCTAAATATATGAATAACCTAATAGAGGATTTATAAATATGCCCAATGATCTCAGAAGACCATGACTCAAGTGAAAATTTCAAAGACACAAAAAAATATAAAAGGAGACAATCAAAAGCCTTAGAGCTCAAAAATACAATCAATGGACTGGAAGGATTCAACAGAGTGTTGGGAGAGTAGACTAGATCAAGCAGAAGATAGCATCAGTTAGCTCAAAGAAAGGTCATTTAAAATCATCCCAATAGAAATACAGAAAGGGGAAGGAATATAAGAGTGAAGATGGATTAAGACCTTACAGAACATGGTCAAAAGGAGCCATATATATACAGCGACAGTCATAAAAAGAAAAGAAAGGAAGAAATGACCCAGCAAGCTTATTATAAGAAATAACGGATGAAAACTTCCCAAGTCTCAGGAAGGAAGTGGAGATCCAGATCCCCAGACTCCAAAGGATCCCAGATACAAAGAAGTACAAAAATAAACACCACAGCAATTTATATCCAAAATATCAATAACTGAAAAAAAAATTCTGAAAAAAAATAATCAACCTGCTACATACAAAAAACCTTTTCAAGCCCATCAGTGAATTTGTCTGAAAGGAGTTTCCAGCCAGAAAGAATGTAACATTTACAATGTGATGAAAGAAAAAATTGTTAGCCAATCCTGTAACCTGCAAAACAATCCCTCAAACAACAAAAAAAACTAAGAGTGAATTATAAGACTTGTCTTCTAAGAAATGGCAAAAAGGCCACCCACCCAGAGTAAGCCAGAATCTACAGACTCGAAGAGGAGGCCCAGAGAGCACTCTTGAGGCACACAGGTGAAAGAGTTCCACAACGTATCATAGAAGTTGTGGATACAGCAAGGGGATCAGAACCCATCCTAGTTAAGGCACATAAGTATGGAGTTCCACAGCTTGGTGTGGGAGCTGCAAACCTAAGGAAGGATCTATAGCTTAGTCCAGTGTAAGTTACATAGGTAACAGTGCATAGGTCTCCCAATTCAAGACAGAAGCTTCAGAAGAATAGAAAGGAAGCTAATACTGACCTAGATTAAGTCACGTAGGCATATGGAGCCCCACATCAGTTGTAGGAGGCTACAGAAGCAGAGATCTGGTCAGAGCGGAACAAGAATATGAGGTGCAGGTGTTGAAAGTTGTACTTGACCACTTAATAGTGACATTTATTGCAGACAGTAGCTGGCTCTTACAGGAAGACTAACTTGTACCCCTCAATAACAGGCCCACTTGTATTAATTTCATAACTCTAGTTCTTTTTTTTTGGAATTAAATGGAATGTTTATTACTTTAGGTAGTATGGGCATTTCCAAACTCATGAACATAAAACATCTTTTCACAATTCATGAACATAAAACATCTTTCCATTTTCTTTGTGTGTCCTGTGCAATTTTTTCATGGGTGTTTTAGAGTTTTCTTTTTTTTTTTCTTTTTTTCTTTTTACATTTTATTTATTTATTTATTTTTTATTTCAGCTCATACAAACTTATTAGGTACACCAGTTCCCTCCCTCCCTCCTCCTCTCCCCGTACCCCTGCTCTCCCTCCCCATCCCCCAGTGCCTCCCACCCCAATTCCCAGAGAGTCCTTTCTTGTGCATGTCTGATTTTCCTCTGGGCCCTCCTCTCCGATGACCTACAAGGACCCAGTGGCCTTTCCCTGAACCCTTTCCCGTGTTCCCCTTAGGTATAGGAACACTGCTGTGGCTGCCAATCCTTTGTCTCCAAGGATCTTGGTGCCTTTAGCAGATGCTAGACTTTGTGAGGTCAACAGTGTGTTGGACAATGTGCAGGGCATGCAAAGTCCCATTATGATAACTAGTATAGAGTATCTTACATATCATTGCTCCTCCCATCCTTTTGCTCTTACACTCTTACCGCCCCCTCTTCCGCAAATTTCCCTGAGCTTCAAGATGGGGAGAGACCAAGCTGGCCTAGTTCTAGGTGGTTGATATAGAGTCTCTGAAGTTCTGGATTGTGGTTTGTTGATTTTCTTTTGCAATTTTGCTGCTCCTGCAATACCCTTCACTCCATCCTGGTGGGCATTGTATGTTACCCCCTGGCCAGAGGCAAAAAGCTGTTAGAGTCTTGTGATAAAAGCACATTCAAAGGTAGATGTAATAAAAGTGGGAAACCACAGTAAGGGAGGGGTCTATCACCCATTTGCAAAATGGTTACTTTTTATCTGCCAGACTATATGCCCTCCTCTTCTGGTGAGATCACAACCTCTCAGTAGTAAATGATCAGGAACAAAAGTCTGTGAACTTAATCAGATGTCTCATTACTTATTTGGGTCCTTGGTAGAGACCTATTTTCCCTGCTGTAACATGGTCCCTTCTCTCCTTGTTTCTGGTGTGGCCCTCCTACCCCATCCCTCCTGTTCATAATCCTTGGAATTACTGTCTCTAGGTGGGCTGGGTGGGTTTGGTACTAGGAGCCACCTATTAGGGAGTACATATGGCGCTTAATTTTCTGGGTCTGGGATACTTCACTTAATATAATTGTTTCTAATGACATCCATTTCCTGGCAAATTCCAGTAATTCATCATTTTTGATGGCTGAGTAGTACTCCATTGTATAGATGTACCACTGTTTCCTTATCCACTCATCAACTGTTGGACATTTGGGCTGATTCCATGACTTTGCTATTGTAAACAGTGCTGCTATGAACATGGTCATGCTTGTGCTATCGAGGTGAACCTCTGCTGTATGGGGGGTTATTCCCAAAAATGGAATAGCAGGGTCATATGGCATTTCAATATTTAATTTCTTTAAGAATCTCCAGACGGCTCACCAGAGTGGCTGTATGAGCCTGCATTCCCACCAGCAATGTAGGAGAGTTCCCCTCTCTCCACATCCTCTCCAACATTTGTTGTTGTTTGTATTGTGGATTTTTGCCATCCTGACCAGGGTGAGATGATATCTCAGGGAAGTTTTGATTTGCATTTCCCTGATGGCTAAGGAAGTGGAGCATTTTTTCAGATATTTGTTAGACATTTTAATTTCATCCCTGGTAAAGTTTCTTTTAAGTTCCAGGGCCCATTTTTTAATTGGGCCATTGGTTTCCTTGGTGTTTAGTTTTCTAAGTTCTTTGTGCACTCTGGACAGCAGAGTTCTATCAGATGTGTGGTTAGTGAAGATTAACTCTAGTTCTATAATAAGCACTGATCTTAACAATTTAGAGGAACAAATGATTTTTAATGATGTTCACAATTTCACGTCGTAACCTGTCATAGCAAGGGCAGTCTATTCAGCACATCTATTCAGACGTAGAGAGGCAAGGACCAAATGCTGCATATTTGCTTTCTAGAATGCCAGTTTACTGGAAAAATGCTAATGAGCTCTTTAGCTCTTTACATCTTATCCACTTGCCTAAGGAAATAGTGCTACGCACCATGAGCTGCTCCTTCACACATCAATTATGCAATTAAGAGTCCCCTACAGGTTTTCCTCTGAGGCCTGCCCTAACTAAATAATTACTCATAGGTATGCCCAGAGTCTTGACTTTCAAATGACAAGCTGACAGCTAAAACTAACTGTCACACTCACAGAGGAAAACAACATCACAACCCTGCTTCAACTTAATCCTCTCCTGACCAATGTAAAAGTTTCCACTGATAGGAAAAAAATAGTACGTTAAGCCAAAAAATGAAGAGAGAAGACTTAACTAACAAACCTATTCCAATTACATAAGTCCCTACACAGAAGCAAAAACAACATTAAAATCCAAGATAACATGTCTCCTTCCAAAATTATTAACCCTAGAGTAATGTCTCCCTCTTACTGAAAACAATCTGGAGAACTTCCAGACAAAGAATTTGAAAGAGTAGTTATAGTTACCGTCAAACAACTAAAGATGGTATGGATATATTCCAAGAGAACATGAATAAACCCCTGAATTAAATGAAGTAGTCAATCCAAGATATGAAACTAGAGTTCAATAAAGAGAGAGAATAACCAATAAAAATCCCAACTGAAATCATTCCGGAAGTGAAAATCTCAACAAGGAATGACATCTTTAATAGAATTGATCATATGGGAAAAAAGGGTATCGGTCATGCAAGACAAAGTTGAGGAATTAAATATTTGGAGAAAGTTGATGATATATATTTAAAACACAAAAATGGAACACAGAAGAGCTTTGGGACACCACGACAATACCTAATCTTTGAATTACAAGAGGTGTGGAAAATACTGTCAATAGAACCATAGAAGGAAAGTTTTCTAAACTTGGAGAAAGCTATGCCCATTTTGGTACAGAAGGACTGCAGACCACAAAATAGACAGAAGCAGAACCAAAATTTCCCATGATGTATTATAGGTAAAACATTAAAAGCACAAAATAAAGAGAAGGTATTGGAAACTACAACAGAGAATGACTATGTTAAATATGAAGGCAGTCCTCCAAAGCAACTGTTGGCTATTTGATACAAATATCTAAAGGCATTTAATCCTGGAACGATCTGTTACAAGTTCTGAACAGCCACTATTGCCAATTCAGATGATTTTACCTAGTAAGTCTATCAATTAAAGGAGTAGAAGTAAACTATTTCCATGACTTAAACTGAATAAAGGAATTTATGACAACCAAACCAGCCCTATTGAAGATGTTGGAATGAATACTTCAGATTAAAAACAAAAATAAACAACATAAGAGTCATAAGGAATAAATTACCACAGAAGTATTTATCTCAATCAAAAAGAGATTCAAGGAACAGCACAAAATTAGCAACATGACTGGAATTAACAAAATGATAACTGAATATTAAAATCTCACTTTCCTAATAGAAAGATAGAAACTAACACATTTGCTTAGAAGACAGGATTCATATTTTTTGCTACCTCCAAGTGATATCCCAACTTTAGGATAAAATTATAGAAAAGAGTCTTCTTAGAAAATAAAACCACTAAAGAGGCAAGTATAGATATTCTAATATCTGACAAAATAGATGTCAAACTGAAACTACTTAGAAGAGATAAGAAAAGTCACTTCATGCCCATAAAGGAATAGTCTACCAAGAGAATATAGTTCTAAACACATTCTCACTAAACAGAGTTGCATCTAGCTTCATAATACAAGTATTACTGTATGAAAAACCACAATTTAACCCCAACAGAGTGATAGTAGGTGATTTTGAAACATCACCGTCATTAATAGAAAGGTCATCTAGACAAAAACTGAACATAGCGACATTGGCATTAAATGACATAATAAACCAAATGGACCTAACAAGTGTTTATAGAACATTCCACCTAAACACTTAAGAGCACACACTCTTCTCAGAAGCCATTGGAATATTCTCCAAAATGAACACGTTAGGACACAAAATATGTCTTGGAAAATATAAAAAAATGAAATTACATCTTGTTTCCTATCTTATGTCAAAAGAATAAGGCTAGCTACCACCAGCAATACAAACTATAGAATACACAAAAGCCCATGGAATCTAAACAATACACTATTGAATGATAAATAAAGAAGAAAGTGAAAAGGTCTCTAGAATTGAATGAAAATGAAGATATAACATCTCAAAACCTATGCAATACAATGAATGCAATCCCAAAAGGAAACTGTATTACACTAAGTGTCTATAGCAAAAGATCTTAAATTAATAACTTAGCAATGTACCTTAAATCACTGTAAAAACAAAAACAAACCAACCCAAATAGAACAGCAGTAGACAAGGAAAAATAATCAAAACCAGACCAAAATGAATGAAATAAAAATGAAAAAATCAAAAAAGAACAATAAAACAATGAATTAATTTATTAAAAGTAAACAACATTGAGAAAACATTAGCCAAAGTAATCAGGCAAAAATGACTCCAACTTGCATTTCCAGCTCTGGAAGGTTGAGATTTATAAACCCAAGAGTGAAGCAAAAAGAAGGTAGAAGCAATCCAGGATTACTCTGGAAGTCACCCTTCGGCCTCCACAGGAAAACACTGGGCCCTCTCTCTCTCTCTCTCTCTCTCTCTCACACACACACACACACACACACACACACACACACACACATTTTTTAAAAAATTAAAAATTAACATGTGCTATGTGTGTAATTGTTAGGTTTTGCACATGTAAGATTGTGAATTCTACAGACAATTTTACTTCTTTCTTTCCTCTTTATGTGACTTTTCTTTTTTTATTTGCTTAATTACTCAGAGAGCTTTTCTTTGAATGATGTTAAAGAGTATGAGGGAGAGCATACATACTACATTTTTGTGGGAAAATTTTTATTGGTTGGTTTCACCAATGGGTGTGATGTAAGCTGTGAGACTCCTACATTTTGTATACTGAGGTAATTTCTCTGTGTTTCTAGTTTGTAAGAAAGTTTGTAATTATCGGAGAGGATTAAATTTTACAACTTTCTCTGTGCCCGACATGGTCATGTGATCACATGCTGTATCACAGCAAATGATTAGTTCTATCTGCATCTGTATCTCTTAAGCCAAAGTTTCACTGGGTGGTCTGCTGAATTCAATTTCCCTGTAAGATTTTCCTTATTATTCATTCACCTATGTTTGCATGTATATTAACCTTAACATTTCTTTTTATTTTATTTTTATCTGATTTTGGAATCAGAGAATGCTGACCTCATTAAATACGTTTGAAAATACTTTCTTCCTAATATTTTAGAGATTTTGAGACTATTGGTAATTCTCTAACTTTGAAAGAATTCATTACTGTGGCAACTTTTGTAGATATTTCTTGATTGGAGTTTTTTATATGGATTATTAATATGAGGTTTTGACATTTTCTGTTTTTCATAATTAAATCTCAATAAGCTTACATTTTTGTGTGTCCATCCATTTCTTTTAGGTTATCCAGGAAAATAGTTTAGTTTACAATCTTTTTTATTTTTGTGTCATTGGTTAGGGTTTGACTACTTTTTTATTTCTCTATTTTCTTAGTTTATCTCAATTAAATTTCATTATTCTTCTATATTTTGATTATCTGTTCAGACCTTCATTATAATGTTCATTTTGTTTGGTTCATTCTTCCACTCTCACTTTCTTTAGGTACAGACTTAGGCTATTTGTTTGTGTTATTTCTTCTTCACAATAGCAGAATTCATCACAAAATTTTTTCTGTGTTTATAAGTTTTGATAAGTTGCATCTTTGCTTTAATATTTTCTCATTTTAGGAATGGGGGAATGGCTCAGTGGTTAAAGTCTTTGACTCACAAGGAAAAGGACTCAAGTTCAAATCCCCACATCCCATGTGGCACTGGAAGGCAGTGCATGAGAAACCCCAAAGCAAAACAATAAAGAAGCAGAGCAATCAAAGATGATTCCCAAACTCATCTTTAGGCCTATAAAGGGACACACACATATACTTAATTGCTCTTTTGTATGTATACACATAAATAAAATAAAAGGACAAAAATAAAAATTTAAAAATAATTTTATCTTTCACTTTGACTCCTTTAACTCACAGACTATTCAAAATTGTTCAATTTCTACATATTTGTAAATTTCCTTTTTTTCTGCTATTGTTCTAGTTTCAGTGTATTATGTTTAGTAAAACATTGGGATGGTGGCATTAGTCTGAAATTTTTGAATCCTGCTTGAGGACCTGCCACGAGATCTGTGCACAGGAAATTCTGTGCTTGAGCAGAAAGCTGCTCTGGTTGTCACATCCCCTACTTCTTCATGATCTTGTTGTTTCTTGTTTCATTCGTTATTGAAGTGGAGTAGCAACTCCTCCTAGTCTTACCACACTGGTATTTCTTCAGTTCTTATGTAAATCTCAGTGAGTTGTTATTTTATATATATATATTCATTTACTGTATCTTCATGACTGATTATTTATCAGAATGACATATCTTTCTTGTCTGCCAGCTTTTCTTCAATGAAAGACTATTTTGTCAGATATAAATATATCACCACTGAGATAAAGAAGGTTGGGGGTGAGGCGAACAGTTCCACTGCATCAGTCAGAGACAGGACAGAAATGGATTGGTGGTGTCCAGCCAAGATATGAGACGAGAGTGCAAGAGCGTGACTGCTTGTGGACTGTGTGTGCCAGGCTGTCATCATGGGTGATCAGGCTCTGAGATTCCTCAAAGTCTTCCTGGCAGGTGGCATAGCTGCTGTTGTCTCCAAAACCATGGTCACCCCCATCCAGAGGGTCAAACTGCTGCTGCAGGTCCAGCATGTCAGCAAACAGATGAGTGAAGAGAAATACTACAAAGGGATTGTGTACTGTGTGGTACCCAGGACACTTGTCTGCTGGAGAAGATTGTGAAAGATGAAGGAGCCAATGTGTCTCTGGTCCAGTGTACTGAGAGGCATGGGTGGTTCTTTTGTACTAGTATTGTATGATGAGATAAAAAATATATCTCATGCAATAAAAATGCAAGTTCACTAGCTCAAGTAGACTTGATTTACAAGTTCACAGATCTGTTATATGGCTTAATAGACTATTCCTAGGGAAAGAGAAAGAACTTGGATAAAACCAGATCATAAAGAAGGAATGTCTAGAAAAAAATATTCCAATGAGTGTTCATTAAACCACAAATGTATTTTGCATTTATTTTACATTTAAATTCTAATAGAAAATAGAAATAACTTATATACTTGTCTAATTAACCGAAGAACTGATAATAAAAACATAGCAATATTAATCATCAATAAAGAGTATTTAATGTAATATATATACATGTATTTATGTATGTATGTATATGTATATCACCACTGCTTCTTTAAGTTCTGTTTTCATAGATCTCTTTCTCCATTCCTTCACATTTAGCCTGTGCATGTCCTTAAGTTTAAACAGAATCTTTGTTTTTGGAAGTCTTTGGAATAAGCATATAGTTAAAGTACATCAGCTGCTCTAAGTCTTTTGGTTGAAGAGCAAAATCTACTTATGTTTAGAGTAATTGTGTCTGGGGAAATGTGTTACTAAGTTTGTAAACATTCAAGTCCTAGAGTTCTTGAATCACCCTTTTCTTTTTATCTTCATTTATGTCTACGAATATTTTTTCTCAATTGATATTTTTGAATTATTTCCTTTATGAAACTTTACTAATTTATTTTTAAGTTTCATGCTTGTGTGTGTGTGTGTGTGTGTGTGTGTGTGTGTGTGTGTGTGTGTGAGAAGGTACTCTGTGTTTCTGGGAAGGGTCAAGGGTGCCTTTAGGAATCATCTTGGATCGTTTCTACTTCTTATTTGCTTTGCTCCGGGATTTCCCAAGGGTCAGAAGTGCAGGCAGCCATCATTTCTGCCTGGAATTTTTACATGGATCTTAGGATCTGAACACAGGTCCTTCTGCTTATGAGGCAGAGTCTTTAACCCTGAGCCATCTCTCCAGTTCTTGTGTAACTTTTATAAGCATATTTTTCATGGCTACCATGGGGATTGCATAATGTAATTTCTTTATACAATTCTATAATGTATGAAGCAACAATCCACACTAAGCTGATAAAAAATGATATGAAATTATCTATAGAATCTATATTTGCTCTATATTTTCCAATATAAATGGTGTGTTTTCAAGACAACTGTAGGTAAAATAACATGATAGCAGCATAAAGACAGTCAAGGAAATCATTGGAACATTGTAGAAAGCACAGTAACAAATCTTCGCATATATGATCAACTGTAATCAACAACAATATCAAGAAAATACAATGGGGAATAGATAGTCTCTTCAAACTATGATGGTGAGAAGCTAAATATAAATATAGAAGAATGAAATTAGACGCACATTTTAAACTTCAGAGAAAGATCAACTCAAAATGGAATAAAAATTAAACAGAGATGGGAAACTGTAAAAATGCTATAAAAATTGTAGAATTCATGATATTTCATTATGATGGTATTGACAGTGATCTCATGGATCTAACTTCAAAATGCAGACAGCCAAAGTGAATAAAGAGGAATCATAACAGATCCAATGCAAAATATTTTTCCTTGCTAAACAATGGTCATTAAAACAAACAAAAAAAAAACTTCGAACTAGAGAAAATATTCATTAGCTAAATATGTGACGTATTCACTTCCAAAATATGAAAGAAACATTTGCACCTCAAGGAAAAGAAAAGAAACATGATGAAGTGGGGTAAAGCATTGAATAGGTACTGACAGCAGGTATAGGGAAAGACTCTTGGTGTCCTCGATCATCAGGGGAAGGAGCATCAGAGCCACAAAAATCTTTTTAGCTTGGTTTCTCTGAAAATGATTATCATAGGAGATGATATGGACAGATCTAAACCTGGCACAATCACAGCAGGAATGTAAAAACAGCACTACCCCATGAAAAGTAACATGGAACTTTCCAAAAAAAACCCGATTCAATTTCATATATACATATGCAGAGAATATATAGAGAGGGAATATATATTCAAAATAACTGAAATAAGGTATCAAAGAGTTATTGGCACTCTGATTTTTACTGCTACTCTGGTGACAATAGTCCAGATACAAAAACAATGAGAGCTATGCTGACAGATGAATAGATTTTTATATATACCATAGAATAGTATTCTACCTTTATACAGAAGATAGTTATATCACATGCAACAAGTGTATGAAGACATGATGTCTGTTGTAGTTACTTTTCATGTTGCTGATAAATAGGTGCCCAAATGGTTTATGGAAATAAGAGATTTTATTTGGGCTTAAGATTATCCAGTTCTTTATCCAGTCTATTCCAGTTCTTTATCCAGCTTGGCAAGGGAGTCTACAAGAGCACCAGGGACCAAGAGAACTGGCCACATCATGTCCATTAGACTGCTGAGAGAGGCAAACCTCAGGTGCCAGACAGCATGTCTGTCCATGTATACTGCAGAATGCAAGCTTACTTAATCATCTCTCCCCATTTATCCACCTGCCCAGGGAGTGTGCCCATCCACCATGAGATGGGTCTCCCTCATCACGTAGACAAACTCCTGAAGGCTTTCTCAGGATTTAACTTAACTACTAATTCTTTACAAATATGACCAGAGTGCCAGTCTTCAATTCTCAAATTGATGCCTGTGTCTATCGCAATGTCCACTTAAATTATTGGTCCCAAAATGATCGATGTTGCATGATTCTCAATAAACAAGCACAGAGTAGAATGGAGCTCACCAGAAGATGGGAAGAGAAGAAATGGGAAGCTCTTGCTTCACAAACATGCAGTTTCAGTTACACATGATAAATAAGCTCTAGGGACCTACCGTGCAGTAGTGAAACTACAAGAAACAATACCCAGTACCATGCTGAGTAACTAAAAAAGTGATAAAGCTGTGTCTCCTACTTTATTACCACATTTTTTAAAGACTTGCTATTAAACCTGCTTTCTTCCAACACCTCCATATGTGCATTAATTTATTTTAAAAATATTTATTTATGTGAGAGAAAGGAGTGGAGAGAGATTGAGATAAATATAGGTAGGTAGGTAGAGAGAGAGAGAGAGAGAGAGAGAGAGAGAGTAGATACACGCAGGCATATGCTAGTACATGCATGTAGAGAATAGAAAACAACTATAAGATATCAGTTCTCTCCTTCCACCAATTAGATTCTGGTAGCCTCATATACACATAGGTACCTTTTGAGCCATCTCACCAGCCCTGCACATTAACTTCATTAGTATCTAAACTAGACAGGCCTCTATGTCAGCCACTGAGACTTAGTGTTTTTTCCTTGATTGTGTTTCTTTAGATTTTGTTGGGGCTTCCTGTTTTGTTTTGTTGTATTCTGTGTGTGTGTGTGTGTGTGTGTGTACGTGTGTGTGTGTGTGTTTCTGTTTTGTTTGGATTTTGAATTTCCTGGGTTCTCAGTCTACTCTTCAACTCTTTGACTTTATAATACCGCATAGTCAGGATGAATCACTCCTCCGGACAGAGGCCCTTGATTATTTGGTTCAAAAGGATCATGAGAAGTAATCCGAAATTGATAGGCACAGCCATCTTCTACTTCATCTAGAGGATATCAAAGATGCCGGTGGAATGTTCCTTTCTTGGTCAGATCATTCATCACCAGGGCCCCAGGGAGGGTCTGCAAAAATTATCTAAGGTGGTTGTTACATATAACAGTGAGTGAGCGGTGGTACTTCCCTTATTTCAGAAATATTCCCTTGTGTAGCATGGTCACCTAAGCCAAGCCTGCATCCTCCCATCCCTGAGACAGCAAGACATCTGGAACTACTTTATACATCAGGTTCTGTGAGAGTTAATAAGTATGCAGGGAGCAGCATTTTCCTGTGTCTCAGGTCTCTTCTTGTGAGATTTATTTGTATCATATACACAGATGAAGCCCCTGTCCTGTGTGTACTGTTTATATTTTATTAGGCATACTGCTGTGCATGTCCAATTTTATAGTCCATGTCATACAATAAAACCTGTTTCCAATGCATCAAAGATAATTTTCAGAATCTTCTTGACAAAAAAGTTCAGTAGACACCAGCGCCCTGTGGTAAGTCAGAAGACCCTTTTGAAATGGATACATATTGTCTCCTGAAACGGGCAACCTCAAATATCAAACCCTACACGTTCATTCTCCTATTTTTGCCCATTGGTTCTATATTAGTGTTCTAGATGTTTCTAATGTCATTGGATTACAGGATATGTAAAGTATTATCAATCTAAAATCCACATTGACTTGGGGCTGTGCTTTCTTTTCTGATTTCAACTATCAGTCTTAAAGAAAACACTAACAAAGGTTTTCAAGCAATATACCCAAATATGGTCCATTCACATTCTTTGATAAATCCAAAAAGCTTGAGCAAGTATTCGTTTGTGTGTGTGTGTGTGTGTGTGTGTGTGTGTGTGTGTGTGTGTGTGTGGGTGGGTGTGTGAGTGTGTGTGTGAGTGTGTGTGTGTATGTGTGTGTGTGTGTGTGTGTGTGCGCGCGCGCACATGCGCTCACTAGGTGGTATAATTTGTATCTAGCTTCTGGCAACCTGTGGTTCATGCCCTCTAACTTCAAGAGTTCTGCTGTGCTTTGTCACAAATAATTTTACTGAGGCACCTGATGCTTCTGATGTCTTGTGCATTGATTGGATTACTGTGCTGTCATGAATTTAATGTACTGACTTTATGCTGTGCATTACAACCATTGAGATCAGTGTTGGTACTTTTCTTTGAGGGTATGGAATTTTTAGATCCGACCATTATCAGCAAGTAATGCTGGGGGAGGGAAGAAGTGGCCGTCTTAAACTACTTTGTGCATTGTCTTTTTTTCAATAAGTACCGATTTTCTAAGAAAGTTGACAGATTTACTTATGCTTACACAGAACTGTGAGGACAATTGTAGTCTCAGGGCACTCAGCCTCATCCAAATCTGTAGAAATGTCTTCATTTTCTTTGCCATAGTTCCACTCCTTGCCCACTGGTGCCATTAAACTAGAGATGTGTGGAAGAGCATTTAATAGCACTGAAAATTTTGTTTACTTAAAAAGTCATAAATTCCTCCCTGCTCCAGGAGTAGGGAGATAACTAGAACTTTCTCGTCTGACATGCAAATTCATATTGGTGTGTTCATTATATGATTATTTCCCCAGATCAGGAAAAAAACTAGGTATCCTTCATATTTTAAATGACTACTGCTTTCATAGCAGCCACATGTAGTATGATCTCCAGTTTTTAACCATAATGCTAGCATCTGACAAGAATGATACCACCTCTCCTTTCTGTGAGGAGCATGTCCCTTGACTCTAAGATATATAAACAAGCTCCATCCCTGAGGGCCACACCGATTCTCCTATGGCTGGATCAGTGGAGAAAGAAGACAGCATGTTCAAGTAGGTTGACTGTGGCAATTAATTTTAAGTTTCAATTGAGAGCTGAGCTCTTAAGCATACTTGAGAAGACTTATTTGTTAAGGCAAGTCTCTGAGAATGTCTGTTGATGTGGGAGAACTTAGCCTATAGTGATTAGGACTATTCTCTTGACACATGGATAAAATGAAGAGGAAACTAGTTGGTCTGGGCAAGCTGGAAAGCCAGAAAATATGCCCCTATTTCAACTTTTCCTGTGGATAAAATACGGCCCATTTCCTTGGCTCCTAATGCTGTTGTCACTCTCCTGCCATGACTTTTGACCTCCCCTAAATTGTGTGGGTCATATATGTTGATTAGAGCAACAGAAAAAAGAAACTTAGACAAGCTTAGTACCAAAGACATAGGGTGTTGTTGTGAAGCTAAGACAATGATTTCAACATAAGTTGGTTAAAAAGGAGAGAGAAAATGCAAATAGTAAAATAAAGAATCCACAGTGAGTACAGTCATGTAGCAGAGCTGCTCACCTCCTTAGACTAAGAACAAAATTAGGTTCCTGAGTGCAGGAAAGAGCTCTATGCACATAGGCCACCTAAAAAGTACAGTGATGGTTAGTTGAAGGAAACCAGGATAAAAAAAGAAGACGCTTTTCCCAGTTTTTCTTCTTCCAGACATCTGACCAGGCTTACTATAGTCTGAAGTGTGCAGGACTTATATATTAATAGCTCGTGCAGGCCAGTTGTTTGGGGCAGACATCATGGTAGAGAAGGAAAAAGAATGAATGTGAGAAGGAAATGGAACTTTGACTCTGATACAAGGGCCACCTCTTTTTAAACCTGATCAAGATTCAGAGAGATAGGTTGGAATGAGAGATGAAATTCCAAGTAATCATCAAGAGTCAGGTTGCATGATAGATACAGGATGAAGTAGAGATATTCTTTCTCCATGGATGGTGCATAAATTTCTTGATTGGCTGACTTTGCAAGCATATCTGAATAAAAGGCAGAGAATGGAAGGAAATGTAGATTCTTCTTAACCTGAATTCAGGTCCACCCATTAAACCTTTAGAGAGAAAGGAAGATGGGCAATGAATGACAGCTCAAGAGTCTCCAGGAGTATGGCATGGCCTCTGTCATAAGGATACTCCTCCTTCCAGACCTGCTTGGACTATGACATAGCAATGTAAAGATGATGATGTTCAGAATTCTCAATGGTCATGCAGCTTGAAGTTTGCCATTATGGAAAAGCATTTTAAACTGTCAAAATGTCACATGCATATTTGAAGTGGGAGATGGGGATGGTGCGGTCATGCAAGAACTTCATAATCATCAAGAATTATAGAGCCCCGGAGAAGTGTCTGAGAATCCAGGACTGAGAAGACTGAGAATGGATTGATGGCTATGCAGTGTGTAGTGCTGCTGACATCAGAAGCTGGGGAAATGTTAACATCCTCATTAAAATTACTCTTATTGAACTTGGGCAGTGAACTCAATGGTGAAATGACTGTCTATCAAGCATGAGATTCTGGATTCAGTCCTTGTCACTTAAAAAAATAAAGAAAAAAATACTCATTTCGAATCCACACAGTGGAAAAACATAGGCAAAATATTTGGATTTTTCAGTCTTGAGGTCAGTTTTTAATGGGATCAGCTGCCTTTTATGTATGGTCTAAAGTGGAAATCTATCTGAATTTGTGATTTATCACCTCTATCACTTTGAAGCAAGCAGTCCTTTCTTGGTAGGTAGAAATCTTCCATTGTTTAGAATGCAGAAACTTAAGACCAATTCCCATTAATCAGGAATCTCTCATTGATTTTAGTATAGACCAATGACTAACAACAAATCTGAGCTCTGTCCGTAGGGTTGTTTTTTGCTTTTTTTGCCTACTAGATTATAAAAATTATATAATTTGCACAAAATATGTTTTTTAATTGATGATATCCTTAAGAACTTGTAAAAGAGGGATAAAGAGATGACTCAGAGATAAGGCATTTACTGAAAATCTGGCAACCTGATTTTAACCCCAGAAAGCCTAGATGGTAGAAGAAGAGCTAGCTCCTGAGAGCTGTCCTCTGACTTCCTCCTGTGTGCCCTGGCATCCACGTGCATGCTTTTCCTTTTCCTCTCCATCTCTGTCAAATAAATGAATACACAATATATAAAAAGAACAGTTAGAAAATAATGTTTTAAAAAGCCCAAATCAAAACATTGAAGACTAAATTTAGAAAAAAAATACCATATTTTTTTCTTAAGCAATTTTAGAGCAACCATACTGGGACAGCCTCTGAAGGTTTTGCTGAGATTACCCTGAAGGAACACACCCTCTCCTAACTTTTCCCAACCCTTTGCTTGTGAAAGAATATGGAGTTTAATTCTCCATTGCAGATAAGCCCTACCCTGAAGTGGGCACAAGATCTACTGGGTTGGACTCCAATATGAGCTAATCAATGAGGAAAAGCCTTTTTTCCTTGGCTTGCCTAAGTGTATAAATATACCTAACTCTGACAGCCATCTTCGGCACTTGCCCCTCATGGCACTCCAGGTCTGAAGTCTGTGAATTCTTTTCCAGCTCCTTGCCTGTCATGAAGTCCATGAGCTCTTGTGGGCACCATATGCCCTATGGTTCACCACTTCTGGAGTCTGCAATCCATGAATTCCATTCATACACTGAATTATATTTTTTATTGTTCTGCTACAACTACATATTTCCAGCAAATGTCTTTTGAGCATCTACATATAGAGTAGTAGAGAAATGACTTTGTTTTCACAGAGTTCACATTCAATGTAACTCAATGTTACAATGAGACCTCAATGTAACTTTGCTGTCCAGGTTAAATTTCACTTTGCACCAACAAAGAGAAGCTGCACAAGAACTTGAGATGTGAAGATATGATATCTACTGCTCTGTCACATATTTCATTAAACCTGCTTTTAAAGAGGGGGTTTTATGTTGTATGTAAGCCTAATGGAAGCTGAGTTTATGTGGATATAGCAATGCTGGGCAATGCCTGCACCCCAGGTGCCTGATTATAATACAAATATATCCAGTAACCTCAATCCAGTGCTGCACTGGGTTTGGCCCCATCCAATCAGCCTCACAGCCTGGGAAGCAAACTTAACCTAAGGCTCTGATTAATTTTCCATGTGCTTAGAGCAACTGTTGGTTTTCTCCCACTGGAGAGGCATGCCAATCAGATGACAGTAATGTTAATTTTCACTGGCTTGCCTAGGTCATAAGGCCCACTTTGACCCAATGCTCAGGACCACAGAAAAAGGAATTCAGTGATTGTATTGGGAAGTTACCACTAAAATGAGGAAATACTGGAATTTGCGAATATTGTTTATAAACAGGGAGACTGTGAAAGAGTTACTCAGTAGAAAGATAAGAATGTACATACAAGTAGTTAAATAAAATGATACTAATTCTAATTAAGGACAAATTCTGTAACATAATATGGAAAGATTCCTCTTATAATCTTAATGAAAGAAGACGTTGACTTTATTTAATCATTTAAATGTAATTTGCCACTTCAAAGGCTATGATCCCAGAGTGTTAAATTCCTGGCACAAGATAATCCCCTTGTAACAGCAGCATTTGCTACCTTACATGAGCCTAGGGGAACTTCAAGGCCCTGAAAGAAGCTTAAGGCCCAATAAATCCTGATTGTACTGAATCCCTGCTTTTCCTAGAATTTTTATGAGACCATAAATATTTTTGTGTCTTATACTACTAATAAGTTCCATAAAAAATTTTTAGCCCACCAATAACATTGTTCCACATTTTCCTTTTGGCAACAGCAGTGAGGACTTTTATGTGATGATACTAAGATACCACCATACATGGTGGTTGGGTAACTATTTAAAAACTTAAGCCCCAAATTTTTTACTAGATCATAAAAAAGACAACAAGATTTGTGTTCATTGGCCTATTGTCCTTTTTTCAGTTGTTAATGTTAGTTTGCTTTCATTACTAAAATAGTAGCAATGCTTTTTGTGACCATACATCATGCAGGAGGAATGCTTTAAAACTGTAGCAGAAAATTCTAGATGGTAACAATAAAGCCGAAATTCTAGTCTGAGTACAATTTATTCCATCAAAGCTATTTACTAAAATCAGGATAGAAGTCTCAGATAAATCTCACCAAAACCTAAGGTTTTGAAAAGTTAATTATAAACCTGACCAGTCTTGCAATTCATCACTAATGTAAAAAAAAAAAAATGCTCCTGTCAGACAACACAGGAAAGGAGATGGCATTAACATTCTTTGTCACTGGAAGGAATTGAAATGCACAGCCAGTGCATTAGTGGGAAAAAATTTACAGATATAAAGAAGTAATGTTCTGATTTCCCCCTAGTAAAGAGAACCTCTTTCTCTTGGGTGCACACAGACTTTGAAGTGTTTCACTGTCCTTGGAGTCCTAGACTTCCTCAAGAAGCGGCAGGACAAGCACTTGAACCCTTGAGCTGACACTCACCTGAGAGACCGACACCCTGCAGAGACAGCTTCTCCCAAACAAAGAAATGGAAAAGGAAGTTAAGAGGGAAGACAAAGGATGAAATCTGTACAGAGGGTTCCTGGACCCTTGGCCCAGACCACAAAGGAGTGAAGAGACCTCAGCAAAAATCTGGGTCCCAGAGATTGTGGCCTCAAGTCCTTGGAAAGCACTCAGGAGCTGCTGGGCTTCAAAGTATTTGTCCACAACGGTGTTTCAGGAGTGGGTCTCCCCGCGCCCAGCCTTTCAAGTGCTTTCTTTGTTATAAAAATCCACTTCTGCTTCTCCTCCGGTAGAAAAGCTGCTGATACATGGTAATTTTTTATTTGTAGGTTCAAAGCATATTTATCAAATGTCTAGAAAATTCTTCGGGGGGAGCAGAACAGAGATGGATACTTCGTTTGCTTTTTCGTTTTACCGTGGAAGTGGGAGGGGATGAGATCCTTCCATGAACCTAGAAGCCACCGTTTCATGGAGTCCCCAATGGAGACAGGCATTGATGGGAAGTTTCGATACTTGCATAGAGAACTCTTTGGTCCTCTTTACAATCTGTATATAAATAGTCACGTGGCTTAGAAAATAAACAACTCTGCAAAGGTTGGAGGTATTACAGAATATAACTTTTCTCTCATTTTTTAGATAAAATTGAATTCCTCACTACTCTGGGGAAGTGAGGGTATTGAGTCATATTTAATTTAATTTAAGAAAATAGGAGATTGTGACCTCCTTTATTATTGTGGGTAGAAATTTATTATTCCTTTGATCAGTATTACAACACCACTGATGCCAGTAATTAAAATTTCCTTTCAGTTGGCACATTTTGAATATCAAAATGATTTCTTTCTTCAAATCTGATACATAAGAAAGAAAAGAAAAAAATTAACTCAGCTAGCACACAGTAAAACCTCCTCTAATAGACAAATGACTTGAAATTGTTGAGTTATATTACCAATGGAGCAATCTCAAACTCAGAGAGGGCCACCTATAGGATATTCGGTTATTAAAAACCCCTAGGCAAAGACAGAGTAATCACCAGATTGTAAATAACATAACATTTTTAATAATATTTCATAAACTGAGGATGTACAAGACATTTCATCTACTTCACATTCAATTATGGAAAAAACAGGATACTACAAAAGAACTAAAATTAATTGCAATAATATTTACGCTGCTTAGATTTCTTCATAGCTCTGGGGACTTCAGGAACTGCTCACAACAGAGGGCAAAGCTAACAATGCTCTCCTAGCCTAGGCATGTTTTCGTTTCTATTTGCTCTGTTGGACATTGCAATTTCAGAGCAGTTCTTCAGCTCACTAATTCAGTTTAAAAATTCATATTTTTCTTGTATTAATGTGTTTCTCATGAAGATGGTTTCTTTCAAGTGTATCAGATACTTCAGCCATAGTTAGTCTCCTCACAATCCATCCCTCCTACCCACCTTTGCTGGTCTTCTTCCTTCCCCTAGTCTCCCTTCTGCATTCGTAGCAAATATATCATACACATGGGAGATTTTTTTGGTATTTATAAAAAATTCTAGAACTCACAAATAAGAGAAAATGTGATAATTATCATTCTGATTCCCAGTTGCAGTTATCTCCCAATAAGCAATACAATTCATTCTTCTTTCTGGCTTAATAAAAAGATTTTATGTATGTCAATCATGTTGATCATATCATTCATGTCTTATCCATTCATCTGTTGATGAGCACATAGACTGATCCCTTAACTTGACAGTGTGAATAAGGTGACAGCACTCAAGGATGTGCAGTTCTCTCCGTGGTATGGTGACTTAGCATGTTTCATGTAGATACTCAGATATAGTAGAGATTTATTTTTTGTTCATTTGTTTGTTTTTCTGATGTTCCATATAGAGTTCCATGATAGTTGGAGCAATTTGCTTTCCACCAGTTTGTACAAGGTGTCCCTTTTCCCAACATTCATTGAGTTTGTCATCTCAAAGGCTGTCATTCTCGCCAAGCGACATGGAATTTCAATGTGATTTTAATTTGTATTTCTCTGACTGAAAAGATGTCAATTTTTTTCACGTTTTGTTGGCTTTCTATATTTCATACTGTTGATAACTCTCTGTTGACGGAGTGATTTTTTTTATTGTTGTGACATTTTGTGTGTGTGTGTGTGTGAGTGTGTAAGTATTCTCATCTGTGTATGCACATGTGGAAGACAGAGGCTACTGTCAGGCGTCTTCCTAAATCACTCTCCACCTTACTTTTATAAGACAAGGACTGTTATTGAACGTGGAGCTCACTAATTCAGCTAGTTAGTAAGCCCTAGGGGTGTCCTAGCTTTGTCTACCCAGTGTTGAACTGCCATACTGCATATCAAAGGTATATAGTGCCATAACTCAGTTTTTTAAAGCATCTATTATTCAATCTCCTTATCCAGATGCCAACCTTCTTTTGTAGGGACCAGGAATCTGAACTAAAGTCTTCAAGCTTGCTAGAAAGCATTTTATCAACTAAGCTGTCTCCCCAACTCGAGTAGTATATCTGTGCTTAGAGGTTTTTTCTTTGTTTTTGGTATTCCTTATGTATCCTAGATGCATAATCCATAAAGATTGTCTTCTATTCTATAGATTGTCTTTTCATTCAATTGTCCTTTGCGGTGAAAAAGCATTTTATTTCATTCAGACGCATCTATCAATTTTTTTAAAATTTATTGAGCTATCAGAGTCCTTTTTGCATGTAGATATGTTTTACCTGTGTTTTCCTAGTAGTTTCAGAGTTTCAGGTTATGTATCAAAGTTTTCACTTCACTTTGAATTAGTTATTGATGCAGGTAAGAGACAGGAACCTAATAGTTTCATCTTCTTTGTGCAGACATTCAGTTTTTTCTACACCATTGCTGAAGAGAATGTTTTTCCTCAAAGAATGTGTTTGTTATCTTTATCAAAATTCAAGTGTTTATAACTATGTAGGTTTCCTTCTGGATTTTCCATTTTTCCAATTGATCTCCGTGTGCGTGTGTGTGTGTGTGTGTGTGTGTGTGTGTGTGTATACCAAGATTTTTTGTTTGTTTGATGTTTTACAAAGGTTATATAAAGTGTCTTAAAGTCATATATTGTAATACCTCCATTTTGCTTTGGCTCTTTGTAAATTCATACTTTCAAATGAATTTTTGATTTTTTTCTATTTTTGTAAAAAGGTCATTAGAATTTTTATGGATCTTGCACTGAATCTGTAAACTAACTTGGACAGTAATTAGCAATTTTCACTGTTATATTTCTGCTGGTCCACGAGCATGGGAGGTCTCCATCTTCTAGTGTATCTCTGAATTTCTTCTGTGCTTTGATAATTTTATTAGGTCTGTTGCTCTTTAGTTAAGTTTATACCTAGGTAAATTTTTAAACCATTGTGAATGGAATTACTTTCCTATCTCTTTCAAGTATATGGCTATGGGTATATGGAAAACCTAATAATTTTTATACATTGATTTTGGATGCTGTTACCTCATTGAGATCTCTGAGAGTCTTCTAATGAGTGTTTAAGGTTTCTTACATACAAAATCATGTCATATACAGGTAGGGATTAATTAGTCTGTCCCTTTTTTATGTGTGTCTCTTCCATTGGTTTTTCTTAACTTTCCTTTATTCTTTTATTATTTTAGCTAGGACTTCAAGGACTGTATTGAATGGAAATGGAGAGAATGTACATCCTTATCTCATTCTCGAAATATTCCTCATTTAGCATTATATTGATTATAGATTAGTCATTCATTAACTTTATTATGATAAAATGTGTCCATTCTATTTCTAGTTTCCTCAGGTCTGTTATTATGAATAGACACTGTACTTTGTTGGAGTTTTTTTGTGTGTATATCCATTGAGATGATCATGTGATTTCTATTCTTGAGTCAATTAATGTCATATATTACATTTATTGATTGCTTATCTCAAGTCATTCTTGCATCAATGGAATGAAGCGCATTTTCTCAGAGTGAATGATCATCTTACTATGTAATAACACTGATTTTTAAATAGTCTTAGTAATTTTTCCATCTTATTGAAAATTTTGCATTCATGTTTGTTAGAGAGATAAAATTATATTATCTTTTTTTGTCCTTTTCTGGTTTTGTTATCAATCTATAGTACATTTGTAAAATAAGCTTGTGGCTGTTCCATTTCTTTCTAATTTGTGGATAGCTCGAGGAGCCCTGGTGTCATTTCTTCTTTAAATATGGTAAAGTTAAGCCATTGAGTTAGTTCCATTGAGGCTGGAACTTATTTTAGTTGAGACAACTATTACTGCCTCTTTATCATTGTTCACTATTGAATTGTGCAAGCTGTTTTCATCACTTTGGTTTAATTTTGATAGGTCATATGTGTCTTCAAATGTATCTATTCCTTATTCTTTTTCTAATTTTGAGTAAGTGTTCAAAGTATTTTATAATGATCCTATGAGTTTCAGTGGTATATGTTGTAAAATATCCCTTTTTAACTCTAATTTTCATAATTAGGGACCTTTCTCTTTATTTTGATGATTTTGAATAATATTTGTTTATTGCTCAAAGAGCCATCTCTTGGTTGTACTGATTTTTATATTATATTTTATGTTTTTATTTCATCTAGATCTGCCTTGATCTTTATGATGAGTCCTTTGAATTTGTACTGTAAGTATTAATAGATTTATTTAAAGTCGCTTGGTTTTGTCTAAGCTTTAGATAATACATAAAAGTTAAAGTGCCAGACTTGTATAACTGACCTTCAGCATGTTCTATAACCATTTTTGGAGCTTATGTCATTTGGACAGAATGATAAAGACAGCTAATATTTTGGTCTTTGCCTTCCAAGATCAACTAGATCCAAGAAGTCTATTGGGCATGTCTCAACATGGCCCATAGCTCTGTGTTTTTATTCAGAGAGGCCATGGAGACCCAGAATTGGGAGTCTAACCAAGGCACATTCTGCAAGAAGAGTGTCAAAACATAGGACATACTCTATATTTACATTGGAAGCTACATGATCTGCTACAGTGGGCTGGTACCCCTACATCTGTACTTTTGAAAGTCTACATGGCCTCGTTCTTTGCTGAATCCACTCATTGCCAGTGATTTTCTTGGCAGATGTTCCATCTTTGCATCTATATTTTCCAGAGGGCTCCGTCACAACCTAGGTGTGTCCCCACAGCTACATATATATCATCCTCAAGGTGCACCTACAAATACACTAACCTTGTCACACATTTCCTGGCCTTATAATCTGTTCTTTGACACATGGAAAGGAAGTCTTTATGATCTTGTAACTCCTGTATTTTACATGTCTGCAAAAACCAGTTCACATAGATGAAGCCAAGGTCTTCTGTGAGTTCAAAAGCTAGTGGAGTCCCTTTGTATTGACTGCATTGGCTTGGGAACATCTGTTTAGCAGAACATGTTGAGGAACTCCTGAGTAAACAACCTTCTAAGTGAGTTTGTGTGATCAGGGAACCCCAAAGATGTTTTCATCTCAAAGGAAAGTCTTTCAGATGTATTCAATCTTTCATATCCCTGAGTTCACAGCAGTTGGGTAAGGCCTAGCAAACCCCTCGGATGTCCTCAAGGCAGCTTTCCCATTGTCCTGGTGAAAAGTACTCGCCTCTCTTTGAATCTAATATCTTCAGTAATCATGACTTCCTTAGTTCCAACTTTACAGTCTTTTCTGCCCAAACTACAAGAATTTCAGGTCTTTTTGCTGTGCTTTCACTGCCAATTCTTGTTGGAAAATTTACTAAAAAATGCATCTGTAACCATGTCACAACCTGAATGTAGGAGTGTCTTAAAATGTGCTGTACTAGATCAATTATTTTATCACCTTTAATCCTTTCAAAAATCCTCAGGATCCAAAAATAATGTTGACAAGTTCTTTGCCAGAATGTATCATAAGAAGCTTCTCCTCCACTTCCCAATCATGTCCTTATTTCCATCTGAAACCTCATAAGTTTCCTGATCTCACAAAAATTGAAATTTATTTGAGCTTACTTCATCCCAGAGAATTTTCTAGTTCACATCGCCAAACTCTTTCGAATACTTTATGCAAACTATTTATAAAGGTTGTAGAACTACAACTCTGCTTATCTGGTACCTATTTTTAATTTTCTACATTAGTTAGGTTTCCATTGCTATAAGGGAAAATAAGCAAACATTCAGGAGAAGAAGCCAAAGGAAGGAATAAAAGAGCTGTTTATTTGCTCACCATTTTAGGCCATTATTTGCTGTTTTGTTACTTTAGTTCTGAGACAAGAAGAAACTTCCTGGGGCTAAGGGTATGTAAAAGGAGTGGGGGGGGGAGAGAAAGAGAGAGAAAGCGAGATTTCCTCAGGAAAAGTACAACTTCCCATAACTTGCTTCCAGCAACCTCTTCTAGCCAAACTCTAACTCCCAAGCTTTCAAGCAGCTTTTAAAATGATACCATCAGCTCCCCACAACACATAAGCCTGTGAGGGACATTTCACTTTTAAAACATTTCGGAGACACCTTGCTTTTGTTGCTGGATAGACAGAATCCAATTCACTATCAACTGAGGAATACTAGTATCCCTGACCTCTAAAGAATTCCCAATATTAGGCCCACATTGCATTTGGAATATGAGTCACAGTATATGCTGTTGATGGTTAAAAGATTGAGAAAAATAGTCACAGGTAAGTTCACACAAGAAATGAAGTGAGAGGTGTTTGATTAAAAGTAAAAGAGGAATTAGATTTCACAATCCTTAAAGAGTTTGGACAGACTTGGGCTATAGCCAATGGTTTGCTAGGTAGCCAGGCAAATGGGTTCTATATGAGCATAAATAAGCAATCCTGTATGCAGAATATTTATATACAGCATTCTCTATAGGAAATTAAAAGGAAAAATTAAATTGGCTCATGCAGATGCCCACCAATTACACATTGTTGCCAATGAAGAAGTGAACTGGAAAATTTCCATAAATGCCTTCCTAGCTCATGAGTTTATGAACAAATGATCAGAACATGGACTCATGGTCCCAATAAGATGCTATGTTGATATCTGATGAAACCCTAATAATGTAAGAACTATTCCCAGTGTCAACAGGAAGGGAATTGATACCTGCAGCAGTGGTTAAACTGATACGCAAGCAGCAGCCCTTGATAGTTGTAAGTGGGTTATAACAAGAATGGGCATAGATTATACTCTAGGCTTTTCTTGTTATACATCAAAAACAACTTTAGAGAAAATAATTAAATTAAACACCAATTTTCTGTTGCCTTGGGCCACTTGTATATATTTCTCATGATAGATAGAAGTGTGTAAATTGCTTCTTCCAATAAACAAGATTGGGAGAAAAAGGATACTAGCATCCAAGTCTATGTGATCTAAAATTTTTAATTTTATTAGGGCATTGAAATGCTACCCAAATAACTAATGGGAATAGTAGGATTTGCTGACTTACATTTTTTATTGTTTTGTTCCTAGAAATTGTGAAAGGAAGAATGGCAAGGCCCGTGTTGGGACTATTTCTGGCATCAAGAGGCAAGAAATGCAGTTTTGAAGCTTAATATTATTCCACACTCTCAATTGTTAAAATATTTTCTATTCGTCCACCAACCAGCCCGGGCAACACCCAGGCTGCCTTGGGTTTGCCTGACCCACGCCCAGGGCCCCAACCCCTTTGTTCTTCCCACCCGCCTGCCTGCCGGACCGGGACAGGACTTGCTCTGGGTCCTCCATCCCTGGAGCCTTGGTGGGCCACTAAGCTAAGTCCCAGGTCCCAAGTGAAGAGTTCTGCCATCACCATCAACCCCTCTGCCCCTCTGACCCACAGGGACCCTCGTTCGTGGTCCACAGAAAACACACTGCTACACAGAATTCAGCCCGATCCAAAGAAAACCCAAGCAAAGCTCTAAGGGACAAAGGACCTGAAGTCCTCTAAAATCATCCTATCACGTGGGAGAGATTCTTCACATCCAGCTCAAAGATAAATAAACCTCTTTTCTTTTTTTTTTACCATACTGCTCCTTTTTTGTATTAATCACTGTAGATTAACTTTTCCATACAGCCACCCCCAAAATATATACAACTCCAGTGATTATACCACTCACCCTCACATATCACCAAGATACTAAATTGTAAAACTGAACTACCATATTAATATTCACCACCTGTCTACTTAGCCTGACTTAACTGATGTACTAACAGTCTAATAGCCTCATCTAGGAAATAATACTAACAGTAGACAAACGAAACCAACTACAAGGCAAGCACTAGTAATAACTGCCCAAGAGTAGTAATACCAACTAAATCAGTTCAGTCAAAAACACACAGAAACTGAAAGATTGTAAGAGACAAAATGACAATGCCCAAGTCAAAGTGCAGATCCATGAGAAATAAAACCCAGGAAGACAAATCTCCCACCGAAAGAATTAACCCCACAATGATGGATTCCAACCAGAACAAATTCACAGATAATAGCCAAGAAAGCCAGACCCAGGATAACAACTTTCAAAGTATGATCATTACCATGATTAATATTATGAAAGAGCAAATCCGGGAGGAGTTAACCAACTGCATCAACCACTTTGAACAGGAACACAACAGACACTTGGAGGAGTTGAGAAAAAACAGTTCAAGAAACAAAAATAGATATAGAGCAGCTAAAACAGTCTCAGGCAGAGTTTAAAATCGAACTAAAAGACAAGTCATCTACAACCCAAAACTCAACAGAGAGTCTTATAATGAAGCAGAAAATAGAAATTCAGATCTTTAAGACAAAGTGGGAGAATTAACGAACTCAATGGAAGAGATTTCTAAAGCCAAAAAGATACTTGAGAGGAATATTCAAGAGATAAGGGACACACTGGAGATGCCTAACATGCGCATTCATGGAATACCAGAGCAAGAATCCCAAAATACCACACCTGAGGAAATTTTTCAAATTATCATAAATGAAAACTTCCCTCAACTAAAAAATGAGAGGCCCATCCAAATACAAGAGGCATTCTGCAACCCAAACAGATATGACCAAAATAGAAAATCTCCATGGCAAATAATAGTCAAAACACTCCACATTCAAGACAAAGAAAAGGTGCTGAGAGCTTCAAAGGAAAAAAAAAAAAAACGAGTCACTTTTAAAGGGAAACCTATTAAAATAAGAAATGACTTCTCAATGGAAACAGTAAAATCAAGAAGAGCTTGGACAGATGTACCTCAAGTATTAAATGAGCAAAAATGTCAAGACTGATATACCCGGCAAAACTATCTGTCATGATCAAGGAAGAAACAAAAGTTTTCCAGCACAAAGACAACCTGAAGGCTTACATGTCTACCAAACCAGGCCTTCAAAAGATGCTAGAAATGATACTCAAGCTTTAAGGAAAAAAACAAGCATATCCAGGAGGACAGAAGGGATGTATAATACCACCAAAACCTAAATGTCAAACAATACAATTACAAAAGCCACTAAACATAAAAAATTTCCAGAATTAAAAATAATTTCTACATTATAACATTCAATGTCAGTGGTATTATCTCACCGATTAAGAGACACAGACTACAAACTTGGATTAAAAAACAGAAGCCATCAATCTACTGCCTTCAGGAAACTCATCTCACCACAAAAGATAGGCACATCATAAAAATAAAGGCTGGCCAAAAATTCTGCAAGCTAATGGAACAGAAAAAAGGCAGGGTAGCCATTATGCTTTCAGATAAAGTGGACTTCAAACCAAAAAAAAATCATAAGAGATACAGATGGATATTACATTTTAGTCACAGGTACAATTCACTAGGAAGACTTCACAATACTGAACATTTATGCACCTAATATGGGCCCCTGCACATTATTAAGCAAACCCTACTGCATCTAAAGTGAGAAATCAACCCCAAAACAATAATTCTTGGGGATTTCAACACTGCCCTCTCAACATGGGATAGAACAACAAGCCAAAAGTTTAACAGAGACACTTTGGAACTCAACCAAACCCTTAAAGAAATGGACCTTACAGATCTCTATCAAAATTTTCACCCACGCACCAAAGAATACACATTTTTTTCAGCAGCACGCAGAACTTTCTCCAAAATAGATCATATATTGGGCCACAAAACAAATCTCCACATATACAGGAATGTTGAAATTCTACCCTGTACCCTTTCAGACCACCATGGTCTAAAGCTTGACATCCACAACACAATAAACAACAGAAAATACACTGATTCCTGGAAACTTAACACTATGATGCTGAATGAGAATTGGATTCAGGAAGAAATTAAAAAGGAAATTCAGGATTTCCTGAAAGTGAACGATAATGAAAATACAACTTATCAAAATCTTTGGGACACAATGAAAGCTGTCTTAAGAGGTAAGTTCAGAGCTCTTAATGCCTACATCAAAAAAAAAAAAAAAAAGGAAACATCAGAATTAAATAACCTAACAATGCAGCTTAAACCTTTAGACACACTAGAGCAATCTGATCCCAAAAGCAGTAGAAGAGATGAGATCAGCAAAATAAGGGGAGAAATATCAAAATTGAGATTAAGAAAACAATACAGAGAATCAACTAGTCAAAAAGCTGGTTCTTTGAAAAAATCAATAAGATTGATACACCCCTAGCTAAATTAACCAAAAGCAATAGAGAAAAAACACAAATTAACAAAATTAGAAATGAAAATGGAGTTATCATTACAGATACCCAAGAAATTCAGAGTATTATAACGTCATATTTCAAAAACTTACACTCTGTGAAATTTGACTACACAAATGAAATGGATGAATTCCTAAGCAAGCACAACTTACCGAAATTGAATCAGGAAGTTGTGAATTATTTAAATAGTCCTATAACATATGAGGAAATTGAAGAAGTAATCTCAAATCTTCCCACCAAGAAATGTTCTGGGCCAGATGGATTCAGCACAGAGTTCTACCAGACATTTAAGGAGCTAATAACACCAATACTCCTTAAACTGTTCCATCAAATAGCAAAGGAAGGAACACTACCAGATTCTTTCTACGAAGCTAATATCGTCTTATTCCCAAAACCTAATAAAGATACACTTAATAAAGAAAACTATAGGCCAATCTCATTGATGAACACAGATGCAAAGATTCTCAACAAAGTCTTAGCAAATCGGATTCAAAAACATATCAAAAAAGATCATTCATGAGGATCAAGTAGGCTTTATCCCAGGCACACAAGGTTGGTTCAACATATGCAAATTAATAACATAATCCACCACATAACCAGTCTAAAATCCAAGGCCATATGATACTCTTGATAGATGCAGAATAAGCTTTTGACAAGATCCTACAGTCTTTTATGATAAAAACCCTAGAGACAGTTGGAATGGAAGGAACCTTTGTCAATATAATAAAAGCTGTATACAACAAGCCCACAGCAAGGATTAAACTCAATGGGGAAAAACTAAAAGCATCCTTGTTTCAATCAGGAACTAGACAAGGCTGTCCACTTTCACCACTTCTCTTCAATATTGTATTTGAAGTCTTAGCTGGAGCCATAAGACAAGAAAGGGAGATAAAAGGGATTCAAATTGGTAAGGAAGAAGTCAAGTTATCTCTATTTGTTGATGACATAATTTTATACCTGAGTGATCCCAAAACCTCCACAAGGAAACACCTGGCGCTAATGCAAAAGTTCAGCAGGGTGGCAGGATACAAAATAAATGTACAAAAATCAGTGGCCTTCCTATATGCATAGAATGAAAGAAGTGAAAAAGCCCTGAAAGAAGCAATCCCATTTACTATAGCCCTTAAAAAAATGAAATACCTTGGTATAAACCTAACCAAGAAAGTAACTAACCTTTACAATGAAAAATTTATTTGGAGGTATCACCATACCAAACCTTAATCTATACTACAAATCCATAGTTATAAAAACAGCCTGGTACTGGCTCCAAAATAGACACACAGATCAATGGATAAGGGTTGAACACCCAGATATAAGCCCACACAATTACAGCCATTTGATCTTTGACAAAGGGGCCCAAAAAATCCAATGGAAAAAGAATAGCATCTTCAACAAATGCTGCTGGCAAAACTGGATCTCCATGTGAAGAGGATTAAAACTGGACCCATACTTGTCACCATGTAGAAGACTTAATTCCAAATGGATCAAGGACCTCAATATAAGGCCAGAGACTATAAAAACCTTAGTTGAAAGGGTAGGGAACTCCCTGGAGCTGATTGGACTAGGCCAACAATTCCTAATCAGAAATCCAATAGTGCAGTCAATACAACCAACACTCAACAGATGGGATCTTATGAAATTAAAGAGCTTCTGTTCAGATAAAGATATTATAACTCCAGCACAAAAGCAACCCACAGAATGGGAGCAAATCTTCACTAATCATATATCTGATAGACCTCTATTATTCAGAGCGCACTAAGAACTTAGAAAACTAAACACCAAGGAAACAAATGGCCCAATTAAAAAATGGGCCTTAGAACTTAAAAGAAACTTTACCAAGGACAAAATTAAAATGTCTAACAAATATCTTAAAAAATGTTCCACATCCTTAGCCATCAGGGAAACGCAAATCAAAACCTCCCTGAGATATCCTCTCACTCCTGTCAGGATGGCAAAAATCCACAATACAAACAACACCAAATGCTGGAGAGGATGTGGAATGAGGGGAACTCTACTACATTGCTGGTGAGAATGCAGGTTTATACAACCACTCTGGCGAGCAGTCTGGCAATTCTTAAAGAAGTTAAAGATTGAAATGCCATATGACCCAGCTATTCCACTTTTGTGAATAATCCCCCATACAGCAAGAATTCACCTTGATAGCATAAGCATGACCATGTTCAAAGTAGCACTGTTTACAATAGCAAAGTCATGGAATCAACCCAAATGTCCAACAGTTGACAAGTGGATAAGGAAAATATGGTACATTTATACAATGAAATACTACTCAGCCATCAAAAATGATGCAATTTGCCAGGAAACGGATGGAATTAGAAACAATTATATTGAGTGAAGTATCCCAGACAGAAAATTAAGCATCATATGTACTCCCTAATACGTGGATCCTAGTACCAAACCCACTTAGAGACACATTCAAAGATAAATCTCTGTAATACCTACAGTAATTGCAAAGATTAATAACAGGAGAGAAGGGGAAGGAGGGCCCTGCCAGAAACAAGGAGAGAGGGGATCATGCTACTGCAGAGATAATAGGCCACCATCAAGGACTGCAAGTAAGTAATGAGACATCTGGTTAAGCTCACAGACTGTTGCAACTGATGGGGTATGATCTTATCATAAAGGGAGGCCATACAGTCGGCAGATAGAAGGTAACCATTTTCCAATGGGAGACTGACCCACCCTTCACCACAGTCTCCACTGTTATTCCATCTACCTTTGAATCTATCCTTATAATAAGACTCTATTTTAACAGCTTTTTATCTCTGAGTAGGGGGTGACATCCAATACCCATCAGAATGGAACCAAGGGCATTGCAGGAACAGCAAAACTGAAAAAAAAATCAACAAACCATAATTCAGAACATCAGAGACTCTATATCAACCACCTGGAATCAAGCCTGCCTAATCTCTCCCCATCCTGAAGCTCAGGGAAATTTGTGGACGAGGGGGTGGTAAGATTGTAAGAGCACAAGGATGGAAGGGGTCATGATATGCTAAATACTCCACACAAGTTAGGGCTGAAGCAATTATAGTAGGACTCTGCATAATCTGCACAATGACCAACATATCATTGACCCCTCAAAATCTAGCATGGACAAAGGCACTAGGATCCTTAGAAGCAAGGGATTAACAGTCACAATAGTGTTCCTATACTTAAGGGGAACACAAGAAAGAATTCTAGGAAATGCCACTGAGTCCTCACACCTCATCAGAGAAGAGGACCCAGAGGAAAGTTAGATATACATATTAAAGGACGCTTCAGAGATGGGGGAAGGGGCACTGGTAGAAAGGGAGGTAGGGGGAAAGGAAGGGGAAAAGGTGGGAGGGAGGTTCAGGGAGAGGTGGAGAGAGAGAGGGGACAGGGGTACCTATTATGTTTGTATGAGAGGAAAAAAAAAGATCCAATAGCCCTTTATGATCAAAACCCTAGAGACAGTTGGAATCTAAGGAACCTTTATCAATGTAATAAGAGACAAAAAAATATTTTCTATTTGTAGTGATCTATATCTGAATCAAAAATTACCTTATCAGAGGATATATTGAAACATCAAATGGAGCATTTGCAAAGGCTCACTAATATAAACATCAGTTACAAGCTATTCAGGAAAAACTAAGGCTAGGTGTAAGTGTGTCACATTACTAAATGATAGGGATGATCCTGTGATTCTCTATCTGTCACAGTCTACTATAGCTGCTTGGAAGCAGGGTCAAAAGAGACCAGCAAACCTGTTGCTACTGCCAGCTCTATGGCTGACAAGGTCAACTGAGGTAAAAATGCCTGTCATGTTGCACCTATTGATATGTAATTCATGCCCCAGCAAGTGCTCAGTTACATACCATCATAGGCAACCTAGATGAAATTCATTGAGTCACTTATGCATAAAGGACAAGAAATAGGAGACTGTCAGGGAAGAAGTGTTGTAATGGCAAGAGGAGAGAGATTAAATTGTGAAAAAAATCATCAAGTCACATAATCATACACAAAACACTAAAAGAATAAAGAATAAATTAAAACAAAAAGGAAGAAATGTTTGTCATTGTGGTAATGAATTAAGAAAGGGAAATAAGATCATGTGGGATGGACCTCCTAAGCAATTCTTAGTGTGAGGAAGGAATGTAGGGAGTCCTTCCATGAGATATACCCCTGAGAGAGACTCAGAATGAGGGAACAAAATTCTTACCAAATTTTTTTCACATCTGCTGATGACTTGGTGTCTTATGTTAGAAATGCGATGCGGAATTTATCTTTCTCTATAATTTAATATGCAAACTCTCTTATGTTGATATGCAAACTCTTCTTTATGAATAAATTCAACTTTTTAAAAATTTATTTAGTTGTAGTTCTACAAACATATTGAGTATTAATTCCTGCTTCCCTCTCTCCCATTTCCTTCCCATCTCTCTCCCTTACCCTCATTGAACTATTCCACTCCCTCCCACCCTCTTGAATGATGAATGAAGTTAATTTTTAAAAGGGGGGAAAGAGTTATCACAGAACAGCTTGACAATTCATAATGCCTGTAGTTGAATCCAACTATTACAGAGTTGAATATACAAACAATTGCCCTAGTAGAATTCCATGCTCATCAACAATAGCAAGAGGTGGTATGATCCATACATAGGAAATTTTTTGTAATATTAAACTCATTATGGCATGGGATATAATTAAAACTTAGTTCTAAGATAGCTAAAGAACTAAGGTAAAAGGAAATATGACAGTATGTGTAAGGGATGGCAAGATGATATAAGTTCATTGGCCTCTGCTGTTATTTTACAATGACTTAGCATGATGTATTTTAAAAAGGAAACTAGATGGTAAAATCCTATTGCTGAATATATCAATCACACACTTTGGATGTAAAACAGAAAAATCATTTCGAGCTAACCTGGAAATTCCCTCCTTCCAGGCTACCTCTCAAAGTGTTGGGAGTTACTAAGCAAATTGCTAGAAGACAAACATGCCAATGGTCTTCTTTCCAGACCCTGAATGTGCGTGCCTGTGGAGGCAAAAAGGTGATATCAAGAATCGTTTTTGATTGCTCTACCTCCTTATTGCTTTGCTCTGGGGTTTTTCAGGCTGCATCTTCCAGTGCCAGTTCTGACCCAGTGGAACAGCAGTGGCATGACAGCTGTTGGGGCAACCAACTGCTTCCTCATCAGATTTGAGGCCTGCTCCCCAGGAAGGAATTCATGTCTCATACTTTAAATCTGTCCAAAAGTCCATGGCTGAGAGGTCATTCCTCAAGTGGTGTGGGACCTAATGTGGCTCCTTCTAAATATGTATGTTTACACCCATAGGTCTGTGCTGCTCTCAACTGTGATCAGAGCAACTTCTCTTCAGTGGGCAGTGGTTAAGGCAAAAACTCATGCTTGGCGGAAGTGCTGGGAATAAGTGAACATGAATTTTCAACTATACAAATGGAACATATCAATATGTATTTCAGCTTCTACCTTTCTAAGGCTCAAGTGCCTCAATGGAAGAGAGGAGCAGATAGGATGTAAAAGCCAGAGGATGGGGAGTAATGCTAAGAAATGCCATGGTTGGACAAACTTACAAATAGCTACTTGTATAATACCTGAACTCAGCCAACCAAAATCCCTCATGCATGGGGAAAGGCTCACAAACCCCTACTCTAACTGAGAAACTATTGGTAGTTATAGTTAAAAACTAACAAAATGTCTTTACTTTTGGAGTTTTAGCTACTAATAGATTGCTCATACTACAGTGGAAGACCCTACAACCAAATACATATAGGCAGCACTAAGTAGATTTAAGTTTTATTTTTATTTTTTTGCACAGGCACATGCATGCATGCTTGTGTGTGTGTGTGTGTGTGTGTGTGTGTGTGTGTGTGTGTGTGTCCGTGTGTGTAGAAGAGAAAATTGAATGTGTGTGGAGACAAAAAGGTGATATCAAGAATCATTTTTGATTGCTCCGCCTCCTTATTGCTTTGCTCTGGGTATTTTCAGGCCCCATCTTCCAGTGCCAGAATTGTATTCCACAACCATATTTACATGGGACATGAGGATCTGAACTCAGGTCTTTTGTCCATGAAGGAAAGATTTTAACCCCAGCACCATCTCTCCAACTACTCAATTGTTTATTTTTTTAAAGAGGTCATGATGTTAGGAGAGAGACATACTGTGGTCTTGGATAAGTGGGAGGAGAAAGGCAAGTAGATATGACAAAATACATTGTATGTACATATGTGAAGATTTCAAAGACAAAAATATTTTAAAATTTCCCATGATACAAATACTACAAAATTCTGTAGAGCAGAAATAAACCAACAATCTTTACATAATGCCTGTTTCATTTTATCTTATGCTGCTGATGTGAATGCAATGGCTAATCAATTTATAAGAACACAAGATCTTCTTCTTGCTTACCATTCTGGTTATAGTTTATCAGGATGGCAGGAGAGCTTATACCAACATTAGAATTCAAGGAAACTGACCACGCCATGTCCATATAAGAGCTGAGAGAGGGAGATGTTTTCTCACTTGTCAGTACTGAATCTCTATCCTATTCACCTGCTCATGAAAGGGTCCTACTCTGGTCCTATGGGCTGTGTTAACTTATGTCAATTAAATTGTGTTCAGAGATTTGCCTTAATTAAACAAGCTGTAGGGTGTACCCTAAGGCTCAGCCTTCAATTGTGAAGTTAGCATCTGTGACTAACTGCTATAGTCGCCTTGAAACTAGGCCCTATAAAAATCTCTGATAGTTAATAAGATACATCTATGTCACACGTCTGAAATAACCAATCCTTTACAATGATATCAAGTCACTACCCAAATTTTCCCGATGCTGTGTACATTATAAAACATGGTTTTTATTAAGACATAATGGAAAATGATTGTGTAATTTTTCTGATGTGGGAATGATGTGCCAAGTATCCTTTTATCTACCCCAGCTCCAACTCTGTGTGTTACAAAGGATTTGCAGATCAGAAAGTGGGATACAATAAAATCATAGTTATTATGGATAATAATCTCCACCATGGGAAAGTATTTTGAAAGGCAAATTTAAAAACACAAATGACTTCAAATTACTTTCATAAGGAACGTTTTAATAAAAAGATGAATTTGCCCTTAAAATATTAAACATGCCTCCATGAACACACATCTTTTAAGAAGTTGAAATAATTACAGATGTTGGAGTTGAAAGAGGTGGTAAAAAATATCAGACTTAGCAAAAAGAATGGTTGCAGTTAGCAGGTTATATATAAAAAATTCTTTCTGAATATTTAATGATTAAAATCCTGGTAGTCGAATGGTGTAGGATGTGCATTATTTACAGAAATAACCTCTAAAATGAAACATGAAAATTACTAAACTTTGAGATAAATATGCATCCAACAGCTCTTGATGGAGACTAAAAGGTGAAACTGTGAAGGAAAAGATTATGGTTCTATCTGTTGCTGTGAGACAATATTCAGACACTACTTAAGGAAAGAAAAAGAGGTTTATTTAGCTTATGGTTCCAGAGGAGTGATGTAATCTGTTATGCTGGGAATTCCACAGAAAAAAAGCATGGCGAGGCAGAGGCAGAAAGAGCAAGAGCAAAGTTTAAACAGGAGCAGGGCTAGGTATGCCACCAGACCTCAAACCCACCCATCTTTGTGACTTGCCTTCCTCCAGCAAAGGACTATGCCTCAAGGAGTACAGACCTTCCCAACCATTAACAGAAACTAAGGATTCAACTTGCCAGGCCACCTCACATTCAAACCATAACACAAGGTACGTTGTTTCCCTTTGGGATGGATATGCACAAAAGACAGAATGGAAGTCAATTGTATTTTTAAACATGTTAGAAACAAACTTTCTAGCAAATTGTCAATAGCATGTCCTGAGGAAGGTACAGATAGGAATTCTATTGTCACCAAATCTGAAGACATGGACTCCAGGCTTCCTAGAAAAACAGTGTAAGTATTGAAACACTGCAGTGGCAACCGCAAAGTTCTGTGATCCTGTGGTGAACCCACTGCCAAGGTCATGGGATTTAAAGCCATCTAGGACACGTAGCTCTGAGTATGTCTGTGAGGGTACTCCCCGAGTGCCACATTCAGAATGAATGTGGGCAGCGTCACTCCCTGGGTGGGTTCTCAGGATGAATAAAAAGGAGGAAAAATGGCTGGGGTACCAGCATTTATCTCTCTCTGCCTCCTGACTGCAGACATAGATGCCATGCAATTATATACATTGCACTGTGACTTAAACCCTTCTCTCTTTAAAAAAAAAAAAGAAATGTGAAAAACAACTAATATAAAATCAAATAAAGTTCCTTTTGTATATCTAAGTCATGAGACCAAATAAGTCATTTATACAAAATCAGGTTAAAGGATACCTGGAGAAAGCCAGATGACTAGTCTAGACAAAAATGACTATCTCCGCCTCAGTGAGAGACACACCCTCAGAGCACATTCGCAGTGGATCCTTTCTCATTTTTTTTTAAATCAGCATTTCAGCAGGTAAAGTGAAAAGAGTGAAATAGCTGTACTCTAGAAACTACACATTGATAAAGTAAATCAAAGAAGACACAAATAAATGAGGGACAACCTGTGAATAGACTGGAAGAATGAAGCTTACAAAAATATTGAGACTCTCCAAAGACATGTGTTCAAGGGGTTTCTATCACAAAGCACATTAACTCTCTTTTTTTCTTCTTTTATTTTTTTCCCCAATCATACAAGCTCAATAGGTACCCTGGTCCTCTCCCTCCCTCCACTCCTCCCCAGTCCCCTCTTGCTTTTTACCCCCCTTTTTCCCTTCCTTTCACCTCCTCCCTCCCCTTTTCCCAGTGCCTCCCCCTTCTCTCCTCCCATTCCCTGGAGCATTCTTTTGTGTGATTGCCAGATTTCAATCACAAAGCACATGAGCTTTCTATGGAAATAAATCCCAAATGAAACCACAAATATCTCTGATTAGCAAATGCAATCTTAAGAAAAAATAAAAAGTTACACTTCTGGATTTTCATAATATACTAATCAAAGCAGCATTTACTGACATGAAGGCAGACAGATCAATGGAATAGCATCTATTGACATGGAGGCCCCTCCAGCAGAATATAGCATCTACTCACATAAAGACAGACACCTACATCAATAAAACAGAATAGAAGGCCCAGAACTACATCTTGGAATTTATGGCCTATTTTTTTTACAATGGTATTGTCATAGTTAGGCATCACTTGATAGTCGAGGGCTTGAGCTCTGGGCACATTTGTAGAGAATTGGTAGTTAAGCCCAGAGCAAACCTGCAAGAGATTATCTAGCTGATGTGGAAGGCTCAGCCCATGGTGGGTGGGACTAGGCCCTGGAATAAAATACATGAAACTGATTGAGAAAGTTGGCATCCTTGGCCAGACATGTAGAGATGGTGTGGCCAGTTCTCTTGGCCCTGGTGTTGGTGCGTGCTCTCCTGTCAAGCTGGACTGAGAACTGTAACTGGTCAATCATAACAGAAAATAAACCCCTTGTTCCTTAAGCTGTTCGATGGTGATTTATCAACAACTATGCAGGTGAACAGCTATAGATACTAAGGCAGCATATAAGCAGGAGAGCATATCACCAACAAGAGATCTCAAAATCCCTAAGAAATTAACAAAAAGAAAAAACAGTCACATTTAAAAATTGCAGAAATTCTGACTAAGTCCTCTCAAACAAGTCACACAATGGGCAGCAGGGATATGAAAGGATTTTCGACATAGCTAATCTTGAGGGAAAATTCCCCACAACCACCATAACTGTCACTCACGCACTTGGCAGTTATCAACCAGAACCACAGATGATAATCAAAACATATAGGAAAGAAAACTTTCAGACACTGTTGATAGCAATAAAAATCAGTCAAGTGTTTATAGAAAACAGCATAGAGGACCCTTAAAAGCTTTAAGATGGACTTATGTTTGGTCCAGAAATTCACTACTGAGTCTGACAGCTAAAGCAAATGAAATGAGCATGTTTCAGAAATATTTGAACTCCTGTGTTCATATCACATAATTCACAAGAGCTAAGACATGGAATGAAACAAGTATCTATAAGTCTATATAAATATGTAGATGAATGAGAAGAAAGGCAGGAATACACTATGTAAAATATAAGAAGTTATATAGATGTTTAAGAAAAAGGCATGGAATATACTATGTAAAATATCAGAAGTAATCTATATCATTTAAATATCATATGGATAAACATGCCTTTGATCAAGGCACTCAAATATCATTTGTAAGCTTTTAGTTCTGATTGACCAATGAGTGGTCAAGAAAACACAGAGACCGCTTATAATGCATGATGCTCCATTGGAAGCCTGCATCCACCAGCACATCAACAGCAGCATGATATTTTATCTGCACCACAGACTGTTATCAGTTCTCTAGTCTTCTCATTAGTGAGTGTAATGTGCTTAGGAATCCAGGCAGGGGACTAAGATACATTAGGTATAAGTTTTCTCCAAATAGTGTTACTTTGACTATTGTTGACTAAGTCTTGGGGCAGAATGTTCCTACATTTAATGACCCCTTTTTACTATGAATAAGTGAAGAAAACATGAGTTAGATTTTAATGTAATTCACCTAACAATTTTATATTCAGTACATGGCACATGTGAGTCCTTCCAAAAAAAATGAGCATGACAGTGACACTGAGAGGAAGCAATATCATGACATTATAGAAAATATAGAACTAGAACTAAGAAACTGTTCTGTGCAGCAAAACTCACATGAAATAAAGCAGACATTTACCAAAAAAGTTAATTATGAACTCATGCAATAATTAAATGTGTATATATTATTAATGCTATTTATAATGTATTTAGCTGTGTATACATATATTTAACTATAAACATATTCAACCAAAAAACTATGTATACACACACACACACACACACACACACACACACACATACATACACACACAATATATGGTATATGTATATAGTTCCTTAGTTAAATAAAGCTTCAAAATGTATCAAATAGAACTGTGAAAAGAATGGCAAACCCATAGCTGTTAAAAAATGCTTCTCATGGGGAAGTTTGACATTCACATTAAAGGATGCTCCAGGGATTGGGGGGGAAAAGAGGGGCACTGGGAGAAAGGGAGGGAGGGAGGGAGGTGAAAGGAAGGGGAAAAGGCAGGAGAGAGCAAGGGAATCCGGAGAGGGGTGCAGGGAGGGAGGAGACCGTGGTACTTATTAAGTTTGTATGAGTGGAAAAAAAATTTTTTTAAATGCTTCTCATGGATTATGCTCAACAATCATGTAATAAAATAAAAAGTCACTAACAGAGTGGCATCCAAATTCTTGATGAATTCAGACATTGAAATTCACTATATTTAGGTTACAAGATAAGTGAAAAGTAAATTTCCAGAGAATTTGTAATTAAGGTTAACAAAAGTATCTACGTATTTGTGATATCATAGTACTGAAAGGGAAATTCGTTATTTTAAGTGCATTGATTGTAGAATAAGAATGGTTTGAAAAACGTGAACTGACAATCCAAGCTAAAATATTAAGAACAGAACATGCAAATAAAATAGAAAAAATAATAATGATTAGGCAGCAATGAATGAGAAATACATTTAATTATTTCACTTATGTATTTGAGAGAGAAAAATGACAAGAGATAGAGGTAGAAGGTAGAAGAGAGAGAAAGAGAGAGAAAGGCACAAATAAGCCACAGCACATGGATGGAGGTAAGAAGACCACTTTTGGGAGCTGGTTTTCTCATTCTTCTTTTTCCTTTTCTACCATGTGAGTTAAGGAGATCCAATTCAGATCACCAACTTCCTCCCTCCCTTCCTCCCTTCCTTCCTCCCTCCCTCTGTCCCTCCTCCTTCTCCTCTCTCTCCCCCCTCTCTACCTTCCTTCCTTTGTTTTTTTTTTCTTTTATGCATGTTCAGGGTACATGAGTGCATGTTTGCATGTGATCAGGCACACATGTTCAGGTGGATGTACAAGAGTGTGCTTGAGTGTATATGCCTCTGCATCTTATTATTGTTAACCATAACATGACATTAGGGCTAGTTGGACTAGCTAGCTTGTTCTGAGGATTCCCAGGCTCCTGAATCAAGATAGACTGACACAACTGCTCAGCATTTTTATGTGGGATCTGGGAATCCAAACTCAGGTTCCTTTGTATCTCCAGGCATGTCACCAAGTTTGTGGGCATGTAAGTGCCTTTGTCCACTGAACCATCTCACTGATCTCTTCTTCTCTTCTCTCTCCTTTTCTTTTTCCTTCCTTCCTTCCTTCCTTCCTTCCTTCCTTCCTTCCTTCCTTCCTTCCTTCCTTCCTTTCTTTCTTTCTTTCCTTCTTTCTTTCTTTCTTTCTCTCCTTTGTGAATTCTTTTTAGAGTTTTCTTAAGTAGGTGAGGCTGATCTTTGAACCTATCTGGGCTTTTTCAGAGTTGGGATCAAACGCATGTTCTGCCTCTTGCCTGATTTATAAACTGACTCATTGATAAAATAAATAAAATAAAAAATTCCTAAATGTGCCTAAGAAAAAAGAAAACATAAACATCAGTGAGGCAAAAGCAAAATAAAACAGGCATTCTAGATCCAATAAGACATTATTTCCTAGATATTAAATAAACTAAGAACCTAAATTAAATATGTATTCATATATACAATATGTGTGAAAAATGGGGAATTTTAGTGTATGTGCCTTGGAGGCTCAAGGGTAACGTCAGGAATCATCCCAGATTGCTCTACCTCCATATTACTTTGCTGTGGGGTTTCTCAGACTCTACCTTCCAAGGCCAAAATTGTAAGCTGCCTCCATTTCTACCTGGCATTTTCACTCAGATCCTTTTGCTTGTAAAGCAAAAACTTTGTCTCCTGAGCCATCTCTCCACTCCTAAAATATGTAGTTTTCTAGAGTAGAACAAATTATCAAAATATTCCAAAGAATGAAAACACCTGAATTGACCAACAAATTTTAAAATGACTTCAAAATAATAAATCTATCATAAATCATAAATCCCACAATCTACAACAGTGGTACAATGCCAAGTCCACTTCACGAAAATTCTAGAACATTCAAAGTATTGTTAATCCTTGACTTTTTAAATTTCTTCTGACAAACAGTAGGATGCTGCAAGTTATACCAGTTATTTTATGAGCCTCGTAGAATTCCCATGCATAAGCTAAACCTAGATGTCATGAAAATATGGCTAACTAGTCCCATTTCTAAATGTAAAACATTATTTATTTCTTTAATCTCTCAATATAATATAAAAACTAGAAGCAAATGTGTTCAAAGGCAGACCAGATAAAACCCATTGAGCCACACATGCAAAAAGACTTGAAAATAGTAGGGATTCTGGCAAGGGAGAAGAATTGTAAGGGTTACAGAAGTGTGGACAGGATTGAGAATTAAGATGTGAAAATATCATAAATTTACTATATTCATGTATATAACACTAAAATTTTTTTAAAACTGTGAATTAAAAAGGAGTATGCAGAAATAGTACTCCCAAACTCAGCCTTTCCTCCCATCTCCATCTCGAACTCCCTTGTTTCCTCTTTCTCACACCTTATGTCTGAAATCATGGCGTAGATCCATTTTCAAGAGGAGGGGGAATTTCACAGATAGGGAAAGATGAGGGACCATCACTTGGAAGCAAGAGGGTCATTACAATGATACAAGACATGCACAATGAGAGACAGTGAGGAGTGACTCTTGGATTTGACTCACTGTGATCTATACCTTGTGACTCATCACAGATAAGGCCAAGGAAGATATGTCAAACATAAAATTCAAGGTCACGGAGAGTTCCACAGATGTGAGCCTTGGAAAAGGTACCCAGGGAAACAGATAGGAGGCAGAAACTAGATTCTATCCCAAGAAATGGGAGAAATGATAAGATTTTGGGGTTGCAACCAGGATGGCAACTTGTGATTACACACCACGGTAACATGACCTAGTAACTTCACTGGATCCCCCAGGACACATAAGACGGAGATGACTTAGTTTTTGTAGGAGTTAAATTTGTCTGAATTTGTGTAAGTCCAGGAAAACCAGATCAGGCAAGCAGAAATGCAAAGATATATGCCACTCCCCACGCGCACATGCACAGAACATGTGGTGGGATAAGAAGCAAGAGTTGTTCTTGATGTATGGAAGGAAGTGGAGGCAGGGTGAAATACAGCTCATTTTATGAGTTGGGAAGAATAAGCCTGGGGTCCATTCAAGAATGGCTTTGTTTTAATGAATAAACACACAAATAAATAAATGGAACAATCTGTTGAGACTAAGCTTTTCTTTGTGGGCCATCTGGTTCATATCAATTAGCACACACTTATTTTATTTGATCTTTAAATAGGCATTCTGGCAAAAAAACTCCTACTATAATGATAATGTGAAACTGTTACAGCACTTACATAGATACCATGAAGAACTTAAAAGAGAGAAAAATGTAACATATCTTACTTGCAGATAGAACACAAATCAATTTTATTATGTGCATATACAACATATGTATCTATGACATGTAATACCTATACAAATACAAATATTTGAAATACATATGAAATGAATATTCACGTATAAATAAATGTTCATCTGTGTTGACCAAAGTGGTGTCATGGAAAAGTCAGGGAAATAAAATCATCCATCTGTCTCAAAAAACTCTCTGATTTAGGTCAAATTTCAAGGGCATCTTCTGTTGTAAGATATTCCTTGAAGGAACTGATTGCATTTACAAAATGTACATTTAATGACATCTTTCATTAATCATTCAATCACATAATGTGGACTTTTAAAATTTTTTTATTTATTATTTATTCAATTGTGCGTGTATGCGCATGTGCGCATGTGTGTATGTATGTGTGTGTGTGTATGTGTGTGTGTGTAGAACCATGGACGAGTTCGGGAACCACCATGGACGCCTCCACTTCCTCCTTGTTTACTCTGCCCCGGGATTCACAGGCTCCATCCTACCAGGACCAAAAACGCCGGCCAACCCCACTTCTGCCCAGCATCTATACGTGGGGTCTAGGATCCGAACTCAGGACCTTCTGCCTGCAAGGCAGAGGCTTAACCCCTGAGCCACCTCTCCAGCTCCCTGGACCTCTTTTTAAGTGTGTGTATGTGTGTGTAGGTGTATGTGAGCCAGACACATGTGTGGAGGTCAAAGAACCACTCTCTCTTTCTACCTTTATGTGGTTTTCAGTTAGGTATAGACATCAACTTGACAATTAAAGGACTAAGTTTTTGGTTACACCTATGAAAAGTTATTTAAGTAATTCAAGCCTGAGGGAAATTATCTAATTTATGTGGAAAGATCCATTCCATAGTGGGTGGGACAATTGCCTGGGCATAGTGGGTGGGACAATTGCCAGTGAGAGCTGGTTGAGTATTCAGGCATACCTTGGCAACAGGCACTCTGGCATTTGTATGGCTGTGTGAACAGTTTGCTCAATTTTGATATTGGTACAAATGCTCCTGCCATGTGATGAACTATAACTGAGAATCAAAAACAAGAATGAACCTTTCATTCCTCTATGTTGTTTGGCCATGTATTTTTCAGCAACATGAAGAGAAACAAATACATGTATTCCAAGGATTGACCTCAGATTACCAGGCAGGTGAAGCAAGTGCCTTTATGTGCCCAGTCATCTTGCTGGCCCCATTTTCATTAATTGCTTTACATAATAACCCTCAAGTCTTGTTCACTTCAGATACAAAATGAAAGTCTTTAAAACGTCTTTCGAAACTTTGTAAATAATGGGACCAAAAGTGGCTATACTTTCAAACTACTCATTCTCATAGAAGTGATGATATCTTCTCATTCTCATTCTTTCAAGTGTATCCATAGTTAAAACTCACTGAGTTAGCAACTGCTTACTCATATCTGCCTAGCCTTACACTGTCATCTGTCAAGAGTTGAACTGATTTTTAAATAAATGGACAGACATAATGGCTATAATATAATAAGAATACATTAAGGAAAATGTGCTATGAATTGCTAGTTGGAAGTTAGCTTCATATAATTCGAAGAGTTCAGAATACAGTACATTGTCATTTGTATAGAATTGCGTTAAGTGGATATATCAATTAATTTGGAATTATTCTGTTTAGTGTTACTATCAAACCTCCAATCACCATACTATAATAAAATACATCAAGACTACAATTCTACTGAAGATAATTTAATAGTATTTTGTATTTCAGAAGGAAATTCAGAATCACAGTTTCCCAGGATAATCATGAAGCTAGTTGTTTTTTTATTAATATACATGCATTAATACAAAAAACTGAGTTCCATTTACACAGCATGTTTAACGTATCCAGGAATTATTCCTTGCTCAGAAGAATATGTATTTTTTCATATTTGCTCACAGCCACATAGGAAATACTTATGTACTCCTGAGTGCATGAATGCTGCAACATGCAGAGTCCAACAGTGAATTATAGTCTCAATGTTGAAACACCAATGAGTATAAATGCATTGCAAGAATATTGTAACTTGTGATTTATTGTTCCTTCTACTATAGCTACTTAATTTATACTCTACAGTGATATCAATCATTGTAGAGCAAACATATTTAAAGAACAGAATTAATAAACAGCTTCTGTCAGATTGTCCATGTACTTTGAGCCTAGCATTCCTTGTTTCAATAGGAATTTTGAAAAAGTCATTAGTAGTATCAATGTTAGAAATGGCATGGGAATGTTACTATGAAATGACACAAGACAACTCAGTTCAATTGCGGTGAGCTGAGGACTCATCAGTGTGTGTTACATATAATAACACATATCTCAAATAACTCTGTGAGCTGTCATTGTAGCCTGTCTTTTCTGGGCAGAAACTGGGAGAGAGATGGTCACAGATGCTAAATAGTGCACCAGGATTTTAACAATTTGTATGTGGGACTGTAGCCTCGACTGCTTGCACAACTATTTCATTTTAAAATAAAAGAGACACTAAAAGAGACACACTTATATACTAGTGTAGATAATTCTTACATTATTATTTCTCTTTAAAAATAGAGTTGGTGAAAGGATGTGGGAAGGCCACGAGGAGCACATGGCAGACTGTGCCCAGTTACCAGCATTCCCAGCCTCCTGCCACCCTCTGTGCTAGTATGTGGTACTGGATATTTGTATGAGCTGATCTAAAATTTTGAAACTTTCTAAGATGCCAGTGGCAACTGGAAATGGGTGCTTTTCAAATGAAAGAGCTTTTGAGCCTGTGCATAAATGAAGAGAAAAAGAGCAGCTGTGTTTAGAAAGAAGCTTTCTAATAGACCACAGCAGAGTTAGGAGGTTATTCCCTCTTCAGGCGTCCCATATAATATGCTCTGTTAATAAGAACAGGCTCTTTCTCCATCTGAAGGCTCAGCAAACCTTGCAGAATAGAGGGTGTTATGACTGTAAGAGCCTAAAGATAGGAAGGGCCACCATTAGACATGACACTGCACTCAAGACAGTTGCTGCAGCCTGGAATTCACTGCAATGACACTTGACCTTATCAGACCTGTGCAATAGCTGACATATCAACATGTATCCATAGACTAGCATGGATTGCAGGAGAAATAATTTTATATAACAGGATCCTTAGGGGAGAGTGATCAGCCGAGTGTAGGGGAATACCCATATCAGTGGTACCCACATCAGTAGTCTATCCGAAGAAGGGCCTCTTGGTCCGCTACAGAGGTTTGAACCCCCACTAGAGCAGATGATCCAGAGGCAACTCTGGGACCCATATAAGATGACGGATAGGAGGGTAGAAGAAAGCAGGTTGAATCCACAAAGGAAGGGAAGGGGTGAGAGAGGAAGGGAAGGGAAACAGGAAAGGAGGGGGGAATGAGGATGGCAAGGATACCTACCCATTGAGCTCGTATAGCTAGGAAAAATTTAAAAAATAAGCTCAGACTCATCTCTGCAGCTGACAAGCCAGTAGATTCTGACTTGAACATATGGAAAATGCTGGAGTTCCTTGTTCAAGCAAGCAGATAGGGGTGCATCAGTGACAGGCTTATGTTTTTGGAGGAAAATGTCCAGAAATCCTATGACATGAGGTTTCCATCTTTAAAAAAGAAAAAGCAGAGAATTACTAACCCAGAATGCCAGTTTGCACCTGCTATTTACAACTCTGACATAAAGGAAGGTCCCCTGAGAACACATTAATATACTGAGCTCAGCGTGTCAAAAGTTTAAGGTAATTTGCTTGTTCATCTTTACTAGTTCACAAAAGGTGTTTCTGTTCACATCAGTGGCACAGGGTGAGTCAACTGTAATTGATCAATAAAATCTCCACTCCGGGGTAATGGGCAGAGAACATGGAGTTCCATGGCTGGCTTGGTAAGACATTAGGGACACTGCTCTCCTGTGAGCCACCTTGTTCCCAAGAATTAATTAAATTTCAGTTGCTTCCAGCTGAAAACCAGGCTTTACTGAAAATGGTTGCAAGTTACAGGATTAAAATCACATGTGGGTCTTAGTTAAGAAATACACATTGGTTAAAGTACAGTACGTCATCAGCTAAGGAAACTCGATTCCTGCTTGGAATTTCCTGGACCATGTTAACTAGAAAATAAAATCCAAGTGGCACTTTAAGATGTATTTATTAAAATGTTTCTGAATTTTGCAATTCATAACACTTCTTTTAATTAACTTAGAGATTCATTATTCTATAATCCATTATCAAATTGTCTTTAGTCATATTCAAATGATTTTGAGTTCTTTTTTAGATAAATAACTTTGATCCATCTCTTTTGCTAATATATTTACATTTTGAATTATACATGGTGACTTAGATATTTAGCATTTTTTTCTTCACACAATCCTGACTTACATATCATTCTGTTTTGGGGAAAGCTCATTTTATTCATCTTTATAGTTTTTGGTTAGCACATATGCTTAGTTATGTACACAATAAACATTATTGAATTACAAAATAATTTGAGAGTGTAATATGTAAAATCTGAGAAACTTAAGGGAGCCAATTGCCTTTGTTATAATAAGGGAAAACTGACTAGCACAGAATTTCATTTCACTAGCCTTTCATTATTTTTCTGGTTAAAGCACAGTAAAATTATATATGTATATGTGGAATGTATCTGTAGAGAAAGTGTTAAGTTTATTAAAATATAAAGGATCTAGTTAATGAAAACATGCACTAAGTCTATCTAACCTTAAAATGACTTTCATATTTTATATTAGTATTAATTTGCCAAATATCTCACAAATATTCTTATTCCTGTGATGTGGCCAAAGTAATCCTTTACAAGCTTAATACTAGCTTCATTTTAAAATAAAGAAAGCTAGTGCATGATAAATTGGTATACTGCACAAATATGCAATTAATTTGAAAATATAACATGATTATACCCTTCTAGAGTAGAGAAATATATTCAGCATAAACATATTAAATAAAGTGACAAATCATTTGTCATGTTAGCCCTGGCGACTTAGATTTTACATGTGCTATGCACACAAGCCTAAATTCATCAGCAATATTAAGATGTTTTCACAGAAGTTTAATTCATAGTGTCACACACCCAGTAAAGAATATTTTAACTTCATTATTCACTAGGGATGAGATGATACGACTGAAAAGCACTTAATGATAAATGAAATGCATATTACTTACCAGGACTGTCCAAAGACCCTTGACATCTAAAACTGGTCCAGTTCAAAGAAATAGCAGAACATTAACAACTTCCCCAAAATTTAAGGTGATTCCTGAACTTAGTGCACAGTCAAGGCTGAATGTGGGAGAAAATCATTACAATAAATTTAGATGGATTTTTAAAAAGAAGTGCAGAAGTGGTAGGAAAATAATTCCGAGATAAATGAGTATTTAATAGCATATTTATATGAGAATGCTTTGCTTGGTTCTCTGGGCAGCACAAGATGCTAAAGATATCTGCACAGGAGAAAGGCATAATCACTTTATGTTAAGGAAGGTAATGTTACAGAGGAGGAACAGGGTCCTAGATTGGAACCTGAGTAAGAATAACAGGGAACAGAGGCAACTGACAAACTAAATTTTAGGTACATATCACATTATATCAGGATTCATTTCCTGATGCTAGTACATTATTTCAGCATTATTGTAAAAGAAATGATCCTTGTATTTTAGAAACATGCAATAAAGTTGTACAGGTAAAAGGACATAATATCTGCTCCTTTATATTATAGTTTCAGAGGCAGAATATTATGCACACACAGTAATGGGAGAAAAGTTAAACATGTTTGAAAAAACCAGTAATATTTATAGAATGTACATCAAGGTTGCACAAGAATTATTCTGTGTTTTCAACTTCTTTGGAAATCTGGAGCAATGTCAAGAGAAGTTTCTAAGAGATAAATGTCAGCAACATTGATAACTAAAACTGGCGATTACTGTGGGCTTAGTATATTGCATAGTAAAACATTACCATCTTTTGGGAGAAATCTAAGTAAAGGTACCACGAATTCAAATGTATACATTTCACAGTTCACTTTTCTATCTGTCTTACACACAAAAAATTCCACATCCACCCACTATATTTAATATTTTTTATATTAGAAAGAAAGCAAACTACATTTTCCTTGAAAAGATGTTAAAGGCACACTTATCCTAGGAATAATTCTATATCACTTCCAAGTTAGATAAGGTCTACAATGTCAATTGGCTCATAGGGGACGGAACTTAGAGTTATGAGCATCTCTTTCATCCTCACCTTAAAAGAGCAATTCTAACACATATAAATATAAAAGAGAAAAATCCAACCGTGTGAGGTCCCATTTATGAGATATACCACTATACTGCATTAATTTTTGTATTTATATTGGAAATACCCAAGACTGAATGGAGAAACCGTCACACTGAAACCTAGAGAGAGCTCAAACAGAAAAGGCAATGACAGAAAACTTAAGAGCCTATTGCAAATGTAACAAATTTAGCTCAAAAATAAATAGTTTTCATTAACTAGATTGGAGTGAAGTTTTGGCTGAGGACACAGTCTGAATTAGAAGGCTGCTGGATTGTACTACATCAAAGAAATCTATTCACATTATTTTCAGCCAAAATATTTCTATATAAGACTTACTTTCAGCCCTAATATTATTGCAACTTTCAAAATAAGAAATATAAGCAAATACACTAACTATAGAAAAAATTTGAAGTGTTTTGTGTTTGATACATGGTTCCCTTCAACTGACCTGTTAAACATGGTGAAATTCTGAAATTCAGCAGTTTGCTTGCAATGTTTCACAATGCTTCAGATGAGCATGTGTTTATAACTAAAAAGTGCTTAAAGACTAGAGGACTAGATTATATCCCATTAAAATAATTTTGTGACCATAGAGGAACTTTGTAAAAATCTTCAATGAACTGAAAATGGTAATTTGCATAAATAATACTTTAGTACATTGTATTATGAATTGGCCATGCAAAATTTCAGCTAGAAACAAAAACTCTAAATAATGCGCAATGCTGTTTTGGTTTTATGTGAGTTTTTGTAGCTCTAATTTTGTCTGTGGCAGAAATATAAAAGAATGAAAGATGTGACATTTTTAGGAATGGGGGTCTCACAAAATGAGACATTTTCTGCTTATTTTCATGCTGGAAGAAGGTCAAAGTAAGTCTCTACTATGCAGAATTTTAGCAACTAAGAAAACACAAGGAGAATCAAAGCCTAATATGAACTAAGATATTAAATATCTTAAATATTAAGATATATAATATCACTGTTTTCTAATGTATCCAAAATGTTCAAATAAGGATTAAACTGATTCAGAAAACATTTTAATTTACCTGAAATATTTAAAAATTTTAACAAAACAAAGAAGCCAAGTCCTTTAATGATTATGATTTCTCCAATTTGTGCTACTTATAATAATTGCTTTTAGATTCCTAAAAGTGACATGAAATCAGATATTACTATTCCATTAAGATCAAAAATATCTGCAATTCTTTTTAATACATAATGCTTTGTGGACTGTGTCAACAAATGAAAATATATCCAGGTTTTTTGATGGACTAAATAATTTTTTATTCAAAATATTTAATTAATACATCTCTCCTTTATTTGTCTGTTTTATCAGAAGTCAGAATTCAGTATGCATTTTAGTCCATATTTCTCTTTGTTTCAAAAATTCTTATGGCACTTTATTGTGTGGCATTTGACAACACAAGCAAACTGTAAGACTAGATGATTTTTAGAAATTTATAATTCTTTAATTTTATTTCTCCACAGAACCTGAATAATTATTACTTATATACTTCTACCTATAAATTTAAATAATATGTAATACAATTTTGCTTAATCTGTGATAATACCATCTAAAATTATGTAAGAACAAGATGACTTTCTTTGAAAGTTACAAGAAGGAAATTTAAGATTCTACATACATTATAATGGTGACCATAACAGAAGTCAGCGTGCACATCAGTGTTTAATTGAGACTATCTGAAGTTTGGCAGTTTATACTAGCTGAAGAGCATATTATGGATACTATGAAGTATGCTTATTCATTGATTCCTAAAGCCATATCTTTATGATACATACACACATTATTATTGGTGCACAGACGTTACAGGATCATGCTGCCATTCAAAAGTAAGGTGCTGTGTTTGACTGTAATTAAGTGGCATCCAAGATGCAATATACTGTTACTAGATACAACAGTGCCACAGATCAGCAATTAAGAATTGCGTTGGCCACAATGGAATGGCGTTTTATACAAACATAAAAGATTCACTATAAATATATAGACCAGTATATAACATTGAAGAACAAGAAGCAGAAAGGAAACAGTGCTCTGGCATAGAGGTCGATGCGCTTAGCTGCTGTGGGAATGACTGGCTTGGCGGGCGGAGGCTTCTTGTTGTTTTTTGCCTGCGACTTCCCAAGTCCATTGTTGACTTCAATGGGTTTTCCATAGCAGTCATAATTGGATAACTCAAAATCTCGTGGTAAGCTTCCAACAATGCTGAAGTCATTTGATCTCAGATCAGACTTAGAAGTACAAACCTTTTTGCATCTAGTCTCACCAACCTGAAGATAAAAATCAAAGACAATGCTTTTGAAATGTTTCTTTTTATAAAACATATTCTTTTTTTTCCAAGAATATTTTTAAAATCAAGTTTCCACAAGAGAGAATTAGTTTGTAGACCAAGAACTAATATGGATAACAGTCAACTGATTAAAATATCAGATTACATAAACATTTAGGGAACAGGATCATTTTGCCCAGATAACAAGTCTTGTATCTTAGGGGGAAAAATTAAGAAATCAAAGCTTGAAACCATATTTATTTTAGGTACTAACCGGCTCAAGTGAGTTTTCTCAATTTCAATAGCAGGAAATAAATACCTGTCATTGTTTCATTGGTCATGGAACTATGACAGAGAAAAATGCTACTACATGTATGAATTAAAGAAATCTGACACCTCTATCTTTGGTATCCTGTTCCCAAATAGGACTGCTCATCAAAGAAAGGAATTTATATTGGAATGAGACTGCCTGCCTATAAATGCCTGCCTGTCTAAAAAAGATTCAGATTACTTAAATTTATAATCATATCAGTATTAAGACAAATACTTCAATATTAAAATTATAACATAAAAAGCTTCAGAGTGATCATTATATTTTTTTAGCCACTTAAGGCCTCCATCAATTACTGCAAGTAAGTAATGAGACATCTGGTTAAGTTCACAGACTTTCATTCCTGATCATTTACAACTGAGGGGGTATGATCTCACCAAAAAGGGAGGGCATATAGTCTGGCAGATAAAAAGTAACCATTTTGCAAATGGGTGATTGACCCCTCCCTCACTGTAGTTTCCTATACTTATTACATCTACCTTTGAATATACTCTTATAACAAGACTCTACTTTACAGCTTTTTATCTCTGGCCAGAGGGTGACATCCAATACCCATCAGGATGGAGTGAAGGTTATTGCAGGAGCAGCAAAACTGCAAAAGAAAATCAACAAACCATAATCCAGAACTTCAGAGACTCTATATCAACCACCTAGAACAAGGCCAGCCTAATCTCTCCCCATCCAGAAGCTCAGGGAAATTTGCAGAAGAGGGGGCGGTAGATTGTAAGAGCACAAGGATGGGAGGAGCAATGATTTGCAAGATACTCCACACAAGTTAGGGCTGAAGCAATCATAATTGGATTTTGCATGCCCTGCGCAATGTCCAACACACTATTGACCTCACAAAGCCTAGCATTTGCTAAAGGCACCAAGATCCTGGGAGGCAAAGGATTGACAGCCACAGTAGTGTTCCTATGCTTAAGGGGAACACAGGAAAGGGTTCAGGGAAATGCCACTGGGTCCTTGTACGCCATCGGAGTGGAGGACCCAGAGGAGAGTTTGGCATGCACATTAAAGGATTCTCTGGGGATTGGGGGGGGCACTGGAGAATGGAGAAGGAGTGGTGAGGGGGGGGAGCAGGGGGGTCGAGGGGAGGAGAAGGGAGGGAGGGAACCGGTGTACCTATTAAGTTTGTATGAGCGGAAATAATAATAAAAAAATGTTTAAAAAAAAGAACCTTTCTCATGAATGTTGAAAGACCTTAAGTTCAGTACAGAGTAGTGGTCATGTATATGCATATGGGCAAAAGACATTTTTAATGATACAACTGAAGAGAGGTACAGGATTCCTTATTGCAAAGAATCCTTAAGGCCACAATGAGTATATAAGTTGTGGCTCATTCGCTGGCTGACTGCTCTTATTTGTTCCATTTATCAGACAGTTTATATAAACAAAACTTTCTTTTGGATTTCAAACATTATAAATGAAGGTACGACTTTATAAGAAAAAAAATACCCCTTTATCCATTATAATATCATAAGGAATTAAGTAAACCACTCAACAAAAGATAATCCTACTTAACACTTTCCCGAAATAAACCTGGCTGTAATAGCTTACAATTCTTGATTTTTCAGTTGTTACTTTGAACATGTTACTTCCATCACATAAGCTGTCATTTCTGAAAAGCAGGGAAGTGGTGAAAAGGAAGCAGCCAGGATCAGCCAAGCTGAGCAGACAGAACCTCATCTGTCAGATGGGTCTCTGGCACCTACTATTAACTTGAAAACAAATCCTTTTGCATGAAACATTTTGAACTAGAGACTAGGCATGATTTCCTCATCATAAGATACCTTTTACATATCTGTTCTTATCAATTTAATATCTGATGCATTCTCCATCTGAGGACAATATATTGAATGGATCTGGAGCTAAGAGATGGAATATGCTCCATCCACTTCACACATAGACCTGGTTTTGCAGCACACACACACACACACACTCGAGCGTGATACTGTCTACAGATAATAAAAATATGCTCTGAGGAAAATATCTGTATGTAGTTTACTGAATTTAGTTAATATTAACTTTTAAGAACATAATTTTTCCATAATGAAGCAGCTTGTATTCACAGATTAACACCAGGTTTTAATTTTTAATTCACTGAAAATTCAGATCCTGGGTAGTGTCTTCTTTGTTTACTACACTGTTACAATTGCTCAGTATTTGGAATAGGACAGTGTTAACAACCAAGTATATGTATCCACTCTGCTGAATGAAAGAGAAACAAAAAAATATGCCAGCAAAGTATAGTAACTTAACTGTTTTGAGTAAAAAACAAGCAATTATGATGATAACATCTTTTTGAGTGAGGTTATGATTATAAAAATAAAAAACCTCATACTGAAAGCTAGATAATCTGTTTGTGGTCTTATTATACTTGTCATTTACAAGTACAATATAATTTATGTTTGCCTTTAAACTTTTCTATACAAACTTTATTATGCTTCTGTTAATTACTGTTGTCGTGATCACTAAAAATCAAAGCACATTACCTGACTGAATTACTTAACAAGCATTTATGGTTTGAAATACAAACTGCTCTGAAACAAACTATATATATAAAACTCTGATTAAATTTTGTCATGGCAAAACCACTGATTTTTCAAAAGGCATCGATTTGGGACCAGTCAAAGGGTAAAACACCTACTCACAGACCTGTCACCTGAGTTTGATTCCCAAAAGTCTACATGGTGGAAAGCAGATAATTGACTTCCAAAAGTATGCTCTGACCTCCACCAGTGTACCACATTTATATGGCTATAATAAAAGATGAAATATGTGGTTTAGAAAAAATGCATGAATTAATTTGGTTGCCATTGTGTTAAGCAAAATAACTCAGACACATTTGTGAATCCTAGACCATTAATGCTGTTTTATGCTGAATTTTATATAATCACTTTGAAAGCTGTATCAAATATGAATATTACATAATCACAATGTTTATTTGAGCAAGTGAATTTTATGTAGTAAAACAATAATTTATAGTGATGTGCAGGGATTAAAAATTTCCATCAGTTCTTAAAGCTATATATCTATGAGATTTTTAGCAAAATGTCATGACATTTCCAGATAAATGTGCTTCTTTTAACAGCTAAAAACCAGATAATTAAAATATGTTGAACTTTTCTTTCCTGAAAAATGGCTTTAAGTATTTGAAAGTTGAGGGATGAGTAGGCTGGAAATTCAGGAAGGTGTCAAGGAGCCAGGGAGTGAACAGCTATGCATGCGCACATGCACACACACACACACACACACACACACACACACACACATCCCTCAGTGCTCTTCCTTCTATGTCGAGAAGAGGGAGAACTACATGTTTATTTCAGAAAGAGGCTCTATGGTCCATGGACACGCTCAGCCATACGCACCGTTACAAAGCTCTGCTCTTTCCAGCAGTCTCCCAGATTTGACCTGATGGTAACAGAGACCAAGACAAAATGACAGGAAAGAAAATTGGAATATCTTGGGGAAATTTTCCTAGTGAAGAATTAAAGTGAGTCTGAACAGTCTTGAAGATAATGCAGTCTTAACCTTCATGAGGGCGGTGAGGCAAGCATGCAGGTGCAGGCCTGCAATCCCAGCATGTGTGAGGCTGAGGCTTACAGGAAGCGCAGCAGCATGAGGCCAGACAAGGCTAGAAAAACCAACCTTGTCTCAAAAATGGGGATGTGAGAGAAATTTACTGCCTAAAAGTGCTTGCATGCAATCCTGATGACCTGAGTCTGATCTTTGATATCCATATAGAAGGTGGATGGAGAGAACTAACTTCACAGAGCTATCCCTTGACTTATATTTACATGGCATAGCACGCACACATACCCGTGAGCATACATGCACACATACACACACATGTGCATACACATGTGCATACACATGCACACATGCGTGCATGTACACACATGATAATAAATGCAAAATTAAAAATTTTGTAAAAGAAAGAGGAAAAGAACTGAACGAAAGAATGGGGGAGGGGAAGGAGGGAGGGAGGGAAAAAGGGAGGGAGGAAGGAAAGTGTAGCATATGGATACAATCTATTTCATCATTAGAGTATGGGGGAGGGGCTCAGTAGAGAAACACCCAGATTACGGAGGGTCTTTGAAAGAGATGTCTATCTCAGGAAGAGAGAGCAGACAGCTTCCCTTTCCTTCCACTCAGTGAAGAGAGTGAAAAGCCTAACTGAACACTGTGTTGAAAAGAAGTGAAAAGAGGAGGGGAAGGGGCAGAGGAGAAGGAAGAAAAGGAATCAGTAAGTTGGAAAGTTAGAAAGTATTAGAAGATGGGAGAAGTTGGTGGAATCACAGATAGCAGAGTTAGTAGGAAGGGGAGAGAAGAGAGGAGGAAGGAGAAGTGAAGGAGGCAGAGGAGGAGAAGAGGATAAAGACTATGGTGATGACAAGGATAACTGAAAGGTAGAGAAAGATGCAGATCCCTGGGCCTCTAAATGCAGTCATTCATACATGAATCATTCCATCACTTTCTGTTGTTTTATATATTTGATTTGGAGAAACAGGGGGCAACTATACACCAGTGAGTGTAGACACAAAAATCCTAAGAGTCACATATCAATGGATATACCACACATGCAAAAGGACATGAAAACAGGAAGGACACTGGTAGAGAAGAAGGGTTTTAATGGGAAAAGGAACAGGAATGGAATTGAGAATTAAGGTGTGAAAACATTATAAATTCACTGTAGTCATGTATGAAACTAAAAAACATCAAAAGTGGCTTTACAAAAAATAAAAATAAATGCCCTGAGGAAGTCTGCTAAGTTGTCTAGCCTAAAGACAGAGAAGGCACAGTACAATAATTCAGAAAATATTTAGCCAGTAACCACAGTACTATAGTTCAGTGACCCCCTTCTGGCCTCAGTCTTACACCAACAAAGAATGAGGGGGATACAGAGACACCATCTTTAAGAAGCTGTAATGAGAGCTCGTTCCTCAATGAAGTGTGGTCAGACAAGGCAACAGGGAACTAGGTTTCATTCTCTGCACCCCAGTGCAAGGCTTGCTCCTCACTGCCTCAGACCAGGTGGGAGTGTGCACTTCTATGCCCTCCTGTTGCATGTGGCTCACCTCTTCTGCATTGAATAAGGCCATGGAGAATTTGAACTTTCACCCTATGCAACAGAAGCAAGGAGACCACTCTTCATCACAGAGCCTGAGCATCTCCTTCCACTGGACTGTCATGAGAAAGCATCCCGCTCCTGCTCTCTATAGGGCCCAGGAACACTGGCTGAAACAGAGCTTCAGAAACATGCCTATAATTTCATAATATGAGAATGCATCTAGGTTTCAGCAGAAAAGTGTTCATCATATGGAGAACAGGTGATATCACAAATTAAAGGTTAATGATGTCAAATTTGTGAAATCTGGGAACTATATTAAAGTATCTATGGTAAAAAAAAAGCTTCATTAAGCTATTAAAATATTCTTGGAAAAAATAGAAAGTCTCAGCAAAGAAATACAAACTACTAATAGAATACACACATATAGCAAAAGTTAGATTTAGAACTGAAACATCCATTGACAAATCAAGAAAACATGAATAGGATCAACAGGAGAATGCAGGGGTAGAAATCAGTGTGCAGAGAATTTGAAAGAAGATACTACCCAATCTCAATTACAGAGAAAACTCCTAGAAGGAATTTAACTGGGCCCCAGTGAAATGAAACTGTAACAATGGATCTAGCGTTTGTGCTGCTAGAGTCCTAGAAAGAGAGAAAGAGGGAATGTTTGACAAATATTAGAATTAAAGCCTGCCCATTATCTTAAGGAAACACATTCCTGGTACTTTAATATAGGCCAAGAACCCATGAAAGGGAAGAACATAAGCCCTGAGAGAAAATTATTAAGGTTTAGCTATAATGACTTTATACCAAACTGCCTTCAAAACATTTATCATCATACTCACAGAAGAGGAGTAATCGGCACTCAAACTAAAAGCTTCCTTTTGCAGTGGAAGGTGTTCAGTACAGAGTACGACTGGTATTAAGGAAAATATAAGTTACTGTGGACTGCTCAATCCTAAACAGGACATCTTAATCACCCCTCACCCCAAGGCTCAGGGAACATCATGGAAGAAGAGGAAGTGAGAATGTAAGAGCCTGAAGCAGGGTAGGGATGTAGACAGACATTATCTTCTGCACGTGACAGGACTGATGTTGAGCTTCCTATAGCTATATGTACTTTCACAAGACCTGCACAAGACCGTCCTATCAACATTTCATCAAGAAAAGGGAAAGATCTTAAGAGGTCCCATACCTCCCTGAGAGAATACTGAGGGTTAATGCTGATTGGAAATAAGGAGAGTTGCTTTCCTAAATGAGTCTCCAGCAGGATGAAATTCAGTGGGTCACACATGCAAAAAGTCAGAAGAAAAAGGAAGAATTGTTTGGAAGAATCAGATTGTATTGGGAAAAAGAAGGGAATGGGATTGGGTAATAAAGAGGTAAGAATAACAAATCCATTGTATTCATGCTAAAAACTCCACCTTTAATGAAAGAAATGAAGCTACATTTTCCACAAGTTAAGGATTGTCTTTACTTTAACATCATGCCTTCGGTGACCCCCCTCCTCCTCCTCCATCCAGTATGTCTATGGCATTATATCTATATAGTTTCTTGTAGTAACACATAATTGAACTATGTTTTTTTACTATGTTTCTCTTTGCTGTTTCTGTTGGTATATGTAGACCATTTATATTTAATGTTATTATTGTTTGTGACTTTTTTTAACTTTCTGTTTTCCTTTTGCCTGATTTAAAATTTGTTACCTGAAGTTTTATAATTCCTCTTTTGAACCCTCTATATTTTAAAAGTATATACTTATATTTTTTTCAGTGATTGTGTTAGATACTATAATGTGTCCTGATCTGAAAGTGCCGTCACTTTTTTATAGTTAATGTGGTGTGAAAAAAGTCACTTCCCTTTACACTTGTTCATCTGTCTTGTGTTCACGTTGTGAACACACTTCTGCATGTGGGAAGAGTATCAGGGCATCATGCGTCCCTTCAAAGACAGGATTGCAGAGAATCTGGGCTTTAGGCTTGCCTATGTATGATGAGTTTAAAAGATAGTGGGAAAAAAGAAAGCAAAACCAAACAGTCATAGGAAACAGCTTACAAGAAAAGTGTGTTTGCTTTTCTACTGAAACTGTGTATGTGACATATCTGCCTGACCTTCCAGGTGAGTCATGGGGTCAGCTAATTCAGTAATGGGCAAAACCTAAGCAGAGCAGGCAGAGAGTTCACTGTTGTCAGAGATGGATCTGTGTGTGGGTCCCTGTGTTTTGCTTATGCTGCTTGTTCCATGCAAGTGACCGTCTGGTTCTGACCAGAAATTCTATCTAGAACTTTTAACTAGAAGTCACCAAGCAGGAAGATTCTGGGTAAGTGCATAGCAAACCTGTGGAGCAGCTTGTTACTTTATTATGACTCAAATCTGAAGGTCACTCTTACACCCATGACCACATGACAAGGCAGGGTTAAGGGTGAAAACCGATCCAATTCTTTAGTCACAAAGACTGGACTGGACAGATCTCCAGCTCTGTGTGTAGGTTCTCTGTGAGGCATCCATCTGGTCAGTCAATAACCTGCCCCACACACTCTGCAGGAATCTCCATAGCTCAGTGGGAAGAGACTGAACCTGCAGCTTCCTGTCCGAGCGCTGCAGAAGGCTTACAGCCCAGAAGTCCTTTTGTCCCTTGCTAAAATCTATCAACTAGAAACCAATGCTGAGGTCTGCACTCGTCGATCAATGATTACCTTATTTTGTGATGCCATCTATGCTACACTATTACTGAACTCAGTGGAAGATTCTCAAGAAATCATTATATGTAAGTATAAGCAGTATTTAACAATTTCTTAAATGTTTTCTGAAAAAAAATGCTTCCTAAAAAGTATGTTGGACTCAGTCCCCTTTCACCTACATAAAACAGTGAATTCAAACAGATCTCAGAGAATAGAATCTTGCTCCACAGGCAGAGAGTAAGAAAACTTCCTCACAGGTTCAACCATTCTTACCTGCAGAGTGCTGATGTGCACAGGGGTCCCTGTACCATTCACAGGGTTCTTTTTGGCTGCATTTCCACCCTTTCCATCTGCTTGCTCCGCCTTGGCAATTCTGGCCTTTTCTGCTTCAACTCTTTTGGGGTTGTTCAGCATCACCTGGACAACAGCATACTCCACCAGGGACGCGAACCCGAAGAGCAGACAGGCTATGAGCCACACATCCAGCGCCTTCACGTAGGACACTTTGGGAAGCTCCGCCGCCAGGGTGGTGCACTCCGAGGCCAAACTGAGCACGGAGAAGATGCCTAGCCACAGAAAGGAGAACAAAGCCATGTGACATGCTCCGCTGTCACTGCTCTTTCACAAATTTCCACCCCACAAGCAATGCTTCTGCCTTGAAAGCTCAAAGTTTCAAAAAATGACCAATTCATGCTTCTATCTAGACAGCTGTTGATGGCTTGGGAAGGTTTGGAAATACACATCATTCAAACAATAAATGGCAACTTAAACTGAGGTTCGAAAGCACAATATGTGGATCTGGTTTAAGGATTAAAGATGTGAGGAACTGTTCAGCAGCCTCTCTGAGGAACTAGACGGCACTGTGGTTGGAGGGGTGATTTCATTTCTCAGCACTGGTTTAGAAAGATTTCAATGGTGGACAGAAATTCTGGTATATGAAATATTAACTGCATATGGGATTGCAGCATTGTATATACACATGTAATCAACTCGTACTTAAAGCTAATATAATATATGCCAATTTCTATAATAACAAGACAACAAAGAGGGCTTGTAATAACATAACATGTCTCTTTCTTACCTCTCTTGCTACTTTCCTTCCCACATTTTCTTTCCCTCTTCCTCCTTTCCTCCCTGTTTTCAGGAAGGTGCTAGGTGCTAGTCAGAGCCAGCATACGGGCATAGGCACCAAATCACACTGTTTCTGAAGAAACCTTATGCCATCACATGCCGTCCACAGAGACCCATGCTACTTAGGGCACTCACAGACTTCGCGTGACTCAGGGGGCCTTCTCGCTAACTGGCAGAGCATGTTTTTCTGAGAATGTATGACCCCTTCTCAGAATTGCTGAAGGTGCCCTGAAAGAACTCTGCATTTTTTTACATTCTTTTGATGTACTAGGCACTGCAGTATTATGGAAATCATTAAAATCTCTTATTCTATCTCTTCCATCATCTGAAAAGCTTCTGAAAGGTGTCAAGCTTGAAAAAAAGAATATTTGAGATCAAGGTATATACTACTAGAAGAAATTAATGGATATGAATAATATTGAAAGTATAATGGCCTGTTCAGCATTTAATTTATAGGAAATAGATCATGAAAAAAAACAAACAAATTAATGGAAGTATATATGAAAGTTATATATATATTATAATATACATTATATGTAAGTAGAAATTAGCATTTAAAAATCTAAGATTTTATCAATTGTTTTACCAAGTTTCTGTTAGTTACATTCATGGGTAAAAGCATGATAAAAAAAAATCTTTTCCAATTGAAATCTGTATTCCTTCCCAAGTTTTGGGTCAACATACCAGTCAAAGTGACCTTACTTTACCTAAGAACAACTCTGCTAACACTACTGTTTCCACAACATAGTGTTGCTTGCCAGTAACCTAAAAAAATCAAATAGTATCACACGTAACTGTATAGTTGAGCATTAATGTTTATCCCATTGAAAGTTTACAAATGATAAAATGTCCATGTAATTTCATAGTGTACTCAATGGAGATATCAAGAAATGTAACATTAACTTGGCAGAGATAAGTTAAGTCGAACTAGCAGAAAGGCAGTAATAAATGTAAGGGATAAAAATGAATGAGAAAGGAAATTAAGAATTAGTAAATTAAAAGATAATCTTTAAAAATATCAATAAAATTAATAAGCATTTAGGTGGAATGATGAAGACAATAGAGAACGGGATATATCAGGAATGAAATATGGGTACTACAGTCAGATATGACAAGAAAACTTATATACATTTATTGTGCTGATCATTTATAATTTATCTAACATCTAGCAATCAATTAACAAATACACTAAAAAGAGATGGTTTCATATATATATATATATATATAGAGAGAGAGAGAGAGAGAGACTTCAATTATGCATTTAGCAGTCTAAAAACAGAAGGCAATGTCCTCAAACTTATTAAGACATTTGTGAAAAATTGAGAATCACAGTGATAATCAACCATGAGTGATAAGGTTCTCTAGATTCAGGAGTAAGACATTATTCAACAATTCTCATTATTATATTAAAAGCTCTAGAACCCCAAGGTAAGAAAATTCAGTTCATTCATAAGAGTTTTGAATGTAGCTGGAAAGAGCATGAAATTTTAACAGAATGGTGACTATTTAAAAGTAAAATGCATTTTACCATAAAACCCTGAAACCTTTAGACTAATATTAATCTAGTAACAGAAAGACAAAGGCTTATATATAAGTATACATATTGGCATTGTTGATAATAGCCCCAGAATGGAATAACTCAAATGTCCATGAACTGTTGAATATAAAAACATCATTGTGTACATAGCATGTAACATAATTTGTAATTGGTTAAAATCAAACAGTAACACTACCTCAACACCAAACAAACCATGAGCCAAATATGATCACACTTCAAAACCCTCTTAAATCTTGTTCCCACCATAAAACTTATAATCACCAACCTCAAACTTCAAGAGGTCTCAAATACTGCCATATAACCACAGTTCATTTCAATCAACCATTCAATGTCCTTGAGTATGACAAGGGGTGCCCTACCAGTAGGCTATACCTACAGCCAAATCATTCAGTTTCTTCCTCTTCACCCTACAGTTCTACCCCATCTCGTTTACAACTCCTGAACTGCTTCCTATTTTACAGAAAAGAAAAAAATCAGGGCTGGAGAGATGGCTCAGGGGATAAGACTTTGGCTTGCTCGTAGAAGGACCTGAGTTTGTATGCCGGATCCCATGCAAAAATACCAGGCAGAAATGGAAGCAAGTTGCACTTCCAGCTTTGGAAGGTAGGGCCTGGGAAATTCCAGAGCAAAGCAAAAAGGAGGGAGAGCAATCCAGGATGATTTCAAAGTCTCCACAGGCACATATGTTGCCCTCTGATAAAGAGAGGGGGGGGGAGAAAAAGAGAATTGAACCCGTTGCCATGTCTACTATGTGCTTCAATGTATGTCTTTCACTCTTCCTACCTGCTCTTACAGATAAAAGATTAGCAAATTCTCGTCTGTCTGCTATTGAGCCCATCGCCCATTTTTATAGAGATGTATTGAAGCACATACACATCTGTTTACCTATTATCTGTTTTAGCATTTCAATAACCAAGTTCAATGGTACCACAGAAGACAGATACCTCAAAACTCTCAAGTAATTAACTTCGTGGACTTTGAGAGGGAATTACTGATCCTGGCTTCTGGGAAGAGCCACACTCTCCATTTCCTAGCTCCCATACCCTTTCTCCTTCTCAGGGATACAGTTCCTGCGAGTTTCATCTTTTTGAATAATCTCTAATGTTTTCTATCAAAAATAAACATGTGTTCCAGTATCTTGTCTATGCTAATGTCTACATGACTAAAACATTAAATCACGCATGACTAAAACATTAATAAACACGCAATTACATGTCAATCGGAAAAATACAAATAATATAAACACATCTCCTCTTCCCACCCCAAATATTTGTTTTCTTTGTCTCTTACAGCTGACAAGCTGCAATGTGCTTTTTGTTTATAGTTGCTTCTTCTTCTCCCCTCCTACTATGGATTTCCTAGTTAACCCAGTGACAGTTCTGACCCTTGAACTGCACATATCTTTGGAAATGTTGCTGATCATTCCTTTGATCTATAATATACCTTCTTTCTGTGGTTTCTAGGAACCCACACTCTACTGGTCCTTTTGTTGTTGGTGGCTTTGTTTTCTTCAACAGAAAGAAGGTAACTCTCTGTATGCCCATCACCCTATGATCTCATTCTTACTACATCGAAGACCTTCTACATTCTGACAAAGCTTAAATTCCTACTCCTGAAATTTGCAAGAATCTAGAGATGTTGATATCCAGCTGCTTATCAGACACCTTTAACAGACATCTATGAAAACATGTCTACATATAGTACCCACCTGATACACTTTAAATGAACTTTCCTTTTAGACTTTTCCCCTAGTCTATGTTAATACAGTTATGGGTTTTGTTTTTTAGCCAAAAATAAATAAAGAAAATAAACAAACCTTGCAGTTAGTGTTTACTCTTCCTCTTCAATCTTATCTACATTCTGCCAACAACCACCTCCAGTATAACTCAACATGCATCAATACCTGAACTGCCATCTGTAACCCACACCATGACTTAATACTTTAATTATTGCAGCCTCATCTTTAAATGTAATCATTCCTTTAATCCTTATTCCCTTATTGGTCCTCTGTGGCACTATCATCTATTCAGGAAGGCCTTAGCTGGGGCTCCCTAATCCAGTAGGTCTGGCTACAGACAAGCCTAAACAAGGAACCACACAGGCAGAGGGATGGACAACCAATAGGCGGAAGAATGAACAACCAATGGGAAGGAGGGATGAAGAACCAATGGGAAGGAGGGATGAAGAACCAATAGGAAGGAGGGATGAGCAACCAATGGAAAATGGCCATCTAAACTGGACACCCAGTAAACAGCTAAATGATTGGTGGCTGCTCTCCCTCTCCCCCTGAGCAGAGGGGTGGCCACACCAGATTGGACCCTGAGCCCATATAAGCCCAAACACTTCCTGGTTAAAGTTGAGTCTGCAGCCAGCTCGTTGTCTGTATGCTGCTTCTCGCTCCCCGGGTCTGGGTGGTGACCCTGTTCCTCGGCTCGCCCATTCGCCTCCTGCCCACAAGGCCCCTCTCCCCCCTTCCTCCCTCCCCTCCCCCCCCCCCCCGTCCTCCTTGGCCCTACGGGGGATTCGGCAACAGTCCTCAACAAAATAGGCAACAATTAAAGCTAAAATTTTTAAAACTGATTAAAATAGGAGTCTGATCATGAACAGCCCTCAGGGGCTTCCTGTGAGACACCCAGTATTAGAATGCAGTCAGAAGTCTCCACTACATAACTTTGCTTCCTTTCTTCACCGGCTTCATTACTTTAATGGATATCACTTCTCCTGAAGGCCTTTCTGACAAGCAAATTGTTGTCCTTAATGTCATACCTTAGAAGTTGTATATTACATTTACTTGTTCTTTTTCCTTCCACGAGAATATAAATATTTTAAATCCATTTATTAACTATAGCTATTTACTTTCATGAGCATATCTCTATCTGCTTGATTAATATTCAGCATGTAGTCAGTATAAAACACATGTCAAATAAATTTAAATATGTAAGCATGCTTCATATGAATAAAACAATATGCAAATGTGCCATGCATGCATTAGCAACTTTATGGTCATTTTCTTAGTCATTCCAGTAGCATAACCCCATGAAATGCCCTGCCTTTTTATTATTAACATATAGATTTGGGGGCCTAGAGAAATGGCTCAGTGGGAAAAGTGTTTGCTGTAGAAGTTTGAAGATTAAGTGTGAATCCTCTCACTGCTGGATGTAGCTGAGCACATCTGTAATCCCAGTCCTGAGAGGCAGGGACAGGAAATGTCAGGTGGTTAAGAGGTCAGTGTCTCTGAGGTTGGGTACATAGTATTTTTTTTTATTCTTTGAAACTTTTATATTTTCTAATCTCCACCTTCATGCTTTCCCATCCCAACCCACATATTCTCTTTTCTAGCTAGTCTCCTTCTTCCTTCCATGTCCCCCTGAATATGCGATCTACTGGGCTCCATTCAGGACGTCTCCATTGGTAAGTGTCAGAATATTCACTGAGGTATGAAGGACCTGCTGGTGGGCAAACCATCAGGTAAAGAAGCTCCCTCTTTCCTGCCCAGCACCAGTCCCAAAGAGTGTCTCAGGGTAGCTACATACCAGAAGCAGACTTCGCTAATTGAGCTCTTGGGTATGGTGGGTCTGATCTGAACAGCGGTAGTACACCTCCCCATCCTCAGGCTCCTACATTCTTAATGTCCCCTCTTTCACAAGGTTCCCTGAGCATGGGATGAGGTGTGATTTAGATGGCCTGTTTAAGGACCAGCTATGCAGTCAATTTTACATGTCATATATATTGATTACAAAGATTTCAGAACAGCTATTTATTTTGAACTTTTAAGCTATTGAAGATTTTACATTTTAGTAATCTATGAATATCACTAATCAGTAATGACAGAAAGAATATATAATAGAGCAATTGTTGCAAATACACTCAAAATAGAAAAAGAAAAAGTTGGCTTAATGACCAAGTACATAAACATTGAGAAAATACAGATCAAGGTCAAATACTGAATGAAGTCTCCCTCCAAACCGATTGCCATCAATTCTAAGACCCCTGCTTAATGTGTGTTGGAAATACAGACATGCACTGAACATTTTATATCTAAAATGTTGGTGAGCAGAAGAGTTTCAGAGTTTTGCAAACTTTTGGAAAAGGCATATATATATATATATGTATATTTGATGTATTAAAGACAGGTCCCAAGACCAAACACAAAATACATTTTAACTTCATATTCTGTTTAAATACCAACCTGGAAGAAGCTTTATACAGTAGAGCAAATGTTTATGCATTTTGATTATGACAACATGGCTTGGATGTTAAGCTCTGTCTTTGTGTTACATGGGAGTTCAAAAAGTTTTTTTTTAATTTTTTTTAATTATTATTATTTATTCAACTGCGTGCATGTGCACGCGCGTGTGTGTCTGTGTGTGTGTCTGTGTCTGTGTAGAACCACAGATGAACTAGCGAACCACCATGGACGCCTCCACCTCCTTCTGCCCCGGGATTCACAGGCTCCGCCCTACCAGGACCAGAAGCGCAGGCGTCTGGCGTCTATGCGTGGAATCTGGGATCCGAACTCAGGACCTTCCGCCTGCAAGGCGGAGGCTTAACCCCTGAGCCACCTCTCCAGCCCGGGAGTTCAAAAAGTTTTGTTGGAGCATGTTTAAGCCTCACATTTCAGATAAGGGATGTTCACCCACGTACTACCATCCTGATGGAAGGGTGACTTACCCAGAGGCACCCTGGCAGCACTGGCATCTGGATTGATCCAGAAGGACAGCCAGGAGAGAACCACGATCAGTAGGGTTGGTGCGTAGACGCCCATCATGTAGAACCCGACTTGCCTCCTCAGGGTAAAGATGACCTCCACACATGTATAGTAGCCTGTCAGAAGCAGACAGGAGGCAGGTATAAGGGTCACACCTACAGAGAACTCCAAGTCACCGTAACCAGTAGGAAACTTCTGCTTCAGGTAGTTTCACAAACTAAAGACGGAAAAGATTTTCCTTCAAACTTAGTTAACTTGGCTCACAAACCATTTAGAAACTTCATTATGACACAGAGAAACACAACCCAGGTAACACTGTCAGGTGTCTCTTCATTAGGTCTGATGATTTTCAGTAGAATTAAACTTCCCTTTGACAGTAGAACTGGGTTTAGGAAATCTGCAGAGTGATCACAAAGGCCTGGATCAAAGCAGCCATCTCAAAGAGAGACACTAGGAAGTAGGGCTTAGATATCCAAACACCAAGGCCCGCCCCTACATGACATACTTTCTCCAACAAGGCTCTATGTACAAAGGATTTTACAGCAGTTGGGAAGCACCTATGCAAACACATGAGCCTATATAGAAACGTTTTCCTCTCAAACAACAAAAATAAACTTAAGGATACTGGTGTGCAGAAATAAAAAAAGCAGAGAGCAATATCTGGTATTTTCTCTTACAGCCATATGGAATAACTGAAAATACCTAGCTTTACCCTCTCTAATGCTTTTACTTCTAATGGTTCCCTAAATCTTTAAACTTTCACTCTACCCACCTTGTGGGATGTCATCTTGTCTCTACCAGAGGTGGTAAGTGCGGGATGGAACTTGTGCTAACAATACATGGTTCAAGAGTACACAGAACCATATTGGAGGAAGTATGTCACTTAGGGGTGGGCCTTGGGGTTTGGATATCTAAGCCCTACTTTCTAGGGTCTGTCTGTTTGTCTGTCTATCTTTCTCTCTCTCTCTCCTTCAGAGTATGGATTCAATGAGAGACAAACTGCTGAGCCTGACATGGTGCCTTCCTTGCCTGCCCCTATAACTTCCCTGCCAGAATGTACTCTAAACTGTGGCACTGAAGGCCAATAAACTCTTTCTGGCTTTGCTTTTGTCAGAGCAACAGAAAGAAACTAAAACGGAAGCTGATGCCTAGAGAAATAAGGTCCTTGGTGGGATACACCTCAAAGTGTATTTAAGCATTTAGAACCAGTTTGTGGGAGAAATGTGGAACAGTTTGGGACTCTGGGCTAGAAACATCACTGAATATTTTAAAGCAAATATAATCGGCTGGTCCAATGAGAGTTTGAAAGCAATATTGAGAGAAATGAAGACAATGGAGGCCCAGCTCACAAGGCTTCAGAGAACAAAGATGTTATTGGGAACTGAGGCAGGGGTCATTCGGGTCACATTTTAGAAAAATAAATCTGTGCACATCTTGAGAACTCACATGAAGAGGGATTAAAATGGTAAAGAAGATTTCAAGGGAGCACAGTGGAAAGCATATGGTATGGCTCTTTGTCAGTATCCTTATTCAGGTCTACAATGAAAAGAATCATCAAGTCGAGCAAAAAGGAACTAAAAAATAAGGTTTAATCCTATATTTCACTACAATTCAATAGCATCCTCCATACAGAATTCCAGGAAGTTAAACAGTTCACGTTTGCATAAGATAAAGGATTGATTGGTTGAACAATGAAGGGAGAAATGGTTGAACTGCAGTCTAATTAAGTTGAAAACTTACTCAATATTTTTTTTATTTTTCAATGAGTTGAATAATAGACACTATTTAAGATGTATAACAAAGAGCAATTTACAACTATGGCAGGTGGGTAAGAGAAAAGGATAATGCATAGAGAAATATGGCTATATAGGAATATGCAGCTGTGCATTTATGTAACTGGAAGGAAAATTATTTAGGGAAAAAAGAAAGAGAATTCATCCAAATTATTAAGGAAACAATTAGAACCAGAGAGTGCTAATGAATTTGATCAAAAGCGGCTATTGAGTTGGCATGGATAGAGTCCAGAGTGCTTGAGCCACTAAGCATTTATCTCTCTAAAAAAATTGGATGTAGCCTGTACTGTTGTTCCAGAGACCCTACAGTGAGAGTTGCTTCCATAGAGGCTGTTTGTTTAAGGGAGTTAGCATTTGAGCATAAGGAGTCATCAAAATAACAAGCAACAATAAGGAAAGTAAAGAAAGGAAGAACAACAGCAAATAGTGCACTAGAATTTATTAGATTGCACACTTTTCTACAACTGTCTGTAAAAAGGTCCTCTTTCCTGAAACCCTATTGTGTTCAAATGATATGTGTTATTAGATGTGATCATGACAGCACTGAAAGTTGCTTGAGGCCTGGGGTTTTGCCAGTCTCCATCAGTATTGTGCCTGATTGTTCCTGATTGCACAGTTTATTCACCCACAGGCTGGGCAATCGGCAGACCCTGATCAAAAGTATCTCAGCTGAGAATGTAACACACACAATATCAGCAAATTTTCACGTGCCATTTAAGTTCACTGAAAAGCTGGTTCTGCAGGTAGAGTTGCCCTCTCCTCACCCAGTGTTCCAGACCCAATCATGTTAATGTCAAAAATGCCTTCAAAAATGCCTGCTAAACAGGTTAGTCGCTGACTCCGCAAGGAGAGAGGGAAAAATAGCAAGATGCTAAGGGAATTAAAAATATAATGTCCTTTAGAATAGCAAGAAAAGAAACCATTTTAGTGGATGTTAATGTTGTCTATCCCAGCATATAAAAATGTCTGGTCAAAAGTCCATCCATGGAGACAATGTTCCCAGACCTCCGCATGGGGGTCTGCAGCTGAATGTCTCCTTAGGTCTTCCCTGTCATTTCTGCTGATGTTTGCAAGCTCAGGTTGAACGATGTTACTTCTCTGCTGTATTTGTACTTTCTAGTGGACCCCTCGTCACAATGGACACCCCTCTTTGATGGGACCATTCAATGGGGAACTCTACTGACTGCCTCTTTGGGGCTTTTTTAGTCAATTTTGTTGGATATTTGTAAGCCAGTAGTTTACTTTCTACCTGTGGCTTCTCTATATTGGGCTTCAAAAGCATTATATTAAGTGAAAAGGGGCTCAGATAAAATAGAAGTTCACATGTCCTTTGGTACCATTTACAATAAACACTTATAACTCCATGACTGGCTTTTGAGGCTGGTGACAGCAGTGCCTATGAAGGGCAGGGAGTCCCTGTGTGTGATGGTCGGCACTGAAATCAGAGTGAAGTTGTAGCTGTACAACTTCTAAAGACATCACAAATAAATGAGTTGTGGTTAAATGGGTAAATTTTATGTTCTATAAATTACACCTAACTAAAACCATTAAAGAACTATAAACTATATTCACCTATATCTGCACAAAGTTACACAAAATGACAATGATACATATATTAATAGTAAGCTACTAAAATAATAAGTGAAAGTAGGCATGATGCCTGCTTTATTGAAGCTTATAACTCATGTATTAGTTCCTTTCAGATTTCTGTGATCAAAATACCCAACAGACACTTCTGAAAGAAGAATTTTTTTTACTGTAGTCCAGTTTCAGAAGTTTCAGCCCATCACAGTGGAGAAGGAATGGCTGAGGTCCAGGTGACTAGATCTCATGGTGAGTCTTGTTCACATGATGCATGACTGGATGTGGAGGCCATGCTGACAGTCACCCTATTATGGTTTGAATGTCAAGTGTCCCCCATATCCTTCTGTGTTTGAACACTTAGTTCCCAGGCAATAGCACAGTTTGGGAAGGTTATAGAACCTTATTTAGGAGGTGGAGTCTTTCTGAAAGAATTACATGACTGGGATGGGTCTTTAGATCTTATAGATCAGCCTCACTTCCTAATGTGTCTCTGCTTCCTGAATATGGATACAATATACGTTGACCTCTGACTTCAGTCTGTCACTATACTTTCACTCCCATAATGGACTCTATCCCTCTGAAACTATAAGGTAAAATACCTTCTATCCCTTTAGCTGCTTTGGTAAAAGTATTCTATCACAAGTGCAAGAATTACAAACATGTACTTTAATACTCAGATGAAATTCTTGATTTTGATAAAAGCATCATTTATCATTTAATAAAAATAAGGTTATGTAGAAATACCAACAGTCAATGATCTCCAGTTGTTTTCAGATGAAGCTGTGCATAATTACTTTGAAATATTGCACTAAACAGTTGAAAAATGAATAGGTAAAATAGTTATGGATGGAAGGATATCACTATTCACTATTCTATAGTTAAATAATATGACTAATTCTTAATTGGGATCAATTTACATACATACTGACTCTAGAATCTTTTCCATGTTATTTATCACAATTTGTATGGCAGTATTTGTAAACAATAGAATCTTTAGTTTTTACTAAAAGGTATTTATAATCCTCTTCAGAGGTAACTTACATGAGAAAGCTCTCTTAATATGAATTAAACTCATTGTGACCTCTGACAGACTAGAAAGGTGATAGAGTCAGCATATAACAAAAACATTAAGTGTGTGTAAATGGTAGCGAATGCCAATTATGTCAAATGTTCCCATATTATACCAAAATATATAATTTTTTTCATTTTAACCTAACACAATTCACTAAAATGTTCATAGGTTTTACAAGATTGCTAAAAATGAAAAATAAACCAGTTCCTTCTCTATTCCCCAGCCGTCATTTCAACTCCCTGCCTGGAAAACATGTTTCTAGCTAAAAAATCACCTGCAGTATTTAAAAAAAAATGTAACTTTCATAAGAAAAGCAATCTTTCATTAGCACAACTGATGCAGTTAAAAGGGATAAGAGTACTTCCTAAAATAGTGATCTCAAAGCATGTGACCTTGCAAAAATATTACTTATTTAAGTAAACTTTAACATAGCCTACTGGATTATTAAATGGAGAGTGAAACATTTGTGCTTCAAAGCAAAATATGTTTGTGTATGTGTATGCATTATGCAGCTTTGTCTGCAACACAATTATAATAATTTGTCATAAAATAATAAAATTTAAAATAAAATTTACTTTCCACCCCAGTATACTTAAATGATCGCCTAACTAAATAAAAAAAGTTCTGTATTTTGGAGTAAATTTCTACCATCTACTTTCAAGAAGATTCCCACTAAAATACCCAAGCCATTTTGGATCTTCAGTAATTCATTTTGTTCTATGAACATTCTGGAAATATTTCTTAATCTTTTTAGATCTTCCTCTAGGCAGATAAGCAGTAAATTGATACACATGCACATTAGATAAACTCAATTCACTTTCTATTACTGGGAAGTTTTACTTCATTATTCACTTAGGGCCCAAATTTAAGTATTTTTATATACTTGCATTTCCATATTCTCCATCTTTGTTGCCTCTCTAGTCAGAGAACATAATTTCAATAAGCCACAATTTCTGAATAAATTAAAGAAAGCACTTGCCACTAAATATATTGTTCAACATTCTACGCATTTTGGATGATATACATTTGCAGATAACTTTGTAAGTATTATCCAAGTATTAACATGTTTTACTCATGATTATGTTATGGTTTATGCAAATGTTGATAAAGTATGTGATAAAATATACATAAATATAAAGCATAAATATAAAATCACATAAATGCAAATATATATAAATGTTCATAATGAATTTGACACTTTAGTTAAAGTGTAAAACCTATGTTAGCCATAATCTTTTGTTCATTTTTGTAGCTAATAAGATGTTTAAGGACTCATGATGAATTAAAAGATGTCTTAAAAAAATCTTACCATGTATCTCGAAAGTAATTATTTAAATTCTTTATATTACATCATACCCTCATTTCTTTCTAAGAAATAAAATGGTATTTACTTAATTAGTACACTGGATACAACTTCATAAAGGACAGGTACCTCTCTTTGGATAGTTGAGCTACCAAATAGAAAAATTTTAAAGTAGTCCTTGAAGTAAAGTAACAGATACCGCTGGTGTTTTCAAAACCCGTAAATAATTTTATGGTGTAGCATAACATTACAAATAAAGCTTTTAGTTTCAATTTCAATACTAAATTTTAAAATTTCAAGAGTATCATTTCTTCATATTTTTCAAAGCCATTAGTCGGTATTATTTTGAAATGTTAAGTAAATCTGGCTAGATGCCAGTAATGCTTTTCAAATCACAACAGGACAGCACAAGCCGCACAGTCATATAAAAATCAGCTGTAGTACTTCCTGAAACCAAGTATCTTTTCTTAATTAGTCTAATGTAGCAAATGGACAAAGTAAAATTTCTTAGAAGACTGTTGTGATGACTATGTAATTTCTGAAATGCCCTTAAAATAATACTCAGCATGCTAAGTAATACATGCTGCAAAAATGTATTACTACTCCACAATCCCCAAATATTTTTCTTGGCTTTGACAATGACATCTTTCATTATCAGATAAATTGGGAAAATTGCTACAAAATTAATATTCTAACTGGCATCTTGTGGATGATATTAATCTGTCCAGTGATATTCTGGAAGTGATTCAGTTACTCCATATTTCAGTAATTTCATGTTAAAGATTTAGCTAGTTCATATTATCTATTAGGTCACTGCTATATCTAACATATCTAGTGGATGAAATTTTAAAGCTTTTTTTGTATATACTAAACTTGATAATGATCAGCAATGTGCTTGCTATTTCTCTTGCTCTAATGCATCATAAGCTTACTAATAAAGGTTAATCGATGCTTTTGACAGTCAACAATAGACACTTAAATGTCTGTCTTTCATGCCTTATAGTTGTTTATCCTATGTTACTCTAACATAAGGTAGACATGCAACTGGTCATGTTATTTTATATTTAGAGGCATTTTGTAGGTCACATTTTGCACTTTATGATGTCATGAAAATATCCTTTTACCTCAAGTGCCTGATCTCTCTTAATTCTTCACAAATATACTGCATATAAATTTTAAATTGCAGAGCAACATAAATGCTACCCAAAAGGCAAAACACTTTTATGTGGTGATATGATTTGTTTCTTCATTAAGAATCAAAATTGAAAGCAACTTACAAGTTGAATTGATAATTTCCATTAGTGCATTAATCAAAATGCTCTATTGTTTAAATTGATACTGATAAAAAAATACTCTCAACATCATCTAAAAGGCTCTGTGACCCACAGCCCCTGTTCAGCCTGAAAGGTAGAACACTATTGTATTATATGACAGCATTGAATAGTGAGTTCTGTATTTTTTGTGAAAGCTCAATGTGATTTAATGAGCGGTTAATGTGTTTCGCTTTTCATAATTGGATATTCCACGACCTGGGCTACTAAGACTCAGGGAATAGTCTTAGTCACTGATACCCAATTATTTCACCCTCTTGCTGCTTTGCACACAGCATAACCACCAATGCTTTTGAAAGTTAACAAGATAAGTCCATTGCCATCTAAACAAAGTTTCCCAAAAGACAACAGATGGCAGCGTACAGATTACACAGATTATATCCAACATGTTTAGTACCTAATTGAATCTTACAAGAAGCAGAATTTCTTGGCAATATCTGAGAAAACAACTGCCTAGAAGAGACTATATTACTAAAGTAAAAAACAGAAAGCCTTTTACTACCAGAAGTAAACAGAGAAAAACCCTTCCATCTTATAGTTAAAAGACCAAATATCCTGGATGAATCTAATTCTGGAAAGGTTTAACATGTGGCTATGAACAGAAAATACTTACACTGAACTCACTTTTAACTAGCTATCTTATGCTTTTCCCTTAGTCTAAAGTAATGATAAAGTGACCTTTCAAATCAGTGTTGGTTTTAAGAATGTCACTTACCAGTGCCTTTGTAGTACTTTGTACAATTGCCATACTCAATATCCTCTTTTTTAATATCAAATTGAGGCAAAGCAATTTTTTCCAGCTGAACAGGATCCCCTGACTGCCAGATGAATCGCAAATCATCGGTTGTGTAACCAACTATAAAAACAGATAAATATGTTAGACTAAAATATAATTCCAACGCTTTCTTGTTATATTAACAATCTACATTAAACATAGAAAAGCTAAAAAAGCAGGAATTGTTAATGCAAGAATTACACATAATTGTCACAAAGGAGGAACAAATTTAAGTAAGCTAACCAGGCTGCTAACTGGTTAAATTTTGGGTGATTGTGTAAAGCACATCATTATCAGCATTCCCAACTCCTACTGATAAAAAGATAACAAGGGATGCAGCTCTCAGGAAGAAGCCTTTACAGTCATGTACATGGACTTGAACTGTTAAAGCAACACAAGTGTCTGAAAGTCCAAATCTTATTTATTTGTTGTTTATTTATTTATCTTTTTGCATATGTATGTGTGAGCATGTATATGTGCGTGCGTGTGTGTGTGTGTGTGTGTGTGTGTGTGTGTGTGTGTGTGTGTGTAGAAGAGAGCATATGAGTGTGTGTGCCTGTAGAAACCCAAGGATGACATTGGGAATCATCCTGGAATGCTCTACCTCTTCATTGCTTTGCTCTAGGGTTTCCCAGGCTCCTCCTTCCAGGGCCAGAATTGCAGGCTACTACCAATTCCACCTGATGTTTTTATTGTGATGTGGGGATTCAAAAATCAGGTCCTTTTGCTTGTGAGGCAAAGGTTTTAACCTGAATCCCCAGCCAGAAGAAAAGGAAATTCAATGCATTTCTACAACGTTCCCTGAAGGAACTGCATCTTGACATCAAGCATTAAGCCCAGCCCCAAGCAAATGTCACCACAGCATCCTCACAGCATCCTAGAGCACATAAGTAAGCCTCAGCAAACATGGTTATAATTCAAAGCCTACAATAGGTATTAGTTCACCCTCAAACCTCAAACTTCATCTATTTTTCAAAATCCTATATTAGTGCACCAAGTAATAATGCATCTAGTAAGTAAATGCTTAGAATTTTTTATAAAATCTATACTGATACACAATTTGTAAAATTATTCTATATAGTCACATAAACATAATCTTATAGTTGGATTCACTTTAGTGCATTAGAAAACAACAAATAACCACCAAATAATATATAATCTAGTAGCATATGCAGTGGATTTCATAAGGTTATTTTGAAATAGTTTGAGTATTTAGGCTAAAGATTTAATTTGAGATCAGTGTTAATTTGTCAAAGTTTATGTTTTACTACTATTTTTAAAATGTATCATAGGAAATAGATTAATATATTTGCAGAAATCTTCAGCTACACTTTTATAAACTGAAGAAAGTAAATCATGAGAATATGAAAACACAACTTGTAAAAATATTTTTCTTGTACATTTTAGAAAATGTACACCTGGTTAGCTTTACAGAGCTTTTTCATTTGCTCAATTTTTCTACTATGAGGATAGGGTTTTAACAACAGAGAAATTATGCTAGTTATAACATTATAGATTATACTACTTTTCTATGTTAGAAGAAATCAGGATAGCATCTGAAATACTAAGTGTATAGGTCAACATCAACTGAACCAAAAGCAATTGATGAACTGAACAGATAAAGAACAAAACAAAAGAGACAGCCTTGATATAGCTTAATATAGCTGAACAACAATTATAGTTCCAAGAGTTCCAACAATTATAGTTCCAATGAGTATGACCAAAAGCATTAATTTTCCAATAATATTTTTGTCATAGGTTATACTATCTAGACATAAACATTTAATTTCTATCATTACTGTGGCCTCATTTACATACAGCTCTCAAGTTGCATCTTGCAGCGCTGTGTATCCATAGGAAACAGAGTCAAGTCCAAAGGGCATGAAAGAGTAATTGATAACCTGAAACCAGAACGAGCAAAACCAGAATCATTTAATATACATCTATTCAGGCCAGTGGTTTGAAGAGAAAACTACAAGTGCACTAGCATTAACTATCAAAGGTACCTCATGCTCACAAGGACATCACCATCCCGGAAAATGAACAGGAGGATATTCTCTTGCGTCACATCATGGAAATTGGCACTTTTTTCATTTGCAAAGAACAGATCAGGCTTCCACAAGCACTTGTACATGGTGGGATCCACTGTAAGTGCATCTGAGCCCCTGAAGTCGCTGGGCAGTTTTAGCCTAGGGTCATTCCATTTCTGTCTCAGGAAAATGTTAACTCTATAGTCCTGGGGAAACACAAAGGAATGTCTATATGCAGGCACCTTTTGTAAAATGATTTTTTGTAAATATTTTATTTACTTATTTTGAGAGACAGAGAGACAGAAAGACAAAGAGCACACCATGGCATACACAAAGGTCAGAGAACAACTTCTTGAAAGCCTAGTTTTCTCCTTCCACTCACGCGGGATCCATAGATTGAACTCAAGTTGCCTGGCTGCCTCATCAGAGCCTTACTAAGCCATTTCACCCATCCATATTCAATTTTCTTAAGTTATTTAAAAATAATACATGTGTTAATTTGTATTTTAGACTAAAGAGTGCAACAGTTCTTGACAGAAAACATACTTTTACTTTTTTAGTATCAACCCTGATCGCAATAGTTTGTTATTAACCAACCAGTGTCAGAGTGTAGTTTTCACCAATATTTTTCTTACCATTATAATTAAAATACCACTAATTCTACTTGCTTAGGTGATGACATCATTGAAAGGATGAAATTAAGGATAGGAAGTAGAGGGAAACATATTATATTGTCATTGTTAAGTAGCAAAGTGAACAACAATGCATGGGCACATATATATCCACATATAACTGCACACACACACACACACATAGCACACACACACACACACACAATCTCCTAGCAGTTGGTTCCAAGACACTATGTGGATACCAGAATCTCCTGTGAAATGGCATAGTATTTGTTTGTAACCTATGTAATCCTCCCGCATACTTTCAATTACCTCTAGATTACTTACAACAACTTATGTCAGTTCCATGTGGATTACAACAGATATAAGATATTATTCAGGAGATAGTAACAAGAAACACAAGTCTGTACTCAGTATAGCTGGAATTTTTGGTCAAGAATTTTCTATCTATAATTGACTGAGCACCAGAAGCAGAACCCACGCATTCAGAGGGTTGGTGTATGTGTCGTGACAGATAGAGGAGGCCACAATGACTATTCACTCATACAAGTGACCACAGAACTTGAGATAGGTAGAGACATGAGATTTGATTACGTACCAGATCAGAATGAATGCACAACTCATGAATACTGTGTTATAAAAATTAAGACTCTGGTGAGCAGGTTTATTCAGTTTCTTATCTAAGTTCAGTAATTTCAACTTTGAAAATTTGTAAAAAACAGAATTTTACTAGCATATAGTTCTAAAATTATATAAACAAAGAACATGTATTATTAACTTAAGTATTTTATATTTGTCAGTGAATGTGGCAATCTGACCAGACTTGATGGCATATACCCATAATCCCAGCACTTGGGATCCAGAACCAGGGAGTTTATTGGGAATTCAAGGATAGCCTGGTCTAAATAGAAAGTTCCAGGCAAACTAAGGCTACAGAGAGGCACAGACACAGATAAATGGAGATGCAAGGATACAGAGAGACAGAGACAAAGAGAGAGAGGGATAGAGAGAGAGAGAGAAAGAGAACACAGAATTCTGACACATGCTAGATTATAAGTAATCACTGTCAAATTCAGGACTGATAGCTTTTGATTTTATCTGCTGTACTCAAATATGCACAAGCGCTCAAAGCTTAAATTATATTTAGTTTCATTGTTTATGTTTAATGATTAAAATCTCAAACACTAGCATCCCCAAAAGCCCTTGGCGTAACAATGAATTAACTCATAAAATAAAGCTGAAGTAAATGAGTAGAAAGCAGTCATAGAGCATTTTCATTAAATAACAAGATCTAATCCATTTCTCTGACACACAAACGCATACGCTCTGCACCTGCACATAAGACTTGTAAGAACAGACTCTCAGCAGAGAGTCCAGAGAAATCTCAGGCCACTCACTCTTCTTATCTTGTCTTTACGCTTCAAGAAAAGAAAGACTATGAACAACATGCATTTATTGAACCACAGACCGGACAGTAGCAGTGAACCTTATTGAACTCTAAATTAGGTGTTTATAAAAGGAAGTGTCAATACATGAGGTGACAGACATGCCAACTATATGTACATGAACATAGCACATTGTATAAATGTCCTGAAATGTCATATCATACCTCATAAACTTGAAAAAATATTGTATCAATGAAAATTAAAATGTATTTTTAAAATGCTACAAATTGATTTTTCGGGCCAGTAGGATAGTTCAGTGGGTAAGGCACCTGCTCACAAATCTGGTGACCTGAGTTCAATCCCTGGAAGCCCACATGGTGGAAGAGAGAATTGACTTGAAAAAGTTGTCTTCTCACCTCTACCCATGGTCCATGGCATGCTTGCATATTCTTGCTTTCTTTCAAATAAATAAACAAGTGAAATGTCTTTTAAAATTGATTCTTAACAACCATAGTCACGGCTAAGAAGATGGTTTGGTGAATAAAGTAATGGCAACCCTAGCCTGAGGACCTGAGTTCAGATCCCAGAATCCATGTGAAGCAGAATGCCACAGTGCAATCTGGAACTCCAAGGTGAGAAACAACACCTAAGGTTGTTTACTTACCTCCACATGCACACAGTGTGCTTGTGTCCTCACACATATGAACACACACATCCACATATCATGAACACACACACATGCACACACAAAGAGAAATCATGTACAGATCGCGGTTTGAAAGATTAAGTCAAGTCAGCTAAGGAACATAGCTGTCATGGTAGATGAGCAGTTGGAGTGAGGAGACCTGTGACATACAGCTACATTAACTTGCTGCCTAACCTTGGCATGCACACATCATGAAATTCAAAGCAGGAGTTAAGTTGTTAATCAGTGTCTAAATGAAGTGCGACAACCACAAACCTTAGCTCAGTTATCCAGTAGACATAATGCTGCTCCTTGTTCATTCTTTAGCTACTCCGTGCAGCCCTGAGGAGGTCTCCACTTATGAAGTAATAAACATAAGGTCAAGTCATCATTTTCTAATGAGATGTTGATCATATCAGCCTACCTAAATCACATGCTTGAAATTTGCTTGACATTTTAAGCATTCAATGGCATTCGATCTGAGATTATTTTCTGAGAACCTTCCCTAACAGGATCTGTCAAAAATCATCAGTGTTTCAAAATTATATAACCAAAACTATTTGATTTTCATTACCTAAGTGCTGTGCTTATCAAGGGACATCCTCAAGCTATATTATTAACTTGGTGCACTTAAATCAGCATTCACAGAAGGATAAGTGCCCTCTGCTAACTATTACTGAGAACCAATAGAAAGAATGATCTACATGGGGTTGTTGACCTATATTTTATAAACTTTGTAAGTGGGGGCTACTGTCTTCCAGTACCTCTCCCCACCCTCAGACTCTTACATTCTTGCCTGTATTTTATTCTCCCAGTGTTCCCTGGGCCATAGGTGGAGTGACCTAGATGTCCTGTTTGGGCCAAGCTTTCCATGGCCACTTTTTCTTTTGCAGCACTTTTTGTGCAAAGCTCAATGGCATCACCATCATGCTTTCCAAAATAAGAATGCTTTATTCAGCCTTTAATTTTCATAGACTATTACATATATGTACACAGAGGTACTGAAACCTCATTAGTATTCTTTAGACTAAAACAATTACCTTGTATGCTATATCTGCTGATTTGCTTACTATAATTAATTTTAAGAATATCATATCAAAATTTTATAATAATATTCAAGATAGTATCTGGCAAGGATTAAAGCAATGCTAACTTTTAATTAACTTCAACATACTCCATATAATTAAAAAATAAGTAATCTCTAATGTTGTAGGTTGAAGTTCAGAAACTAATTATGAATTATTATAAATTCTCCTTAATATTTCCAGATATGAGATACACGCATGTATTTTTGGTAGCCCAATTTTTGGTTCCACTGATTTGCACAATGGTATGGTTAATTCATCCAAAACTATGTCGTTTTGGATTTTAATAGTGTTTAACACTGTTTCTCTTCATGTGATTTGTTTTCAAATGTCTAATGATTCTTTATATATGTATATGTATATATATATAGAGAGAGAGAAACAGAAAGAGACAGACACAAAGACAGACAGAAAGAACTTATTGGCACATTAAGTTCAACACATTTTAATTACCAGACAGTTGCATGACACAGGAAAACCTGTATAACATCAAGACTATTGATAAAAACAGAACCTATCTGTAGGAAAATGGCTTATCTCAATGATCCTTTCTATTGCATACATCATCATAAATGACTACTTAAAATTTTACACTAGTTTAAGGCAGAAGACAATCATCCTATCAAGTAAATGATGGAGGGGTAAACACTTTTTCAGTGGCAAAGAAAGGCAGGAAACCTCCGGAGTGAACAGAAGAGGCTGGCCGGCCTCCATGGGAAATGCTCTGCTCACAGGAGAGTAAGTGCCACTGCAGAGTGCCGCAAGCAGAGTTCAGACAGAGCGATCTTTGGAAAAATCACACTCTACTCTCAAAACCAGATAATTCCAGTGAAGCAGCAGCAGCAGCAGCAGCAGCAGCAGAGAGAGAGAGAGAGATCCATATATACCCCTTCTCACACAGGGCACAATGTAAGCCTGGTCTGGAGAACTCTCTGCCTTAGTTATAGAATGCTGAGATTTGCTCTAGGCAGAATGGCTATACTTTTTATACCTTTATGTTTCCTTCTTTACCGAGAACTAGTGCTGAGTGTTGCTGCTGATCTATTTACCTCTCTCTCTTCTACATATTGGTTGTGCTGTAATACTGACAAATAAAATCTTACTCCATTTTTTTTCCATTTTTAGGCCTTTTAACTAAGAATGAAGCATATACCATACCATTCTTCTTACTTTATTTCCCCAATACATTGGAGTTGAAGGGGCAAGTGTTCGAAATTGACTGGTACTGTGTATTCACAGTTCAGGCACGTCAGCTGTGCTTGCGTCTATAGTCAGAATTCTACGCCCACAGAAATACTGGAAATTGTACCCAGTGTACTAAGAAACAAGCTGAGGGTTTAGCTACTGAGCAATTCCCTGGTCAACTGGAGAGAACGATACTTCCTAAGTTATCCTAATTAAATACTGCAAATAAATCAGCTGAAAGAGTGAAAGTCATTTTAAAAATTCAGTCAACAACTTAATCCCAGATGTATAAGTCCCATAATAGAAGAATTTAAACTTAAGGTGACATTACTCCCATGAAAGTCACCAAATCTGTAGGGAAATGTTCTAAGGAGAGTAAATCAGATGAATTCCCAGAAATAAATCTCAAATAAGAATGTTCAATGAATTATTAACAAAATAAAAATAGGACATGAATAAACTGAATGAATTAAAAGAAAATGCAAATAAATACAGGAAAGAAATAAGGAAGTTGTTCAGGATGACAAAAGAATTCAATAGTTGGAAATAATGAAAAAAATCAAAATTAAATTTTGGAAATGAAAACGTGAATAAATGTAATAACAAACACAAGTAGAAGAAAGAACATCAGTGATTGAAGACAAAGCAAATGAATAGAATATCCAGACAACAATTAAGGCAAAATAATAGAAAAAAATGAACAAGTATAAGATCTATGGAAAATCATAATAGACCAGACCAAATTTATCAACTGTAGGTTTAGAAGAAGGAGAATTTTTAGCTATCGGCTTAAAATAAAAAACAAAACTTAATTCCACATGGATCAAGGACCTCAATATTAAGCCAGAGACTATAAAAAACATAGGTGAAAGAGTAGGGAACTTCCTCAAGCTGATTAGACTAGGCCAACAGTTCCTAAACAGAAATCCAATAACACAACCACTAGAACCAACACTCAACAAATGGGATCTTATGAAATTAAAGAGCTTTTGTTCAGATAAAGAGATTGTAAACCCTCAGAATGGGAGAAAATCTTCACTAACCACATATCTAATAGAGCTCTATTATCCAGAGTGCACACAGAATTTAGAAAACTAAATACCAAGAAAATTAATGGCCCAATTAAAAAAATGGGCCTAGGAACTCAAAAGAAACTTTGCCAGTGACGAAATTGAAATGTCTAACAAATATCTTAAAAAATGCTCCTCATCCTTAGCCAGAAGGGAAATGCAAATCAAAACCTCCCTGAGATATCATCTCATCCAGATAAGGATGGCAAAAATCCACAATACAAACAACACCAAATGTTGGAGAGAATATGGAGAGAAGGGAACTCTCCTACATTGCTGGTGGGAATGCAGGCTTATACAACTACTCTGGCGATCAGTCTGGCGAAGTTAAAGATTGAAATGCCATATGACCCTGCTATTCCACTTCTGGGAATAATCCCCCATACCGCAAAAATTCACCTCAAAGGCACAAGCACGACCATGTTCATAGCAGCACTATTTACAATAGCAAAGTCATGGAATCAACCCAAATGCCCAACAGTTGATGAGTGGATAAGGAAAATGTGGTACATTTATACAATGGAAGACTACTCAGCCATCAAAAAGATGAATTAATGAAATTTGCCAGGAAATGGATGGGATTAGAAAAAACTTATATTGAGTGAAGTATCCCAAACACAGAAAATTAAGCACTGTATGTACTCCCTAATAGATGGATCCTAGTAGCAAACCCACTTAGTGACATACTCAAAGATAAATCTCTGAAATACCTACAGTAATTGCAAAGATTATAAAAAGGAAGGAAGGGGAAGGAGCCCCCCCCGAAATAAGGACAGAGGGGATCATGTTATAGCAGAGAAAATAGGCCACCATCAAATACTGCAAGTAAATAGAGAAACATCTGGTTAAGCCCACTCACTTTCCTTCCTGGTCACTTGCAACTGAGGGGGTTTGATCTCACCAGTCAGGGAGGGCATAGAGTCTGGCAGATAAATGGTAACCAATCTGCAAATGGGAGAGTGACCCCCTCTCACCATGGTCTCCTACTCTTATTCCATCTATCTTTAAATCTACTCTTATAGTAAGACTCCATTTTAAGAGCCTTTTATCTCTGGCTAGGAGGTGACCTCCAATAGCAATCAGGATGGAGCCAAGGGCAGTGCAGGAACAGCAAAACTAAAAACAACAATCAACCATAATTTCAGAATATCAGAGACCCTAAATTAATCACCTGGAACCAGACCAGACAAATCTCTTCTCATCCTAAAGTTCAGGAAAACTTGCAGAAGAGGGGGCAGTAAGACTGAAAGAGCCTAAAGCTGGAGAGGAGCAATGATACGCAAGAAACTGGGACTTTGCATGACCTGCGCACAATGGCTGACATGTCAATGACTCCCCAAAGTCTATCATGGATCACAGGCACTAGGATCCTTAGAGGCAAGGGATTAACAGTTACAGTAGTGTTCGCACACTAAAAGGGAGCACAAGAAAGGGCTCTGAGCAATGTTACTGAGTCCTTACACCTCATTAGAGTGGAAAACGCAGAAGGAAGTTTGACCTTCACACTAAAGGATGCTTCAAGGAACGGGAGGGGGGAAGAGAGGGCACCGGGAGAAAGGGAGGTGGGGAGATGAAAGGAAGGGGAATGGGAGGGTGGGTGCAAGGGGGACTGAGGAGAGGTGGAGGGAGGGAGGGGATGGGGTACCTATTACATTTGCTTGATTGAAAAAAAATAAACATAATAGAAAAAAATTCAATAAAATTATAATTGATTTCATAAATCTAGAATGAACAGACCATTCAGATATAGGAGCCATTTATTTATTTGTTTGTTTACTTTTAGTGTGTGTGTGTGTGTGTGTGTGTGTGTGTGTGTGTGTTGTGTGTGTGTGTGTGTGTGTGTGTACAAGAGGACACTTGATTGTATATGCCTGTGAAGACCAAAGGATGAAATAGGGAATCATCCTGATTATTCTGCCTCCTTATTGCTTTGCTCCAGGGTTTACTAGACTCTGCCTCCCAGAGCCAGAATTGAAAGTTTATACCATATCTGTCTGGCAATTTTATTTGAGTTCTGGAGATCCCAACTCAGATCCTTTTGCTTGCAAGGCAAAGCTTTTAACTCTTGAGCCATTTCTCCAGGCCCATAGTAGGTATGGATAATAAAATTCCCCCTGTGATATTGTAGTGAAAATATAAAATGTGTGTCACAAAGAATGTGTGCACTGTAGGAGAGAAGCATCTAGTCACATATAAAGATAGGCCCACCAGAGTAATAGCAGATTTGTAAACTTAAACTCTAAAAGTCAAGAAGGCACGAGTGACACATTTAAAGCTTCAGAAGACAAATTACTGTCGACCAGGTGACTCTGTCCAACATAGCTATTCTTAATAATAGAAAGACAAAAAAAAAACTTTCTATAACAGACACAAACTAAAGGAATACATGATCACTAAGCATGTACTACAGAAGATTCCTACACATTGAAAAGAGAGATAAAAATATCCAAGATAACACAAGGAAAAATAAACTGCACAAGAAAAATGGGAACAAAACACATACAAGTAAACTGAAATAATTTATTATTTTTGTCTGGTAAAAATGGATAAAAGAAAAAGTCAACAGTAAGATAACCTATAAAAAATAAAAGAACAATGTATGAATGAATGATGAATGGCTCCTCAAAAAATTCATTATGTAACTGGAATTGAATGAAACATAAATAAATCATATCACAATATGTTTGATACAATGAAAGCAGTTCAAGAAAAACTTAAAGGTAAAAATACCTATATTAAAATTTCAAATAGAGCAAGAAAAAGTAACTTACTTATGTGCAAGTTCTTAGAAACAAATAAGATCAAGCCAAGCTCAAATTTATGGAAATTGATAATAAATATCAGGGGAAGGAAATGAGAAACAGAAAAAAATATGAATATTATAAAGAATCAATGAAACTAACAGTGAGGGCTATGAAAAAAGAAATAAGAGCCTTGTAAGTCCTGGACAAACCAGAAAGAAAAGGGAGATGAGATAAACCAATAAAACTAGAGAATAAAAGGGAGACATTACAACAGCCATCAATAAACTGTGGAAGTTCATTTAGGGTGTACTTGGAAAAAACTTGGCTGTGAACAAATAAGAAAGTCTAAAAGAAATGGTTGAGTTTCTAACACATATCTGCCTTCCAAAATTAAAGAGAGATGATATATACAACCAATACAGATGTATAATAAGAAATGAAATTGAAGCATTATTAGAAAGTCCTCAAACCATTCATAAAATACTACCAAACTCATTTTGTGAAATCAGTATTACTCTGAAGAAAAAAACCTGGAAAGGTTATAATAAAAAGATTATATAGTAATTCTCCTGATGAACATGAAACAAAAGTTCTCAGCGTATATTAACTGAACTCAGCAACATGTTAAGAAGCATTCAGCAAGATAAGTTTGACAGAACAATTGTAAGATATCATACAACAAACTCAAGGGCATAAAACATACAAGCATTTCAACAGAAACAGGAAAGACTTTGGAAAGCCCAACATTCCTTTATCACATAAAGCCCTGAAGACATTAGAAACAAAGAATATGTGTCAAGATAAGGGATATCTGCATACTAACGTTATACTAAATATCTACATTCCCTACTCTTATTCAACATAGTGCTTGAAATGTTAGCTAGAGCAATAAACCAAAAGAAAAAAAGATGTTGGCAAAATCTCCATACTTAATTTCCAGGGACGCCAGGGAGGCCTGGGGGGAGCAAAGCAGCATGGTGACCCACACACAGAGTAATCGAGGTCAACAGGACAGGGCAGATGGCCAGACACTACACCCTACGACACCTGCAGCCACCTGGTTTTTGTAGAGGCTCCAAAAATATACATTGGAGAAAAAAAAGCCTATTCAAAAAGTGGTGCTAGAAAAATTAGATATCCACGTAGCAGAAGAATGAAACTATATGTCTATCTCTCATGCTGAACAAAACTATGTTAAACATAGAACAAAGACCTTTGTAAAGATCCATGACACTGAAGCTGTTAGAAAGAATCCTACAGAAAACAGCTTCAGTTGCAGAAAGAATCCTACAGAAGACACTACATGATATGGGCATTTGAAAGGACATTCTGAAACACGGCTTGACAGAGGAGCCTTCTAACTGGCAAGTGGAGCAACTGAGGGGAGAGACAATAGGAGGAAAGTCCTTCCTGGCTGCACATCTGACTAATGACTGGATTTCAATTTTTATTATGTCATTTTTCTAGTTTTATAGGCATATTGAGCATTATCCCTGCTTCCCTCATTCCCCCTCTCTCCCATTCCCTTCATAAATCCATCCCATTCCCTCCCACCCTCCTGCCTATCTCCTTCTATGGATCCAAGGGGTCCTTCTGGTTTGTCTACTCTTGTGGCATTCAGGCCTCTGTGACATACCAAGTTGCCTTTCTTCGGGCCATCCCACTAATAGGGGCATTTTCCTTCACTCCTCCAGCTTTAGTCCCAAAGGTTTCCATTGTATGTTCTTACCTTTCTTGCATTCCTTTATAGTCTATGAGGGCATTTAGTATGTCAGTCATTAAGCAGGTCTGGTAAAGACAAGTCTCACTATAGTAAGTTCTTAGATGCAGTAGTCCTGCTTTGAATGGAGTGTCTTGTCCAACGGTGAATCTTCGCATCTTCAGGTTCTTATAATCTCACCACCCTCTTTTCTGCAAGGTTCCCAAAGCCTTAGAATGTGAGTGATTAGGTGGGTCTGATTCTGGGTGAGCCTTGATGAGTCATTAGTACTCTGTTTTATGGCTGGCCATTGTTGTGCACTTCATTGCTCTTCTACTGGCCTATGCTACATCCTGTCATGGTGTTGAGATCTTCTACCTATGTTGTTCAAGACGACTTCTAAGTAAATGTTAAATGTTTTTCCAATCTATGAGTACATGAAAGCTATTACAGAGCAGTTTGGTATACTATCTTCCTATCTATAGGTTTATTGGCTGCTTTTCCCTAATCTATTTCCTTCCCTTTTTTAGGTTCTAGTTCTAGTTAACAGTAACAAGAACGTGTTCCATTCTGACAAGTGGATCTTGAGTTCAATCAGAAAGTTGTTGATACTCATGCCAGGGTTACACTGTTGATCACTGTTGCTGGGGTGATTTTTATTGCAACTTACAAATCTCATGTATTTATGAGGCCTGTAATTATTTCTCTCTGCCAGTAGCTTCTACAGTATTCCTTGGTACTGTGTAAGCTGTCCATCAAGAAGGAAGTTCTCAGCCCAGTTCTAGTTGATATATTTTGCCCATTTTCTATGGATCTCAATTTTTATATTAAAAAACTCAACCCACCCACTCAGTAAAATGGGCTAATGAAATGGATAGATGAAGTACAAATGGCAAATAAACAAATTAAAACTCTTTTAAGAACTCATCTCCTCCCCAATTAGAATGGTTGTCATTAAGAAACAACAACCAATGCTGCTATAGATGTGGAGAAAGAAACCTCGATACACTATTTGTGGAAATGTAAACTGGTTCATCCACTATGGAAATTTTCAGATTCCTCAAAACGTAAAAACAGAACTACTTTATGTCTCAACTATACCATTCTTTGGTGCATTCACGAAGGAATCTCAGTCAGCACACCACAGCACATTCATCCTAAATATAACACTGTTTATAATATACAAGTAATACACTCAGCATATAGTGTTGGAAACAAATGGATAGACATACAAAATGTGCATATGTACACGATGGAGTTTCTTGTGTCCATAAAATATATATGAGGTTGCCATTATATTAAGTAAAATAACTCATACTCGAAATGACAGAAACATTGCATGTTTGGCATAATACTGGTAATATTTCATTACTGTTGTTGACTAGACTTTTTCACTGACTATTAATTAATATCAAGGTGAACAATCATTTATCAAGTTCGAATATTTAGAATTTCCTGTTTTTTTCTAGATGCGAGTCATCACATTATCTGCTGGCTCGTGGACTATCAGCCAGTGTCACTGAAAAGAAACGTTAGTAAAAGCTTCAAATCTTTATGGGTTGCAAAATATCTGTTATGATATGCCAATCTAAATTCATCAAAAAATTCAGATTTTATTTGAGTTTGCTCTACTTTGTTAAACAATGTTTCATTCATTTTCATTCACTGGAACAGTGAGTGGTTCATTACATGTTCCCTGCTCAAGGGTCTGAGGACTAGTGTAATAGGTACACAGATCACCACTCTCAGAAGTAAAGAAGTGATGGATAAGCCTCTGTGGGTGGTAAGATCAAACTGGTACTAGCTGTGGGAACGATTAAACACATCACATATCAGGAGGATGTAGACTAGAAAGCAAATCTGAGGGGCCACTGAAGAGGAACATCAAGGGTCATGTTGTGAAAGGACAAGAAGAAAGGGGAGGTGCTGTCAAGGATAAGAAAAGCTAACTGCTAAGATTCAAAATAGTTAAGGTAAAAGAGGAGTAATCAAGGAACAGAAGTTTTATTCTGATCAGTGGGAAGAGGTAAATTAAAACTGAGACCAAGAATATGTGACAAATTCTTCAAAACAAGGATAAAACAAAGACCCTGATTCTTAGAAGAATGTATACCAACCATGGAGACATACAGAGGACAAGTAATTACATAAAATATGCTCACCAGAAATTGGAATACAAAAACAGATCTCTGAGAGACAACAAAGGTTCTGTCAGTACAGATCAGAAGGCAACATCCCACAGACACTACAGGAAACACAATGTATCTGCTTACAAAGATCATGCCTTATGATACAGCTGCCAAGAGCCTCAGTATTTAAATGAAAGGGCTTAATATTTTTAACTGTGCATTATCATCCAGCTATATTCACAATTACCAGAACTTGGAAACCACCAAGATGTCTTCACTGCAGAGGAGAAATAAGTACATTTTGAGACAAGGAAATGGAAGTCAGTGATAGGAAGGAATGGACACCAAATCATGCAAAGACAAGAAGAGAAAAATGAAAATGCAAAAGATGAAGTGAAAGACGAAGCCAGTCTGAAAAGAAGGCACCTGAGGACTCCAGTTACAGTAAGTCTGGGAAAAGTCAGATCATGTGCACAGAAGAAAAGCCAGAAGTCCTGATTTTAAGGAAGAGAGTGCAACTGCTAAAACACAGAATGTTAAGGTGGTAGATCTTTCCCAACCTTGAGCTTTTATTATGTTCTTTAGAAGAAAATTGCATAGCTTATGGGCTGAGGAATTCTTTCACTTGTTAAAGTCCTTGTCCCAGATTCCATTAGAATGCTGGATGTAATGACTCTCTTGTAATTCCAGTCTGGTAATACCCCGAGCAAGCTGGCTAGAGCATTTATGTGCTCTAGATTTGATTTGAGACTCTGACTCAAAAGAATAAGATGGAAGAATATGAGGACGATTCCCAATACTAATCTCAGTCCTTCACATACTAGTGTACACAAAATGCATGCTTATCCACATACATATTTGTGCCCATACACATCTAATATGTATATACACATTCTCCCACATAAACATAAAATATTTTTTAAAATAGTTTTTTAATAATGGGTTACAGAACAACAAAAAAGTCAACACTGGAAAAATGTTTGTCGAACTATTTACATAGCAGGAACACACACAGCAAGGTAAAAACAAATAGACAAAATGAAACCATCAAACAAAGCACGACATAGGGAAAGCAAGCAGCTGAAGACCTGGTCAGAAGCTAGAAAAGGAAGAAAACAAATCCCTGAAAAATAACATTTCCTGAAACCAAAGGTTCAAAAGTTTGAGATAGTCCACAGCAGCCAGTGCCCCAAAAGTTGACATTAAACTAAGAACGTTCATAGGAAGAGAAGGTCAGTGAAATCAACAAGAATATTATTGGCACAGTGGAATATAAAAAAGCAAAATTATAGCAGATTCAGAAGTGGGCAGAAGATAATATATACCTCAAACATTTTTAGCAATCTCCCCAGACAGCCTTATTTTTGATATAGCTCCATCAGAATAATATTCTAATGAACAACTTCAAAAATTCTCAACTTTGGGGGCTGGAGAGGTGGCTCAGGGGTTAAGCCTCCGCCTGCAAGGCGGAAGGTCCTGAGTTCGGATCCCAGATCCCACGTATAGACGCCAGGCGGAAGTGGGGGCGGCCTGCGCTTCTGGTCCTGGTAGGGCGGAGCCTGTGAATCCGGGGGCAGAAGGAGGTGGAGGCGTCCATGGTGGTTCGCGAATTCGTCCATGGTTCTACACATACACAGACACACACACACACACACACACACACACACACACACGCGCGCACATACACACGCACATGCGCACAGTTGAATAAATAAAAAAAAAAATTCTCAACTTTATTATCTCATTCAATGTATCCTTCCTAAGTGCTATGTTTTATTACTTTATTCTCAAAGCTCTTCAAAGATACTTTTCTATTAATTATGTAGCTACATACTAGCATGTTTCAACACAATTTGCAGTGAGCTCATATATATTTTAGGAATATTTCAAAAATATAAATCATATTAATATTTGTATTCAACATTCATTAAAAAATAAGAGCTTATTAGTTAGTAAGCTTTTGTTAATGTTTAATGAAAATTTTCAAATAATTGCTAGTTATTGGTATTTCAAATGCTCTACATTAAGATAATGTGTTTGAAATCAATTACTTTCTTTTTTTATTGTTCAATCACAATAATTATAACACTATCATTTATTTTGTGCTGAACAAATTTCCATCAGAAAGAGACTACTTTATCAGTAGGAAATTACTTAATTGTTTTTAAAGTACTTGGTGACAAACACGCTTCATCGTTTATTCCAAATAACACACTATTAGTCATTTTCTGGAGAGTGGATGTTCTCCAAATTTTCAGTACCAATTAACACCCAAATTAAATGGTTTCTTCAAGGCAATAAAACATTTTTCAATGAGACACTATAGCCAGTTAGCTTTCATTAGTGCTGTTTTAATAGCAAAGAAGCATTGATCAAGGACTTAATAGTAAGAACCATCTATTTATACTTCATAAAATTTCTAGGTAAGCTCTTCTATGGTTCAGTTTTACCTGAGTCCTGCTAGATGCTTAAATCATCTGTTTTCTTCATGACAAAAATTAGTATTCAAGGAAATAAAGAGATAGTTTACATCACATCTGGCCACATTATAATTAAAGTTCTGTCAACAAGCTATTAGAAATTATGCCTGGAAGGGTTTGAAATGCAGACTTTAGTATAGTTAGAAGTGTCACATAAGAACTGGTAACAAAATGCCAGTTAAAAATTGACATGTCATAGCATATGTGTATGTGGAGGTGAGGTGTGAAGTCAGTTCTCGCATTAGGTGGGCTCCAGTGACCACACAGATGTCAGTAGATTTGAAATGAGGTGCCTTTGCCCCTGTTCAATGACAGTCAGCCCTTTTGTTAGTAACACATCACTAGTGGCATCATGACACTGTGATAACAAAACGCTTACATGTTTTGTAGATACTAGGAAATGTTCCAGAGGCTGGGGAGTCCATGAGTAATGTTTGAGTGGGGAGGATTGCTGTTGTTTCTGGTTCTCACATAGATATTTCTGTGTTTATCTTCCCAGAATGGTGGGGTGGACAGACATCTCCTCCAGTTTCCTAATCCATCAAGAAGGGGTCAAAATTCACTTCCAACCAACTCTGGAAGGCTCCACCTAATAGTTCTAAATACTTAATATACTTAATATACTCAGATTTCATTTCTGAGTTCTAGAGAGACAGGCATAATAGGAACACCTCAGAACCACATGCTATGGTGACACATGTAGAAAATGCTCGGAATATTTCCATCAAATACAGAATAAAGAAAGAACTTCTGAGATATTTGGACATGTTAAGAAGCTTGACATTCTTCAGTTTATTAATTAGATTTTTATTCTATGCACTGATGATGATTTGCCCAAGGTACTGGACAGAGAATAAACCATGAGCTGTTCTTTTCATTCCTTATTGGTAATATGTCAATCTAATCTATAAAAGTTAACCACCAAGGCTAAAAGATTTATTGAAGGGAAAAGAAATAAAAATATACCCATGAAAAATAAAACTTTTCAATACTGGGTATACTTAAAATAGTGACAAAGAGATAATTTGTTTCTGGCATCTGAGCAAGTTAGGGATGTTGGCATTTTTCACATATTTGGCCAGACATGCTGGTTTGGAAAGTGATAATTGCCCCTCTCTCAGCAGTCCTGTGGGTATAGTGTGGTTGGCTTGCTCAGCTCCTGGTATTGGTAGGAGCTTTCTTACCAAGCTGGACAAGGAAGTGTAACCAAGAGTTATAGAGAATAAAACCCCTTGTTCCTCCTTATGACATGCAGGATAAACCAAAGCCACCATTTCAGAGCAACTGCGATGCTCTGTGTTCCTAATCTCCTTCCTCATTTGAAGGTGTTGCACAGCAGGTACACTGATGCTCAAGGACCTTCCTGTGACCTTCTTTCACACACTGTCCATCATCACATCGCCATCCTATAACTGGTAACTCTGACCTCGCTGCCTTCCCAGCTGCTTGTTTGCTTTTGATAAGCATCTCCTGACAGTGTCACTCCTGCTCCGAGTTGCTCCACCCATGTTTGTAACAGACAATGAAGACTCAGTCTGGCTAGCCTCATGTGTTTCCCTAGGTGGAAACTTCATTCCTACCTAACTGTCCATAACTTGTGTTTTCTTACAAAGCAACAATGCCTAGCAAACCTACAGAAAACCAAAATTCATAAAATATGATATCCTAAAAAGATATGCCTAAAATTCTGCAGAGGTTTATGAAGTACATTCTAATAAAAGAAAAAAAATCCTGATAAAACAGAATAGGTGGGAGCTGCAGAGGTGGCTCAGGGGTTAAGCCTCTGCCTTGCAGGCGGAAGGTCCTGAGTTTGGATTACAGACCCCACGTATAGACGCTGGGCAGAAGCGGGGGCGGCCTGCGCTTCTGGTCCTGGTAGGGCGGAGCCTGTGAATCCCGGGGCAGAGTAAACAAGGAGGAGGCGGTCCATGGTGGTTCCCGACTTCGTCCGTGGTTCTACACACACACACATACACGCACACACATACATACACACGCACAATTGAATAAAAAAAAAAAACAGAATAGGTGCACTTGATGGATATCCTAGTTTCCTGTCTTGCTGTGGTGAATATACAACCTAACCATTTTGGAAAACAAGGTGTTTACTCATACTGAAGTTCTGGGCTACAACTGATCCTAATGTCAGGAAAGTTCATATCAGAGGATGAGGGAACTGTCCACACCAATCACAGGAGTAGCTGAGAGAGGGACAAAGACTCAACCATGCCTTCTACCTTGCCAATCTGCCGAATTCCAGCTAGTTCTTGCTTCATCTTATCCACCTGTCCAGGGAATGGTTCCATTTGTTGGGCTGGGTCTTTCCACATCACTTAGATAATCTCTTTCAGGCTTACGGAGAGACATCTTAAATAACTAGTTCTTCATAGATTTGTCTAAAGACTCATTTCTAAATTGTCAAGTTGAAACCCAAAACTATCTGCCACAATGAATGTCTGCCCAACTCAGGGCAGACAGCAGATGGGTTTTCACCCAGGATTTTTAACTGAAACTAAGAGCAAATATAAAGAAATTGATACATCTAGATAAAGCCTTCCAAAATTTCCAGAATTAGTATGCTAAAATAATAGAATTAATCACTCTGTAATTTAATCAAATAAATGTGCAACATTAATCTAATATTTAAATTGGTTCAGATAATTCTTTTTCTTGAGAAAAAAGCAGAATTTATTTATTCATTTATTCACCTAATATTAGCTAATATAAAAATTATGTGATTCTTATGGAATACTGATTTTTTCTAAACTTTATGGAAAATGATAAATTAGAATATATTATTGATATGGTGTGGCCCTCCTACCCCGTCCCTCCTGTTCATAATCCTTGCAATTACTGTCTTTAGGTGGGCTGGGTGGGTTTGGTACTAGGAGGGCCACACCAGAAACAAGGAGAGAAGGGACCATGTTACAGCAGAGAAAATAGGCCTCCATCAAGGACTCAAATAAATAATGAGACATATGATTAAGTTCACAGACTTTTGTTCCTGATCATTTACTACTGAGGGGGTGTGATCTCACCAGAAGAGGAGGGCATATAGTCTGGCAGATAAAAAGTAACCGTTGTGCAAATTGGTGATCGACCCCTCCCTCACTGTAGTTTCCCACTTTTATTATATCTACCTTTGAATGTGCTTTTATCACAAGACTCTAGTTTAACAGCTTTTTGTCTCCGGCCAGGGGGTAACATACAATGCCCACCAGGATGGAGTGAAGGGCATTGCAGGAGCAGCAAAACTGCAAAAGAAAACCAACAAACCACAATCCAGAACTTCAGAGACTCTATATCAACCACCTAGAACTAGGCCAGCTTAATCTCTCCCCATCCTGAAGCTCAGGGAAATGTGCGGAAGAGGGGGCAGTAAGAGTGTAAGAGCAAAAGGATGGGAGGAGCAATGATATGTAAGATACTCCATACAAGTTAGGGCTGAAGCAATCATAATTGGACTTTACATGCCCTGCGCATTGTCCAACACACTATTGACCCCACAAAGTCTAGCATCTGCTAAAGGCACCAAGATCTTTGGAGGCAAGAGATTGGCAGCCACAGCAGTGTTCCTATACCTAAGGGGAACACGGGAAAGGGTTCAGGGAAAGGCCTCTGGGTCCTTGTACGTCATCGGAGAGGAGGGCCCAGAGGAAAATCAGGCATGCACAAGAAAGGACTCTCTGGGAATTGGGGCGGGAGGCACTGGGGGATGGGAAGGGAGGGAGGTGGGGAGGAGGAGCAGGGGGTACGGGGGGGGGGGAGGGAGGGAGGGAACTGGTGTACCCATTAAGTTTGTATGAGCTGAAATAATAATAAAAAATGTATTAATAATAAAAAACCTGGCAAAAAAAGAATATGTTATTGATAATTGAGAGACTTACAGTTTATTAGAGAACAAATAATATAAATACAGTTTAACTACAGAATAGAAGCTATGAGATTTAAGATACAAACAGATAATAGTAGACATACAAGATCTGGATTCAAAGCAAGAAAAATGAGCAAATGCAGCCCTAAGAGGTTGTGACTAGAGGGCAGCAAAGCGCAAAGCCATTGTAACAATCAAACCCCAAGCCCTTGAAATATTTATTTATTGAAAGACAGATGGAGAGAGAAAAAGACAGAAAGAGAGAAAGAGAAAGAATTATACATGAGACAGGGAGCAAGAGAAATACACAAATGTGTGGAAATCAGAACACACTTTTTAGTAAGTTGGTTCTTTCCCATTGTGCAGGCTCTGGATATCTAACTTAGGTTACTGGGTTACTGTGAAAGCTCCTTTACCTACTAAGTCATCTCACAAACCTGCCCCAAGTATAGCTGGGGGGGTACTACAGAAGTCTAACTCCTTTAACGGACCTGCCTGAGGAGAAGAAAACACACATATGATGAAATATTTTATTGTAATCTTCAATCTGCTACTGAGGCCTTCTAACAGCCCCAAGGTTTTCCCAGTAATTACCAATGAGACCTAGAGAAACTCAGGTGTCTGATATTTGAAGAATTTAATGTTTGTTAAGGAATAGAATAAGTAAATTGATTGTGTTTACTGAGTCTTGACCAATCGAAACACTCAAACTGAAAAAGAAAAGAATTTCAATGCAGCATTAAGCCTAAATTCGAACTGCAAATGACATAGGTGTTTAAAGCAGCTGTTAAACACAAGCTTGGAGTTCGTATTCCTTTACACCAGTTCTCCTTACTTTTCAGTTTTAATGGCGGTAACACTCTTGAACAACTCAATTTCTGGAAATTAAAACCCTGAAATTATCTCCTTACCATTGTTGTCTCTTGAATGGATCCAAAACTGTTAATGAAAATATTGACCACTACATCCACAGGAATTCCTAGGAGTGAAAAATAAGGATATATTCAGCAGCTGACAAGATATTGCTCAGACTCAATAGTATGGAATATTTATTCAATTTTTGTACTCTTTAATCTGCATTAAGATACTAAATCCTATCTTATTACTTACTTTTATAAGTGAAATCATATTACAAATATAAAACTAAGTCAGACGTGTTTTATAGTATTCGTTACTTAGAAATAGTCTCTTTTGAGTCATACAAACTTTTGAGAAATATGTGTTTATTGACCTGCTGCATAATTTTTATTTGGCCTATTGAATCATTTTTTTAAAAAATTGCTTTTAAAATGGTTTTATTGGGGGGCATTTTCCCAGTCATCTCAAATATAAATTGTAAAACAGTATTCAATAAATGTTACTCGTAATTACTTTATATTCATTTTATTTCCTTAAAGTGCAAAGGTAATGAGCCGGGTAATGGAGCCATAGTAAAGATTTCTGTCTGACCTGTTCGAAACTAATTTGAAAGTTCATGGAGTGAGAGCCAAGGTATAAGGTTGCAAATTTCTTTCTTTTTTCCCCGGCCTTCCTAACACATTGTGGCTATCAAAAGGAAAATGTGAATCTCACCCTTAGCCCCACAAGCACTGAGTGATGAAAAGCAGGTGGCAATTCAAAGCAAGGAAGACACGTGACAACCTAGACCTCGGCTGCCGTTGTGGTAACTGAGTAGGTTCTGGTCATGAACAAAACCCCTGTTTTTAAAGCATCAGCACAGCTCTGCAACTTCAGTTGACTAAAAGCAGCTGCTGCAGAATTTTTTTTGTCCAAAGGAAAGAAAAAAATATCTCAGATCTTCTAATGTTAACCTGATCTACATCAATACCTGTCTCTAAGCAGCAGAAAGCATTACTGCCAGGGGACAGACTAACATCACTTCTCCTGATTCATCAAGAAGACAAACCCGAAGAAAGGTCTGGATAAATACACAAGCTCCTCGTGATGTTTCTTTTCTTGTAGGATGGCTTTCTATTCTTGTGAGGTGTGACAAATGCTAATATTTTGTCGGAATAAAAATAATCGCTACTGTAGAACACATTTCATCCATAGCATTGATATGCTTTTAAAGACAATATGGTCTTTCTTTTTTTCATCAATAGAAAGCATTTTTATCAATGTGAAATTCTAATAAAAGTAAAAGAATACACACACACACACACACACACACACATATATATATATATATATTCATTTTATTTCCTTAAAGTGAAAAGGTAATGAGCCGGGTAATGGAGCCATTGTAAAGATTTCTGGATTGTCAGGTGTCTTACTTGCTTTGAATATATATATATATTCCCCTAAATGAACCAATAGTTGTTCTATAAATTGTAACTTCCATGCCTATGAAAGAAGGTCAGAAGTGTATTTGGAACCTAGAATTTAAATTACTAAAAATAAGCAATAGACATTAGCCTAGTAATTCACTGTACATACTTTTCCATTTTTTCAACTGATAACTACATGAAAACTATACAGATTAATAGTTGTTGATTTTTTATTGACTAATTTTGGCATTAAATGGCTCGGAACCTAAGCAAGTTGCCGGATGGTGATATGTCAATAAAAATCACGATGTTTTGCATTTCACAAACATGATTTTCTACAAGTGGAATTAATTTTCGAACTATAAAAAATTAAGAGTTTGGGGTTTTGGGGGGGAAGGAATAACGCACCTTTGAAATTTGGTCTTATTCTGGGATCATAGCTGACCAGCAACCGGTTCAGGATGTTGCTGGTGGAGTTGGCGGGCACACGAGCGAGGTCCTCTGCTGACTGCTGACTGCAGGAGAAGAAAGAAAATCCTGCTTAATATTGGACAGAGTACCCATTGAGGTTGTATGATTAGGAAAAATTTTAAAAATTAAACAGCAAGCAACAGAAATGGGGTCTTTTTTGGGGGGAATGACCTTGCTTATTTAAAGCAAAAGACAACTCTAGCAATGGTCTCTAGGCAGAAGTGAAAGAACTGCCCACACTGTCAGAGACCCAGAGAATTTTAAGAAGCAAAGACAAAGGACTCTACATCCGGTGTCACTGAATGCAGGAAGCACTGTCTCAACACCCAGGCCACCTCCTATTAAAATCATTAAGCAGCTCTCTTGTGTGCCGTAAGGCAAAGCAAGCAATCCTGGGTAGCCAGTGAATGGAGAATGATTTCTGACACACACTGTTCGCTTTCTACAGAAGCAAAGAAGTGTGTGCAAATAGCTGTAGACAATGTTGCTCAAGACACAATATTCATAAACCAATCATGCTGACATCTGCAAAATCATATTCCCTGTGTAGCAATGTGTCCAGAGAGCACCATGTTAAATAGTGGTTAGGGGTTAGTAAAAATAGTTTCTATACAGTCAGATCGATGAAACAAAACTGCGCTGAACTATAAGATAAACTATACTTTTTCTCTGTGTATTTGCCTTCAGTCTTCTGATAGCAAGAAGGAAATGAACCATATTTTGCCATTTTAATTAACTCTGAATAAGGAGTCATGACTAAATCTGTAGTTGAACAGCATTTCTTTAAAATGAGTTCTTCTTTGTTAGCTAAGGGAAAATGTTTTGCTGCTTTGACTTAGTTTGGTTTGGTTCCCTACCCATAAAGTTTTAACATATACATATTTTCCCCAAGTACACAATTAAAAAAAATCACAGGGAAGGTGAAAAGGATACTAAGAATATCCAGTGTCGCCTATTATGCAGTCACACTGAAGTACTCGAAGCTAAACTCTGATGCAACAAGCTTGACCTTGTCAACCCTGCTCTAATTAAAAGCAGCCACAGCGGGCAAAGTATAACAGGTCAACACCAAGTTCATGAAAAAAATCTAAACAGACTATGCACTTCTACAGGTAAGTCTTTCAAGGAGAAATCATTTTAGGTTCAAAACATTAAGGGAAAAAAGAAAATCAATTAGCTAAACTTGCCAAGTGCAGGAGACCGCATAGATTACATTAAATTGCTTCATGTTACTGTGTCAGCACCAGTATCACAGCCACAGGGACTTGAGCACTGGTAATGAGATTTCCTATTTCATCTTAACCTCCTTAGCGCCAACAGTCATCTCTTAGCAAAACATCAGACACTCTAAAGACAAGAGGGTATGAGGGGAAATTGGAAATTAGGATGCAAATTAGTGTTCTGTCCTAGCCATAATTTTCTCATTCAAGGAAGGAAAATAGAATGGCTTATGAACTATACTTCTATTGGATCAATGGAGGACTGCTATTATAGTGTGTCCTTTAAGGTTCACTCCTTCTGAGCAAGGAAAAGAGAACACAGAGACAATTAACACTCATTTTTATGGTTCAAAACATTTGGGACAATTCTTTTTCTTACAATTCTAAACCATGGCAGTAAAACTCAAATAGCTACCCTTACTCTCTCTAGTGAATTTTGTCCTTCTTTCCTCTGTCGACTCATGCAAAATCAGACTCTTTCCTAACCTAACCTAAACCCAATCTGCCCTTAAAATTGGCTTCCATTTCATGCCCATTCCAAACTTCTGCCTCAAGCTCACCACCACACAGAAAACAGGAAATACATCATTTTATAGTAGTTTTGCAACTTTTCTCCATATGTATGTGTGAAGTACTGACTAGTTTTACGCAGATAGTATATTTGATGCTCGTGGCTTCTAATATGTCATACTTCCCTCTACTACTTAGTGCTACATGACATGGATCCCTCGCTTTTCATCTGTCAGTACTCATGACACTAGCATGTAAACACAATGTGGAGTAGATCTTGGAATCTTAGATCTTCCACTTTATTCTGTCATTTGATTTGGCATACACTCGATTAAAAAAAAAAAAAAACACCCAGAAGCTGCTATTCAGTGAAAGAAGAAAATTTCCATCGGCCAAGGAAAAACCAAGAAGTAAACAAATCCAGTGGCATTTATCATCAGCAATAGAAAAATAAAGATAGCAGTAGCAGCAACAATAAATAAGTTATGTACATGCAAACTGATAGAGGAGTTGAAAAGAATATATCAAAAGCTACTTTACAACCATTCCTCTTTTGTTCACAAAAGTAGCAGTACTTTTAGTCACAAAAATGGTAGTTACACAGGCTGGAAGATGACTCAGGGGTTAAGCCTCTGTCTTGTAAGCAAAAGGACAAGAGTTCAGATCCCAGATCCCATGAAAAAATATCATCCAGAAATAGCAGTGCCCTGAACATCTGGCCTGGAGAAGGAAGCCTGGGAAACCACAAAGCAACAAGGAGGTAGAACAATCCAAGATTATTTCCAAAACCACCCTGGGCTTCCACAGCCACACACAGTGTCCTGTGATATACATAGGCACACACAGAGACATGCATGCATACAAAAAAGTAGTAATAATAATAAATAAATAAATTTTGTACAAAAATTATTACAGGAGATATTAGCTCCTGTACATATAAATTGTTACTAGGAGTTGGAAAATGCCACTTCCTATGTCAATTCTCATTCCACAGGAAGCCTTCCATAATGAAGTGCCAGTATCATAAAAGAAAACTACAACATCTGAGTTTCAACATCTAATCCATTTGCTTGGATTCTATCATAGAATCAGGCAAAGTTTCATTCTGTAACACAGGAAATGTTCCAATGGCTCCAACAGAGGAAGTTATGTTTATAGACAACAAAAATAATAAAGCCAAAAACAAGTACAATAGGTTAAAACTGATAATCCTAGAACTTGGGAGGTGAGACATGAGGATCCCCTTGAGTTTGAGGCTAGCTGGGGCTGCCAAGTTACAGTCTGGACCAGTCTGAGCAACAGATCCTGCCTCAAACAACAAAAAAATAGTCAAAGAAATCAGACTCAAACAGAAACCTGCTTGTTTCAGTTGCTTGCTTTGTAAGGCAGAGACAGAAATGTAATTAGTTAACATCAGGCTACTGCTGCTGACCTTGTAAGTAAGGACTGGGCTACCAAGTCCTGTGACTTGACTACTGTGGGAAGAGGCAGTCATTTCTGTGCTCCAGATTCCTTGGAGCAGGAAACAAACCATCAGGAGGCAGGGAACACAGGGCTACTAAGAGTGGTGCCATCCAGTGCTCTATCACTCTCCCTCTTGAGGGCAGATCCAGGATCACACCAACACACCTCTGGGATCTCTATTTAACACCATCCGTGCTTTAGAATACTAGATTGCACTTGTGATTTGTGTTACTATTAAAAATCATTTTTTAAAGTTATGACAGAAAACAAGAACTTAGGGTCACTCGTTGCAACCTTCTCCAAATATTTTTAGTTCTTCTCAAGTTAAAAAATAAAAAGCAAAAGCAAATACTTATTTGTTAACCAAACTCAAGATCCTTTGACAAAATTAAACAAACATAAAACCAAGCAATATCAAACACACAGTCCCTTTTTGTTCTATTACTATTTGGAGTTGGTGCTTCTCTTAAGGGATCAGATGGATACAGACAACTTTCTCCTAAACAGCCAAAACAATTTACATGCAAGATACTTGACTATGTTTGTATACTAACATAGACATATAATTACTCTACCATTTTCCAAGCAGGTTAGTGACATTTGTGCAAGATAAACAGTAACAAAGTTAAGTAACTTTTAAGAGGATCTCAAAATTAATGAATGCTTTGGTGTTAATGTCTTTGTACTTTGAATCTCTGTCCAGTGTTTTATCCATTTGACCAGTTTCATGTCAATAAAGCGATCAACAATCCTGAATATTACAAAACAGGACTTATTTCTTTAGATACTACATTCTTTTAAAAGATAACTTACTCAGACCAAGCAATCAAATGACTGAGAAAAGAATGTCTTATGTGAAAAGCTTTTTTTAGGACCACCCCTCTCTCTATTGTTCACTTGCTTAAAATTGAACCAAGGGCATTACTAAGAGGCAAAGTTATTTAAGGAATGTGTCAGGCTATATAGCTGCATGATGTAATGTTTTCCAGTGCTAAAAGAAAACTCCAGAAATTCCTTTCTAAAGGGGACCAATTTTCCATTTACTGTAGGTAACATAATCCTTTAGTACCAATTCTAAAGAGGAAGGTAGGAGTACATTGTCTAAATCTCCCTCAGACCAAAATTCGGAGTCCAAAGAGATTGTCTTAATTTTTCACCCAGTAAAAACACAGCAGCAGTGTGAATGGCTTCTCAGATCTGTGAGTGGGGGTGCTCTGACCTGACCCGAGACAGGTACTGATCACAGACAGAAGGAAGACAGAAGCACATAGAAGTACAGGCATTTGTGACTCTGTCCCTCTTTGCTGCAAAAACACTACTGAAACTCTGATGAAGGAAAAAATGGTGAACTTCCCATAAAACTACCCATGAGGGCAGTTCTGGGGCTCTTAAGCCTGCAAACAACAGGTTTAAAAAATCCTTCTTTATGTGAACATGTGCGACCATCCATCATCACAAGCAAGGAGTTTTCACTCAGGCTGAATTATGCTCGCCGAGACATAGGAACACAGAAACAATCACAAAGCAAATACATATGCATGCGTGCGCGGGCACACACACACACACACACACATGTATATATACATATATATATACATATATATGGAGAGAGAGAGAAAGAAGAAGCAGAAGAAGAAGAAGAAGAAGAAGAGGAGGAGAAAAAATAGGAAAGAAACAGTAACACAATGGCAATGGAGGCATTAGTCATTATTTTTCAGGAGCTGTAATTCTATAGAGTGAAGGGAGATTTCTTAAAATAAGGTTCTTATAGTGACAGAAAATGAGAATGGGAAAAACACAAAGCCACAAAAAAGAAAACATACTAAAGAAGGAAAGACCCAAGGGCTATCTGACAGACTCCCAGACGCCAGGGCTAGAATGATCTTCGCAACAAGATGAGACAGGGTTTGGCTTCTGGGTTATCATACACTCTGTGCTCACACTCCCATCTTAATGCTATCTGTCTCATGTGACATTGCCAAGGGAGCATTGCCACAAGTGGATAAGGATGCTCTACCTTGGACTTTCAGCCTCCAAAATACAAATTAAATAAAACTTTATATGAAAGTACCTAGTCCCAGATATATTTTGATAGCTGCAAAAAGTGAACCAAAACATTGCTATTCCTTGAAGAAAACAACAAAAACTTAGGTATAAAGTCACCAAAATGTCTATTTCAGTCTTACATATTATATGCTATATATTTAATCCATAGCTATGCACCTGGAAATCTAACATCCATATTCACTATTCTGACATGAAAATTGTGTTTAAAACTACAGGTTCAGGTGAACTTGAATATTGATCCTCAGTGCTGGCTGTGCACTCGATTCAGTTGAAGAGCTCTTCAGACTGATGCCTGAATGCCCCCTTTCTTGCCTGCAGTTGTAGGAAGCTTGGGATGCGCCAAGGCATTTTCAATGAAGCTCTCAATATACTTCTAACCGTCAGGAGAGCTTGATCATTTGAAAAGAGAGTCACGAGAAATAGTAGGAATGCAATGTGACAAGATGGCGCTGGCATTAACAGATACTGGCAATGACCAAGACAAAGAACAAGCTGCCCCAAGAGGGACAACAAGTCCAGAAGCATAAGGCAACAATGAGCTCAGGGAAAAGGACTTCCCCATAAAGGTGTGTTATGGCGCTCGGCGAGCCTGGATGATCAGAAGGAGTGAGCAGTCTGTCTGGGACTCAGCTGAGAAACAGACAGAGGCCACGTGGGGCTGGCAGCACAGGCCACATGAGAACTAGGGGCGAGGGAGCACCTCAGCTCCAGGAAAGCGTTAGGAGCAACCTCAGACGCAAGGATGAAGGCACGACTCCAGCCATGGCATCTGGAGCCAACTGGTGGGTATGATGCAGAGTGTGCGCCTGGGTCTGAAAAGCCAGGTGGCATCTCTGGGAATAAAGGTTGGGGTAAGACAGCCAGCGGAGAGGGACCTGCCCTTCTGGGTTCCTTGGTCTCCCCAGACACGTCAAGAGAGAGTTGTTCTGTGCTCCACGACTAACTCCTTTTAAGAAAGCACAGCAGGTGAGGATGCTTCAGTGCCAGGAATGCACATGAAGGGCACATCTGCAACTTGCTCTCCACTCCTGTGGGATGAGGGAGACAAGAATCCAAACTTCTGCCCCAGGACGCTGCTACCTATCAATTCAGCTTTAAGAAATTGAGGACCAATTGTCAGTTGCTTACCATATGCTGAGACAGGGCCTCAGCCCAGAAGTCCATGGAGAAGTTAAATTATGAAGTTCCTCCTCCAGAGTCACCATACCCTTGGATCTGGTGTGCTTTCATGCACATTACAAGTGATCTAAAGCTCAAAATACGGGGTAAACCTTCACATAAAAACGTAGCAGTCACCTGTGACTCTGAAGCTGAAATCTCAGGGTTCAGAAACATAGAAGTAAAAGGAAAGTGTCCACAGCTGGTATTAGTTAATAGATAAGACTTGATCCCTGATGTGGAGATGCCTTATCTACTTACAGAATGGATGGAAGAGATTAGTCCAGCTGTTGAAAGACCTATTGATAAAAAGTTCCATGTAGAGCAGAAATGACTGAGAGACTGAGAGACCTAGAGTGCTGGGTGGCCTTACAGCAGGGACACTTCAGGTCAGGTGCATGATAACCATCCAATAAATCTGATACCCCACTGATAGGACGTCTGCCTGAATCTCTGGTTGCAACAGAGGAGCCTGTGTCATCAGTTGGACCCCGGCTGTGCTGGCCCAGCTTCTGATTAATAATTGGCAAGATTAGCTTCTGGCATCTTTTAGCTAGATCAACACTCAGTCTTCTTAATTAAAACCTCTCAAACTCACATTCAGAGTTTGTGCCACGTAAAGGAAATGCCTGGTTTTGACTATAAAAATGTCAGGTGTCTTGAAGTACTGTGAAGAACCAACGTCCGTGATCTCCAAACCTTTCATCCAAAATGTCAGCAAGGAGATGAGGACTTTCGGTTGCTGATAGGTCCAGAAACTCAGTTCTGGAGAAACTGACTCTCTTGCTCCTCCCCAGGGTCATCTCAACCCCATGGAGAAGAAGAGTCACTTTAAAAATATTGAAGAAAAAGAACAAAGAGGTAAAAACTCCCTGCTAGTTCTGTGAGCAGAGTATGCTGAGCTGGAAGGAAGCCCCGCTATGAGACAACTGGAATCTGACAGAACTCATCTTGGAAGCACTGCAGTTATGACAAGTCTGCAGTGCCTTCCCTGTTCCATTCGTGTAACTCAGAAGTGAGGAACAGGAAATTATGATAAGATGGCCCCAGTGGTGGATGCTCATGGGAACCTCTTCAGAATTCTATTAAGAGGCTGCCACGTTGCTTTACTCTTCCATGTGCTTCTGCAACACCAAGACACTTGGCTGCTGAGACAGGGCCTATCCACGATCGATCGTGTGCTGCCCTTGTCCACCTCACCACACTGCAATGAAAGACGCCCTTGTGGAAGTTTTCCAAAGAATGAGAAACAAATGGAATTTGGTACTAAGTAGAACCTCAAGCAGAAAGCTGGGAAGACTCCAGTGGATCCTACACACTTTCCTAAAACAAGAGCCACTAGGACTCAGTGGGTAAGAGCGATTTCTGCACCAACCTGAGAAAATGGGTATTGTCCCCAGCACCCAGGTACAAGCCTGAAGCCTCAGTAATAGGCTGTGGAGACAGGTGGATCCCAGGAGCTTCCTGAGCAGCCAGCTGAGCAGGGAGCTTCGGGTCAGAGACCTATCTGTCTCCAGGGAATAAGTCAAAGGCTGACAGGGACCCCACCCAAGGTCCATGTCTGGCCTCTAGTGTACACAGGCACATGCCACACGCACAACTTGCACAAAAATATAAAAAACTAGTTAAATACTTTTTAAAAATTAATGGATTCCCATATTATCCACCTCCTACAGGGGTTGACCAAGAAGTCTTTAAACTGCTTCCAGCACACACTTGTGATAAATAACCTCTTGAGAATTTTAAAGAAGTGCCGCAAAGGAAAGGAAAGCTGAGCCAGCCGCTATGTACCAGAAGAGATGAAGCTCTTATCCTTCACAACAAATACAAGACATCTACTAAAATGCTGCAGAAAATGTAGTTACAAGCCAGCTGTCCTGTGAGAGCTGTGAACCAGGAAGGCGAGACTTGGAAAACAATAGCTCTGTTAATCACCCATCCAAAAGGATTGATAACATTTTAGGTTACTGAATGCAAAGTGATGGAAGAAGTCAAGGAATCTTAGGGAACCCCTTTCCATCACCCTCTGTAATTATTCCATCACCCTGCTGTAATTATTTTCCATTCAGTCCCAAATTTGTAGAGCAAAGAACTTTCTTGCAAAGTCACACTACAGAGAGTCATAGGCTTAACAACAGCAAAGCCTCTCACCCAGAAGGCCTGAAGGAAAATGAGGTGCAAGTTCCTATGGAGGGGAAAAGCACATTTCCATCCAACACTGATCCTCACATTTTTCTATGAGCTCCTGGAAGAGTCCCAGAAAGAACGACTGGCTGGGTGAAGGGAGCTGGACCAGTATTTGCGAGTGTGCGGTATATCTAAGTGTGTGACAGTCCACCGGCATGTGTGGAGGCAGAAAGTCAACATCAGCTATCTCCTTTACTGCTTTCCACATTATTTTTTTTGTTCCCTGAACCTGCTACTCACCGATTGTCTAAAGTGCCGGGTGTGTAAGTCCAAGATTCTCCCGCTTCCAGTACTATGATTATAGCCATGCACCTGCACACCTGGCTGCTTATTTCTTTTAACATAGGCAATGAGGATCAGAACTCAGGACCTCACGCTTGCAGATTTCTAGTTAAATAAGGATGTTCAAGGGAAAGGCCTAAAAAGCAAAAGAATCATCACTGTTCTCATCACAGTTTATTAGTCTCTTCTTAATTAAAAACTAATATTCGAGGGCTGGAGAGACAGTTCAGGGATTAAGAATCGGCCTATCAAGCAGAAGGTCCTGAGTTTGGATCCTAGGTTGCACATAAAATCATCAGGCAGAAATGGCAGCTGCCCGCACTTTAGGCCCTGTTGGGCAGAGCATGGGAAATACTAGAGGGAAGCAAAAAGGTGGCAGAAGCAATCCAGGATGATGAAATCACCTTTGGTCCTCCACGTATGTGTGTGTGTGTGTGTGTGTGTGTGTGTGTGTGTGTGTGTACAAAATTAGTAAATAAATTTAAAAATGAATATTCAATAATATAGAAATACAATGTAAAATACTTCAGATAAAGGATTTTCAAATAAAGCACACACTATTCATTATAAGCAATAATGAAAAAAATCAATTTTTCTTACTTGTACAGCTATTTTATATTTCTTTCTAATTAAAAGAATATTATGGTTTAAAAAAAATTATGAAGACCAGAATGATAACTCAGCAAGCAGACATCTGTGCATGAACTTGGTGACTTGAGTTCCATCCTTGGAACCCACATGGAAAAAATACAGAACCCACTTCCAAACATTGAAAAGTTGTCCTCTGACCTCCACATAACCATTGAAGCCTGGACCTCACCCACTTCCCTCCCCTTCCTTTCCTTTCCCTACCGTCCCTTCCCTTCCCATTTCTCTGTCTCTGTCTCTCTCTGTCTCTCTCTCTCTCTCTCTCTCTCTCTCTCTCTCTCTCTCTCTCTCATAAATCTAATATTTTTAAAAATATAATGAAATGGTGTTTTGAGATAAGAACCTCACTATGTAGCCCAGGCTGGTCTTGAACTCATAACCTTTCCACTTAGCCTTTCTGTTACTAGGGTTTTAGTAACTGTAATCTGATAGTGCTCTATTATCCAGAGTGCACAAAGAACTTAAACAACTAAAAACAAATAGATAAATAATAGCCCAATTAGGAAATGGGCTTCTGAACTCAAAAGAAACTTTCCAGGGAAATAAAATGTCTAACAGATATCTTTTAAAAATGCTCCAGATCCTTAGCCATCGGAAATGCAAATCAAAACTACTCTGAGACATCATCTCCCCCCAGTCAGGATGGAAAAAATATACAATACAAACAACACTGAATGCTGGAGAGGATTTGGAAAGAAAGGAATTCTCATACGTTGCTGGTGGGAATGCCAGCTTATACAACCACTCTGGCAATTTCCACTTCTGGGAATAATCCCTCATAATGCAGAAATTCACTATAGTGACACAAGCACAACCATGTTCATTGCAGCACTATTTACAATAGCAAAGTCATGGAATCAACCCAAATGCCCAACAGTTGACAAATGGATAATGAATATGTACAATGGAATACTACTCAGCCACCAAAAAATATGAATTAATGAAATTTGTGAGGACATAGATGGAATTAGAAAAATTATATTGAGTGAAGTGTCCTAGACACAGAAAGTTGGACACTGTACGTATTCCCTAATAAGTGAATCCTAGTTCCAACCCCATTTAATGATACATTCAAAGCTAAATCTCTGTAATACCCACTGTAATTGCAAAGGATTATAAACAGGAGGAAAGGGGAAGGAGGACCTTAAAAGAAAGGAGATAGGGAATCATGCTTCAGTAGAGAAAACAGGCCACAGTCCAGTATTGCACATAAGTAACAAGATATTTGTTGCAGCTCACTCTCACTTTCCTCCCTGGTCACTTGCGACTGAAAGGGTTTTATCTCACCAATCAGGAGGTTATATGTACTGGCAGATAGATGGTAACCATCTGGCAAATGGGACACTGACACACGACCACCACCACTGCTATGTTCTACTGCTATTCTTCCATCTACTTTTAAGTCTCTTCTAACATTAAGGTCTTCATTTAACCAGTCTTTTATCGCTGGTTTGGAGGTGACCTTCACCAATCAGGATGCAGTCAAGGACAGTGCAGGAAAAGCAAAACTGAAAACAGCAACAAACCATAATTCAGAACACCAAAGACCCTACATTTTTCACCTGGAACCAGACCAGCCAAATTTCTCCCCATCCTAAAACTCAGGGAACCTTGCGGAAGAGGAGGCGGCAAGATTATAAGAGCCTAAAGATGGGATGGACCAACGATATGCAAGATACTCCATAGAAGTTAGGGCTGCAGCAGCCAGGATTTGACTTTGCCTGACCTGTACAATCACCGACACGTCAACAACACCTCAAAATCTAGCATGGATCACAAGCAAGAAGGCTCAAGGCTGTAGGGTCCTTGGAGGCAAGGGATTAAACAGTCATAATAGAGTTCCCATACTAACTGGGAGCCCAAGAAGGGACTCTGGGCTATGCCACTGAGTCCTTACCTCTCACTAGGGTGGAGGAATCAGAGAGAGATTTGGTGTTCACATAAAGGGATGCCCCAGGGGATGGGAGGGAGAAAGGAGGAGGCACTAGGAAAGGGGTGGGGGGTATAAAATGAAGGGGGGAAGGGGGAGATACTAGGGAGAGGAGTGGAAGGCAGAGGACAAGGTACCCATTGAGCTTGTATGATTAGGAAAAAAATAAAATGTGGGAGAAAAAAACTGAATAAATAAATAAATAATTAATTAAACAAAAACTGTTTAAAATGCTTCTTGAGTAAACTCTAACAATTTTAGATGTTTCAATTATCTCACAGATAATTCATAAATATGAAAGTATTCAAAAAGATATGGAGAAAAATTATACAATGTGAAAATTTCAACACAAATGAAAACTGTATAAATGAAACAAACAGAAATCTTGAAGTTAAAGGATATAAAAGTGGAACTGAAAATTTAGTAAAGACATTTGATATTATTTGTGAAAAGATTGTATCAGACTTAAAGTACAGGATAAGAATCTGGGGCTCCCTGGATAACTGACTAGCTGGTACCTGAGGACACTCTCTTACCACATAGTTCTGTTGTCAGAATGTACTAGTGAGTGGAAAACAGAAAGTAGGCAAAATGCTTTAATTTTCTGTCTTTAAAGTAGACACTTACATGCATTTTTGGGAGTTTAAAAAGAAGAAGAAAGATGGCAAAGAGAGTTAATACAATAGATAATTGTTAAGAATCTCTGAGTTGAGGATGAAAGTGGACATCCAGAGCCAGGGTGTTCAAAGCAAACCCACAAGCAGACACACACATGCGCACACGTGTGCGCGTGCATACACACACAGAGATATGCACAGAGACATGCACACACATGAGAGAGAGTACACAGAGATATGTACATAGACAGTCATATACAAATACACTCACAGACATGTGCACACAGACACACATACACACAGAAGCACACAAACATGCACACAGACATACACATGAACACACAGAGACATGCACACATAAATGCATACAGAGACACACAGAGACACACACACAAAACACAGAGTACACACTGAGTCAATATATGTTATGTTTGTCTAGACAGTCTAAATCAACAGGATGAACACATATAAAGACAGATATTGACAGTAAGAAAGGAGATTTACTAGAGGATTATTCACATGAACATGGAGGTTAATATATCCCAAAGCAGAAGACCTGGGATATAGAGCTTGACTCAGCCTAAGCACAAATGTCAAAAGACAAGGGTGATGGTGGTTGTTATGCTGATTTGGGGTGAAGGTCTGAGAATAGCAGCCGCAGATGTGACTCTCAGAACCCGAAGTCCAGGTTGTTGAGATTCTGATGTCCAAGGAGCAGGGTTATGGACTGTGATGGCCACGGCCAGCTGTCAGCTCCACACTTGATCCTTGTGCCTCTAGGAGCATCTTCGAGGGACCACCTCACTAGGCCTGTAGTGAGATCTCCAACAAGCCTGTAGGAGATGGGTCCTAAAAGTATCGCTCATGGGACATCCTGCCAGGTAGGTAAGATGGACAGAAAACTAGTTGGCTTTGGCAAGCCAGTGAGCAAGAGAATAGCATTGGTCCTTGTCCCGCTCTCAGCCCTTGATTTTGGATATGGTATGGCCTGCTGTGGTCACCTGTAACTTGAATTCTGTAAACTGGAATAAAAATTCCTTTTGTTCACCTAATCTGCTTGGGTCTAGTGATTATTAGAGTAAAGGAATATGCAACTAAAATGTGTGAGTGCTCTTTCCTCAGTTCTTTCCTTCCATCTGGCTTTCAGCCAGAGGTGATACTTACCACCCCTAGGTAGAACACACCACACTGCTCCCAACTCACATGCTAGTTTCCTGGAAACATTCTCAGAGACACACCCCAAAATGATGTTTCATTGGCAATCCTGGAATTCCTTATGTTCAGTCAAGTTTACACCTAAAATAAATATCACATGCATTATAATCAAGTTATGAAACTCCAAAAGGCAAAGAGAAAAGGATGAAGGCAGCCAGTCATGGGAAAGGAGTCTTCTAAGAAAACAATTGTCTTCTGAAGATGTGCTGCAGACAGGAGAGTGAGGGAAACAGGTTCAAAGTACAAAATGAAAAAAAAATCTTGCCAGCTAGGAAATTGTCGACAAGCTGTTCATCAGAAATGAAAGAAATGCAAATGAATTTCCAGGCAAGCAAAAAAAAAAAATGAACTATATCACAAGGTAACTTCCAAGAAAAGCTAAATCAGAAGAGTTTCTAGAATGGAAATCTAAGGACCCTATACAGCCATGTGGCAACACAGTAACCAGAAAATGATGCAGACAAAAGAAAATCTCTGGAATGGATGCAATACTTTGCTGTATGGCATTTTCCCTCTGGGAATAGCTTAATGGTATCTTAAGCTTTGCCCCCAGTCTAATCAAAGGAGAATGTTGTATAAGAGTTTGAATCATCCCACCTTGGTGGAAGGCTCAGCAAGTAAACAACTCTTTAGGCTCAGAAATTTTCTGAGGCTAACAAGAAGCAGGAGTGGGGGCTCTCCTCAAGGTGAAGAAAATCAACAGACAACTGCTAGGGAAAGAATTCTCCCACCATCCAAATAGTCTGAAAGAAATACTAGGTAGTCCAGAAGTCTAAGAAGACTCTGAGAATCCCAACTGTCTGGAAGACTCTGAGCAAGAAGCCTGGAAGAGACATCAAGCAGTCCACCAGTGAGGAGGAGAGCTCCCAGGAGCAAATTGTGTACCCCAGAGCTCTGGGGGTGCACCTCTGAGTCTCACCCACTGGGTGCTATCTCTGCTTCTTTAAGTAAAATCTTCACTCCTACTTCTGTAAGTAACTCTAGCAAACCCATTGCTTTGTCAGATTGGACATTGGTATAAGTATTATCTTACTTTGTTCCCTTCTGAGGTGAGTAGATGTTTATGTGGCATCTCCCAAAGAAAATGTAATAGTGGTGGTGAAGTCACTTTAAATTGAATATAAAACTGAAGTGAAAGTATAATAGATATTCATTTTTTAAAAAAGTATAAATGGCCCTTTCACCCCACCTCACTCCGCCGGTCAGGGACGCGCAGGCGCGGTCCAGCCGGGCCTCACCCCGCGACTCTAGACTCCAACCTAGAACAAACCCGCAGAAAAAGGCCAAGAAAGCCTGACCCAGGATAACCACTTTCAAAATATGATCATTACCATGTTCAATACTATGAAAGAGGAAATCAGGGAGGAATTACAAAATCGAATCAATCGCTTTGAAGAGGAACACAACAGACATTTGGAGGAGTTGAGAAAAACAGTACAAGAAACAAAAACTGGCATAGAGCAGTTAAAACAGACTCAAGCAGAGTTTAAAACAGAGCTACAAGACAAGTTATCTTCAACCCAGAACTCTACAGAGAGTCTTATCAACAGAACTAACTAAGCAGAAAACAGAATTTCAGACCTTGAAGATAAAGTGGGAGTACTAACCAGCTCAATGGAAGAGGTGGTTAAAGCCAAAAAGATACTTGAGAGAAATATCCAAGCGATATGGGACACCCTGAAGAAGGCGAACATGCGTATTCATGGAATATCAGAGCAAGAATCTCAAAATACCACTCCTGAGGAAATTTTTCAAACGATCATCAAGGAAAACTTTCCTCATATAAAAAAAGAGAGGCCCATCCATATACAAGAGGCATTCCGCACCCCAAACAGATACAACCAAAACAGAAGAACCCCACCGCAAATAATAGTTAAACACTCCACATTCAAGATAAAGAACTGGTGCTGAGAGCTTTAAGGGAGAAAAAACAAGTCACTTTTAAAGGTAAACCTATTAAAATAACAAATGACTTCTCAGTCGAAACAGTAAAAGCAAGAAGAGCTTGGAGAGACATACTTCAAGTATTGAATGAGCAAAAATGTCAACCCAGGCTGATTTACCCTGCAAAACTATCAGTCATGATCGAGGGAGAAAGAAAAACTTTCCAGCACAAAGACAACTTGAAGGGATACATGTCCACCAAACCAGGCCTTCAAAAAATGCTAGAAATGATACTCAAGCATGAAGAAAAAAACAGGCATATCCAGGAGAACATAAGGCAAATATAACACCATTAAAAGCGAAACAATATACTTATAAAAACTACTAAACATAATAAATGTCTAGAATTAAAAATAGTTTCTCCATTATAACACTAAATGTTAATGGAATTAATTCACCAATCAAGAGACACAGATTACAAACTTGGATTAAAAATCACAATCCATCAATCTGCTGCCTGCAGGAAACCCATCTCACCACAAAAGATAGGCACGCTCTAAAAATAAAAGGCTGGTCAACAATTCTACAAGCTAATGGAAGCAGAAAACAGGCAGGGGTAGCCATTATGTTATCAGACAAAGTGGACTTCAAACCAAAGAAAATTATAAGAGGCACGGATGGATACTACATTTTAGTCACAGGTACAATTCACCAGGAAGACTTCACAATACTGAACATATATGCACCCAATACGGGCCCCTCCACATTCATTAAGAAAACCCTACAGCGTCTAAAGCAAGAAATCAACCCCCAAACGATAATTCTTGGGGACTTCAACACCACCCTCTCAACATGGGATAGATCAACAGGTCAAAAGCTTAACAGAGACACTTTGGAACTTAATCAAACCCTGAAAGAAATGGACCTTACAGATCTCTATCGAACATTTCACCCACATACCAAAGAATACACATTTTTCTCAGCAGTACACGGAACTTTCTCCAAAATAGATCACATACTGGGCCACAAAACGAATCTACACATATACAAAAAAGTTGAAATTCTAACCTGTGCCCTGTCAGACCACCACGGCCTAAAACTGGACATCCACAACACATCAAACAAGAGAAAATATACTAACTCCTGGAAACTTAACAATATGATGCTGAATGAGAACTGTATTCAGGAAGAAATTAAAAAGGAAATTCAAGATTTCCTGAAAGTGAATGATAACGAAAATACAACCTACCAAAATCTCTGGGACACAATGAAAGCTGTTCTAAGAGGTAAGTTCATAGCTCTTAATGCCTACATCAAAAAAAATGGAAACATCAGAAATAAACAACTTAACAATGCAGCTTAAAGCTTTAGAAAAACTAGAGCAATCTGAACCCAAAAGTAGTAGAAGAGAGGAAGGGGAGAAATATCTGAAATCGAGATTAAGAAAACGATAGAAAAAATCAACCAGTCAAAAAGCTGGTTCTTTGAAAAAAATCAATAAGATTGATACACCCCTAGCTAAATTAACCAAAAGCAAGAGAGAGAAAACCCAAATTAACAGAATTAGAAATGAACATGGAGTTATCACTACGGATACCCAAGAAATCCAGAGAATTATAACATCATATTTCAAAAACTTGTACTCTGTGAAGTTTGACAACACAAAAGAGATTGAATCAGGAAGTTGTGAATTATTTAAATAGTCCTATAACATACAAGGAAATTGAAGAAGTAATCTCGAATCTTCCCACCAAAAAATGTCCTGGGCCAGATGGATTCAGCACAGAATTCTACCAGACATTTAAGGAGTTAAGGACACCAATACTCCTTAAACTGTTCCATCAAATAGCAAAGGAAGGAACACTACCGAATTCCTTCTATGAAGCTAATATCGTTTTAATCCCAAAACCTAATAAAGATTCACTTAAAAAAGAAAACTATAGGCCGATCTCTCTGATGAACACAGAAGCAAAGATTCTCAATAAAGTCTTAGCAAATCGGATTCAAAAACATATTAAAAAGATCATTCACGGGGACCAAGTAGGCTTCATCCCCGGCACACAAGGTTGGTTCAACATACGCAAATCAATAAATGTAATTCATCATGTAAACCAGTCCAAAGTCCAAGACCACATGATACTCTCGATAGATGCAGAAAAAGCCTTTGACAAAATCCAACAGCCTTTTATGATCAAAATGCTAGAGACTGTAGGAATGAAAGGAACCTTTATCAATATAATAAAAGCTGTATACAACAAGTCCACAGCAAGGATTATGCTCAATGAGGAACAATTGGAAGCATTCCCACTTCGATCAGGAACTAGACAAGGCTGTCCACTCTCACCCCTTCTATTCAATATTGTACTTGAAGTCTTAGCTGAAGCTATAAGACAAGAAAGGGACATAAGAGGGATTCAAATTGGCAAGGAAGAAGTCAAGTTATCCCTATTTGCAGATGACATGATCTTATACCTGAGTGATCCCAAAAACTCCACCAGGAAGCTCCTGGAACTAATTGAGAAGTTCAGCAGGGTGGCAGGATACAAAATAAATGTGTAAAAATCAGAGGCCTTCCTATATGCACAGAATGAAAGAAGTGAAAAAGCTTGAGAGAAACAATCCCATTTACTATAGCTCCTAAAAAAATGAAATACCTTGGTATAAACCTAACCAAGGAGGTAATAGACCTTTACAATGAAAACTTTAAAACCCTAAAGAAAGAAATAGAAGAAGACACCAGAAGGTAGAAAGACCTCCCATGTTCCTGGATTGGTAGAATCAACATCGTAAAAATGACCATCCTATCAAAGGCAATATACAAATTCAATGCTATACCAATTAAATTCCCAAAGCAATTCTTTAAAGAAATTGACCAAATAATCTCAAAATTCATATGGCAGCACAAAAGACCCAGGATAGCAAAGACAATCCTGAGTAACAAAAACACTGCTGGAGGTATTACCATACCAAACCTTAGTCTATACTACAAATCCATAGTTATAAAAACTGCCTGGTACTGGCTCCAAAATAGACACACAGATCAATGGATAAGGGTTGAAGACCCAGATATAAGCCCACATAAATACAGCCATTTGGTCTTTGACAAAGGGGCCCAAAGAATCCAATGGAAAAAGAACAGCATCTTCAACAAATGGTGCTGGCAAAACTGGATCTCCACATGCAGAAGATTAAAGCTGGACCCATACTTGTCACCATGTACAAGACTTAATTCCAAATGGATCAAGGACCTTGATTTAAGGCCAGAGACTTTAAAAACCATAGTTGAAAGGACAGGGAACTCCCTCGAGCTGATTGGGCTAGGCCAACATTTCCTAAACAGACATCCAATGGCACAGTCACTGCTACCAACTCTCAACAGTTGGGATCTTGTGAAATTAAAGAGCTTCTGTTCAGATAAAGAGATTGTCACACGAGCTCAAAGGCAACCCACAGAATGGGAGAAAATCTTCACTAACCACATATCTGACAGAGCTCTACTGTCCAGAGTGCACAAAGAACTTAGAAAACTAAACTCCAAGGAAAACAATGGCCCAATTAAAAAATGGGCCCTGGAACTTAAAAGAAACTTTACCAGGGATGAAATTAAAATGTCTAACAAATACCTTAAAAAATGCTCCACTTCCTTAGCCATCAGGAAAATGCAAATCAAAACTTCCCTGAGATATCATCTCACCCCGGTCAGGATGGCAAAAATCCACAATACAAACAACGACAAATGCTGGAGAGGATGTGGAGAGAGGGGAACTCTCCTACATTGCTGGTGGGAATGCAGGCTCATACAGCCACTCTGGCGAGCCGTCTGGAGATTCTTAAAGAAATTAAAGATTGAAATGCCATATGACCCTGCTATCCCACTTTTGGGAATAACCCCCCATGCAGCAGAGGTTTGCCTCGATAGCACAAGCTCGACCATGTTCATAGCAGCACTGTTTACAATAGCAAAGTCATGGAACCAACCTAAATGTCCAACAGTTGACGAGTGGATAAGGAAAAGGTGGTACATCTATACAATGGAGTACTACTCAGCCATCAAAAATGATGAATTACTGGAATTTGCTGGGAAATGGATGTCATTAGAAACAATTATATTAAGTGAAGTATCCCAAACCCAGAAAATTAAGCGCCATATGTACTCCCTAATAGGTGGCTCCTAGTACCAAACTCACCCAGCCCACATTGAGACACTCAAAAGTAAACCTATGTAACACAGTAATTGCAAGGATTATGAACAAGAGAGATGGGGTAGGAGGGCCACACCAGAAACAAGGAGAGAGGGGACCATGTTACAGCAGAGAAAATAGGCCTCCATCAAGGTCTGCAAGTAAGTAATGAGAAACCTGGTTAAGTTCACAGATGTTCTTTCCTGATCTCACCAGAAGGGGAGGGCATATAGTCTAGCAGATAAAAAGTAATCATTTTACAAATGGGTGATGGACCCCTCCCTCACTGAGGTTTCCTACTTTTATTACATCTACCTTGAATGTGCTATTATAACAAGACTCCAGTTTAACAGCTTTTTGTCTCTGGCCAGGGGGTGACATACAGTGCCTAGCAGGATGGAGTGAAGGGCACTGTAGGAGCAGCAAAACTGCAAAAAAAAATCAACAAACCACAATCCAGAACTTCAGAGACTCTATATCAATCACATAGAACTAGGCCAGCCTAATCTCTCCCCATCCTGGAGCTCAGGGACATTTGCGGAAGAGGGGGCGGTAAGATTGTAAGAGCAAAAGGATGAGAGGAACAACGATTTGCAAGATTCTCAACAATAGTTGGGGCCAAAGCAATCATAATGGGACTTTGCATGCCCTGCGCAATGTCCAGTGCACTGTTGCCCTCATAAAGTCTAGCATCTGTTCAGGGCACCGAGATCCCTGGAGGCAAGGGGTTGACAGCCATAGTAGTGCTCCTATGCTTAAGGGGAACAAGAGAAAGGGCTTATGGAAATGCCACTGGGTCCTTATATGTCATCGGAGAGGAAGACCCAGTGGAGAGTCAGGCATACACAATAAAGGACTCTCTGGGAATTGGGGGGGAGGCACTGGGGGATGGGGAGGCAGAGGAGGGGGAGGAGGGGGAGGAGGGGGTTCGGGGGGAGGAGGGGAGAGGGAGGGAACTGGTAAAAAAATTTGAAAATGTATAATTACATTTTCAATAAAAAAAAGTATAAATGAACACTGATAACTAAGTCAAATGGAAGGAAAAAGCTGTACAAGATTTTTCCTGTCAGCTTTTCACTTGTAGAACAGGGACGATCTCAGAGGCATCAGAACTTCTTGAGTAATTATTAAGGGTTAATGCTGGATGTGGAAGGGCAGCTATTTCCCTGGATGATATGTTCTCTGAGGCTTCACCCACACTTGGATACATGGCAATACTGGCAGCTCAGATTAAAAAGCTGTGGGCACATATGCAAAAGTGGAAGAAACATTGTTTGGAAAGGTGTCAGTGGAAGAGGGGTTAATGGGGTCAGGCAAAATGGGGTGATAATGACTTACATTCATTGTGTCATGTATGAAACTGTCAAAGAATTATTTATATATGTATGCATAACATATGTATATATACATATATATTTAAGAAGTGACGTAGAAGGAAGTAAATTGTGGAATGTTCTACATGAGAAAGGAAAACATGTAAATACAGTTATATAACACACATTCACACAACCACGTAAAAGGAGGTTAAGTGCTTGCTTCAGCAGCACATACTAAAATTGGAATGAACAAAGAAGATTAGCATGGGCCCTGCCACAAGGATGACATGCAAATTCATGAAGTGTCCCACAATTTTAAGAAAAGACCATAAATACTGAGACATTGGATCCTGTCCACTACCAGTTCTGTTTCCTCCCTGTCCAGTGTTGTTCACACTGGTTTACAGTGCTGGGCCTGCGTTCCCTGTCATGGAGGAGGGAGAGTTAGGGGTTAGTAAGCAGGTGATTGATGTCATGGTTTGCAATGTGTCCCCCACAGTCTCATGTATTTGGGAAGGTCACGGCACCTTTGAGAAGTGGAGCTTTGCTAGAGAAGGCAGTCACAAGGGGTGGGCCTTAAGGTGGATTAGTCCCACGCTACTTCCAGGAGGAGTCTGCCTTTCAGCAAGCAGTCTGGTAGCTCTTAGCCTCTCAGATGGGTGTGACATAGCCTGTCTCCAGTTTCAGCCAGCCAACCATGCCGCCTCCACTATGAAAGACTATCTCCCCTCTGGAGCCATAAATTGAATAAATCTCTCATTCTCCCTTAAGTTGATTGACTTTGGGTGCTCTTTCACAGCAATAGTTAAGAGTAATTGTTACAGTTGATGACTTGGTTACTCTCAACTGTGTCCTATTCCTCTTCCCTCTCCTTTAAGCCTTTTTTCAAAATATAAAGACCTTTAAAAAATCTTTACTTATTTTTCAGGTGTGTGCAAATGTCTGTCTTTCAGCACTGTGTGTCCCTGTGGAGGACTAAGGTTGATTTTGGGAATAATCTTGCTTCTATCTCCTTTTTGCTTAACTCTGGAATTTCCCAGGCTCTGCCCGCCAGGGCCAGAAGTGCAGGCCTCCTGGTACTTCTGCCTGGTGTTTTTTAGGTGACACTCGGGATCCGAACTCTGGATCTTCTGCTTGCAAGGCAGTCCCATGAAGGCTTTTTTCTTTAAAACAGTTTTTTTATCTTTGGATGGAAGAGGATCTCAACATCCAGACAGGAGGCAGCCTAGTATAGTGGAAGACAGTGAAATAGCAGCAGCCAACCAGAATGCAGAGTACCAGCGGCTCTACAATGTTTACCCAAAATCAGGCCATCCAAATCTCTTCCCATCCTAAGGCTCAGAGAACCTTGTGGAAGAAGGTGCAGGAAGATTGTAAGAGCCTAAAGATGGGAAGGTCTATCTCTCTGGACAAGACACACCACTCAAGGAAGGGCTGCTACATCCAAGAACTCACTGCAATGAGATTTGACTTTACCAGACCTGCACAATGGCTGACAGATCAACATTCCCCGTAGACTAGCAAGAATAGCAGGAGAAATAATTAATGCAGTGGTAACCTTAGGGGCTAGGGCTACACAGGTGAAGGGGAGTGTCCGTATCAGTGGGTTTATTCAAGGAAGGACCACTTGGTCTGTCACAGAGGCCTGAATATCCCACTAGAGCAGATGATCCAGAGGGAACCCAGGGCCCGTAAAAGCAGATAGATGGGAGGGTGGAAGGAAGTGCGACAGATCCATGAAAGGAGGGGAAGGAGGGAGGAAAGAGGAGAGACAGGGCAGGGACACTTACTCATTGTGCTTGTAGAGCTAGGGAAAATAAAATTTAAAAAGGAAGGATAGGAAATTTAAAAGATAGGTCTAATAAAGTCATGATTAAAACCCTTCCCTAGTGATTACATTATGTGAATACATAAAATTCAACTAAAAAGGAAGTAGCTTAAACAAAGATCAAATCCGTACCCTCTACAAGAAGCCTACCTCAGATCTAAGGACATTCCTGGGCAGAGAATATGAACCCTGTGAAATGGTAGCTGAATTTGAGTATGGGAGGCCAATTTCTGTTAGTCAAAATTGAATTTAAGTAAAGAACTATCGGGGCTAGAGAGGTGGCTAAGGGGTTAAGCCTCTGCCTTGCAGGCAGAAGGTCCTGAGTTCGGATCCTAGACCCCATGTACAGATGCCAGGCGGAAGCTGGGGCGGCCTGCATTTCTGGTCCTGGTAGGGTGGAGCCTGTGAATCCCGAGCAGAGTAAACAAGAAGGAGGTGGAGGCGGTCCATGGTGGTTCCCGAATTCACCCGTGGTTCTACACACACACACACACACACACACACACACACACACGCATGTATACACAATTGAATAAAAAAAAAGTAAAGAACTATCACAAAAAATTAAAAATCAATGAGGAATGGACCAACTAACAACAGAAAGCAGTAGAAACAACATGCTGAAGACAGAGACATGTAGACAAAGGAAGAGAATACTGCCAGAGAGCAAGGAGTAAAGAGGAGGGAGCGTTAACAGTGGGGGGCTCACAACACTCTTCAGTAGAGGATAATACAACAATAAAACCATAAATTGGAGTGATACTGCACATCAAATGTGCACAATAAACACTGTAAATAAAATCAGTTGTAAACAGCTTCAGAATATGCATTCTTTCAAGTATACCTGGAATATTCCTCAACATAGAGCAGATCAAGTCCAAAAATATGCCTTAACAAACTCACTATTAACCAAGTAAATGAAATTAGATGTCAACAACTAAAGGAAAACTGGAAAATCCACAAATATGTGAAAATTAAAACAGTAAGGCAAAACATGCTTAGAAAAACCAATGTCCAATTGGAAAATGTCTTGAAACAAAATACAATATAACAAGACATAGAATACAATAAAAGTGAAAATATGTGGTACTAAAAAGAAGAACCAATTAAGCCCAAAAGTTAGCAGAAATTACAAAGAAAAAATGAAATAGAGAATAAAAACATTTGGTAAAACAGTTCTTTGAAAATATAATCAACATAGCCTCAGGAAAAAAAACAAAGAAAAAAGAGAAAAAGCTTAAAAAACATGATCATGTATGAAAGAAGAGACATTACAATTGAATAAGAAAGTGAAAAGACTACAGGAGACTAAAATGAACCTATATATGCCAGTGAACTGATTAACCCAGAATAAGTGGTAAAACCAAAATATATGCAACTTACTAAGAGTGAATCATGAAGAAATAGAAAATTGGAACTAGTCTTTAACTAGTAAGGAGGCTGATTGAAGTAGTCCAAATCTCTCAGCAAACAAAAGCCCAAGAAAGAGATAGCTTCCCTGGCAAATTCTATCAAACACTTAAGATAAATTAAAACAAGTTATCCCCAAAAATCTTCCCAAGCACAAAAAGGAGGGAAGACTTCCAAGCAGTTTATGAGGACAGCATGACCTGATGTTGCAGCCAAACAATACACTGCTAGGAAACTACATTTCTACATTCCTCACAAACACAATCTCAACAAAGATGGGGAAACCAAACCCGATAGCACACTGAATGCTCACCAATGACCAAGTACAGTTTTTCTCTGGGATGTAGGATAGCTCACCATTGGAAAATGAATATTAATATCACACAGAGAGATAAATTTAAAAGAGTCTATCAATGGTATAGAAAAGGTATCTGGAAAAATTCAAAAGTTTATCCAGATTTTAAAAAATTAGCAAGCTAAGAATAGAGGAAAATTATCTCCATGTAAAAAAGACCATATGAGAAGAACTAATAACATATTTATAGTGAAAACATGAGAGTTATTACAGTAAGATCAGGAACAAGTCAAGGACGTCCACTTCCACCATTTCTATTTAAGGTGAACTAGATATCCTAACCAGAGATATTAGACAAGAAAAAAAATCCAAAATAAATTCTGCAAAATGGAAATTTAGAAAATAACCCCATCTACAAATGATCAAAGATAACTAAAACTTAGGAATAACTTTAACTACAGTAAAGCAAGATTTCTATACCAAAGGCTTGATGAAAGAATCGAAGAAGTGGAAGACATCCATCTTTATGGAAGACCATATTGTTAAAGTCCCCATACTATCTATCCAAAGGGATCTACAGATGAATTACTACTATTCCCTACCATTAACCTGAAGAAGGAGGCTGAGGATGTAGCTAGACTGGATGTAGCTAGATGTAGGATGAAGGAGGGCCTACATCCTACACCAGTAATCCAAGTACTTAGTAGACAGAAGTGGGAGATTCTGGCAATCAAAGTAATCCTTGGCAGCATAGTGAGTTAGCAACCAGTCTGGGATATCTAAGACCTTTTTTCAAAAAACAAATAAACAAATCCTAATGAAAATAATTTCAAACCAACAATTGTAAAATTCATAAGGAACCAACAAAGACTCTGCTGCTCTAGCAAATACCTCCAAGAACTGGCTTAAAGGGAAAGATTTACTTGGGCTCTCAGTCAAGCAGAGCACCCCACACTAGCAGCAGGAAGCAGAGGAGAACGCTTGTGCCACTCTTTTTCCTTCTCTTGGCTCCAGCATGTAAGATGGTGCTATGCAAACTCAGGGTGGATTATCCTCACTTAACTTATCCTCTGAGGGAATCTGTCATGGATATACCTGAGACACACTTTGCTAATCTCCTTGGTACTTCTCAATCCAATCAAGCTAACAATCACGATTTACTGTCATATAACCAAAACAGATAAAAAACATTCTAAGAAAGGGTCGCATTTTAAGAAAGCACCACATTTCCCAATTGCAAAATATATTGCACAGAAAAATCTGTATTCATGAGATAGGTTATGAGCAATTGCATAGTCCTAGCCCATGAGAGCCGGATAATTTTCATATAGCTTAAAGTCTTGCCTTATGAACAGTAGTTGTTTGTATGTTTGTCTGTTTATATTTGTCTATGTGCTTATTTATGCATATATCTATTTGTGTAGGTGTGTGTGCATGTGTGTGTGTATCTGTGTCTCTCTGTGTGACTGCGTGTGTGTGTGTGTGTGTGTGTGTGTGTGTGTTCTGAGCTTACATGTTTGTTTCAAGGTCTCCTCAGAAAGTAGGTCACATTTCACATTTATTTTTTACAAGTTACTTCTTTTTTTGAAATTCTTCTATGATTTCACAGATACTGTTTTAACTGCCCAACAATACCTTACTCTCTGGCTCCAGATTCTGTTGTAGCTTCTCTGCTATTACTGTGACAAAATACTCTGCCCAAGCTACTTAAGGGAGAAAGGTTTTATAAATTACAAAGTTCAAGTTCATTACTACAGGGAATACATGATGGCAGGGAAAGAGGGCATGCTGACAGGTGCAGGGAGCTAGTTGTTACATTTCAATCATATTCAGAAAAATAGATAGACAGGATAGAAAAAAGGGATAGTTTATGAATCTCAAGACTTGCCCATCAAGGCTATACAACCTTCTAGAATGTGCCAGCAGCTGGGACCAGGTGTTCACACACATGAGCTTGTGGGAGACCTTTCACATTCAAACCATGGCATCTGACAATTCTGTATTCATTATTCCTTTCCCTGTGGCCAATGTTTGGTTTGTTTGCATTTTTCTCAAATAAGTATTCTTAAAAGTATGTGTCAAGGCTTTGTTAATTAAAACAGTATGGTACTGGCATTAATACAAGCATGAAGACTAGCAGACTGATGAGAGCCAGAAATAAATGCAGTATGTATAGCTAGCTGATCTTCAATAAACATATACAGGGGAAAGAACATTCCTTTTAACAAATGCTGCTGAGAAAACTGGATGTCTGCAATAAAAAGAAGGAAGGTTGATGTTTATTTTACACCACACATAAAAGTCAGCTCAAAATCCAATGAAAACTTAACCGGAAGACCCAGAAGTAGAAAACTCTTAAAAGAAAACAGAGGAGAAAGTCTTCATAGCATTGCTCTTAGCGATAGCTTTACAGACAAGACATCAATAGTACAGACCACAAGAATCAGAGGAGGTAAGTGTAAGGATGACAAATCTAAGTTTCCAGGAAACTACATCAAAACAGACATTTTTTCATGCCCTTACAGTAAAGAAAATAAATTCCACACAAAATAGAAAAACATTAAAACTAAAATAAAATATTAGCTGATCAGGCTTTGCCACAAAATAAGATCTCCTGTAGATATTATCAAAAAAAAAAAGACAAGGAAAATAACAAATGTTTATAAGGATATGGCAAAAAGAGAATTCATAACATTGATGAAAATGAAACTTAGTATAGACACCTTAGAGATGTTTAGAAAAATAATAATATATTTACCATATGATCCAGCAGTTCTAGCATATCTGTCAAAGACAATAAAAATCATGCTTAAGAGCCCATGTTTATTGTAGCACTATGCACAACAGACAAAATATGGAATCAACCACGGGACTAACTGATGAATGAATGTAGAAAGAAAACTTTTATATAATATATATGCACACTGCACATATACTGTATGTAATATTATCGATAAAATAAAATACAATAATAGCTATACATAATAGAATATTGTTCACCCATAAAAACTGGACAGGTACCATCAGCAGTTAGGAGGGGACTGAGTGTCACTGTGTTAAATGTGTCAGGGATGGAAAGAAAATGTGTTCCATATTAATCATGGAAGAAATGAAATTAAAATTACAATAATATCATCACAACAGATGGCTAAAGTCAAAATGAATGCCAATAGCATCAAACTTTGATGAGGAAGTAGAGCAGGGGCACTCTCATACACTGCAGAGGGGACATAGTTGGAACACTGCCCATATCTCTAATATGCTATGTGTCCTATGATAGAGGAACTCCCCTTTGAGTCATGGCCAGCAGATACAAATGTTTATGAGCACAGAGCATGTGTCCTAACACCTTTAGTCATAATGCCTGGGAGCAGTGAACTTTTTCTCAGCTTCTGGAACAACCATTCTTTTGTACTATATGAAGCACCTTCATGCGAAGAACCACCCCTCCTCCTATGCCCCCACACATTCCGCTGATGGCCCCATGCCACTGCAACAAGTCTGGACACAGACCCTCCACATTCCACTTCCCTGCCTCATGAATCAGTAGCAGAACTCACTGCTACCCATGACTCTGAGGTAAACACTAAGTCATCTTGAATGATCCCTGGTTAAGTCTTCCTCCCTCAGTCCCTCCAGTTTTCTCTTACTTCTTAGGTTAACCAGTCACTGGAGAGTGGAGGAAATGTTCCTTCGTGGATACCCACAAGGAGTCACTCCTATGCAGTCACCAACAACTCATGATATCTCCCTATTCTCCCTTCCTACCAGCCTATGTCATTCCTGACAGGGAACAAACAGTCATCCTGCTCCGCTGAGGGGAGGAGGTTCATAGCTCATAGCTATCCTACACCGAAGAAGTGGAAGACATCCATCTTTATGGAAGACCATATTGTTAAAGTCCCCATACTATCTATCCAAAGGGATCTACAGATGAATTACTACTATTCCCTACCATTAACCTGAAGAAGGAGGCTGAGGATGTAGCTAGACTGGATGTAGCTAGATGTAGGATGAAGGAGGGCCTACATCCTACACCAGTAATCCAAGTACTTAGTAGACAGAAGTGGGAGATTCTGGCAATCAAAGTAATCCTTGGCAGCATAGTGAGTTAGCAACCAGTCTGGGATATCTAAGACCTTTTTTCAAAAAACAAATAAACAAATCCTAATGAAAATAATTTCAAACCAACAATTGTAAAATTCATAAGGAACCAACAAAGACTCTGCTGCTCTAGCAAATACCTCCAAGAACTGGCTTAAAGGGAAAGATTTACTTGGGCTCTCAGTCAAGCAGAGCACCCCACACTAGCAGCAGGAAGCAGAGGAGAACGCTTGTGCCACTCTTTTTCCTTCTCTTGGCTCCAGCATGTAAGATGGTGCTATGCAAACTCAGGGTGGATTATCCTCACTTAACTTATCCTCTGAGGGAATCTGTCATGGATATACCTGAGACACACTTTGCTAATCTCCTTGGTACTTCTCAATCCAATCAAGCTAACAATCACGATTTACTGTCATATAACCAAAACAGATAAAAAACATTCTAAGAAAGGGTCGCATTTTAAGAAAGCACCACATTTCCCAATTGCAAAATATATTGCACAGAAAAATCTGTATTCATGAGATAGGTTATGAGCAATTGCATAGTCCTAGCCCATGAGAGCCGGATAATTTTCATATAGCTTAAAGTCTTGCCTTATGAACAGTAGTTGTTTGTATGTTTGTCTGTTTATATTTGTCTATGTGCTTATTTATGCATATATCTATTTGTGTAGGTGTGTGTGCATGTGTGTGTGTATCTGTGTCTCTCTGTGTGACTGCGTGTGTGTGTGTGTGTGTGTGTTCTGAGCTTACATGTTTGTTTCAAGGTCTCCTCAGAAAGTAGGTCACATTTCACATTTATTTTTTACAAGTTACTTCTTTTTTTGAAATTCTTCTATGATTTCACAGATACTGTTTTAACTGCCCAACAATACCTTACTCTCTGGCTCCAGATTCTGTTGTAGCTTCTCTGCTATTACTGTGACAAAATACTCTGCCCAAGCTACTTAAGGGAGAAAGGTTTTATAAATTACAAAGTTCAAGTTCATTACTACAGGGAATACATGATGGCAGGGAAAGAGGGCATGCTGACAGGTGCAGGGAGCTAGTTGTTACATTTCAATCATATTCAGAAAAATAGATAGACAGGATAGAAAAAAGGGATAGTTTATGAATCTCAAGACTTGCCCATCAAGGCTATACAACCTTCTAGAATGTGCCAGCAGCTGGGACCAGGTGTTCACACACATGAGCTTGTGGGAGACCTTTCACATTCAAACCATGGCATCTGACAATTCTGTATTCATTATTCCTTTCCCTGTGGCCAATGTTTGGTTTGTTTGCATTTTTCTCAAATAAGTATTCTTAAAAGTATGTGTCAAGGCTTTGTTAATTAAAACAGTATGGTACTGGCATTAATACAAGCATGAAGACTAGCAGACTGATGAGAGCCAGAAATAAATGCAGTATGTATAGCTAGCTGATCTTCAATAAACATATATACAGGGGAAAGAACATTCCTTTTAACAAATGCTGCTGAGAAAACTGGATGTCTGCAATAAAAAGAAGGAAGGTTGATGTTTATTTTACACCACACATAAAAGTCAGCTCAAAATCCAATGAAAACTTAACCGGAAGACCCAGAAGTAGAAAACTCTTAAAAGAAAACAGAGGAGAAAGTCTTCATAGCATTGCTCTTAGCGATAGCTTTACAGACAAGACATCAATAGTACAGACCACAAGAATCAGAGGAGGTAAGTGTAAGGATGACAAATCTAAGTTTCCAGGAAACTACATCAAAACAGACATTTTTTCATGCCCTTACAGTAAAGAAAATAAATTCCACACAAAATAGAAAAACATTAAAACTAAAATAAAATATTAGCTGATCAGGCTTTGCCACAAAATAAGATCTCCTGTAGATATTATCAAAAAAAAAAAAAGACAAGGAAAATAACAAATGTTTATAAGGATATGGCAAAAAGAGAATTCATAACATTGATGAAAATGAAACCTAGTATAGACACCTTAGAGATGTTTAGAAAAATAATAATATATTTACCATATGATCCAGCAGTTCTAGCATATCTGTCAAAGACAATAAAAATCATGCTTAAGAGCCCATGTTTATTGTAGCACTATGCACAACAGACAAAATATGGAATCAACCACGGGACTAACTGATGAATGAATGTAGAAAGAAAACTTTTATATAATATATATGCACACTGCACATATACTGTATGTAATATTATCGATAAAATAAAATACAATAATAGCTATACATAATAGAATATTGTTCACCCATAAAAACTGGACAGGTACCATCAGCAGTTAGGAGGGGACTGAGTGTCACTGTGTTAAATGTGTCAGGGATGGAAAGAAAATGTGTTCCATATTAATCATGGAAGAAATGAAATTAAAATTACAATAATATCATCACAACAGATGGCTAAAGTCAAAATGAATGCCAATAGCATCAAACTTTGATGAGGAAGTAGAGCAGGGGCACTCTCATACACTGCAGAGGGGACATAGTTGGAACACTGCCCATATCTCTAATATGCTATGTGTCCTATGATAGAGGAACTCCCCTTTGAGTCATGGCCAGCAGATACAAATGTTTATGAGCACAGAGCATAATGTGTCCTAACACCTTTAGTCATAATGCCTGGGAGCAGTGAACTTTTTCTCAGCTTCTGGAACAACCATTCTTTTGTACTATATGAAGCACCTTCATGCGAAGAACCACCCCTCCTCCTATGCCCCCACACATTCCGCTGATGGCCCCATGCCACTGCAACAAGTCTGGACACAGACCCTCCACATTCCACTTCCCTGCCTCATGAATCAGTAGCAGAACTCACTGCTACCCATGACTCTGAGGTAAACACTAAGTCATCTTGAATGATCCCTGGTTAAGTCTTCCTCCCTCAGTCCCTCCAGTTTTCTCTTACTTCTTAGGTTAACCAGTCACTGGAGAGTGGAGGAAATGTTCCTTCGTGGATACCCACAAGGAGTCACTCCTATGCAGTCACCAACAACTCATGATATCTCCCTATTCTCCCTTCCTACCAGCCTATGTCATTCCTGACAGGGAACAAACAGTCATCCTGCTCCGCTGAGGGGAGGAGGTTCATAGCTCATAGCTGAGCATTCTCCCCTCCACAATAGTCTTTTCAAGCCAGCTCTCCTTGCCAGTATTTGAATATGTTTTCGACCTAAGAGGAAAATAAGTAAATATGCTGCAATATGTGCTGTGCACTAAACATGCACAGCAAGGAAAAGGAATTGCAGTCAGCAAACAATAGACAGGAGAATAAGCAGAACAGGCCAGATCCAAGAAATGTGCTCTTCCCAGCCCATTTACATGAAGGCCAAGAAGAAGCGAAACTAGTGAAATGCAATAAAATCAGAGCCAGTACCCTTTGGAAAGAAATATTAATTGGGATGGGATTAGACAAAGAAACATCTAGAATGTAAGATGGTCTCCATGGAGGTCTGCAGAATAGAACTGTGACACAGATGTAAAATGTCATGTGACTGCACTATAAATATTAGTGTACTTTGCTGATTGTTGTATCTAGTCTTTAAGAAAATGAAAGCTGTACTCAGTTAGACAGATGTTGGTACCAGGACACTTTATTGTAATCCTCTAAAATAATCAAAAGCTGCTAATTGAATAATCTACAAGCTCATATTTGCTGTAAAAAGATGGCATGTGAGTGGAACAAATTCCTTTATTAATTCAACTTTTGGGCTGATTAAAGGTCTTATTAGTTTCTGAAGTGTACCCCACTGTTACTCCATACTGCTACGATTTCTTATTGCCAACATAGCTTTTTGATATACCAAAGATAAGATGTCTTTTCATCTAATAGAAACAGGAAAACAAAAGACAGTAAGCTAGGCACGGTGACACAGTCCAGAAGTGCCCACTACTAGGAGGACGAGGCAAGACCATCACCAGTTCCAGCCCAGCCTGGGCTACAGCAAGACTTACCTCAAAGGAACAAAAGAACAATATTATCTCCCCTCCGTTGTGTAGTTGCTCTGGACACTTGAACTCTGCTTAGGTGTGCTCTTGTCTTAAGGGAAAGGATTATTCTAGAGAATCATTTCTTCGTAGATTTCTCTCCATATTGAAATGAAGCAATGTAGGTAAAGAACGGAGAACTGTCCTGAATGTTTGCGGGATCAGAGATTCACAGATACCTACTGTGAGTTACATAGAGAAACAATGAAACTTTTGTTCCAAAATAAAGAAGATAATTCTTTGGAAAAACACACACACATTTAATATGATTATAGCTACCTGAAAGTTAATGTTATGCTGTTTGTTTAGAAAATATGCGAAATACCTTTATTTCTTACACAATTTACTACTGAAAGTTCATGCTTTCCAAATCCCTACTTGAATTCTACTATTCTACAAAGAATGAAAGATTGAATCTTGAAGAAGGGTATGTTTCTTTCCACCACAAACCGACCTAAAAAAGCAAATGAAGCTAGAGATGGCCAAGGCAGAAACTGAGAAATAAAATGAATAATTTGAACTTCAAAGCCCTTTGAGACAGTCCCTCCAGGGTCACCAGGGAGCCTTCAGATAAAGAGATTTTTGTTCCTGTCAGAAATCAAGGGAAGACACCCTCAAGGGTGTCCCTGGCACCTAATCTGGTTATTTTTGTCTTTTTTGTCTTTTTACAGAACTTTCCACTTGCAAATAACCTGACAAAACAAGCTGGTCTCTCCTGAACCCTCATCCCCCTTATACTGCCTGAAAGGTCATGTGATCCATGAACAGACCCCACCATAAGACAGAGGCAAGAGCCTGGATGTTATTTTGAAAGCTCGACCAATAGGACACCTTCCTGCAACATGGATAATGGAGAAGAGATCTTTGTGTACCTGTGAACTGTGGCTTAGAAATCATTGTCCCTTTAGACTGGATAAGCAGACTCCACTAGACTGTACTGTAAAGAATTCTATTTCTTTTTCCCCTCTCCATTCCAAACAGTTCTGGGACATAGTACTCCCCCCAGTGCTGGTGAGTGAAGTCCCCAGCAATTTCTCTAACATTTTCCACCACCAACTGAGGATAAGCACTCCATCCAGCAGAGTATTGCTCTAAATTGTGGCTTCAAGAGCAAAATCTGCAGCCCTGGTAGTAAAACTCTTTAAAAGACTGCAATGCATCATCCCTCCTGCTTTCCAAACAGGCCCTGGAGATAAAGAGGAAGCAGTGGAGTCCTAGCAAGGCTGGGTTATTGCTCTCTGCCTTCCTAATTTACACTTAACTTGTTGCTTTTTATCAGAATCTCCATTTGGCTGGCTGGCTGATTGTTCGCTTGCCAGCTTGCCTTTATGAGGCAAGATCCCATTCCTGGGCCCAGGCTAACCTGAAACACACTACAGAGCCCAAGATGACCTTGAACTCACAAGAATCCTTGCGCATCAGCCTCTCAAGAGCTGGGGATTCCACTTCCAAGAACGAAAACTTTTCTCTATCAGCAGCTCCTGCTTCCACCTCAGTGCCAGAGGCTTCTAGTCCAAGTCTCAGGCTGCACTGTGGGCTCTACCGCCCTCCTAGGTGCTGTAGACAAGAGTGCTTTAGTTTTCTTCTCCACCCTACTCTCTTCCTGCTTTTTCTCTCACAACTCCTCTCCCTCGTGTGATCCACATCTGAGTGACCGTAAACACTCGGCATTCCCTCTCTGAAGGAAAACATTCCTTCCCACACAGCCCTCATCCCTGTGATCTGCCGACTTCAGGCTGTAATCACACTCAGCCTCTGAGCTCTCATGGTCCACCACGAGCAAACGGGACAGGCAGGATTTCAGCTTTGATGACCCTCTCTTTGGGTAATCAGAAGGAAATGCACTTTCCTTACAACTCCATAGCGGGTTGTGTGGAAATGGAGTGTCAATTTTCTCCAGAATGCCTCCAATGGAGGATTCTAAACATGAGCTACAGGCCACATGGACCATCTCATCAGCTGTTTCTCCTGACTTGCAGAAGAGGGCTGATTCCTGACTTTGCTCTCTAGCAATCTGAGCATCTATTGTTCTATTCCTGACCCTTATGGCTTTAGCTGGTTCTGAAAACCTACTTCAGTCTGTTGATAAATGAAGCTCTTAACTGCCCTCTGTAGTCATTTCCAACAGAAAGTATAAATGTTCTTTATATGTTAAATATATAACTTACATACACACACACACACACACAACACACACACATATATATTGATTACATGACTGATACTAACTAGTGCAAATATATATTTAGCTAAAAGGAAATGCAAGCAATTGTAATAATCTACATTACTATGACAAAACAGATGAGGATGGATTCTTTGCAAAGCAAAGGTTTATTTACCTAATAGATTTGGAGTTTCAAGAGCATATCTTCAATGTCCAATGCCAAAGTGTGTCAAGAAGCAGACAGGAAACCACTACATACAGAAGTAATCAAGCACATGGTGAACTTGTTTGACAACAACTTATTGTCAGTTGGTCTCTGAAAGATCAGTTTTATCTCCTTTCAAGAACAGTGGCCCAAGGACTCTGTCACCTTGCACCATCTCAAAGCAATACTACCTTGTGGACCAGCCTCCCAGCCCTCACCTGCTGGGAACCCATGCACGGCATGAGCAAACCACAGCAAGTAGATATTTCTTAATATAAAATAACCAATGGTCATTCTGGAAGGCCAAATCTGGCAATCTGGCATGAGGACAAAAACTTGCAAATCTAGGCAAGCTAGGCATAAATTTTAAAGTAAGAATTTAAGAATTTTCATATAAGCTAATATTTAAAGGTTATGAATGGTATTATTAAATTTTAGTAAAAGGTCCTGTTAACTGGAGTTCTTTGTCCTGACTAAGTTTAACAACAAAACAGTCATGTCTGCAGGCAGATGCCTAAGTCCTTCTAGTTCACAAGTGGAAAAAACTGTCAACAAAAAGTGGTATATATTCACAATGGGATTTTACTCAGTCATGAAAATAGTGACAGCCTATCATTTATAATAAAGTAGATATAACAGAAAGACTTTAAGTTAAGTGGCCTTAATCAAATATAAAGGCAAAATCACTGCCATGTATGAATGTTGAAAACAAGTCCTTAATGTAGGAGTGATTTCTAAAGGTTAGACAGGAAGGAGAGATAATGGAAGGCTAAATAAAAATAGTGGAGCACTTTAAGAAAGAAGTAGTGAGTTCTACTACTTTAAAGAACAAAAGGAATCTATTTTGTAATGACCTGAGTATTTGCTGAGTAACAGTAAAGGTTGCAGACTTCTAGCACAAGTGAGGTAAGTAGATGCACACATTGTTACTTTGGGTTGTGCAGCAGACAATACATATAATGCATTAAAGTATCACACTACCCCTTCCAAGTACATGCAAATAATAACTGTTATTTAAAAGCTTGTAAATATTTTAAGAGATTTGTTTTAAAAGATCCTGATTTAATCATTACTGTACATATGGAACACCGCTTGTAAAATTTAAATAGTTTATTTTTGCATATGTTCTGTGTGTGTACGTGTGTGTGTGTGTGTGTGTGTGTGTGTGTGTGTGTATGCATCCAAGAGCACTGTGGGTACTTGTGGAGGACCAAAGATGACTTCAGGAATCATCCCAGATTGCTTTACTTCCTTTTTGCTTTGCTCTGGGATTTCCCAGCCTCCACTTTCCAGGTTGAAAGTACAGGCTGCTACCATTTCTGCCCAGCATTTCTTCTTTGATCATCTTCTTTGTAATTTAAATGGAGATTTATTTATCTTACTGTTCCAGAAGAGAAATATAGCAGTCCATTATAGCAGAAAAAGCATGGCTGGCTGGCCGAAGCTGGAGGAGGCTTAAGTCATATCCATCCTGGAGGCTGAGAGGGCTGGTTGAAAACCACAAGAACAGATTCCTAGAAGAAACAAGGTGTAGCTAAACAACTTCAAGACACAACTCATATGACATGCCTTCCTCCAGCAAGGCTCTACTTCCAAATGGTATGATGACCTTCCCAAATGCTCACAACAGCCAAGTACATGAGCTTGTGGGGGGACAACTTACATTCACACAATGACATCTCCACTTTAGTTCCTACAGACCCATGGTCAAGTTATGATGCAAACTGCACTCAGTCCAACTCTAAACATCCCTATAGACACATCAGTAGTCCCAACACAGCTCAAAAGTCCAAACTCCAAAACCTTTTTCAAAATCAAAAGACAAGTTACATACTTCCAACATAGAAAGAATGACACAGAATAAATATCCATCAAAGGCAAGAATAGGGGTATATCCAGGAAATATTGGTCCATAACAAGACCAAAATCCAGCAGGATAAACTCTAAATCCTGTAGCCCCTGAGTTCAGCAGATGAACCTCCTGATGAAATCATCTTAGTTTCAAAGGATTTTGTTTCTATCCTTTCAGTGCAGTTACCCAGAGAACACATCATTTTCTTGGGATAGCTCTCCCCATGGCATAGAGTTGTCCTTGGCAGATGCCCCATGTTGGTTCTGGCATCTCTAATATCTTTACTTCTCAATGACAAACCAGGCTTCAACTCCACAGGATGAAATACTCTTTTCTGTCTTGTTTGTGGGTTTTCTAATTCTGCCACATACTGCCTGACTTTAGCCATCCTTTGAAACCTGGAGGAGGAATTCATGACCTCTTACACTTGCATCTTTAATGCCTCTAAAACCAGTAGCTTGTGGACAATGTTGTTAGGTTTACTATAGTCTTGGGTTGGAGACTGTCCTCCTTGAATCACAGTTGACTCAGCTTCTCTGTGTTGACACTGGAGAAAATCTCTCCCTAGATATATGCTTTGGTTGAGCAGAACATTCTTTTGGAGCTCTGACTTCCAGCTCTTCCCCACCAAAAGAATTTGTATTCTTATGGATGGAAATCTTCAAAGAGGATCTTGCCCTCAAAGTGAAGCCCCTCCTACTGTCCACTTGCAGAGCAGAATCTGGCTCACTAATGGAGCTAATCTCTTTAACAACAGCTGCCATTTGGCTGTCTGTATTCTCTTTAAGTTTACACTCACATATTTTCACATCAAAACTCACAGCTCTTATTACTTTCTCTCTGATATCTCACTCTTTTTCATCATAAATCTGAACAAGTGTGCAAAAAAGTAACCATAACATATTGTTAAGACTGCATTGCCTTTAATCCTCAGGCAAAAGTTAGCCAAATTCTCTGCCAAATTATTCCATTTGCTCCTGGTATAATTCCTAATACAGTCTCTGTTCCTCTCTGAACCTTCACAAACTGGGTTTCCACTGTCCATGTTGTTCTTACTATTACTTTCTTCCAAACTCTCATTAAAATGTCCCTAAAGGCTTTGTCTTCAAGACACAAAGCCTTCCCAGTCCTAAGTCCCAAAGTTCAGTGTTTCTCCCAACAAATAATTCCAAAGGCACACAAGTTGCATCACAACAATGACCACACTTCTCTACTTCTTGGTACCAAGTTCTCTTAGCTTCACAACACTTCACTTTCTGGTACTGTATTCTCTTAGTTGCACAGCAACACAGCACTACTAAGTACCAATTTTTGTAGCAAGTATTCTTCTGCTGCTATAAGACAATACTCAAACAACCAATGTAAGGGAGAAAGGAAGATTTATTTAGCTTATGGTTACAGAGGGGAACACAATCCATTATGTTGGAAAATCATGACTGGCTGCAGAAGTTGGGGGAGGTTTAGATTACATCCATCATGGTGGCTGAGAGGGCTAACTGCAAACTGCAAGAACCTCCATTCGTCATGTGAGATCTGGGATCTGAACTCAGGTCTGTCTTCTTGTGAAGCAGAGCAGAGGTTTAACTCCTGAGTCATGTCTCCCATCCAAAGTTTAAATAGTTTAAAAGGCATTATTTTGATTACTACTAACATGAAAACCTGGGAGCAGATCATAGTGCCTGTCTCAGAAAATCAGTTACTTCACTTATAGTTTCACTGTTAGAATTTTTCTGTCACCTGTAAAGAGCTTTCTATTTTCTTCTCCTATCTAAGATGGCTCTGGCCTTAATCTCTCAAGTACTGGGATAATAGGCAAGAACCATCACACCCAGTTTTTTGTAAGGAAATCTTAAAACAATATTCCTATTTGTGTGGGCTTTTTTCCTCTTAAATTTTTATAGATTACTAGGAAACAACTTGTGCAATAATGTTAAGAGACAGGCCTCCAAAGACAAGAGAAGATCTAGGAGCTCTAAGGAGTGCTAATCTCTAACATAACAAGAGGGTCGGTATACAGTACACAGGCTTTACTGGTCCTTTATGCTCATAAAGTTGAGCCTTCAAAGAAATACAGTTGGTAGTCTGTTTTTGTTCGCAGACTCTGAATCTTAGAAGTCTCTGAGTAAGATATGTTGTCCTAATTAAACACCAAGTGTGGAAATGTCGATAGGCTGATGTTATGTGAAACCCTTCTTTATATTTCCAACCTAATATGACTTGTGAGTCAGAACAATAGTTTTTCCAATTGCCCTCTGTCCCTGAAAACCACAAAGATAAGCTGGGAAAAGAGATAAGAATACAGGGTAACAGTACTCTTCCTCCTGGCCTGAAAGCCTCTGCCTTATGGAGTAGCCCCAACAATTGTTTCATTCCCACATCATAACTCTTCAATCTCCAGAGCATCTTCATCAGCTTCCAAGTGCTTTAGCATCTCTCCTCTGTTAAAAACCCTGAGTTCCCTCCAACTCCACCCAACACTTAATTTAAAGAAAAATTCCTGAACCATTTTAAATACTCATAGACTTTTCTTCTCGTTCAGTCTCTTAAATACAATCTAGCAAGGCTCTTGGACCTACCATCTACAGAAACAAGTCTTGCCAAGGTTAAACTCATGGCCAATTCCCAACCTTCCCCCCTCCCTCTTTTCCTAACAGCAGCATTTGACTTTGTTGGTCACTACCAACTCCTGGGAAAATTGTCCTAATGTCACTTGAGTTCCAAGTGGAAGACCTCACACCTTTTGTCCTGATCTCAGCTCAGGCACTGTTGCTCTGCCTGCTGTTCTTCCTCTGTTCTTCATCATTTCTTCAACATTAATTTAGAGGAGTCATTTCTCAGATCCCCATACTTCTTCCCTACTGGATCTTTAAAGCAAACTTTAATACTTCAAAGAAAAACTTAAAACAGGAGCAGCCTTCACAACAATGTATAGGAACGCTACTCGATCTTCTCTGTTCTAACATACAGTTCTCAATTTTATATCACAACCCATCCCAAGAATATTGAAGTGTATGTTCAACATGTTATCAAAATTTCCTCCTTGATAGCTAATGGATGTTTTCATATTATCTCATCTGAAACTGTTGTACTGGGCTCCCCTCATCCCCAGCCTACTGCTAAATTTGCACATTCACTTCTTTCTTAGATGTGTCTTTGTACAAATTATTACATGCACCCATGCAAGAGGAGGAGAATAAATCAGACCCTTTTTCCTGACTATAAACCCCAGGAAGAATTCTTTCTTATAAAATCCTATTGGAAGCTAACATTCAAAATGAATAACCAATCAAACTAATGACTGGCTTTTATGTGGTGAAACACGTCTATGCAAAGGAAGACGGTAAGACTGCAGCGTGCTCAGAGAGTAACAGTCTTTCTAATTTTTTCTTCAAAAAAAACACTTAATGATCTTCAAGTTTCACTAAATGGCTCCAAGTAAATAGTGAAAATAAACCAAATCTAAGCTGGAACTAAGAAGAAAAAGTCACACAGTGGCTGACAGGTCAACGGAGAAACTAGGCCTGGGTCCCAGAAGATATGTGCTTATTGGCCATATCTTCCACTGGCTAGCAGCCTGCCTTAGCAGCAGAGCTGTGCTGCCCTGCCTGCATCTGTTTCCAACTGCAGAGATGGCAGGATGGACTCATCTATGTCAGTATCACAAGGACTTAGCCTGAAAGCTTCAGGCCAATAGTGGGATCTTAAGAAAGCAGCATAAAGATTCTCCGAGTGATAAGAATTTTTTTGTGTATGCCACGAATGGAACCCAAGGGCGCCTACAGGCTGGGCAAACATTCTAGCACAGGGCATCATGTCCGACCCCTAGGTACTCCAGATGTAAATAGCAAAGAAGTTCTAGCCACACTGTCTCATCATGAAGATTCAGTGGGCCTCATCAGACACCCACCTGAACACAAAGACATTCCAGAAATGCAGCATCTGCCAGAGTCCTGATGCTCTGAAGTCATTGGGAAAGCAGCAATATTTTGCTGGCTGGAAAAGAATGTGCAGAAATGCAAGAGTTTTCAGGGGTGGGGCAGAGGCTGGGAGTCTGCACAGCCTGGAGCACTGAGCAAAGAGATGGGAATGGCGGCGTGGAATAGACCTGAGAGAAGGGAACGATGACACTGTGTCACACATCACCAGGTGCAGACACTGAAGATGGCTGCTCTCACAGCTCGGTCCACCTTCCTCTGTGGAGCAGCCCATAGAGTCATGATTATGTTCAGAAAGAAGCAGCATTTAATTGTTTAATCTTGCTTTGCTCTCTACTGACAATTGCACTTCTCATACAAAACCAAGGTGAATATAAGTACTGGTGCATGAGCACAAATCAAGAAAGGGTGGTTTGAATGTACTGCATGCTAATGCCTTCTTTTCAACCACACACCACATCAACACCGCACATACAACACCCTGAAACACATCACACACCACCACACACAATATCACATACCACATCACCACCACACACACCAAAGCACATCAAAATACACACCCCACTACACAAATACCACTCACATCACAACCATACCCAACTCACCAAAACACACACTACCACCACATACCACATCATATCATACTACATCCATACCACACCACAGCATGTACCACCACATACCACACCATTACCACAAATTACAATGCACAGCATTACTTAATACCACACCACACATAACATCACACATCAGCACATCATATATCACATTGCATAGCAGCAACTGATCAAAATATTTAAAAGACTATGTTACTAAGCCATGTTGTCAAGAAGTACTAAGATAAATATTAACTTCATTGAACTTTATAAACCAAATCAGCATTGTGTTATCATGGTGGTAAACAAAATGGTGAGTCACCCATTCCTGCTACTGCTGTCTGCAGAGTAAAAGCACTTACTAGATCTGATATATGGGTGAAATTGATGGACATTCTTTAGGTAAGAGCACTTTCATGAAATACCATAGAAAAGTTACAGTTTTCCAAATGCAAAATTATTTGGGAAATTTCTGAAAAAAGTCAGTGAAACAATCTTATAACTGGTAAAAATGGATGCAAATATTTATTATCAATGATAAAAGGTGAACTTTCAACTAAAACTCAGAACCTAAAAAAATATTGGCCCCCATGAGTTCAAGAGTTCAGCACTGTCTACACTCTCCCCAGTGATCCAGAAAGAGGGCCACAGGAAATGGATGCTATCTCCTGTGTCAACATCTGAAAGAATTTCAAAGTCCCCAAACCAGTATTTTCTGAATGCCCAGTACAAGGTGTTTTGAAATCTTTTTTGAACAAGAATCCATTCACTGTGCAAGTCAGATAGTGAATTTTAATGAAACAGAGAACAAAATGTTCGCTGATCTGTTCAGATTTCACATAAACCACCTCTGAAAGAACTATCGCTGGTTAACTTTTGGCGTGACTTAAAAGAAGACCACTCACAATTATGAAAAGGATTAAAACACTCTCCCTCTGCCAATTTTATGTCCATATGAGGTCATACTTTCACATATTTCAGCCAAAATAATATATCATTATGAACTTAAAGCAGAAGCACATGTGGGAATCAATGAAGCCAGGAGAAACCAGCAAATAATGTAAAACAAGACCCTCTTTTTACTTGTTTTCTTAGAACAGCGTCGATTTCACAGAAATAAGTTCTTTGCATTAATATTTAATAACTGCTGTTGTTTTTAACTAATTATTTGGTTTATTTTACATTACTCATGATTGGACCCAGGGCCTCACACAGGCAAATGTTGCAGCACGAGCAACATTCTTGGCTCAATACATTTATAAAGACCAGTAGAAGGGAAAATAAATTCCTGGCATTCATGTAGAAGATACACCTAGAGATAAGGATACCCAGGCAGAAGTACAGAGACAGAAAGAAACCACAAGTTAGGAAAATGGAGGACTAAGAAGCTACAAGAGCCAGGATGGTTGGTTATCAGGTAAAACCCACATTTAAAGAAAAATAATACAGGACACCAGTCAAAGTAAGGTTTTTAGTTGTAGTTAGAAAAGTAGAGAAAAGACTGAGAAGTGAGTAAAGTTCTGGAAGCCAGTGGTGAAGCAGGTAAGCCGGGCTGGTCGGGATGGAAGATAGTGCAGACTCATTGCCAAGTGATGAAGAATGAAAAGACAGTCATTCAGCCACAATAGTGTTCCTATGCTTAAGGGGAACACAAGAAAGGGTTCAGGGAAATGCCACTTGTACGTCATCGGAGAGGAGGACCCAGAGGAGAGTTAGGCATGCACAATAAAGGACTCTCTGGGAATTGGGGGGGAGGCACTGGGGGATGGGGAGGGAGGGAAGGGGGAGCAGGGGGTTCAGGGGGAGGAGGAGGGAGGGAGGGAACTGGCCTACCTATTAAGTTTGTATGAGCGGAAATAATAAAAAATGTATTAAAAAAAAAGAAAAGAGAGTCATTAAACATTTGTAGTAAAGGGTGCTGTGCAGTCCACACAAAAAGCTGAATTATTAAAAGTGCACACTGGTCCACGTCTTACGGTTTTGGCAATTTAAGGAGATTTGAGGAAAGGAAAAGGTCACAAAGAAGAGCTCAGGAAATAGACCATTATAATTTAAAAACACAGCATTAAAAGGAGAATATTAATGCAATGTGAATACCAGTACAGTAATTATTTTCAAACAAGAAACTCATTCCGTGTGTTTTTAAGATCTTAAGGGGGAAAAACTGAAGAAGCGGGAGGAAAAGAATGGAAGAAAGCTAAAGACGTGGGAGAACTGAGGTGCCCTGGTCAGAGAGCAGGCTCCACGGGGTTTGGGTTTCTGCTGAAGGATTCTTTTCTTCTAAAGCAGGCAAAGCCTGAGCGTGAAGACAGACAGGCACTGCCTGCAAAGACCTTTATTCCTCTTCTTTAGAGTAAACATTTAAATGCTGTGCCAAGATGGAACCAGGTAGGAAAGAGGAGCTGAAGTGGTGTGGAAGGAGAGGAAAGCGGTAATGTCACCACCAAGGCCAGTTCAACCAATGTGCAAGACAAATTCACAAAGATTCTACCCTACTGAACACATCCATATTTGTGGAATTAAATCCAAATGTTATCGATGTTCAAGGCAAATGACAACAGAAATCCCATGTGTGCTAAGACCTGGAGATGATTATGTCAATCAGGCCATGGTGTCACGAGTGTTATACACTGATGAAGATAATTTCACACCCACTGGGAAATGACAGGGATTTTTCCTATCAAACTACCCTAGAAATTGCAGCAGTAAACTTCTGGGGTGCTTATTTGGGATGCCCAAACTTTGGTTCTTTCTTCCATTAAGACTAACAAAGGTCAGGGGTCTGACGTCATCCACCACACTCTATCAGTCATTTACCAAGTGTTTCAACAGTACCATAAAAGACCAAGGTACCACCCATAAATGGATGCATTGACAGATGGATGGATGGATGAGACATTGGGAGCTACTGAAATACAACTTTTCACTGTGAGTAAGAAAACCAAGACCCAAACAAATCAAGTGACCAAGTGTCCTATAGCAGGTGACATGGCCTTTGTGACGCCATGTCCAGCGTGAGCTGGCAGACACACAAGCAGACGTGTGCTTCTTTTAGCTATAGAAGAACCTGTATCTAGAACTATGGATGCATCAAAAGATTAATGCTCCTTTTTCTATACCAGTTCTTACCTGTTCTGCCACATTTATGAAGTATAAATGCACTTTTGTACACAGAACTTTTAAACAGGCTCTAAAACTATATCTAGCCATTTTATCTCTCTCTCTCTCTTTCTCTCTCACTCTCTCTCTCTTTTTGAAATTTAGTTAACAACATATGGTTTAACTAGATTAATAAAACAAAAGGCACATTACAGGAAAAATTTAAGTTCAAGCGAATGTCAACAAAGAGGATTCTGGGAGATGAAAGAGTTCAACATCAGTCCTAATCACAGGCTTATAAAAATAAATTTTATTATTATGAATTCTGGGTTTCACCTGATTTTAGCTATATCTTTCCCAAAGTACAATCAGCATAGTGACAAAAACCTACCAGGAAAATTCATGTTTTCTCTGGGCACTTCTGCAGTTTACATGCATATGAATTCATCTTCTGCATTCCTCTCTTTACTCTGAGCTCCATAACTTGAGGCCATACATCTTATCAGATAACGGTTTAATAGAAGCTGATTACTCACTTACTCTTCTAAGAAAACAAGCTGCAATAAAACTAATCCAACTGCATAAGACTGACCTTCTCCACCAAGCAAGCCCCAGTTGGGTCTTTCTGAACACAATTCTGACTCTTGTTAATGATGGAACTAGGCATAGAACACAGCACTCTGCTTGAGGTGCCCGTCTGGCAGTTAACATGTCCACCTTCCAAATGCTAAATTTCCATCAATGTCCAATATGCTTTATTCCTAAGGCAAATTGTGAGTTCAGTTACTCATCCCAACTAAAATTTGTAGTTGCTTAAAAAGTCTGGTAAAGCAAAGTTCTGTCTGAACTTAACCCAGAAGAAAATGGTTAAAAAAAAAAAAAAGGACAAACAGAGAATTGTCCTTGCAGATATAAATAAATAAAACCAAGGAAAGGTCAGACAGCAGGGCAGACCATCTTTCTGAAAGAGCAGAGCAGCTTCTCCAGAGCCTGGAATATAAATCAGGGCCCTCTTGGAATTCAGGGAAAAGGGTGTGTGTGTGCTGGATTATTGGGCAATGAAAAGGTTACTGAATGTAAAAGTAACAAGAAGAAAATGAGAACAGTATGCTAAGCTGGAGAGCCATGAACAAAGAAAAGGCAAGTGACTAATGGGAAAATACTGCAGAGCTGTGTTTGAAATGAGAAAAGAGGAGATATGCTGAGGAGACGTGATCGTAATGATGCAGGGCATCACATGGAAGGGAAGAGGAGAGGCGGGTTCCATTTAAGGTTCATGCCTGACTAGCTGGAATAATAAGAATGCCAATTTTAAAAACGGGGGCATTATTTGGAAAGACAATATCATTAATTCAAGTGATTCCAAAATAATAATATGCCAGGAAAATGAAATTGTACAAGAGATAGTTAGTAAACACATAACCAAACACCAGCAAAGAGCGTGGTCTAGACAAACAATAATGACCCAAGCAAATTTCAAGCATATCTACCATATAGATTATTCTTATAGCTTTCTCTTCAGCCTTTTATCTTGGGTCAGTGATTCTGTCTTGAACATTTCCACCAGGAAGCAAGAAACTGGAACTACACTATGATCAATCCATTGTGTTAATTAATACTGGATAAAATAATCTGAATAAGATAATGACCAATAAAATAGTTAAAACATACAATAACTGCCTATTGGCTGTGACTGTTACCCTTCTTACCAACATACAGCATGTTGAAAAAGACAATTCTCACAGCAGATTTCAAGTGCATTTATATTTACAAACAACAGTTTCAGCTTATCAACAAGCTTGTACAGAGAAGTTATGTTTTTCCCAGCATGTATACAAAACCAAAGGAAAAACTGAGTAGCTCATGTCATGATTTGAACACTACAGGGTCAACGCAGCAGGAGTTTTCTTAAATGCATGTCGATACATTACTGGACAGGAAAGTCTACCATTAGGCTTCCTATTAAGCTAATCAGAGGGAAGAGACAACATAGGCCAAAAATGGGAAAAAGAAATGGATTTATATGCAACTCGTATATGTGTATTGCACCTGCTATTGCTACAAGCCATCAAATATCTGAAATTCAGAGTCCTCAAAAAAGGGGGATGTTCACTTTTATTACATCTACCTTTGAATGTGCTTTTATCACAAGACTCTAACAGCTGGCCAGGGGGTTAACTCTGGCCAGGGGGTAACATACAATGCCCACCAGGATGGAGTGAAGGGCATTGCAGGAGCAGCAAAACTGCAAAAGAAAATCAACAAACCACAATCCAGAACTTCAGCGACTCTATATCAACCACCTAGAACTAGGCCAGCTTAGTCTCTCCCCATCTTGAAGCTCAGGGAAATTTGCGGAAGAGGGGGCGGTAAGAGTGTAAGAGCATAAGGATGGGAGGAGCAATGATATGTAAGATACTCTATACTAGTTAGGGCTGAAGCAATCATAATTGGACTTTGCATGCCCTGCGCATTGTCCAACACACTGTTGACCCCACAAAGTCTAGCATCTGCTAAAGGCACCAAGATCCTTGGAGGCAAAGGATTGGCAGCCACAGCAGTGTTCCTATACCTAAAGGGAACACGGGAAAGGGTTCGGGAAAGGCCACTGGGTCCTTGTACGTCATCGGAGAGGAGGGCCCAGAGGAAAATCAGACATGCACAAGAAAGGACTCTCTGGGAATTGGGGTGGGAGGCACTGGGGGATGGGAAGGGAGAGGGGTGGGGAGGGGGAGCAGGGGGTACGGGGGGAGGAGGAGGGAGGGAGGGAACTGGTGTACCTAATAAGTTTGTATGAGCTGAAATAAAAAAAAAAAGGGGGGATGTTTCAGTAGCTCAACAATGTGTGCTGACACCTTGCCCAGAGATATTCAGGGTGAAAAGGTTACCAAGTCTCCTACAAGTGAAGATAAAAATGGAAAACAGTGTGTCTCTAAGTTTGGGTTTTTCTTAATATTGCTATTCTCGAGATCATTATTTCCATTTATTGAAGTCTAAAAACATATTTTAGTTTGCTCCTGGATACTAGTGTAATATACTTAAAAATACAATACATTATGTTATGTCTTCTTACTAATTATGGAGGGTATTGAATAAATCACTTGTACTTGTTGTCCTCTAATTACTGTTTCAATGGATAGTACATTGACAGATTTTTTTTCATGCTGGATTAGGTCAGAAAAAATATTTTCTGAGTTTACTTTTAAACTCATTTATGCTGGACTGTATATAAAATTTCAAAGGGAAATTCGACCACTCAAAGTTTATAAATCCTTATTATTATCACAAGACCAAGGTATATGTCTTTTCTGTATCACAGTTTCTTAAATCAATCCAAAAAAAAAAAAACTGAAGGTAAATATACTTAAGTAATTGGACCAAGAAAATATTTGTAAAAATGATAATTCTTTCCATTTTATTATGTTCTTGGATAATCATCACACTATACTCAAATACATATGCTAGCATTACAGAATCTTAAATATTGCAAAAGCCTTAAACATCAATATCTGAGCTAATTACTAGCCAAGCTCAAACTTAGCCTGAGATACACCTGCCAACTACTTATCCCAGTGTTGTCAAAAGAGCAACCTCCCCAGCCCTTTCCAGTTCCATCTCAGCAGGGCTACAGTAGAAAGTTCTTAACTTGGAAACAAACAAACAAACAAAATCTTGCCCTTACAGCTTCTGTTCATTGGTTCTGGTCTAAACTCCTTGTGCCAAGCCATAAAGTCTACATAGTCATCTACATCACAGTTTTTATTAAATTCGAAACACCTTTCAATTTTTTCAGTTCCTTCAACTTAAGATATGATCTTAATTGCTTCTGCTAACATTTCTGTCTCATTAAATCATTGACCAGAGTAGTGTAGAAATCCCTTTAAACTCTCTATTAAATAAGTAAGTTACTGAGTAAAGTAATATAATTACCACGGAGTTAGCAGATACACTAACTGCTTTTTAAATATTCTACATATGTACACATTTGTTCACATCGTGATTATGGTAACATCGAAGCTAGGTTTTTGTCTGTCCTGTATTTGTACAAGTGATAAGCAAAGCCAGGACCACTCACACCTCAGTTCTGTTAGACTTAGTTCATCACTTGATTTTTGTGTCCAAATGGACTTTATCATGGTGCTCTGCTCACCCTCCACATACCAGCCTCTTGCCAGCCCTCTCCACTTGCACTGGTCACACTCTCTTCCCAAACAGCCCTTCAGCTTTCATGCCACAAATAGTTTTTCTCAATCAAGATTATGCATGAGAGAGAAAATCTACGACACGTGTCTTCCTGAACCTTGGTCTATCCCTTTAGCTTCTCGGGTTCATAGTGGATTCTACTTCTACCTCACAAACAACACGTTCCAGTGTTGTCTAACTTCAGTTTAGATGAGCACTTCTTCTTAAATTTTTTCAGTCATTGATAGAATATAGAATGCAATGAAGCCAAAATACCACCAAGAAAGATAACCCAGGATAAAAATATCCCACTATTAATCTAGTTGTGAACATGCCCAGTTGTCCGTATGTTGAGACCATATGTTTAGCTATTATCCATAGGTATATATCAGTTATCTTCAAATTATCTACACAAAAGGGGTCCGATAAGAAGCAGACAAGGTCATTTAGGTTTCACTAAATACTAGTCTTCACTAAATACTAGTCTGCTCTTGTGCTAAGCATTCTGTTATTCTCTCTTAACAGGTCAAGCAAGACCTGGCTCTAAGGGAAGTGGTGAAGAGTGGGAAAAACCCGCTACTGGAGAGTCCCATAGAGGATTGTGAACAGAAGAGGCAAGTAGAGTGCTGCAAAAAAAATCTAAATCATTCTCTGCCAAAATTAAGAATGGGAGCCAGATTTGGCTCAACACTACAGTACTTGTCTATAAGGACCCTAGTCAGATTCCCAGAAACACACACACACACACACACACACACACACACACACACACACACACACACTAAAATAGGCTTCCCATAGGAGGTAGTAGGAATATTTGAGTTGAGTCCATGGGATGGTTAAGTTGAAATGTTGGATGAGTAGCTATAGTGCTTTTCAGAGAGGTCTGTGCATACATACTGAGGAATCCATAGTGAATAAATGCTAATTATAGCCATGAATTTAAGCTAGAGCACTGAGGTAGGGATTAACGAACAAATGGGGAAAACCTTGGTGCTTAAGACTGTACACTTGCACATGTATGAAAGGTTAGAACAGGACTCTGACTCATGCACACTGGGCAGCAGTAGCAGGAAGGAAGACGGAAAAGATACTGCTGGAGATGTCAGAGTCTAGTGGGCAAGAGCTGTGTGTGTAGAGAAAGAAACATGAAGTATAATCAGGAAGATATGGAGTCCCTGAAAGGGCTCTTCATACAGGAATAACGTTCACTGGATTCAAGATTTGGAAAACATGCTCCAGGGTCGATATGAACCATGAACGGACTGGAAGAAAAATAAGAAATGTAGGAACCATCACAGATGGTAAACAACTGATTCTAACAGCATCCACAGGAGAATGAAGGTGAGAGACAGTCCCCAGAGGCAGCAACAGATGAGCATTGGTGACTGAGAAGCTAAGTAGAAGGAGAAAGTCCAGGATGAAGCCCAGGATCCCCCCTTGGAAGACAAAAGGAATCTCTTTGCCAATTGCTGAAAAAGGACTATGTGTTAGGGGTGGTGGGAAAGAATTCTGAGTACAAGTTTTATTTACCATTTTGAGTTAAGCTTTAGATCACAATAGGATAATCAGGATGCAAGGTCGGGGCTTTCTAGCAATATCTGAACTGTACATGGGAGGAAACAGTACACAGTTACAATCTCGCAGACAAATTAAAATCAGGGGAAACACAAATATACTAAAGTCAGTGCCAAATTTGAGCAGCCAAACTTTAAAAAGTGATTATTTCTAAAGGTTTATCGGAAATTCTTTTGCTAGTATAAAATCCATTCTTGTTTCTTAAATCCTATTAATTTCCTGAATTGTGAGAGAGCAAATGTATAGGTATTTCATTGATCTGACGTTGTTGTTTCACTTCTAGATTAAAACATAAAAGGAGTAATGTAAGTATATGGCACCAGAAAACAATGTGAGTTTAAATAATAATCAATTATTAAATAAAAATCAAAAGGCTAGAGCTGGCAAGATGGCTCAAGGGTTAAGACTCTGCCTTGCAAGGAGAAGGTTCTGAGTTCAGATCCCAGGTCCCACATAAAACCACCAAGATGAAAATGTGGTGGCCTGCACTTCTGACCCTGGTGGGCAGAGTCTGAGAAATCCCAGAATGAAGCAAAAAGGAGGTAGAAGCAATCCAAAGTCACCTTTGGTCCTTCACAGGCAAAAATATCCTCTGATATGCATGCATTTATGCATGTGCGTGCATGCATGCACACACACACACACACACACACACACACACACACACACGCAAATAAATTAAAAATTTTTAAGGAAAATCAAAAAGGCAGGAAAATTTCTAACCTGACCTAAAAGCAAATTATATTCCAGAATATTAAGGAACCTTAATCCTTCAATGTCCTTGTATTTTAAAATATTTATCCCCTATCATGTTCTGGAAAAACTGATGTAACCAAAAAGCAGGAAGACTTTACTCTTGCTTGATATGCATGAACCACTTGTGCATATATTCCAATTGCTCTATCAGTATCATACCAAAAGTGTTTAAATAAATCCAAATCTCAGGAGCAAGAATTTGCCATATTGTGAAGTATTGTCATATTCAATCCATAACTTCTATTATTTTAACCCAAAATATTCCTCATAATCAAGACAACTAAAATATTTGTGCAAAATGAACACATTGGATTTTCTAAAGTAGAAATAAACAGAATTCTTGCACAGGCCGGTTAGTACTCAAAACTCTTGAGTTCCTCAAAGTTCTTGAACGTAATGGATCCAATCACAGCCAAAGAAACTCAATCTTCTGAAATTCTTAAATCTTCTAGTTTTGAGTCAGACTGATTACTTGAATAACTGATAGCTTTTTCTTATTTTGCGTGAGACTGAGTCTCACTATGTATAGTTCAGGCTAGCCTTGAACTCCAAATCCTTTTACTTGAGACTACCAATTGCTAGGCCATCAGACACGTATCATTGTACCTGGAGAGATTTCTTAATAATGTGGTCGAACAAAAAATTCACAATCTTTACTTTCCAAGACATGTTTACTGTTCAAGAAGCCAAAAGTCCGGCAGGATCATCACTGTTGCGATTAATAAAATCTTACCCAGTTTTACCCAGTCTTATCACTATAAAAAAAAAAAGAAATGTAAGACTATAGTAGGAATTTCCAAATGTCATATTTCAAGAAATCACAAGATTCACGAATTATCATGATAGGGGCTCAGCAGGTACATGTGGCTACTTGTCACTTGATGGCTTTTGCAGTTGCTAAAAGAAACATTATTGCTTTATTCAATCTCCTAAAATATCAATCTTAAAAAAACTATAGACACTATCCATGCCATCGACCTATACATGTAAAGCAGTTTCACAGACTAGTTGTTAAAACGAGATGTTCTCCATAAGACGAAGGGGGGCAGCATGACTTGCTATTGTGATCTTAGCCACAGTTTGACATGAATTCCCATGAGGAGGTCTACAGGGGGGTGCAGAGCTGACTGCTTGCACAGAGACATCTGACCTGCCCAGTACACAGCCTCCATTGCTTACAAGGCTGTATGCCAGTTTGTATCACCATGTAGATGTTTGGCAAACAAAAGTTAGTATAAAGAATTAAAAGTTCAGTGTCTTTTCACTGAGAGGAAGGGCCAACAGCACCCAGTTCCGTTAAATGCGAATTTCCTGATTAGGACTAGCAAAACTGTAACACTGGAGTCCTGAGTACTCAGAATCTCCCTTTTCTCCCCAAACCCACAGCTAGCTTTCCAAAGAAGGATAGGCTGATAATCCCAGAGGAGGATGTGTTTAATCCAGGGTTACCTGGTGAAGCAGAAATGTGGCCCTTACAGGAGACTATGAAATAACTAGGACTATTAAATGTAAAGTCAGGGGCCCATGAGATGCTCAGAGAGTAAGGTACCTGCTTGCAAACCTAGTGACCTGAGTTCAGTTCTCAGAAGACCACGTAGTAGATGGAGAGAAATAATTTCCTCAAATAGTCCTGGACCCTCCATTAATGTGCTGAGACATGCATGTATGTTCCTTCCAGTCCCTACCTATTCTCTGCTGAATAAGTGAATAGTTTTATTTTAAAGGATAAAGTCAGAAGAAGGCCCTGACAGGAAGCTCCATTTAATCGTAACTATGATGCTTCCATGAAGCTGCCTGCAGACTTTTATTCTCGCATATGCACATATTCATATAAATACTAACTGAAAATTACCAATTCTAATGTCCAAACCTTTTTCTAAAATACACCTTAGTTTCTAATAGACCCTCTGTAAAACTCCAACAGTCTATATCTAGGTAATGAAGGTGTCAAATAAAATGCTGTCTGACCAGAACAACATTGTAAACTGAAAATGACCTGCAACCGCAATTTCATTTTTATTACAAAGCACTACATGTGCCATGTGATTCCCTACAAATACATCATGATATGTGTAAGTTATTTATTTACATATCATTCGGCTGCTATAACTTTCATTCACCAGTAACATTAATACTTCCTATGCAGAAGTTGCAGCTACTAATCTTTGATCTTTCAGAGGATGTACCTGGATATGGATTTTACAAGTAATTCCACATTTTTTCCTTTTCATTCTCTTGTGTATATAGGAGTAGGTACCTGCATGTGTGTATGCATGTTCTCATGTGTATAGGTACACATCCCTACAAATGTGCCCGCCTGTAGAGACCAGAGGCTGACATGGAGAAAATCCCTGATATTCTTTTACATTATATTCTCATTATATTCTTTTGAGACAAGGTCTCTAATCAAATTTGAATCTTGCGAATAAGGCCGGTTTGGCTAGCTAGGGAGTCCCAAACTGTATTTTCCATCTGAAATTACAGGCAGCCTTCAGGGTCTCCCAGCACATCATGTGGGATCTAAGATCTGAACTCTGGTTCCTGTGCTGTCCCAGCAAGCACTGTAACTACTGATCCATCTCCCCAGAGAGCAATTCCACACCGAATCACATGCTCTGTGAGAAATGCCCTCATTTTTTCTACAAGTCCTTTATGAGCAAATACGGAAATAGAATTGTCTGCCAAGTGAATGTCCATCCATCATCTGCAAATTACAACCAAATAGACCTCGGAATCATAGTTTTTAGCTAGTTTGTCTTTAAATGCTCATTTTAGGTTTCTTTAAAAATCAACTTCTTGTACTGATACTTGCTCAAAACTTGGAATCTCAGTATGCAATTAAAGTTGTGCATCTAGCATATGAAAACAACTCTGCTTTTCTTCTACTTTTGCAAGTAATATACACAAATTGTACAACCATTGGCATGAACAGAAGTAACTTTAACACAGGCAAGTACCTTTCTAAACCCCTCTTCTACATATTTTTTAGGATGAGACAAATGGAAACATAATGTGATCTGTGAAGTGTCATGAATAGGTATTTTAATAAACAAATTCACATCTATAAAAAGCACAGCACACTTCTGAGTAAAGATAAAAGGCATCCAGAACATACGATGGGCATAGGTACTGCTTCTTTTTCCCTTTCCCTTTCTTGGAAGACTTTTCTTTAGAATAGGCTTCTTCAAGCCACAGGGACATCAAAATAAAAAAGGTGACTGCCAAAGAAAACTTCATTTTGAAAGCTGGAGTTTCGGTAGGTCAGTCTACAAGAGAAAATAAGAAAATGTTCACATTTATAAGTCCAATAACAATGAAAGATTGCACTTTGAAGGAATATAATCATTGTTCTCCAAAAGGCAAACATTTATCTAACTATACCACATCCACACTGCTCAGTCCTGTGTGCCTATAAATCATTATATATTTAAGGTCTCTTTCATATAGTAACAAAGCCTCTTGGATATTATGATAAAGGCCATTTAAGTGATGGAGCTTAGAAAACAAAAAGATACAACAGGAAAGTATAGGCAATATCCAACTTTAGGGTTATGTAAAAGTTATAATTTTACATATTGGACAGTATATTGAAACAGTTTTGACAGATACTTGGAAGGCTATTTAACACAGTGTAAAGTAATAATTTCTGACTAGTACATTTCAAGTGACCTTTTTTTAAAGTATCTATATAGTGCAAATTTTGTATGTATATTACTTTCAAAAACACAAATGTTTATTTGTAGGAATGAAACAACTGAGATAAAATTCTAGAAAGAAAATGAAATTCTAGTACTAAGACAGTTTCTAAATTATTTGTTTTTACTTATACACATAAAATTTACATGCTATTTTTTAATCCCCTCCTCAAGAAAGAGGTCCTTGCTAACTTTTTCACTTTCCCATTTGTGTGGGAACTCGAGTAACATTTATCAGCAAAATGATTATTGTAGATTATTATATGAAACAAATCTGCAAGAGTAGTCATACTCTAGAACCATCTTTAGCTCAATGAGCATCATCACTCACGCTTAGATGAGAATATTATTGCCAGAGTCCAACGCATTAAAAAAAATACTTTAAGCATTTCCTAATACCAGAATCTTGTAAAGTCTTCTGAATGTTTCCTTTCCAAACCATGAGCTGTTTCTCTGGCACTGGACTCTGCTGCCTAAGACCTGTCCTAAGGTGACAAGAACTGACTGGCAAACCTGCCTTCCCCTGTCCTGTCCCCGCGTCCCCTTCTCCTGGGATTTTACCCCCACCATCTTTATCCTGGCCACTCCAGGCAGGCCCCAAGGGCGCCCACTCAGTCCCTACAGGGAGGCGATCGCGGTTCTCGGGGTGCCCCGCGGCAGGTCTCCCCTGCCCACAAGGCTCCGCTGGGCCCCGCAGCCCCGGGGGCGGGAGGCCTGAGCCGCGTCTTCCTAGCGCAGCTGCAGCGGCTGAGGATGCTCCCCGCCAGCCTCGGGGTCCCCGCGCTCCCCGATCGCGCTTTTCCCGGGCGGCCGCGGGGACGCCGCAGGGTGACGCGGTGGCGGGCAGCTCGGCCCCGCTCGGCCGCCCTGCGCCGCAGTGCGCTCCCGGCGGCACCGTCCGCGGCCGTCCCCCGCGCACCCTGGCCTTACCGCTCGCGCCGCCGCCGCCGGCCCGAGGCTCGCGCCGAGCTGCCCGCCGTGCCGGGACCCGCGGGCGCCCCGCGGCCAGCTGCGCCCCGCGGCCAGCTGCGCACCGCCGAGCGCCTGACGCGCCTGCTCCGGCCGCCGAGCGTGCGCCGTGGCGTGGGCGCGCCGGCCGCTGCGGGACGCGGGCACCGGGCGGAGGCCGCGACGGCCGCGCTTCCCCCGGGCGAGGACGCACGTCACGGGCGCAGCGGGTCTACGCGGGGTGCAGAGCCGCACAGCTGGTCCCGCCAGAGGAGACCTGGACTCCCCCACCCCAGGCAGGGCGTTGATGCAAAATGAAGAGAGAGGTCGCGCTTCTTAGCCTGAGGCCCTTTAGGTGCTTCACTTGGGCTGTCACCAGGGCGGCCCTCACGTGGGCACAGGACACTCTGTCCCTGAGCCTGGACAAGTGTCATGTCACCTTGCCTGCTGGGTTGAGGAAGTGCACACACACTAAGCAGTTGACTTGGGGTGACAAATCTTTGAAGGCCTTTTTCAGAGAGTCCGCAGATTTTGCACACTGAGCTAGTCTGCTTTTTGACAGCAAAATGTGTCCATGGTTAACAAGCAGCTTTTTATTTGGCCCTCGGGTAACAGGCATACTTTTCCTTTTGTGTTGTGTGTGTGTGTTCTGTGCACGGGCGTGCATATGTGGGTGTGGGTGCTGAGACAAGCTGTCCCTATGCAGCCAAAGTAAGCCAGACTCAAACCTAAGTTCCTTTTGTCTTAGCCTTCCTATTCTGGAATCATACATGTAGGACATCACGCCCAGGTGATATTAACTATTCATGGATGCCTAATTGGCTGTCTTAATAAGGCAACTACTCAAAAGGGCATCATTTATCATTGTCTGAAGTTAGAGCTGTGTCCACTGATGTATGTGCTAACTTTTAGTATCTAATTAATGCAGGAGCATTCCCTGCGTATAGTCATCTCTCAGTGGTCATTCGGGCTGGAGAGATGGCACAGGGGTCAAGACTCTGCCTCGAAAACAGAAGGTCCTGAGTTGGATTCAAATTTCCCACATAAAAATCGTCCATTCCAAATGGAAAAGGTGGGCTGCCTGCTTCTCTGGTCCTGGTGGGCGGAGCCTGGGAAACCTTAAAAAGGAGGTAAAAGCAATCCAGGATGATTCCCGAAGTCAACCCTGGTCCTCCACAGGGACATATGGTGCCTTGTAATACACACACACACACACACACACACACACACACACACACAAATAAATTAAATAAATAAAAAATAAATAAAAATAAAAACATAAAGACATCAAGACGCCGAAATAGTAGACCATATGACACTTGAAGAATAGGTCATAAAAGGAATGTTAAGTTTGCTAAATTTGGTTTTGTGTAATCCATTGAGTTCATACACTGAAGAAAATCTTTTTTTATTTATTCAATTGTGCGTGTGCACACGTGTGTGTATGTATGTGTGTGTGTGTGTGTGTGTGTGTGTGTGTGTGTGTAGAACTGCAGGCGAATTTGGGAACCACCCACCTCCTCCTTGTTTACTCTGCCCCTTGTTTACTCTCACAGGTTCCGCCCTACCAGGACCAGAAAAGCAGCCCCCCCCCCAGGATCCAAACTCAGGACCTTCTGCCTGCAAGGTAGAGGTTTAACCCCTAGCCACCTCTCCATCCTCATTGAAGAAAATCTTAAACCTAATTTTCAACAGATCAAGAAACCATTGTTTGAAGTAACAAGACACCCTGATTCCTGTCATGAAATAGGCTTACCTCATGCTTATAAAGTCTTATGGACATGTTCAAAGAACTATGCCGAAAATTTCTACAACTGACTTTGTCACTTTGCTTACAATTGTTTTTGACTACTTATATTCACATGGTGCATAAGGCTACACATTAAAATGTATATCCAAGTGCTTAATTGAATGTGGGGTTGTTTTGCCCAAAATATAGGAAATACACTTGATAGCCCAAAAGGTCTCTGTCCTAGGCTCAGCATCAACTCGACAATTGAAGGTCTGAGCTCTGGACGCATTTGTAAAGAATGAGTAGTTGAGTTAAGCCCTGAACAAGTCTGCAGGAGGTTGTCTAATTTGTGGATAGGTCTAGCCTGTGGTTGGTGGAATTAGTTCCTGGGCAGATAAGATGGAGAGAGACAGTTAAGAAAGTTGGCATTAGGGGCTGGAGAGGTGGTTCAGGGGTTAAGCCTCTGCCTTATAGGTGGAAGGTCCTGAGTTCGGATCCTAGACCCCATGTACAGACGCCGGGCGGAAGCGGGGGTGGCCTGCGTTTCTGGTCCTGGTAGGGCGGAGCCTGTGAATCCCGGGCAGAGTAAACAAGGAGGAGGTGGAGGCGGTCCATGGTGGTTCCCGAAATCGCCCGTGGTTCTACCCACACACACATACATACACACATGCGCACACATGCACAATTGAAAAAATAAAAAAATTAGTTTAAAAAATTAGTTTAAAAGAATGTTGGCATTCTACTGTATACTTGACCAGGTATGTTATCTGACAAAGATTATTCTTCTCTCAGTTGCATGAATATATGCCTATGATGTAATCATTTCCCACAGCCCCCAGTATTGTTATAAACTCTCCTGCCAATGTGGATTAAGAACTGTAACCAGACAATAGTAAGAATAAAATTCTTTGTTTCCCTATAAGCCATTTGGTCTATAGGCAACATTCAGTTTAGTTGCTATAGTCTTCTTTGAAGCTGGTAATATGATCACATTCACAATTTCGAATGCTTTCCTATGAATGTGATCCATTCACCTAACTGACACACACACACACACACACACACACACACACACACACACACACACACATATATATATACTTATCTCATCTATGAACAGAGAGGCTTCTAAAATAATGGAATACAGTAATCTACAATCCCTAATTCTGTCAAGTGTGGCCAACTTTTCTAGATATTTTCTTTATCTCCATTCCCAGCAATTTCATCCATCAACATGGTTTTAAATACCATGTTTATGGCTCCCAAATTAATTTCTCCCAACTAGATCTCTCTCCAGAACTCTAGACTCTGTGTACCCAAACGTTTTCTCAATATCTCAACTTTCATATTGAGCAAATATGTCAAATTCAGTAAGTACAATACTGACCTGTGGTCTCCCTGAGTTTGCTCCTCCTCTCAATCTGTCTTTTCTCTTCATCACAGACAGTAATCTCATCTCCTGCATTGCTCAGACCAAAAATTGTGAAGTTAATGAAGAGTTTTCTTATTTTCATACTCATGACAAAAGGGGAAACAGCAGAACCATCTACTTTTGAATAACTTAGCTGCAATCAGCTATGAATGAACCCAAATCTCCATCCAAAGTGGACTGTCCCAGTAACGTACTGCTCTTTCTGCTCTTCCACAGTCCTTTGCCCTGGAGTCATTTAGCCCCAGCAGGCAGAGAGAAACCGTCCATATATTCTGTATGTCATATTATGTCATTGCTTACCTCAGAATCCAGCCACTGTCTCCCGTGACATGATGAACACAAGCACATTCATTTGTCTATCAGCTCTTCTCTGCCAAAGAATTCCTGACTGCATTTTTATCTGCATCTCTCCTTTCTCATGGGCTTTACTGACTCCTCATATGGTACAGATCAGTGCACTTCCATTACTGAAGCACAAGCTCTGCAAAGGCAAAGCTTTCTGTCTCTTCTCTATTTGTATCCAAGCAGATTAAATGACAGCATGTAATTTGCAAAATACTTCCATTAACTCAGTGGGTTAGTCAATGTTGACCGTTTTCTTAAAAGAAGAATGGACACAAAGCACTACCATTTCTCTTTATTTCTGTTTGCTCTCTGGAATGATAAATAGATTTTTTTTTCTTTCTGCTTTTTAGTCCTATTACTTTTAGTTATCTGGATATATTTCACAGGCTATCTTGAAACACTTAATAAGAATCTAATATTCCATGTACATATGCCTACACTGACATTTGTTAATTTAATTTTACTTGATCATGATTTTTTTTCTTTTGAGGATTAAGGTAAAGTTTATTAAAGGAGAGAAAGAATGAAACTCACAGACTCCAGATGTGGAGTGCCGTGAGGGGCTAGGGCACCCTGGAGAAATCATGGACTCCAGGCATTATTCCATGAGAGGCAAAGACCTAGAAACGAAGTCAGTGACTCCACATGTGGAATGGCATGTAGGGCAGGTGCCTGATCATGGAATTGAATACATCCCTAAGTATCTTACAACAGATGAAGAGAAATCAAATATTAAAAGAAGAGAGTTGATTATTACCAAATCATTTGCTTACATGATATTGCTATCTTATCTCTACTCATGCAGCCTTAAAATGTAAGTATTAAATAAAAACATATTTATTACTCTCCTTTACATGAGCCATATCACTTAAAGATAGCCTGAACTACAATCACTACTTGAGAGCTTTTTTCATCAAAATTTCAGTTCATTTGAAATTATAGCAATCAAATATTAGCGAAGAAAAGAAGCATGCCCAGCTGTTTCCAATGCATTTTTCCCAAGTCATCATTTTTAAAAATTTCTCAAGATGATAGAAGTATAAATAAGTATAAAAAGATTATAACAGAAGATGATGAGTGTAACAGGCCTCTGTTAAGCGCTATTCATGAATTGCAAAAGAAATCACAACTTGCCTCAGAGATGATGAATAGACAGCCTCATTGAAATAATGACAATAATATCTGATAATCCAAAATCACTCCAACATGGTTTCCAGACAGATTTCCCTTAAAATAGTTTTCAATCATTTCATTATTTTAAACTAACTTTTAAGCTACAGGCACATTTAATTAATTACTTACTAATTGCAAGAAATACTTTAAATGATACTTATCAAATTTTTCATTATTTTCAAATTTTTATTATGAAGTTATTTTCAGAACCACATTTTGTATAACAATCCAGAAGCTAAGAAAGGACATTAACTTACCAGGTTAATGCAGTTAGGAAGGCATAGGTTTACGTCATCTTTAACATAACCTTGGACCAGCAAGACGTTAGTTGGAGGAGCTGTGGGTGTAAAAGTTTGTGTTTCATGTCCATCTTCAAAAGGAAACAAAAACAAAAACATAAAACACCATGACTCCAATGCATGTAGTACAGCAAGAAAGTAGCTCAGGTTTTAGATATTGATAATCTTGAACAGTTTTCTAGGTGCAGATTTTGAAAACTGAACCCAAGGGATCTCTTACCTCAAGCTCCAGATTGATCCTAAACATTTACTGATATGTAAATTTATTTTTACTTAAATGTTTTCTGTTCAACATGAGAATGATAATTAAATCAACATATAAAATGATTGTCAGAATTGACTGAGATTGAGGCTGGAAAGATGGCTCAGGGATTAAGACTCTGTCTTACAAACAGAAAGACCTGAGTTTGGATTCCAGATCCTATATAAAAATGCCAGGCAGAAACAGTAGTGGCCTGCTGCACTTTTGGCTCTGGGGGACAGAGCCTGGGAAACCTCAAAGTGAAGCAAGAAGGAGGTAGAAGCAATCCAGGATAATGCCCGAAGTCACCCTTGGGTCTCCACAGGGACACACAGTGTCCTCTGATACACACACACACACATACACACACACACACACACACACACACACACACACACACACACACAATAAATAAATAAAATATTTAAAAATAATTGATTGAGATTACATATAACATATTATATATCAGATATTATGCAGTATTCTAAATTTACTATTTCATCAGCAATTTTATAAGGCTAAGCTCTCCTTGTTCTAATTTATGGACAAAGATCCAGAGATATCAGGTAACTTTTCCAAAGTCATTTTGCTAGTACATTATTGAGAGCAAAATGTATCTCTATATGTCTGACTCTAGAAACTGGGTCTTTGAAATATTTTTGTATTTGACAATCATGGCACATCCCATGGCAGTCAGAATAGCAATACTATCCAACCAAGATTGCATTTTAATTAAAATTATACGTTATCAAAAGATATGAATGAGAGTTCTGGGTCTATGAATTTGTGTATCATTCTGTTTCTCCCCATGGAGGGCAGAGTTGTAAACCATCATGTGCCCACATTGACATCTACCAATCTGTGATTATGCTCTGACCCTTAGGAAGGCAGTAACTATAGTGGAAGGCATAGAGATTTAAAATAATTTTCAAGATTGTACTGTTTTTGACTCAGTTCAAAAATACTTACATGATGTGATATAGCACTTAGATTAAACTATATGTGTTCTAAGCAAGAAGAATAAAAGGAGAAGCATTGCCTCCTGTATAGATAATATGATATTATTGCTGTTTTTAAAAATGTTTCTTTAAAAACAAATAAGCATAATGATGTGTTGCTGTTTATTTGACTGCTACTGATAAATTTGCAACTAAGCAGCTTAGGGGAAAAGGAGTTTTATTCTGGTTTATGATTATCCAGTTACAGTTAGAGTCCAGTACCAGGAGAGTCTGTACCAACAGCAGGAGTCATGGGATCTGGCCACACCATATCTACAGGATCGCTGAGAGAGGGGCAAACTTCCTCTCTTGCCAGATAGCAAGCCAGTCCAAAGCATGCTGAAAAATGCAAAACTTTTCTCACCTAGATCTCCATCTTATCTACCTTCTCAAGTAAGGGTCCCACCCCATTATGGGTTGGGTTTTCCCATATCAGTCAGACTTGATCAGGGTTTGACTTCACTAATAATTCTTCAATAGATATGCCCAGAACTCAGCCTTCAAATTTTAAGTTTGACACCTACATTTCTAATTACCACATGATGGTTTCCCAATTTAAATTCTCTCTCTCTCTCTCTCTCTCTCTCTCTCCCCTCCTTTCTCTCTCTCTCTCTGGTATCAGAAGACACTATGTGTCCCTATAGAGAACTAAGGGTGAACTTCAGACATCATCCTAGATTACTTCTACCTCTTTCTCGTATCACTCTGGAATTTCCCAGACTCTACCCACCAGAGCCAGAAGTGCTGGCTGCCACCATTTCCACCTAGCATTTTATCTGGGATCCAAACTCAGGTCATTCTGCTTGTGAGGAAGAATCCTAACTCCCAAGCCATCCCTTCAGTCCAATATAAAATTCTACTGAAATTATATATTTTCATCAAACCCCTCTGTAGCCAGATAGATTACTAAGTCACTCTCATCCATAGATCAAAGCATATGAGTTGATTATTTTTCTTTTACAGTTGGCATGTGACAGCTCACAGTCAAGTATTTCTCTGAAGCAATACCAGCAATGACTGTGGCAAGAGCAGATGATTGTGTAGACAGCCAAGCAGAATCTCTCAGCAAAACTACAATCAGCTTTTCTGATAAACTTTGAACCTGTCCATCTTCCTAACAGAACAGAGCAAAGGCCATGTTGTCCTCCTCTAGCACAAATCTCACATCTTAAATGTCAATGACAACACATTCTCTTTCTTTGGCACCCAAAGCAAGTGTGCAAATTCAGATGGATTGGCAACGTAAAAATCAATCCTTTATAAACTTGTTGATAACGTCAATCTGGAATATTTTGCATAACTTACTAGATTCAGATAAAGGATGCATACTGGAGCAGTGCTACGAAAGGACCATGGGAGAATTTAAATCCTCTGTCTTTCAAAATAAATCAATTGAAATCTCTAAACATACAAATTTTGAATTTTCTATCTGATGTTATGGGAAATGTTTCCCACTAGCTGCACCAGTGAACCGCACGTATAACTTCTCTTTATGACTTAAGAGTGATGAAGGTGAAATTACTCTCTAGTATTTTTTTTAGAATAGGCAGAAAATAGACCACAACCCTACAAACACCTGCTGAGCACATTACACATAGGAAACCATCATTTTATTATCAAATTCTTGAGTTTTAAAATCAGGCTTGCTTGGGGCACATTGTTACCCCTCCTTCCTCTTTAGTTTTTTTTTTTTTTTATTCAATTGTGCATATGGTGTGCGCTTGTATGTGTGTGAGTATGTATAGAACCACGGACAAATTCAGGAACCACCTGTGGACGTCTCCACCTCCTTGTTTACTCTGCCCTGGGATTCACAGGCTCCACCCTACCAGGACCAGAAACGCAGGCCGCCCCGGTTCCGCCCGGCGTCTATACGAGGGGTCTAGGATCCGAACTCAGGACCTTCCACCTGCAAGGCAGAGGCTTAACCCCTGAGACACCTCTCCAGCCCCCCTTCCCCTTTAGGAGGAGACTTTCAAGGAAACAACTCTCTGACATAATGCTTAAAGTTTTCGTTGTAGACAGAACGTAAAGGCTGAAGGAGAAACATGTCAGGCCCCAAGGAAGGCAGAGCAAGAACAGAGGCTGAATGGACTGAACCAAGGGAAGAGTCAGGACAGTATCTTCTTGAGTTAGGAAAAAAATGGAAAAGGATAAAACATTTGGATAAAACTCAGCTACTTAGCATTTTCTAAGACATATTCTGTTTCACAGTAGCTGGCTGGATGTTTCATTTAGTGTAAAAAGATGTTAAAAGAATAAAATGTCAAAGGAAAATGATTCCTATTATTTTTTCTAAGATCTATATAATATTATAGCATATTACTTTTAGGTCATCCAAACAGAAACTTGTCAATATTTTTAATATGGAATGCTGTGTCTCCCCAACAGTTCTTACATTGAAGTCCTATCCTGCCTCTGAAAATGAAAGAATCTTAGATGAAAGGGTCTTTGAATGGTAATTAGGCCATGAGGGTGGGCACTGCTGAAGGAATCAGTGCCTTTATAAAAGGAACTTCAGAGAGATCACCTGTTCTCCCTTCCATGTGAGCATGAAGTAAGAAGAATGCAAACCATGAAGAGCCTCTCCGTACACCAAATCTTCCAGCATTTTTGTCTGGGATTTTTGTCCCAGAATTGGAAGCAAGACATGCTTGCTGCTTAAGCCACTCCACTTGTGATATGGCTAAAGATGTCTCCCTGGCAGTCTAAGGCATCAAGTCTTTCAAAATCTTCTCCACCAAGAACTTGTTTTAGGTTGCATGTAGACATATTGTTAAACCTAAGATCCCAAGAAACATAATTAATCTGATTCAGAAAAAGTTGCTCTGTGGAAAAAATTAAAAAGTCCAACCCTAAGAATACTGTAAGAGTTAATCCTGGATGTCAACTTGACCACACCTGAAATTAACTAAAATCAGCTATCAGACTACCTGAACAGATTATCCAGATCAATATATCTACAACACAAAGACCAGCCCTAGATCTGAATACAACCTCCCAGTAGCAGCCAGATAAAAGGAACCACAGAACAGAAAACTTGGAAAAGAGACTCTCTGAAGCTGTGCTACAAAACTCTCTTCCCTCCTGCTGCCTGGCTTCTTTGCTTCTTTAACTCTCCAGAAATTCTCCAGCCTTCAGCTGTCACTCACTAGCCTATCAGACTGAGCAGCTCTGAGCCTCCAGGATGTTTGCAGTGACAGCCTACCTTCTGCCTCAATCACCAGCCATGTTGCTTCCAGTTGTACTTTTTTTTTTTCAATAGAACTGTTTCTCCCCTCTGGAACAGTAAACTGAATAAATCTCTCTTTCTCCCTTAAGTTTCTTGATTTTGAAGGTTCTCTCACAGCAACAGTTAAGGGTAACTATTGCGAATATGTTTTTGGCAAGATGATATGTTGAAAACAATACTCTTCCTGTGATCCATGAGAGTAGATCATCTAATAAAGGAAGAAAGACGTGGGATGCAGAGCCTGAGTAAGGAGAGGAGTTTGCCAAATGAGAGATTTAGAAGGATTCAGAAATGATCAATTTCCACAGCTGTTCTGGAGAAGAAGAAAGAACTACTTAATAGGAAATAAATTATGCCGATGCTACTATGAAGTTTAAAACAAGATAACCTTGCTAAATAATCTTGAAGTTGTGATGGAGATTTAGAAACAGTAGATGTGGAAGAACTTCAGGAGCTTGGGATTGAAGCATAGAGCACTTCCCCAGCATGCACAAGGTATTATTCAATTTCCGATATTACCTAAAAATAAAAATAATACAAATTAATCTTAAAATGAGAAAGTTCAAGACCCAACATTGAATCTTAAGAGAAAAAAATGGTAAAAATGAGTGGACAACTAACATGGAAGAAATCAACAGGACCCAGGAATATGTGGGTCTTTGACTTTAAAGAATTTTTCATGAGCAAGAATGGAGGAATGTACAACTGGCAAAAGTGCAGAAAATAAGGCATGGCAGCATGTCTAAGCCTCTTATTCACCACAAAGATCAGGGAACACTGAGGAAGAGGAAATGGTAAGATTGTGAGATCCTCAAAGGTGACAAAGTGCTGACAGACATTATCTTCTGGACATAACAGGGCCACTGCATCCATTAATTTGCTGCAGCTATGTATATTTCTGTAAGACTTGCATGGAACTTGTGCTATAGATTTTTCAGCATGACGGGACAAAGAACTCTAGAGGTGTCACACTTGTCTGAGAGACTGATGAGGGTAAATTCTGATGGGAGAGAAGGGAAGATACTTTCCTTAATAGCATATACACTGATATATGGTTCATACTCCAGCAAGAGCTAAGGCACATGCCATCAAAGACAATCCAGATGAAATTCAGTGGATTAGTCATACAAAAAGCCAAAACAGGAGCGAGATTGGCAGTGAAGAAGAAGCTGTAATGGGAAAAAGAAGAGAGACAGGATTGGAGATTACGGTGTTTCATAGTTTGAATATAAGTTGTCCCTCACAGGCACATGTGTTTGAATCCATAGTCAGTGTTTGAGAAGATCGTGACACCTTTGGGAGTGGAGTCGTGATGGAGGAAAACAGGTTGCTGGGGGTGGGTCTTGAGCCTTGAGAATGACTAATCCTAACCTGGGTCTGTTTTTGCAGTTAGCGGCTAACTTTCTCTGCTTCCATGATGGATGCGATCTAAGCCTGCTTCAGATTCTGCCACCTGCCATGTCTTTTCCATCATAACGGACTGTATCTCCTCTCTGGAACCATAAGCCAAGTAAATCTCCTTTGTCCCTTTAGGTTGCTTGAGTTTAAATGTCTCACAGCAACAGAAATTGGTACAGATGTGAAAATGTAATAAATTTGCTATAATCACATAAAATTTAAAATTATATATTTAAAAATTATATATTTAAAAAAGAATAGAAGGAAGCATTCTATGTTTTTGTTTTAATTTTGTTCATTTCTTCAGTTCTGGGGATGAAACCCAGGGCCTTGGTACTCTAGGTCATCAGTTTATTTCACATCATGATGAAGACATTTTTTTCTGAATAAATATCCTTTTAACAGTTATATATACATACATATATATGTATATATTATATAGTTTTAATTAGCAGTTCTCTTCTTCTTCCTCTTTTTTGCTTGGTTTTTACTTGTTTTTTCTTGTTTTTCTCCAGTAGTCTATGTTCTTACTTTTTTTCTGGTTCTTGTCTGTTTCCAAAAATAATCATTTCTTCTTCCTGGCTGTCTGAGAGTACTATAGGGACACTTTGGCTTCCAATACTGGAAACTTCCATGCCAGATAAGGCATGTTTAAACAATGAGTTCTAGATGCAAGCTGGGGATGGTGTCATTCACACAAGGAAAGAGCCTTAGAAAGAAAACCCAAGTGAGCAAGAAGAGAAACACTGTGAGCGAGGAGAGATATCGGTAGAATGAACCACATACAATGCCCTCTCCTACCTGAGGAACCCCACCCTCTTGTAGGACAATGCCATTAGATAGTACTAGCTATGCTAATTACAGCCAACTACTAATGTACAAAGTCTGAGAAGGGAGATTTTAATGGGGTTCAGACAGGAAGAAAAGTTGTAGCTACCCATTGAAGTTACTCTTCATGTTGCTAATAATTTCATGATAAAGCAGCTTAAGAGAACAAGGGGATTTATTATCTCTTACAATTGTCTAGTGAGTTTTTAATTCAGTTTGGCAGGTGAGTTCACATCAAAACCAAGGGTAGAGGGAACTGGCCACATCATATCCAGATTCAGGTGGGCCAATTCAGCTGTATACCACACAGGAAATTACTGAGCTCCAAGAGATCAGAGAACCCAGAGAGACACACAGGAAACTGACAGGTATTTGAGAGGAAGGCAGTAGGGAAGGGGGTCAATGGAGGCCTGTGAAGAGGTAAAGGGAAACACAATTGAAATATTTTATACACATGTATGAAATTGTCAAAGAACAAAGTTCGTCAATTCCTAGAAGGTGGACAAGCAAGCGTAGAGATATAAATGCTGATTATTTCCTTAAGAGTCTTACTTTGCTGAACATAAAGAATTAGTGATTCTATGAGAGGAGAATGATACAAAATGAGAGGAGAATGATGCAAAATGACGTTGAAAGATCCAGGAGGGTGCATCCTGAATGCCTTCATTTGCAATGACAATATCTTTAAAGGAATCAGTAATGTGCCAGAGAACAGTCAGTCTTCATAGGGGATAATTAAATCTGTTTTATAGAATAATCACAGCAATGTCCAATTGAAGATGTTGGTAGGGAGAAAAAAATAGGAACAAGAACATCGCCGAAGAGGTTCTGATGATCTGATCAAAATAATGTATGTCTCAACCTATGTAAAGTCTTGGGAAAGAGAGACCAAAGAGCAAAGGAGATTCTAACAAGACAAAACCTCAGAGGTTGATGCTGTGGGTTAATTAGGCATGTGGGGAACCAAGATTTAAGGCAGTGACAGGGAAGCTGATTTGGGGTTATGGATTTCTTTTCCTTATTTTACTTAGTATTGCTTCAATTCAGTGGAATGGAACAGAGCTGTGTCTATACAACTCGAGGAATAGCTTTCTAACCGATGCCCTGAATTTCAGGAGCTCCTTCTTCTGCTATGTTTCCAAAACAAAATTCCAGTCCAGGGGCCATTTGGAGGAGGGGAGAAGCTACCTCTTTTCCAAAATTGGGTAAACAGATGAATAACACATCAAAGATGAAATGACAGCCATAAAGGATGGCCTCATCACATTGTCCTGGTTTTGCACCCATACGTACTTCCTCCCACTCAGTCAGAGCAGATGAGAAAATAGAAGCCATAAGATCACAAATCTTTTGAGGTCCATTCCATAATCCTTCTTGTCATATGAGCTTGTCCTATCTGCTTCCATCAAGTAAAAACACTTCTATGTTTCTATTGCTGATCAAGTCATTTCCTCACAATGTGTGTGGAGACTCATCACGTGTCATGTTGAGGAATCAGCACACTTCACCTCTCTTCCTGCTTACATCACATCCCTCTTTCAATGACTGCGTTATTCACATACCAAGCCTTTCCAGAACTGAAAATGAAATCCAGTGCTCTACTCCAGTATTTGTCTGCTTTCATTTATACTTTCTCATTAAATATTATTTATTCCTTTGACATGTTCTCACATTATATAATTGAATAAGTCATTTTCACCATTTACTACCCAATCTCATCCTCTGTTCTCCTGTCCTACTTTAACTTCACCTTTCCAGCCAGTTTCCTCTTACTTTCAGGTCTTTTTCCATGTGGAACTTACTGGGTTTCATCTGGGATGCCAGATGACTTACCAGTGGGTAAATCACGGAGTAAAAATACTCCCATTCTCCCGTCTGGTATTAACCTTCAATAGTCTCTCGGGAAGGTGTAAAGTGTCTTGAGATCTCTTTCCATGATGAATGTTGCTAAGGTCTTGTGGAAACAGAGGAGTTTTTGGGTGCCTCAGCCCTGTTGTGAGCAGTGGATTCTGTTAGTCAGCTACCTCTCCAATGTCTTCATTTTCTTGAATATGCATGACCCAGAGTCCTCTACTTCCAACTTCCAAGTCAGCACCTCCAGGAGCTTGCACATCCTGTTTCACTTCTCTCATTTCTCCATGTTGTAAATTATTCTACCTCTCTCTATTTTTTTATTCACTCTGCCTCATTGGTCTATTTTTCATCTCACTTTTAGGTTCCCTTAAGAACTGTGGGGCTTTCTGTTTTTTTCTTTGGCCCTTTTCTCTTGTTATCTTATATAACCCTATGTCACCTCATCCATCTCTATCATCTCAATTACCATCTCTGTCTGTGGCTCTCTTAGTTCAGGCTGCTACCACAGAATACCATGGCAGCATGGTTTAAACAACATATAAGTTTCCTTCCTACGGTTCTAAGTGTGGGGAGTTGTAGGTGTCAGTGGCATGTCCTTTGGTGAGGGTCCATTTCCTGGCTTGCAAGCAGGCACCTTCCGACAGTGTCCTCACAGGCATGAAAGGGAAATCATCTCTAAGTCTTTTCTGAGAACACACACTATCACGAGTTCCACCATCATGATCTAACTATCTCCCTAGGTCCCGGAGTCATCGTCACATGATGTAAGAATTCCAGCAGGGGAATTCAGAGGCCATGGCCCCCGTCTGTAGTTATTCCTGAGTACACACACATCCACAGCGCCTCTGCACTCTCTTAGGAGGAACACCAGCCTCTGGCCTCAAAAATCTATTCTATCTGTAATTCTCTGGGAGTGGAAGAAATGCATAGCACATGTGACTGTGCAAAGATCATAAATTAAGAGTACACAATGCTCCCCATATCTTTCCAAACTTCTCACCTTCCGCGTTTTGTCATTCCAATAACAAGCACCATTGCCTGCTCTGTCTCCCAAACCACTCACACTTCTTACCATACCTGTCCTTACCATAGACTATCCTTTGATCTACTGGCCTCTTTCTCTGTCTCCAACAAGGCAAATCTAAGATCACCTAATAGGTTTCACATTTACAAGTCTTATGGGGCATGCTATTTCTCAGTTTTTACAGCAATGAAGATGTCACCTGCAGTATTTTCTCCATCTCCTGTCCCCTGTTGAGGTGAATCTTATATGTCATTTTCCATTTCCTTGCTCTGTATGTTCACACTCCTTTTCACAGATCTGCAGCTGTCCTATTTATTGGTTTACTTTTCCATCTCTGGTTAAAATGTAGGGTCTCAAGACATTCTTTCCTTCTCATTTGTCAATGTATCTTCTGCACTATGTTCCTGCCATTCAATAGAAGCTCAAAAACATTTTTAAAAATAAACTTCTGTTTATTGAAGAAGAATATACCAGTAGTTCAGGGAAGGAAAATTGAAAATATGCATAAAAGAATGTCTCAAGTTGATAATCCACAGTGCAAATACCACTGAAATATCATATTGTGCAAAGAGATCCTTTGCTGGGATAATTTATTTTAATAAATGGTTCCTTTGTTAAATATAAAAATGAGATTGGGTTTCCACAGATTTTTGGGGGGCAAACAAAAATAACTAGGGAAGCATTTGATGCTGAGTATTGATTAGCACTTGTCAGACTCTAAAACCACCTAGGAGACAGGCACATGCATGTAGGGGGACTATCTTGATTACATCACTTGAGGTGGGAAGACCCCCCACTGTGGGTGGCACTTTCCCTAGCTGTGCCTATGTATAAATGGGGAAAGGGAACTGAGCATCAGCATCTATTCATTGCCTCTGCTTCCTGATTACAGGTGCGATTTGACCAGCTGCTCCTTGGTTTCCCCATCCATGAAGGATGGAACCTTGTAACTGTGAGCCAAACTAAACCCATTGTCCCTTAAGTTGCTTTTGTCAAAGTATTTTATCTCAACAGCAGGAAAAGTGACTAAACCACTAAGCAAATACTATTAAAAAGGAAAAGAGAAGGTTAAAAGCATTTCTTCTTTAAAGCAATTATACTTCCTCCTTTTCCTAGCACTTCTTCCCTTTTTAAATGACCTTATTATGTACAGGAGGAACAACACTGGACTGCAGAGGGATTGGAAAGTATTGATACACATTGTTTTCCTAGAGATACTGAAATCTCACAGCCTGGGTGACTGGAGCAACACAAAACTATTTTCTCACAGTGTTGGAGTTGGAAATCAAGGTTCAAAGCCTTCAAGTTCAAAGTGAAGACCTGTCTCCTCTGACCCCTTTCCTTGTCTCCAGAGGGATGACTTCTGGCCCCTGCACATGCTGTCCTCAGACACCACACACGTGCTGTCTCTTCTCTTAATAGGACACCAGTTGTTTGGTTTCAGACCTTACTCTAAAGGAATCTGTGACAGTTCATCTTGGCTATCAACTTGAATGGTCCCGGGATTAACTAAAAGGCCTTCCCTCAGACAACCTAAAGAGAATTGTCTGGATTAAGATATTTAAAATGCAATGACTAACTTAAATGTGTGCTGTGCTTTCTTAAAGGAGACCAGATAAAAGGAAGTGCAAGAAAGAAAATCTCTCAATCTCTTCCCTTGCCCTCCCATTCTGACAAGCTCATCTTTCCTGCCGCTAACATTTTTTGCTAACATCAGAGCCCAGCCCTTCTAGTGTGACAAAGTCAGAGACTTTCTAGGAATCCTCCAGCTTTCATCACTGGACTAGGACTGCTGAGATATTCAGTTCCAGAACTGAGCAGGTACACGCCATTATTGGACTACCTAGACCTTATCTCAGAAGCCAATCCAATAAATTATATATATATTCATTATATATATATATATATTCCTTATACATATATATTCATTATGTCAGTTCTGTTTCTCTAGAAAATATTGACTAATATAAAATCATTTAAAATTATTCACTCCTCAAATAGCTCATGCCTAAATAGTTACATTCTGAGATATTAGATACAACATATGACTTGTAAAATGTGGCACAATTTAGTCATATATGTACTATGAGAAAATATAAAAGAATGCAGTTGAAATCATTTATTATATTTTCTTAAAGATATATGTAAATATTGCAGACCTATTACATGAACTTGGGCATTTGGTATTACATAATAGAAAACAGAGATGTATGTAGGTAGGACTTAGAAAAAGTGGCTGAGGTGAAGAATAATGACTCCTTTTTTGAGCTGGAATAACCTAGCTGTGACTTACAGTGGAAAACACTGAAATTGGAGACCTAAGTGGCTAATGAGATACCTAGAGAAGTTTGAAATAAATATATGAGTTCAGCTATGGAATAAAGACTAAATATTGCACTTCAGGTGCATAGGTGGCAGAGAGATTCTTAGGTAGTTATATTGATGCATGGACACACACCAAACATTAATTAAAGATAAGGTCTGTCATTTTCACCTTCATGTATAGAAATCCTATTAGAGATTTTCACAAGCATTTTGTGGAGTTTATTACTGAGACTGATCATCTCAATTGAAAATGTTTTATCCTAAGACAAGGTAATTAACATCAATTTTTTTAAAAATATCTACTCTTACTCATAGGTTCTGTTTAAGTTATTAACTCATTCCAACTACTTAAACCTACGTAGTATTCTATACTGTCCTTCACAAATTAGCAAAATATAGGAACTGCTATAAAGAGGTTTTGAAGAATGGATCATCAGACAACACTGAGGAAAGCGCTGCTTATTATGATTAAAGGGACAGGGCAAGACAGATGGCTCAGGAGTTAAGCCTTTGCCTTGCAAGCAGAAGGCTACAAGTTTGGATTCCAAACCTATATAAAAATTCCAGGCAGAAACTGAAAATAACAACAAAACATAATTCACAACACCAAAGACCCTACATTAATCACCTGGATCCAGACCAGCCAAATCTCTCCCCATCCTAAAGCACAGGAAACTTTGCAGAAGAGGGGACGGCAAGACTGTAAGAGCCTAAAGATGAGGAGGACCAACGATATGCAAGATACACCACAGAAGTTAGGGTTGCAGCAGCCAGAATTGGACTTTGCCTGACTTGCACAATGGTGACATGTCAAGGACTGCCCAAAATCTGGCATGGATCACAGGTGAGAAGGCTCCAAGCGGTAGGATCCTTAGAGGCAAGGGATTAACAGTCATAATGGAGTTCCCATATTAACGGGAGCCCAAGAAGGGGCTCTGGGCTATGCCACTGAGTCCTGAACCCGCACTAGGGTGGAAGACTCAGAGGGGGGTTTGGCATTCACACAAAAGAATGCTCCAAGGGATGGGAGGAAGTAAAAGGGAGGCACTGGGAGAGAAGGAGGGAGTGAGGGGATGAAAGGAGGAGGGGAAGGGGGAGAATGCAAGGGGGGACGACTGGGAAGTGGAGGAGGGAGGAAGAGGATGGGAGTACCTATTGAGCTTGTATGATTATGAAAAAAATAAAATGTGGGAGAAAAAAAATTCCAGGTGGAAATGGCGATAGCCTATACTTCTGGTCCTGAAGGAAGAGCCTGGGAAACTCCAGAGCAAGGCAAAGAGGAAGTAGAAGCAATCCAGGGTGATTCCCGAAGTCACCCTCGGACCTCCACAGGCTCACACAGTGCCCTCTGATACACACAGACACACATACAGAGACATACACAGACATACACACACAAAAAATAAAATTTTTAAAAATTCTTCAAGTTGAAAAAGGTATACCATGTAACGCACTTAGAGTTTTTAACAAAAATATTTTATTTTTTAACTAATTAATTTTTCTATTTATTTTGGTATGTATATGTCTGTCTGTCTGTCTCTCTCTCTCTCTACCTCTCTCTCTCTTTCTCTCTCTCTTTCTCTGTGTGCATGTGTGTGTGTGGTGTGTGTGTGTGTGTATGTGTGTGTATGTAGTATGTATATATATTGCTCTACCTCCTCTTTGCTTTATTCTGGGTTTCTCCCAGGCTCCTCCTTCCAGAACCAAAAGTGCAGACCACCACCATTTCTATCCTGCATTTTTATGTGGGACTTGGGATTTGAACTCAGGCCCTTTCTGTTTTAATAAGACGCTTAACCTCTTAGCCATCTCTCCAATCCCTAAAATCATGTTTTCATGTCTGTCACGAGTCAAGCATTATGTAGACTACTGTAATATAAGCACTAGCATGAAATATGTAAGATTAAGTACTGAAGAACATTAAACAGAATGCTAAAGAATTTATGTTTACCTTATTCTGAAGATTAAGAGAGTCATTAGAGAATTTAAGTAGGAGATAAAACATAAGCAGCTTTACCATTAAGAAATCTAGCTGATTAACAGAAAAACATGCTGATGTTCAACCGTTTTCAAATATTAAAACATTTCATTAAAATAGACTCAGCAAATAATCAATTTTTACTAAGTAAATCTCAGAGTCATAACTGTGATTCTAAAACCACATAACATTTTATTTGTGCTATATTATTCTCTTTGGCTACTTTTATTAAAATATCTACTTCAATGACTTAAGAAAGTACAGAATGCTTTAAAAATTATAAATCATCTATTAATAGATTTTTGTATAAAACTTAAGTGCTAATTTATTTTTATCCCCCAGGTGATAATTGACCCTATTCTATTGTTGCTTATTAAATAATGTCATGCCTCTTTAAATCAGAATAAAAATAGAAAGGAATTCTAGCAGGCATCAATATCACCCTCAAGAACTTCTGCTTCTATTGGTGGCACCACTCCTTAGTGATCCTTGTGGTACTGCAGCAAAGGACACAGGTAAAAAGGCTGTATTGGCCTTTGTGATGCTGTAGCAAAGCACATAGGTAAAGAGCAGATGAATGGATGAATTGGGCTGTGTTGGTTGTGGCTTCAGAGGTCTTGGTCCTCACTTTACTCTGGTGCTCTGGGCCAGTGGACTCACTGTGCACTGTGGTTGGACCATGTGCTAAAGAAGGGCCCATTTGCTGGATAGTGATCAGGAAGCAGAGAGAGAAATAAGGGCCAAGATTTCAATTTCTTCACCATGATAAAGTTCCATTTACCTAACTTCCTCTATATAGAACTATTCTTAAAGTTGCACCACCTTGCAAAATCCCATGAACTAGCCACTATCCCTAACTCAGGGGGCTCAGGGTACATTTCTGAGCCACACTGCAGCACTCTGATTGTCCTTAAGTTAATTAATAAGTTAACAATAGACACATTTGCTTGGGTTAATTATTTTTATTTGAAACCAAGGCAGAATGTCTCAATCAGAAGACAGATCAAGTATATGTAATTCATGGAACAGCTAAAAGCTACACTGACTTTATCAGACTAGTGAAAGAACACACATTAAATTTACAATAAATGGCATCCAGTGTGCTTATCCTGATTTCTTCATGGGTACTTCAGTAATGATTTGTCACTCCAAATGAGAACTGATCTAGATAATGATTAGTAAAGCCAAGAAGGAGGAGGAAGATGATAAAAATTCAAAGTCCAAAGAAATGGTAGTCATAGCATAAGAATAAAAGTAAACAAATTTAATATTGCTTCTATTGCTCTTAAAGCACTATATTTTATTATCTCTGTATGGACACATATAGATGGAATACATTTCAAACTAGGCCTATGATTTTTATAAAAATTTCAGGATATTTTATGAGTAAATGGGGTGTTATTGATTCAAGACCTTAACAAGGATTGATAAAAATAACAATTGAAAAAAATCTAACTTACAAACATGGACATATTTGTTTACTTTAGCTAATTCAAAAGTAAGGCCCTCATTTACTTATAACAACAAAGTATGAAAACCACAGTAGACATCCTGCATTTTCTTTGAGATGGAGTAGGACTCTTCACTGACTAAAGCCACTGCAATGCAGGTGAAAACATGGTTAGAGCAGGAGACAGAGGCCACAGAAGGTTCCTGTTGATGTAAGAATGTCCTCTATAATAAAGGCAGAATTTTTCCCCACAACATAAATTTTTTTAATGAACAGAGAAGTAAAATTCAAGCTATCATATTTGAATTGAGAATTGTTTTTGAGAATTATCTTCCAAGGATAATCAGAATGGCTACTGCCAAGAATACAAGAATGAGCCACAAAATACATGTGAATACAGAAAAATTAAAAACCACTTCATTGGAGAAGTCTAGCCTTTTCCAGAATCCAAGAAAATAACTCTTTCCAGCAAGCCATTCATTAGCACCTGCTTTTTTTTTTTTTTAATCCTCATTTAAGAAGACAGGAAGTGGTTCTTTAAAAATACACACTTGTCCCTCATGGACCCCACATCAAAAAAAAAGTTCAGTTTTTTTCCTCAAAAAAGAAAGAAAGAAAGAACTTCTTAAGGTTCTTGTTCTGGTTTACAGTACCAGGAGTATGACTCCTACTGAAAAGCTGGCAATAAATCTAATCAGGACACTGTTAGTTACTCCCTTAAAGTCATGCCGCTATTATATAGATGTCTTCTCTTACCAGGACAGTTGTCATTGCAGATTGCAACTTTCATGATTGATGAGACAACTGTTTTCTCAATATTGTCCTCTGACCTCCTAGTGCATGCCTTCATGATCTCTCTTGCTCTCAAACAAATTTTAAAAAGAAAGTTCTTTTGGCTCTCTTCTCTTGCTCTCTTAGCAATTTCTTCCTACCTTGGCTACCATATCTCCAATTCTAAATAAACTCCTCTTTCTTAAGTCTCAAAAAAGTCCTTTCCAGCTCTACATAGTGACTTACAATTAAAAGTCCTGTCACTCAGAGCCAAGGTTGGGACATTTAAAAAAAAAAAAAAAGGATTTTGTCCTCTTGCCCAGGGTCCAATCCATCACTGATTTCTTTTTCCATTTCCTCTGTAACATCAAAGACACTGTCCATTCTTCTTCCCTCTGCATTGTTAGAAATGCACTTTTCTTCAGTTACAAATAAGTCGTTGGTTCCACTACTTGGGCAGATTTGGACCCCCATCCTATAAGCTGGGTTCCAGGAAAAGTCCCCTCTCTGGTCTCTTTGTTTTCAAGTTGTGTTCCAACTATCTTTGTACCCAGTTTTCTCCTCTGATTACCTCATTTTGCTGAGGATGGGCAGATTTTCTGTCATTGTAACAACTGAATAATTTGGAAGAATCCCTGACTCTGCCGTTCCACACAGCCTTTGTGCCTCAAGGTGTCCCTTTTCAGCTGGGAGATCATCTTACAGAAAGTTCTGAAAGCCTTGTGTGCTTCACTTCCTGGTGTAGTTCTACCATCTTCCTCCATCACACAGTAGAACTGCTTGCAACCCTGACCGCCATAGTCAGTCTTGGCCCCGGTGACATCTAGTTCCTGAGGGCCCTGGAGACTCTCTTTGGTCTTTAGCTCTGTGCACTTTGGTCAGTTGCAATTTTCTGTAATAAGCACCTTCCATTGCAAAAGGAAGTTTTTAGGATGGAGTGTTGAGTGCTTCTCCAATCTGCTTATAATGACAAATGTTTGAAAGACAGTGTGATAGAGTGTCTTCATAGCTAAACTTTAATAACATGTACCCTGCCCCCCCATAACTTATGTAATCCCCTTCAATAGGTTCTTGTTCTGTTTTACAGTACCAGGAGTGTGACTCCTACTGAAAAGCTGGCAATAAATCCAATCAGGACACTGTTGGTTGCTCCCTTAACAGTCATGCTGCTATTATATAGATGGTCTTCTCTTACCAGGACAGTTGTTATTGCAGATTGCACCTTTCATGATTGATGAGACTACTGATTGCTTTTCTCCCCTAGCATCTTGCTTAGTACTTTCAGGTATGTGAAAGCTGCCTAGCAAAGAAGAAGCTTCCAGACCAAGTCTAGCATGTTGATTTTTTTTTCCATGTCCTTCGATTAACATGCTTCACCTTTTCAGCAATAAGGTCTAACTGTCAGTTACTAGAGTTTCACTTACTGTCAGCAATTGCAAAAACCTATACTATATTAGATGCCTTTGAGACCCCTCTGACTGGCATCAAATACCTTATACCTGGTATTTGGAATTTTAATTGCCTGTGGCTTCTGGCAGGATCATCACAGAGGATTTTTGATTATACATTTATCTTCTCTCTGTGTTCATCTATGTAGGGAACACTAATTCACATTTCTTTTTTGAAAAAAATGCTTTTGATATATTTTTAATATAAGAGATTTCTGTCTGGTTGTATCTTACCATCTGTTATGGTATGAAATGTGTTCCCCACAAGTGTTTGGGAAGGTCATGGCACCTTTATTAGGTAGAGACTTGTTGAATGAAGGAAGTCACAGGGGTGAGCCTTCAGGTGGATTAGCCCCAGTCTACTTCTGGGAGAAGCCTGATCTTGCTGTTGGCAGTCTTATAGTTCTGAGCTTCTTGTATAGATGTGACCTAATCATCCTCTACCTTCTGCCACCAGCCATGCCATTTCTGCCATGAAAGACTATATATTTCACCTCTGGTACCATAAACTAAATAAACCTCCCTTTTCCCTATTAAGTTGTTTGACTTTGGGTGACCTCTCACAGCAACACCATCTTAGCGATAAGTGTTATCTGTTACTCTCTCAGCCCTTCCAGTACCCTATTCCCTTAACTACTCCCCTTAAACATTCCCCCTTCCAATATTCTTAGGTATATCTTACCACTTGTCATTTTTTTTCAGCTGGAATCCTTTTAATATTTAAATACAAAAAGTGAGCACTGACTTTTTTACATACATGCAAGTCTCACACCCAGAACGGACAGAGGAACTGAGCTCCTGCTGTCTAGCCCTACCCTCCGGTTTGGCTGAAGCTACAGCGGGCTTGCTTCTTTGCTCTCCAGCACGGCACAGGGTCTCCTGGCATGTTTTCCTGTGCTACAGCTCTAATGCATTTTGTCAGTTTCAGATTGTTTGCATGTCTCCCTGATGTTCCATTCTTTAAAAAAAATTGTTAATGGTCAGGAGTGCTAGCTTTCCACCCACTGGCATTAATGTTTTATTCCACAATGGGACAGTGAGAACTTCAAGTTAGGAGCAGTTCACTCACTACGCAGGCTAGGGTGGCCAGAGCCGGAATAACCGTCCACACAGCTGCACTCTGGTATGAGTGCGGACAGAGGAAAATATTAAAGATAGTATCAAGGGCACACTTGCAAATTGGGAGTCTGCTCATGAGACAATAAGAGTAGAGTGCTCCCCACACCAAGTTTAACTAGATCAATGTGTCAAAATTAAAAGAAAAAAAAACCAGATAATCAGCAGTTTAAACACAACTGAATTTTCCAAAGTTCTTCCACCAAAACAGATTAAAATATAGTGGAAACAATCTAGATCTTTCCAGGAAGTGAAGGCAGAGCTCCTGGCATTCCTCCTGATAGCCTTGTGTTAGATCCTAAAAGTATTTGCCGCTACTGCAGCTGCTGCTACTGCTCCATCTGCAGCTTCTCGGTCTCAAAGACAGGAAGAACCAGGATCATAAAGGACGTGGTCCCGATCCACAACGCTGCCCTGGAGAATCTCGTCATCATCGTCCTCTTCCAGTTCTTCCTCTGTCTTCTCGGCATCGGCTTTCGGGAGCAACTCGTCGGGGGACAGAGGCTCCCAGCGCCGGCAGCGGCGACGGCGGCACCCATGGCTGTTTGTCATCTTTTTTTATTTCCTCCTTTAAGGTCTTTACCCTACCCTTCCTTTTAGCTTTACTTAATAGTCCTTTTCAAGTTTTCTGACTCTTACAGGAATTCGAAATTCAGTACACAAATCTTAAGGTTTAATGCTAACATTCATGTATAACACAAATCATGCAGCATGTGTCATTATGTGTCTGAGATACCTCATTCAATATAATATTTTCCAACTCCATTTATCTATCAGCAAATTTCCTAATTTTATTTTTCTTGATATCTAAAGAGTATTCCACTGGATGCTTGCAGTCCAGTGAGGACACACTGCTCCTCAGGTAAACCCCTAGCCCACCCTCAGGCCCCAGGTCACCCACTGGTGCCAGCTCCTCCCACCAGCCTCCCAGAGCAGCACCCAGTTTGCTCTGGGCTAGGGAAGGACCCTAGGCCACACTCCAGGTCCCAGGTGAACTGCATGACAACTAGAAGCTCTGCCCTTTCTGCCCAGAATGCACGAGGTCCAGAGAGGACACACTGCTCCTCAGAATTCAACAGAGTCCAAAGAAAACCCAAGAAAGCTCTAGGGGACAAATGCCATACATCTGAAGTCCTCTAAAATCATCCTATCACATGGGAGAGATTCTTCACATAGGACTCAAAAATAAGTAAACCCCTTTATAACATCCTGTTCCTTTCAATTTTTAGTCACTGTAGTTTAACTTTTCCATATAGCCATGCCCAAAACATATATAACTTCAGGGATTATACCATTCACCCTCACATATACCAAGGTACTAAATTATAAAAGTGCACTACCATACTAATCTTCACTCCCTTTCCACTAAATCTGACTTAATTGATGTAGTAACGGTCCAATAGCCTCATCTAGGAAATAACAATAACAACAGTCAAGTGTACCCAACTCCAAGGCAAACACTAGAAATAACTGTCAAGTAGTAATACCAACTAATTAAGCTCAGTCAAAAGCACACAAAAACTGAAAGAAAGTCTTAAGAGATAAAACAACAATGCCCAAGTCACAGTGCAAATCCATGAGAAACAAAACCCAAGAAAACAAATCTCCCACTGAAAGAATTAACCCCATAATGTTGGATTCCAACCAGAACAAATTAAAAAAATAGCCAAGAAAGCCAGAACCAAGATAATGACTTTCAAAGTGTGATCATTACCATGATCAATACTATGAAAGAGGAAATCCGGGAGGAGTTAAATAACTGCATCAACCACTTTGAACAGAAACACAACAGACACTTGGAGGAGATAAGAAAAAATGGTTCAAGAAACAAAAATAGGCATAGAGCAGTTAAAACAGCCTCAACCAGAGTTTAAAATTGGACTAAAAGACAAGTTATCTTCAACCCAGAAATCAACAGAGAGTCTTATCAACAGGACTAATGAAGCAGAAAATAGAATATCAGATCTTGAAAACAAAATGAAAGAACTAACCAGTTCAATGGAAGGTTGTTAAAGCCAAAAAAAAAAAAAAAACTCGAGAGAAATATTCAAGAGTTATGGGACATGCTGAAGAAGCCTAACATGCGTATTCATGGAATACCAGAGCAAGAATCCCAATATACCAAACCTGAGGAAATTTTTCAAATTATCATAAAGGAAAACTTACCTCATCTAAAGAAATACAGGCCCAGAACTAGAGAGATGGCTCAGATGGTTGCAGGCAGAAAGTCCTGAGTTCGGATCCTAGAGCCCATGTATAGATACTGGGCGGAAGCCAGGAGGCCTGCCTTTCTGGTCCTGGTAGGGCAGAGCCTGTGAATCCCGGGGCAGAGTAAACAAGGAGGAGGTGGAGGTGGTACATGGTGGTTCCTAAATTCACCTGTGGTTCTACACACACACACACACACACACACACACACACACACACACACACATGCACACATGCACAATTGAATAAATAATAAAAATAAATAAATAAAATTAAAAAAAGAAAGAAATACAGGTCCATCCAAATACAAGAGGCATTCCACACACCAAACAGACATGACCAAAATAGAAACCTGCCACAGCAAATAATAGTCAAAGCACTCCACATTCAAGAAAAAGAAAAGGTGCTGAGAGCTTCAAGGGAAAAAAAAAGTCACTTTTAAAGATAAACATATTAAACTAACAAATGACTTTTCAATGGAAACAGTAAATGTAAAAAGAGCTTGGAGAGATGTACTTCAAGTGTTGAATGAGCAAAAATGTCAACTCAGGCTGATATACCCAGCAAAACTATCTGTCATGATAAAGGGGAAAGAAAAGCTTTCCAGCACAAAGACAACTTGAAAGCTTACATGTCTTCCAAACCAGGCCTTCAAAAAATGCTAGAAAAGATACTCAAGCTTGAAGAAAAGAACAAGCATATCCAGGACAGAAGGAAAGTATAAAACCACCAAAACCTAAAAGCCAAATAATACACTTACGAAAGCCACTAAACATAAAAAGTATCTGGAATTGTAAGTAATTTCTCCATTATAACACTAAATGTCAATGGAATTAACTTACCAATCAAAAGACACAGATTACAAACTTGGATTAGAAATCACAACCCATCCATCTGCTGCCTTCAGGAAACTCATCTTACCACAAAAGATAGTCACATCCTAAAAATAAAAGGCTGCTGGTCCAAAATTCTGCAAGCTAATGGAACTAGGAAGCAGGCAGGGGTAGCTATTATGCTATCGGACAAAGTGGACTTCAAACCAAAAAAAATCATAAGAGACACAGATGGATAGTACATTTTAGTCACAGGTACAATTCACTAGGACAGCTTCACAATACTGAACATATATGGAGTCGTCCACATTCATTAAGCAAACGCTACAGTGTCTAAAGCAAGAAATCAACCACAAATGATAATTCTTGGGGATTTCAATACTGCCCTCTCAACATGGGATAGATCAACAGGTAAAAAACTTAACAGAGACACATTGCAACTTAATCAAACGCTTACTGAAATGGACCTTACAGATCTCTATCGAACTTGTCATTCATGCACCAAATACACATTTTTCTCAGCAGCACATGGAACTTTCTCCAAAAGAGACCACATATTGGGCCACAAAATAATCTCCACATATACAGGAATGTTGAAATTCTAGCCTGTGCCCTATCAGACCACCATGTTCTAAAGCTTGACATCCACAACACAACAAACAATAGAAAAAAACACTAACTCCTGGAAACTAAACACTATGATGCTGAAAGAGAATTGGATTCAGGAAGAAATCATAAAGGAAATTCAAGATTTCCTGGAAGTGAATGATAATGAAAATGCAATTTATCAAAATCTTTGGGACACAATGAAAGATGTACTAAGAGGTAAGTTCATAGCTCTTAATGCCTACATAAAAATAGAAATATCACAAATAAATAACTTAACAATTTAGCTTAAAGCTTTAGAGACACAAGAGCAATCCAATCCCAAAAGCAGAAGAGAGGAAAAATCAGGGGAGAAATATCAGAAATTGAGATAAGGAAAATGATACAGAGAACAAATAGTCAAAAAGCTGGTTCTTTGAAAAAATCAATAAGATTGATGCACCACTAGCTAAATTAACAAAAATCACGAGAGAAAAAACCAAAGTCAACAAAATTAGAAATGAAAATGGAGTTATCACTACTGATACCCAAGAAATTCAGAGAATTATAAGGTCATATTTCAAAAACTTATACTCTGTCAAATTCAATAACACAAAAGAAATGGATGAATTCCTAAGTAAGCACAACTTACCTAAATTGACTCAGGAAGTTTTGAATTATTTAATTAGTTCTATAACATATCAGGAAATCAATGAAGTAATCTCAACTATTCCCACCAAAAAATGTCCTGGACGAGATGGATTCAGCACAGAGTTCTATGAGATATTTAAGGAACAAATAACACCAATACTCCTTAAACTGTTCCATCAAATAGTAAAGGAAGGAATACTACTAAATTCTTTCTATGAAGCTAATATCATCTTAATCCCCAAACCTTATAAAGATGCACTTAAAAAAGAAAACTATAGACGATTCTCTTTGATGAACACAGATGCAAAGATTCTCAACAAGATCTTACAAATCGGATCCAAAAACATATCAAAAAGATCATTCATTGTGATCAAGTAGGCTTTATCCCAGGCACACAAGGTTGGTTCAACATACGCAAATCAATAAATGTAATTCACCATATAAACCAATCCAAAATCCAAGACCACATGATGCTCTCGATAGATGCAGAAAAAACTTTTGACAAGATCCAACAACCTTTTATGATCAAAACCCTAGAGTAAGTTAGAATGGAAGGAACCTTTATCAACATAATAAAAGCTGTATACAACGAGCCAATAGCAAGGATTATACTCAATGGGGAAAAACTCGAAGCATTCCCGCTTAGACCAGGAACTAGACAAGGCTGTCCACTCTCACCACTTCTATTCAATATTGTACTTGAAGTCTTAGCTGGAGCCATAAGACAAGAAAGGGAGATAAAAGGGATTCAAATTGTCAAGGAAGAAGTCAAGTTATCTCTATTTGCAGATGACATGATCATACACCTGAGTGATCCTAAAAAATCCACCAGGAAACTCTTGGAACTAATACAGAAGTTTAGTGGGATGGCAGGATACAAAATAAACACATATACAGCATACTGTTTGGGTTTAATGAAAATATTGAGGCATAGAGAAGTACCCAGATGAAAACAGTATTTTGAAAAATCTATGAAATAGCACCAAAAACCTTGGCATAGATTACATAATGGCATGCATTATTGATTTGGTACCATTCCTTTTAACTATTTGTGTTCCTTTGTGTATATATGAGTGTCCTAGATCTACAGTGGGCTGCTGAGTCAGGGGCCATAGGTCCACTAACAGGATTGCTTTTCCTCAAGAGTATTTGCCTTCTTTTTTAATACAGGGTCTCATTAGGAACCTGGGCTCGCTCTTACATAATATGCAAAATTTATATAATAAAATATATTTTAAAGTTTTATTTGTTAAATAGGAAGTGGACATACATATGCCATGGCACATGAGTGGATGTATTAGTCAGGTGTCTCGAGAGGAACAGAGCTAACAAAGAGATTATATAATACAAAGGGAATTTATTGGATGAGCTTATGAAATTAGGTCTAAGCAATCTGGCAATGGCTGCCCATTGCTGCTCAGTCCAGAACTGAATATTTCAGCAGTTCCAATCTGTTGCTGAAGTCCTGAGAACTCCTGGAGAATCTCTGGACTTCAGTCACTTTGGAGGTTGAAGAAGCTGGGTTCCAGTTACCAGCATGGGATGAAAGTGTCACTGAGCTCTTCTGTCTTGTGAGTCTTTTTATCAGGTCAGCTAATGGAAGGTTTCATCCAGATTTAGACTTGGTCTTTGTGTTGAAATAAATTAATTCAGATAACCTCTCCAGGTGATTTGAACTAATCCATCCATTAATCCCAGATGTAGTCAAATTGACCATCACGATTGACTATCTCAGTGGAGGTAAGAGGAAAACTATCAGAAGTGAGTTCTCTCCTTCCACCACATTGGCATCTGGGGATCACATTCAAGTCCCAGGTTTGTCTTACCTGCTGAGCCATCTTTCTGACCCAAACAAAGGGCCCAGTGAGACCTACACTGGGCCTCTTTCTTTTTTTGAATTTTTGCTAAAATTTAAATCAAACATCTTATCCTCAGTCTTCTGATTTATCATTACTCATTTCATATGGGATCACAGGACTTTTCTGAGAGCTTTATATAACCCAGACTGGCCTCAAACTTGATAAAAAATAGAGGATGACCTTGAATTCTTGGTCTTCTTCCCTTTACTTCCCAATTGCTGGAATTACAGGAATTTACACTTCTGACTTGAATTATAGATCGCTTTATCAGAGACTTTTACTACAATTATGTTCTACTACTGTCTAGTTTGCTTTCAATTCTTCTGAAGATATGCTCAATATCAGAAGTCCTTAAATGCAAATGGTATGTTTCTTTATTTCCTTCCATGATCATTAGTCCCTATTATTTTAGAGAAATAGTAGTAAATTGTTCTCTCATGTTCTTGTTAAAATGGTTTTTATTTACCTTAACTTTCTGATATAGAATCATCTATTTGTGTTAATCATCATTTAAACCAGTACCAGTCATTGAAAAAGTCATCCACTGCAAGCACTAGACTCTTTGCTGTTTGCGTAGACTGGGTCTCCTGGAAAGCAGATCATGCTATAGATTTGGCGTGACAAATTTAGAGGCATGTTCCCAGATGAATAAGGTAGAGGAAAGAATGTCCACACAGGACATTCTGGATCTTAGGTGGCTGCTAGCATTGTGTCGAATACATCAGTATTGGATGCATTGTTGTCAAAAAAACCTTCAGCTAAGGCAATCATTCGCAAAGAGGGCTGAAAAGTCATTTTCCAGCATTGCTGACACCAGGATGAAAGAGAATAGGTCTCTTATTTCTGAAGAGAGATATTGCCCATGATAAAGATCCTGTATACTCGGATCCACTTCCTCCCAAAATTGCAATGGATTTCTCTTCCAGACAAACTTAGAAGAATCTTACACATGGCACTATCTTAGATTTTTGTACCCAAACTCTACATGTGATATTCATGATTTCTTTCTGTTCATTTTACTCTATTCAGACTTAGTTATTTTGTCAGAAAAGATCTAATTGAGCACATATCCTCAATACCCAGTAAAAGTTAGGCATGGTGGCACACACCTGTAATTGACATACTTTTGGGGAAGAGGGGAACAGAATGATCCCTAGGTTTTACTAGCCAGTCAACAAAACCAATCAACAGGTTCTGGGTTTGGTGAGAGACTCTATCTCAAAGAGGGTGTAAAAGTGATTGAGGAAGACATTCAGTGTTGACCTCTGGCCTGTACATTTGTATAAACCAATATATATACCTACCTTCATACAACCAGAATTACGTGTACATACATAGACAGACAGAAAGACAGATATGCACACACACACACACACACACACACACACACACACACACACTACTCATACACAGGAAAGAATGTGCTGATGAAATCAATGGTCACATACCATATGCTTGTTATTTTTATCTAGTGAAGAGCATCACGTCTGGCCTTGAAAGTGCATCTGAGACTACACATGGTTGGCTGTGCAAGTGGTCTGCTGTCCTCCAGCCAGAAAGCAGCTGACATGGCTCTGGAATCATGTTCTAGCATCTGCTCTATGAGGATTCCTGGCCCTAACTGCCACGATTTGGCCTTCACTCTGAAATGAATATGCGCTTGCCAGACATCCATTTCAAAGCACTCTCAGGAGTCCACATGATAGATGAGAGAAGAGAAGCAGAACTGGACAGAGAAAGAAGGAAGTTGAACTGAGCACCCCGCAAAAGCTTTTGGCTTCCATGGAAGGTTTGGAACCCCTCGAGGTCTTCCTGAATGACGAGTGAGAGGAATCTTTTTGTTCCTGTGCTGGATATAACTTAGAAGTAGATGTGAACTTGACCAAGCCACCTGTCCTCAGCCAAGACTATCCTCAGCCAGAATAGAGGCTGAGAACCACTTCTTAGCAGCATTTTTGCAAGATGGTAGAAAGTCTTCATTTGGAAGAGAGACTGTGCATCCCAGAACACCCACCATGATTAGACAAGGAACAGGCATTTTCAGCATTTGGTACATTGCCATCATTGCTTATCATTCTTAGGCTTCCTTTTAATCTGGGCTGCCAAAGGAAGATGCCCCCCACTTGATCTACATAATTCCTATAGGTGTGGTCAGTGGATACCTGGTCCAGGCAATCAAGATTAAGTATCATGTAACCTAATAAAAAAGGAAACTGTTCCTGTTTTTTTCTTTTTCATGGAAGAAAATCGTGTTTGATTGGTGATATAACTCTATATAGAATGGGTCTTGGTATTGAGTGGATCTAGCCTTGTTTATCTTCATCAGTATTGCTTTAGCTAATGTTGGTATTTTCTTCATTCATTTCAGAATAAGTTCATCACCAAGCATGTAAGAATGTCAAACAGATCATCTGTAGCTTTTGTTATGATTTTGGTTGCAGTTATTCTTCTGCATTGCTGCTGTGAGACAATACTCATATACAACTTAAGGGAGATTTATTTGGCTTGTGGTTGCAGAGGGACTATAGCTCTTTATGGTAGGAATCAAATAGCAAAATACTTGATAGCAGAATCAGGAGGCTGGTACAGAAGCACAGAGAGCAAGACAGAAAACTGCAAGGAAGCAGCACATCCTGGGATGCCTCCCTTCCAGCAAGGCTCCACCCCCACCCACCCCAAAGGTCTTAGCTACGACCTTCCCAAACATTAACATCAGCTAAAAATTCAAACACACAAGCCTGGGAGGAAGAGGGGAGATTCACATTCAAACCATGACAGTTGCATAGGATCTATGCAAGCTGTGAAGAAAATTGAAGCCTTTACAATAGTCTGTCTTCCAATCCTGCCTCTATCTCTCTCCCTACTTAGTCTTTCTTCCCCTTAATAACGTTCTGACCTTTTAGTGCACAAGCTTTTCATAGACTTGGTTATGGAATGTGATGTTCTTTGATCTTAGTACAATACTATTTACTTTTTTCCATTTCAGCTTTGTTGGTTTTGTAGGAAGGCAAAGCCTTTGCTCTGATCCTTTGTCTACTAAACTTGCTAAACTCATCACTCAGTTCTGGCTAGTCCTAAGTTCTTCACTTTCTAGGCACAAAATTATTACGTCTATAAATGGTTTTACCCATTTCCTTTCTTTACAATTGCCTTATTTTACTGGCTACATTTCTAATAAAATATTGAATGAGGTATTAAAAATGGACATCCTTGGCTAATTACTGGCTTCAAGGGAAATATTTCCTTATTTCAAATTGAGTAAATTTTTTCTAGTTTTTTTTAATGACATTGTGTCTATAAATATTACAAGCTATTTTAACATGCATACATTTTGTTTCAGGTAAATATCATCCACTTTTATCCCTAATATTTTTGGAATTTTTTTATTCAATTGTGCATGTGTGTGTGTGCGCACGTGTGTCCACCCCCACCCACCCCAAAGGTCTTAGCTACGACCTTCCCAAACATTAACATCAGCTAAAAATTCAAACACACAAGCCTGGGAGGAAGAGGGAAGACTCACATTCAAACCATGACAGTTGCATAGGATCTATGCAAGCTGTGAAGAAAATTGAAGCCTTTACAATAGTCTGTCTTCCAATCCTGCCTCTATCTCTCTCCCTACTTAGTCTTTCTTCCCCTTAATAACGTTCTGACCTTTTAGTGCACAAGCTTTTCATAGACTTGGTTATGGAATGTGATGTTCTTTGATAGTACAATACTATTTACTTTTTTCCATTTCAGCTTTGTTGGTTTTGTAGGAAGGCAAAGCCTTTGCTCTGATCCTTTGTCTACTAAACTTGCTAAACCCATCACTCAGTTCTGGCTAGTCCTAAGTTCTTCACTTTCTAGGCACAAAATTATTACGTCTATAAATGGTTTTACCCATTTCCTTTCTTTACAATTGCCTTATTTTACTGGCTACATTTCTAATAAAATATTGAATGAGGTATTAAAAATGGACATCCTTGGCTAATTACTGGCTTCAAGGGAAATGTTTCCTTATTTCAAATTGAGTGAATTTTTTCTAGTTTTTTTTTAATGACATTGTGTCTATAAATATTACAAGCTATTTTAACATGCATACATTTTTTTTCAGGTAAATATCATCCACTTTTATCCCTAATATTCTTGGAATTTTTTTATTCAATTGTGCATGTGTGTGTGTGCACTCGTGTGTGTATGTATATGTGTGTGTGTAGAACCACGGGCGAATTCGGGAACCACCAAGGACAGCCTCCTTTTACTCTGCCACAGGATTCACAGGCTCCACCCTACCAGGACCATAAACGCAGGCCGCCCCTTCTTCTGCCCAACGTCTATACATGGAGTCTAGGATCCAAACTCAAGACCTTCCACCTGCAAGGCTTAACCCCTGAGCCACCTCTCCAGCCCCTATTCTTGGAATTTTTATCATGGGTAAATGCTGAATTTTGTAGACTTCTTTTCTAAGCCTATCAAAAATAATTAACTTTTCTCCTTGCTTTTTTCCATCAGTGTAATAAATTATTTTAATAGATTTTTTAATGTTAAACAAACCTTGCATAGAAAAAAAACTATCTGGCTTGGCAAAGCAAAATTAAAAAGCAGACAATTCCAAGTGCTAATATTTTATTAAAGATTTTCACATTTATGTTCATGAGTGAACATCCCTTGTGATTTCTTTGCTAGAGTTTGTAATCAAGAGGATTGAATATTTACCTGTATTAGGATTTTCTAGAGGAACAGAACTAATAGAATGAATGGACATTGAAAGAGATTTATCGGATTGGCTTACAAGCTAAGGTCTAGGTGATCCAACAATGGCTGCAGCCGCTCAGTCCAAGGCTGAACTGGACAGCTCCTGGCTTCTAGTGGATGTTGAAAACTGAAGAAGCTGGATTATCCTTTTAGTGAGGAACGGCGGCTTCGGTACCAGCAGGAAGATGCACTTGCCCGCATGATATGAAGGCAGGCAGCAAGAGCAAATTTTTCTCTCTTAGACTTCCCTTAAATCCGGGCTGCTGCATTTAGTGTGGGACTTCCCATTTCAAATAACTTGAACTATCCCTTACCGGCATAGCCAACAGCGTCCTGATCTATTAGCTGATTTCATTTTCAGACCATCAAGATTAGTCATCACAAAACCTAATAGATATGTTTGTAAATATAATTGGTGACCTATCTGACATAAGATTTCTGTGTGAGAAAGTTTTTTAAAAAAGTGTCTAGTGTTTGTAAATGTGTTTTTGATACTTTTCATTGTCTAAAGAACAACTTCTATCCCCAGATATTTACTGAGCATATGGGTATTAAGTGGAGCTCTGAATGGTGTTGGGACCCGGTGGGACCCAAGCCTGCGGTGAAGCAAAAGGGAGAATGCCTGTCGCTGTTGTGGTAGAATCCCCACTGCAGAGCAGAGAAACGCAGGTACCTGCATGCATGGAATCCCTAGTGTGCACAGGAGACAGGCTTCACATGCACGGGAGTTGGAAATAAACACTTGGGTCTCATCAAGATTTATTAGGAGTGACTTTGTAGTACAAGTTCTTTAAAATTAAGTGTATTTTCGATTTCTCACTACTCAAAAGTCAAATTCCTTTTGCCTTTGTTTCCTTAATACAGTGGCGACTCTTCTTGGTTGCTTTTCTCCTTTGTTCCTATTCAAGGACAATCGAATTCTCTCTCTCTCTCTCTCTCTCTGTCTCTCTCTCTCTCTCTCTCTCTCTCTCTCTCTCTCTCTCTGTCTCTGTCTCTGTCTCTCTCTCTCTTGCCACTCTCTCTGCTGCCATGCTTCTACCTACCACAGAGTGTCGCTGTTGACAATTGCTCGACTCCAGTCAGGGAGACTTTTGGAATCCTGCATCTTCAAGGCAGGTCTCTGGGGTTGACTGCAGGTAGAGGATGCACGCTTCCACAGTCTAGCAACATTCCCTCGTCACCCACTCCCTGTCCTTTCTAACCATGGCCCAGACGCTGGGAATAGTAGTTAAAAACATCCTTATATTCCCAGAAGGGTCTTTGCAGAACTGGTATTTACAGGCCTACAGATTTAGCCTTCATTCTGTTGAATTTCTCAAAGTTCGGAGAGAACCTCCTTCCTCCTCTTACCAATTCACCCGTCTATCCTGGAAAGAGGACGTGAGCTAAATATCCACTTCTGGCATCAGCCAAAACAGAGACAGTGCCTGCGTAGCCCACTTGCTACCAAGGAGATTGCCCACCTCAGAGAGAGGTGGAGGAGAGTGCCTTTCACATCTCTAGAGAGATTTATGCTATCATGGATTGTCTAGGTAACGCTCTAGCACTTGCATCGCAGATCAAAGCAAAGCAGAACCAAGCACAACTAAATGCTTTTACTGAACTCTCCTTTGTTCTCAGAACCATTGGCATGAAGAAAAAAATATTAATCAGTTCTAACACAATGAAAATGCTTCATGAGTTCATTCACAGCCCTCCGCCAGCTCCCAACTCCTCTCTGTGCTAGAGGCTGAGATTTTTTTTAAACCTCTCCCTGGCCTCTAGTTTCAAACCTTTCTTTTTCTTTCTTTCCTTTGTTTTTTTCTTTTTCTTACCCTCATTCTTTCCGGGTCCAACTTGCCCACATCTTTTTTTTTTTTTTAAATGTAGTGACCAAAAGTAGTCACATTATCCTAGTAACTAACTCATGAATGCATAATATAGCACAGAGATTACTTCCAAATGCTCCATGAATTGTTCAGTTTAATACATTCCAGAATCTTCATGTCGGGGTGAGCGTCAGCCTCTGGGTTTTTCATTTCTTGAACATTTTTATTCCTTTACTGAGTTTTGTTTTGTTTCAGAAACCAATCCTTTTGTCAGTAGAAATCCTTTACTTTTTATCTTAACATTAAAGAAAATGGCAAGATTTCCAATGTTAAATGAATGTTTATTCAGTAACCTCAATTTGTTGAGTTTTAAAATAAATAGTATTTTTTGCCATCACAATGCTAAGTGAAGAAAAACACAGCTAAGACAGTAATTCACAATGTCCTTTTGTAGTACTACAACATTATTTACAAGGCAATTATATTATAAGTGCTTCTTTCAACAGTGTTCTGCTATTTATAAGAATCTCTTCTTTTGATTTTATATGCTGATGTAGCTTACATATCTGAAACAAACGGACTGAAAAAAAATTTCTTAATACTTTTTATCACACTTTTACTTTTTTGTAAGCTTATATACTTAAATTCAGTAGCATTTTACATTGTTCTGAAAGCAAAATGTATTTGATTGTTTTCCTATAACTCATGGAATCAGATGCATTCCAATCCACAAATCTTAATTATGTTAGAAATCATCAAATGAAACTGCACAACAAGTAATGTGAAATTCAAGCAATTTAAAAAGATCTGTCCAAAACCAGTGTTTAAAATAAGGTTAAAAACTAGTTAATTACCTGTAGGATCTAAGGTTCTTTCTTCTATATGATACCATCTCAAAATTTTTCTCTTCAACTGACATTAAATTCAAATAGAGCAGTAAGTAAATATTGCCATAACTGCTTTTTCTATCCTTTGTCACTGAGTTCCACACAGGTCCTTCACTAAGGTGCCTTGTGGAGCTGGCATTGAAATTCTTTGATACAGAGTTGAACCTCCTGACCAAGGACATTAGACTGTATTTTACCAATGGGAGGGGCTAGAGGGAGACTATGAGTCAGGAGAGACTTCTTCCTTCCAGCTCCCTCTAATCTGTCATCAACATCCAGCCCTGTGGTTGGTTTCAGCCTTCGATACTTTCCACTTCCTGTTTCTGCTCAGTGATATCAGTGGCCATCAGCAGACACCCCCAGTCAAAGGTCTGCTTTTGCCGGTTACCCTAACTCTTTCCTTTATTCCCAGCACTGGGGGTGGTAGTAGCTTCCTGCTCTTTTCTCTTGGAGTTTGTATCCATGTTTCCCTTTGTTCCTAAACCCTCTAGCACCTGAGTAGGAAATTCTATTAAATTCTCCTTACTTAAAAACTTTTTTGCTCCCTGACATGTGAGATTACCCACAGCACAGACTGGGGATAGGGTGCAGCTGGTAGAATACCCGCCTGGCATGCAGGAAACCCTGAGTTCCATCCCCAGCAGCCCGTATAACCAGGTAGGTTGGCACATACCTATAATCTCAGCATTTAGGAAGTGGAGCAAGAGAATCAAAATTCAAGGTCATGCTCCAGGGGGAAGTCCAAGGATCAGCAATCAAGGTCATCCTCAGCAGCGTAACACCTTTGCTGTTACATTACTCATGATATAGCACATGTGACTCTGACTCCAGAAACCAAACATAAATAACAGATTACTTACATCAGGAGGAAGACTGGACATTTCTTTTCTCTATTCTGAATTATGTTTCTCTATTCTAAATTTTGTACAACTTAAATTAAAAGTTCTCTATGATTTGAAGAAAAGAATGAGAAAATTATTAGATTAAAATGTCTATCTTCTAAAGTTCTCTAAAAATTACTGAGGGCTGAGATGCCTAATACTTGTCTAATATTCAGGAAGGTCTGGGTTTGATTGCTGGAACCAGAAAAAAAAAGATGGTGAATTAGTCATCAGAAATAACATACCTCTTTCCAAAACTATATTCTAAAGTCAGAGTATACAGACCAATATTTGAAGGAGGAAAGGAAAAAGAGCGTAAAAGAAAGAAAGAGAGAATGAAAAAAAGATTGAGTAGTTGTAGGAAAGAAGAACCTTTTTGAATAAATAAAAAATAGAAGATGGTACAATCAAATATCCTGAAAATATGTGAATAGTTCATTAGTATAGATCCTGCATATTAAATATTTAAAATATTATTGTGGCAGAGAGAAAGAGAAGAGAGAAGGTTGATCATAGGGTGCTAAGTGATAGTTACAGAAGATTGATTAATAAGTTTTAATAGTTATTGCAAAATGGAGTGCCCACAGATTAAAAAGTGATATATATCTTCCAAAAAGTCTAGAAATAAGAATACTGAGAGGATTCTGAGAGGTTTCGTACTTTCTTCTATTAGGAAAAGACAACTGTTTGAAAAGATAGACATTGAACCTGTTTTCATCACTACAAATATGTACAGACATTTGAATATTACAAATAGTACATGTCACCCCAAATGTGCTCAGTTTCTGCTTCAGTATATAAATTCAAACATTTTAAAAATTTGTTATAAAAGTTTGAACAAAACTGGTGTTACATTTCATTTTGCAACCCTACTCCAGCTATTATCTCTTTTGTTTTGAATATTTATAGGTAAAATTTCATAGTTTACATTTAAAACTGAACTTCCATTTAAAACTGAACTTCCTGCAACCCACTGTATCATTAAATTATGCAATTAAGTCAGATATTCATAGAGTTGTAAAGAAACATGGACATTGAAATATTATTTTCTTCCCTAGAATAGTTTGTCAAACAAGAAACATAATGTTAGCCACCTTTAGCTTTCTAGAAATGAAAGATCTTTAAACATTCTTCTATAAGCACACAAATACTGCACTAATTAGAAATAATTGAATGCCCTTCCTAAGTATATCTAATTTATGAGTTCCACGGAATTTAATAAACATAGAGAATTTGACCACAGAATAAATACTCATGATTTTCTACTCATTTGAAAATAGTGTTCAATATTATCCTGGAAATGCTTAATAAAATACTGCTGTTTTCAACACTGCTGCTTTGATCTTTTATGGAAAGTAATTATCATCACATTAACTCAGTAAATCATAAAGGTATAGAAAGTTACTTGTTTTTTTTTAATGCAAGAGTCTATAGTACAGAGCTTTTCTGTATCGTCTTAAGTTAATCTTTTGGTTCTTATTTTTCTCCAGGTGAATTCTTGTGACTCTGCAAATGCCCCACTAAAGGATAAGTTTATTTTATAGGAAATTTTGTTGTATGTTAAAACTCATGTCATTATCAAGTCTATTTACCATGTTTATTCAATTATGACATCCTTCATGTATTTTCTATGACTAAAATAAAGCTTCTTTCCATGAAAATAATGAATCTTTTATGGCAGATGATTAACATGTTTCATTATATTGCATAACTCATAATTAAAATCACTCAAAAATTACAAGTACATAAATTATAATTCAACTATGACCCAGGTTGAGTAAAGTGAATATTGAGGAGAATGACAGAAAATAGTTCAGACTGAAGTCATTGTCTCATGAATGTCAAAACTAGAAAAATCATGAGCCACTATCTGAATTATTTTAACCGGTATATGCATTTATTTATATACTCTTTATTTGGTCAAACTTTTAAATCACTATATCATCTGTTCAATCAGCATGTACTGTCCTTAAAGTTCTCTAATCTGCAAACATTAAGTGCAAGATTCTCTGTCAGAATGGAAAGCTCCGATGCACAGCTTAGAGGCAGAGGATTGCAGGGCACATGGGAGGACTGGGTCTGATTCACAGAATCCTGTTTTCCCCAAAACTAAATGTAGAAAGCTCCGGTACAAGTAATAATCTCTCAGTGTTTCCGTCTTGTGAAAATTGGGAAGTGGATAAAATCAGAGCCTGATGCTTCATGTCTCCTCTCTTGCCAACCTTGCTGCTGCCCTGGATCATCTCAGAGCTCTGGGCTCTCAGCATGTCCTCTGGAAGCCTGGCCAGTCCTGTCATCCACAAGTGGGTCATGTCCACTGATTGCCACCAACATTTGTCAAAACTCATGCAGTCTGTTTTAGCTGGAGGGAAGACCTTAAGAAACAGGATGCTTGTGACAAAATGTCCTGTTTATTCCTTTCACTTTCTGAGACAAAATACTTGGCAGAAACGTTTTAAGGAAGCTAAGGATTATTTTGGATGGTGGTTTCAGAGTTCATCTGTCCACCATAATCAAGAAGGTGTGGTTAAGACCAGGATGGCAGAAGCAAGTGACACTAAGTGTCATTAGACTCCTCAAGTCACAGGGTTGTCAAGATGCCAACCCTGTAAAATAGCCAGGGGCCAAGCTTTAATCTTCAAAGACTTTCCTCTAGGGATTTACTTGAGCCAGCCTGGCTCCACTTTCTGCAAACCTCCACAGCCTCCCCTAACAGCTCACCAACTGGAGACCAAGATTCCCTAGGCGTGGGAGGTGTACAAGTCAGATTCAAACCATAACAACCCACACAGAAGAAAGCACCTCAGGGCTTCACAGTTTATAAGTACTAATGCTTGAAGAGAACTTGATTTCAGAGAAAGTGGTATATTTCTAATGGGAAATACTCAACTGAGTCAAATGGACAGCTTAAGCTCCTCTCACATGCATTTGTCAATATCCTAACCTTGAACTCTGAGAAAACAATCAAATAAAGGAAAAGACCTCTCTGTTTGCAAGAAAAATACCTTCAGGAGAGTCTGTGAACTCCCAACACCAAAAATTCTTATTTGACTTTGAACACATTCTTCAATAATTAGGTTTTCAAATTGTAATCCTTGGACTAAAGAAGCAGAGCCAGAAGAAAAACAAAATTGCTCTCACTTCAGAGAAAGACATTGCCCATTGTCTTCACTGCAAAATAATGTGATTATTTTCTCTTTGGCCACCCCAAAGTATATTGTTCTTAACAGTTAAAGATGGAATTTTGGCAAGTTTTTGTGAAACCTGTGCCAGACTATCTTATTTTATTTGGACCCCTGGTTTATCTCCAGAGTTGGAATTCAGGTCCAGCCCATCTATGGAACTTTCAATTATCTTCAGACCCTAAACTCAACCCTATATATCTTTGCAAGAACTGCTTATCTTGAAATCTTTGCTTTTTGTAGAGAAATAAGCATTTTTCCCATAAAAATATGTAGAAAATAATTGAGATGTAATAATCTACCTAAGAAAATTCACAGTCCTAATTTTATGTGGCTAGTAACTTTCATTGTCACAAAAAAAAAACAATACAATGTTCATGGAACAAGTCACGAGGACACTTCATACAAAATAGTAAGGTGACATTCTTGAGTTAAAAGTTTCCTCACTGAGAGCCTTTGCAACTTTAGGTTCTAAATTGGACTTTAAGCTCTTATTAAATGTATTTGAATTGGTGTGCAAAGTCGAACACAGATCATTATGTTTGTCTGTAGAATAGGGCTTTTCCGTTGTATCTTGAGGCAAGTGTGGCTGTCTGGTTCTGCTCATGAGGAATGTTATCCTCTTGGCGTTCATGATGGACAGAGCAAATATTTTAGACATTGAAATAGTGGCACCATATGATAATTAACACATTGTTTCTATTTTTTTCCCCAATGCATTCCTTTTTTCTGAAGCTCCTGACATGATAAACATAGGTTCAGAATTTTTTTTAAAAAGTGCTTGTGTTCAACAATCACAGAAAATAGCAAATATATTTAGTTATACAAGTAAATTTGGAAAAAAATATAAATATATAATTCTTATTAATATAGTTCTGTGGGCTGGAGAGATGGCTCAGGGTTGATGAAGTGTAACCAAGAATCATAAGCAAGAATAAATCTTTGTTTCCTTGAAGTGTTTGAGTCCTGTACTCTCAGCAATGGTAAGAAGAAATCAACGTAGCTCCCATGAATGAAAAGGAGAAATCTGATAGAGTAGTAATCTCTAGGAATTTCCATCTCAAAACGTAGGCAACTTTTGACATTTGCATCACAGGGAAGTTATTTAAAAGGGACTTTGCAATGGCCTCTACCCACTGAAACATGGGGATAAGAATACACATATGATTGTCATCCTATACCCTGTTGTCTTGTGAAAGCTGCAGAGTGTGATTCCAAAGGTAAGGTATATTCATCTATTTCTCTTGCAAACACTATATAATGCTGATACTACTCGGCCTGGGCTGTGGGACACATTTTGTGCAGCAAAGCTCATGACTATGACCATGCATATATTTTTTTCTTTTTTTTTTTTTTACTTATAAGATAAAATGTAGGGAGTCCAACAATGGTTACCAGTAGTTGCTCAGTGCAGAAGCTGAATATCTCAGCAGTCCCTGGAAAGTCTCAGACACATAGGAGGGTCGAAGAGGCTGGGTTCTGATGGCAGTAGGGGGTAAGATGAGGTTGCCAGAGATCTTTCACTTTCTTTTATCTGGACTGCTAATAGAAGGTATTACTCACTATGGGCTGGATCTTCCATATCAATTAGACAATCTCCTGCAGTCTTGCTCAAGGGCTTATTTGACTCTTTACAGCTATGCTCAAAGCTCAGTCTGCAACTGTCAAGTGCATGCCCATATATCTATCACAGATGGCTACTGAGCCTGCAAAAGTGGCTAGTGAGGCTGAATTTTTAGTTCATTTAAACTAATTTGAATAAAAAGAGTCATATATGTCATGTTTTTCTTTTCTCTTTTGCACGTGTATATGCATGCTGGTATGTGCATGTGCACGTGGTGGGCACAGTTGAATGTGTACATCGGTGGAGGCTAGAGGTTGGCATCAATGTCTTCCCCCCATTGCTTCCCACATTATATGTTGATGTAGAGTCTCTCACTGAAATCACAGCTGCTTGCTGATTGCTCTAGAAATACAATGCTGGGATACAGGTGACTTGTCTGGCTACCCAGATTTCACATGGGTGCTGGGAACTCAAAGTCCTTCTGTTTGCATAGCTGCTCTTCACCCTCTGAGCCTAAAGAGTCGTCATTTGGACACCACTCAGTGAGATCTCCCAGGAGGAGGCACTGCATCCCAAAGGTATCTAATGTAGAATCCGAGAACCAGAAGAAGCCAGTTCAATCAATCTATATAATGGTTCTCTGTAATCAACCTTACTAATTAAGTAGACATTTTAAATTTTGGAAACCAGTGGATGTTTTCATGTAAAAAGAATGACGTACATATTTAGCCACCAAGAAAATCCTTAACAGCAAGGCACACATTCTCAGAAAGGATGACACTGTTCCCAATTTGCCAATTTCCAGAGAAAAATAACTGGAGAGAGAAGAAAAAATTAATAGTTTGATGTTACAATGGTTTCTGGACCAAAGCACAAATATATGAAACTTTATTCCTTAGTGAACTGATTCTGTTATTAAAATGAAAATGTAAAAAATCATTGAAAGACGAAGGTCTAAGATAATTCTCATGGTAATTGAATCTGAATATGCATCAATTTATAGGACAAATGCAACATCACTTATAAAATAAGTTTTCATGTTGCCAGAAACCACAGGGATATGACTGTTTTAGGGGACAAATGACTCTTTAATGGAGTTGACTTCTTTAAGAAAGCATACAGGAAATTTGTCACTTGCTTTTGAAGAAACAGAAAGGTAAGCAGAGCAGAGATGATGCCTAATTACAATGCAAATGAACAATGTCACCAGAGATGCTGGCTGGGGAATGAAAAGAAAGTCATATGGTTCTGGTAGTTAAATGAACTTGAGGAACATTGATAACCTCACCTGATTGTCAGAAAGCTTTAATTGCCTGAAACACATGCTTTTGGAGTTAGCTAGGAGGCCCACACCTTGGCTTTGCAAGCTGAGATGTGCTGGCTGTGAGAATCCTTCAGCAGACACGGGATATGTCAAGAAAGGAGAACTTGAAGTCAGTGTAGTACAGGGGCAGGGGCAGGAGCTGCCCTGCATCATGGTGGGTACCTGGAAATCACCATGCTCTTGTGTTTTTAGATAACATCTTCCTATTACCATAAACAATGTAATATTTGTGATGGTTAGTGTTATCATGAATTTGACAGAATCAGGAGTCACCTAGGAGACAAGTAAGTCTTGGACAGACCTGTTGGGGATGATCTAGGTTAAGGTCAGCCTCTGAGAGTGTCTGTCAGGAATCATCTGCATCATGTTAACTGATATAAGATGATCTTTTTTGTGGGCAGGACCATTTTCTGGTCAGATGATCCCAGACTTGATGAAGTAAAGAAAGTGATTGAACAGTAATATACATGTTCATTTCTCTCTGCTTCTGACTGTGGATGTGACCCATTCAGCTGCTTCAAGCTTCTGCTGTCTTGCCTTCCCCACTTTGGTGGACTCTACTATGTACTGTGAGCCAAACAAGCTCTTTCTCCCATAAGTTGTTTTTATCGGGTCATTTTAAAACAGTATCAAGAAAAGAAATTAAGAAAACACTTTAATGTATTTATGATGAATAAGCAATGTAATAATACAATACTTGCAGGAATCGAGGAAAGTGAGATTTGCTCCACCCAGATTAACATTGCCATTAATCATTCTTGTAGCACCAAACAAAAGCATGACTTAGAATCAAGGACATACCTGTGACTGCTCAATGACTTGTCTAGGGACACACAAAGCTCCTGGCCTTTATTATTTGCCAGTATCCATAAAATACTGCCACTGCAGCTGAAAGAGACCTATCTGTGACCTGAATATATAATTGGGACAAGATCTATGCTCTCACCAAGTTCTGCAGTATTTCTATTGGATAAATAGAACAGATGTAAATTGTCTCAAGGTGGATTATAATGAAAGAAAGTAAAATAATTATTTTTAATTACTTATCACCCACTCATCTTTATATGCTTTTAATTGTAGTTCTCTGTGTTGACTTTTACGAATGGATCTTCTTGGTAAATGGCTCACAGAGTGGTTGCTGAGACGCAGCAATGGGGTCTCGAGGCCCATGGGCTACAACATGCCACAGCTGGGTGCGAGAGCAGTGAGCTGAGGACAGAGTCTCATTTTCCTTGCAGGTTCTATTTAAGAATTTTATATTTTTTGTAGATAGCACAGCAGGTAAAGCACCTACTCAGATACCTGGAGACCTGAGCTCAGTCCCCAGAGGACTACATAGTAGAAAGAGAGAACTTCAGACCTCCATCTTTCTTCCTTGGCATGCATGAAATGTGTCATGCCTTCTCTCTCTTCCTTTGTCTCTCAAATGACTGAATAAGTAAAACAGTTATAAAAAAGAATTTTATATTCTTAATGTGAAAAACTATTCATAAGCTTCACAAATCAGCAGTTTATTGACAAAAATTGTATAGCATTACCTTGATGAACCTAATTTGCCTTAATATTTTACTTATGCCAACAGGAAGATTTTTAAAAAGTAACATGTTATCCTATTCTACTTATATATCACATAGTTAAGCCTATTCACATCTGTTTCTTTTGTTACACAGGATGAATATTTCTATGATGACCAGGTTGGAAACAAGCAATACTCTACTTCATTCTTCTGAGTAGCTGGGACTTCAGGCACACTGTCCTGACTTTCAGTCGTTTTGTTTTTATTGTATAGTTTTCCATTAATTTCAGTGAAAATTTGTTCAGCATTTAACATGGGTGACAAAAAGCGTCATCAAATGAAAAATGAGGACCACAAACTAGTTCATCATCATTCCTAGATACAAAGCCAAGGAATTATTTTGGTTCTCTGCTTTGTAAAAGTGATATTCCAGGGCTGGAGAAATGGCTCAGAAGGTCTTGAGTTTGGATCCTAATCCTACGTAAAAATGTCAGGCGGAAATGGGAGCAGCGGTGGCCTGCTCTTCTTTTTTTGGTGGGCAGAGTCTGGGAAATACCAGAGCATAGCAAGGAGGAGGTAGAAGCAATTCAGGATGATTCCTGAAGATACCCTTGGTACTTCACAGAGACGCACAGTGTCCTCTGATAGACACACACACACACACACACACATAAAATAAATAAATAAAATAATTTTTAAAAGTGATATTTCATGGATGGAATTAGAAACAATTATATTGAGTGAAGTATCCCAGACACAGAAAATTAAGCACCGTATGTACTCCCTAATAGGTGAATCCTAGTACCAAACTCACTTAGAGACACTCAAAGACAAATCTCTGTAATACCTACAGTAATTGTAAAGACTATAAACAGGAAGGATGGGGAAGGAGGGCCCCACCAGAAACAGAGGGGACCAAGTTACAGCAGAGAAAATAGGCCACCATCAAGTAAGTAATGAGACATCTGATTAAGTTCACAGACTTTCCTTCCTGATCATTTCCAACTGATAGGGTACGATCTTACTAGAAGGGGAGGGCATATAGGCTGCCAGATAGAAGGTAACCATTTTGCAAATGGGTGATTGACCCCTCTCTCACCGCGGTCTCCTACTTCTATTCCATCTACCTTTGAATAGACTCTTATAACAAGACTAATTTAACAGGTTTTTATCTCTGGCCAGGGGGTGACATCCAATACCCATCAGGATGGAACCAAGGGCATTGCAGGAACAGCAAAACTGAAAAAAAATCATCAACAAACCGTAATTCAAAACATCAGAGACTCTATAATAACCACCTGGAATCAGGCCTGCCTAATCTCTCTCCATCCGGAAGCTCAGGGAAATTTGCGGAAGAGGGGGCAGTAAGATTGTAAGAGCACAGGGATGGGAAGAGTCATGATATGCAAGATACTCCACGCAAGTTAGGGCCGAAGCAATTATAATAGGACTCTGCATGATCTGCGCAATGACCAACATATCGCTGACCCCTCAAATTTTAGCATGGACTAAAGGCACTAGGATCCTTAGAAGCAAGGGATTACCAATCACAATAATGTTCCTATACTTAAGGGGAACACAAGAAAGAGTTCTAGGAAGTGCCATTGAGTCCTTACACCTCATCAGAGAGGAGGACCCAGAGGAAAGTTTGATATACTAATTAAAGGATGCTTCAGAGATGCGGGGAGGGGGCACTGGGAGAAAGGGAGGGGGGGGAAGGAAGGGACAAAGTGGGTAGGGAACAGAGAGGTCCAGGGAGGGGTGGAGGGAGGGAGGGGACAGGGGTTCCTATTATGTTCATATGGGCAGAAACAAAAAAATTAAATAAAAAAAACAACAGAAACAATTGGAAAATAAAGCATTCGGGGATATTGGACATCAAAAAAAGTGATATTTCAAGGCTTATAAATTTTACCGCAAGTAATTTTAACTCATTTTCTGAGGCAGAAAAAAAAGGAGTGTTTAGATTGTTACTGACTCCCCCACAATGACTCCCACTACTATTAATATCCAATAATGGGAGTGTTTTCCTGCGGAGCTTTCACACTAGGCACTAAGGTAAAGGTCTGAGAAGGACTAGCTTGCTTCACATAAAAAAGAGATGTCTAAAGAGTAAAGCAAAACAAAAAACCAATGCAAAATAAATAGCAAACACAAGTTTAGAGTTTGAAGATTGGAGAGAGTACTGGACAGCAACCATCTCTTTTCAAAGATCTTTTCTGAAGAAATCATAAACTAGATTTCACTCAGTTTAGGAAGTTTCTACAGGCCTTGGATTCTTTTCAATAAAACTCTACAAACTTTGAGTTTTCTTAAAATCTGCACTTGTTTTTTTTTTTTTTTTTTTTTTTTTTTCTTAAACGTGCCATCTCCCACTCATGCCTTCATGGAAAAACCCAGAACCGTGGAAGACTACATGATAAGCTGGTTTCCTCTTACCTTCCCAGTTTCCTACCACTCACAGTCATCAAAACAAGAATTGATTCTGTTGTACACTTGCAATCTGTAAAATCCTAGGTTGAGATAATTAACATTAGAAATGCTCAATAACTTAAAAAGGGTAAAAATTGCAACTTTGAGATAAGTGCGCCAAAATGCTTGCATGCTTCTGAGACTTGTATTCTTTCACAGTTTTTCAGTCTTCCTAGAGCTCAATCTTTTGGCCTCTCTCCTTTCATTTCCCCTTTGGAATAGAAAACCCAGGCGAAGCTGCACTTTCTCACCTGCTTTGGAAAGCATCCTTCCGCTGTTTCATTTTGTCTTTCAACCTAGACATCTCTTTATAACTTTCTGCCCGATAATCTATCCCGAATTTCCTGCCTACCTACCAGATATGCCGGTGACATATTTTTGCAACCTTTTCCATTCGTTTGTCCAGCTTGCTAAATCCCTGCTTAAAATGTGAGATTGGTGAAAGCTAGGAAAGACAAAGCCATTGTTCCGACTGGTGATGTCTGAGGCCAAGAATAGCAGTGATTTCCCTGATGCCATTTCTCTCATCAGGTCTCTTATTCCTGGCAGCTCCTCATCAGCAGTTGGGGGATTTTATTAGACAAAGAAAAATGCAATTAATGAGCCAACACAAATGATCAGCATCAAAGAGTGGATGTAGTTGGGAAAACAAGCAAAGGAATGAATGCATTCAAGGATGTCACTGCAGTGCATGGTTATTTTAAAGGATGTCACCTACCAACCCTTTAAATAAATAAAACAAGGCTATGCACTGGTGCTAGGATTTCCTCTGCTGAGGGATGATTTGGACACAATCCTAGTGAATATGTCACCCTAATCTGAAACACTATAAACCTGAGACCATCCAACTGGACTTTAAGAGCATTCTTACACATATTTAATTCATTGACAGTAGTTCTTATGGTTATCCATAAAAGTGCACATTCTAAGTAGCAGACAAAAGAAAATTGAAATTTTATATTAAGTCAACATTAGTCTCTGTGTTTGTACTGTAACTTTAGTATTAATTATTTCCTGAAGTGATCTAAGAGGTAAAAGACAGATATTTTTCAAGAGTCCAGCAATAACTTTCACAAGGCTCAAAATAAGGAAATTAGAATCATCAGCTAGGGCAAAGAGTAAAACAGAAGAAAGACAAGTTGAAGATTTCTTACTGATTCATATTTATCATTGGAAAGAAATTTGGTTTGAGTAGGAGATGCATGTAAATATAGAGACTTCAGCCCAGCCTACAGTTGAGCATGAATACTTTGGAGTATGGTGCCAAGTTGGCTATTCATATTCTCTCAAAATTTTATACCTTTATCAGGTGCCATACTCAAAATGAGCTTTGAGACACTTCAGAGTTATGACCTATAAATTATCCTAGTAAATATTTGCCCTGATTCTGTTCCTCAGTGTGGAATCTTGACATAATGGTGTTACAGAAAAGAACTATGAGGAATCTAAGCAACCTGGAATTAAATGTAAGTAAGTAGAAGTATAAGGACACGGAATTCTAAAATTAATCTTAAGGCTCCTTTCATTAGGAAACATCTAAAGCAATTACGTCTGCTTGCTTTTTTCTCTCTGAAAATATTGTCATCCTAAATTTATCCTACAAAATTACTTATTACATATTAATTATCATATGTGACAATTAAAGATTATATTTTGCAAATGCAAAACATGATACAAAGCACATGAAGAGAATTCTATTTTCGTTTTGAGAGTTGTTTTTCTTGGGCTGAAATTTATTTTATACACTCAAATTTTTGCATGCCTGCTTTAGAATCACCCAGAGAATGAAGGAAAAAGAAAATCCTACTTTACAACATGGAGAAGCTTAGTATAGAGATCTTCACATATACCCTGCATGGCTCCATTGAACATGGTTATAGACTACCCTGCGAAACACTTGATAGTGATCTTTGCAGTTGTGAGGTTCAATAATTCATTTATAAGATATCTATTTCACTCTGTGATGTCAGGGCTAATCTGTAATGTAAGCGCTGAATGAATCACATTGGTTGAATAATCTGTTTTAATATTTGACAAGAATGTGAAGAATTATGAAATCAAAATGCTCTCACCACATAAACCACTGCTCATTCACATTACCAAACTGCACTCCTATAACATCTTATACAATGTACATAAAAAGTGAAATATGTTTCATTTATAATATTTTTCTTTCAAGTACTATGGAAATTTCTAGAAAACATAGGAAAATGATGTTTTAACAGATCAAGATCTAGTATTTTTTTCCTCATTATGAGATAGATGCATGCATGTAAGACAGACAGAGTATTTCAGGTATTTCAGAGTTAACATCAATTTAAATATGGAAATTTTTATTGAGAACTTTATTTAAATTTTAAGGAAATTGTACTTGTAAGTACACGAGAGGAGAAAAAAATTAATAAGTAGCAACTGGTTAGATGTTAGATTGTAAAATTCTTGAGTATCCATGCAAATATAGGGAAGAATCTGGTAAAACTAGTACAGGTATAGACAAAGAATTTGTAATAAAGTTTGATGAATAACAATGAAAAGATGTTGAAGTATGCAGTAAACTAGTTTGATAAACTGTACTTCAAGCTTTTTTTCTGCATTCATAATATATGCTCATTTCAAATATATTTTCTTGACCGAATGGCAGTTTAAATAATGGCTTGAACATGAATATGTTCAGGAATTAAGTAACATTAAATATAGGATTAGTTCAAAAGGAAAAATCTCTTCAGCTTTTCATTTAGGAAGTGTAGCTATTCCTGCTTGGCCCACAGCTACCACTGTCTTAGGATAGAAAGTACAAAGAAAAGATAACCCCCAGAACATCTATCTATTCTTCACTATGACTTAATTGGAAGTCTTTTACTAATGTGTAAACACCTCAGCTTCATTAAACATTTAATTTGGATTAATTTTTTGGTTCTTGCACATTCTGAGACCATTTATTGCTGCCAATTTTCTACAGCCTTCACATTTAGTTACATATCCCTTTATGGGATGGTACTTCATATTTTAAGTTCTGTGTAAATCAAGCATGTGGCTTACACCCATCATGCCAGTACTGGGGAAATTAGGGCAGAAATAGAGGCTAGCATGAACTACAGTAAGATGCAGAAAAGAAGAACAAGAAGAAGGGAGAACAAAGGACAAAGAGGAAGATGAGGAGGGTGGGGAGGATGAGGAGGGCGGAGAGGAAGAGAAAGCAGGGAAGAAAAAGGGAAGAAGAGAAGGAAAAAAGAGGAGGAGAAGGAGAAAATGGAAAAAGAGGAACATAAAAAAGAAGAGGACATGGAAATAGTGGAGTAGGAGTTCCTGAGTTCAGAGCCCAAATCCCATGTAAAAATGCCAGGTAGAAACAGTGGAGACCTGCACCTCTGGCCCTGGTGGGTGGAGCCTGGGAAATCCCAGAGTGAAGCAAGAAGGAGGTAGAAGCAATCCAGGATGATTCCCAAAGTCACCCTTAGTCCTCCACAGGGATATACAGTGCCCTCTGGAACACACCCACACACACACACTCTAGATAGATAGATAGATAGATAGATAGATAGATAGATAGATAGATAGATAGATAGATAGATAGATAATAAACCATTTCCTCAGACTTTGTATTTCTTCTGATTGCTCCTGTATGGTAGCATGACTGTTTTCTGAGCTTTCCCATTCTTATATTATCATCAGTAAAGCAGCGAGTGACAATGACGTGCAAATACTCAACAGATGAAGCTCTAAATATTCAAAAGTATTTAAAAAGCATCTAAACAGCCACTTTTTTCCTTAATGCATCATAAGCCAGATTACATTTCACTATCACATACTAGCTAGCTGGTGTCAAACCTTTCATTTTTTTGTCCTTGTGAGAAATATTTCACTTTATTCATCACTGTCTCTGTTTGTTACATATCAATCAATGCCTCTGTTATTAGCTTTAGATGGATATTTTTCATGACAAAAAGAAAGATTTTTAAAATTCCCAAATCTCAGTAGTTTATATTTGCAACCTGCATGTTGTTCACATGGACAGTTGTGAGCTGCAGTTGTAACCAAGCTGTGCACTGAAGTCAGGAGCAGCCACTCTTGGGGCTGGTTAACTAGCATCACTTAAAATCAGGAATTAATGTCGCATCTGCTCTAGGTCAGAGCACGTCAAATGGCCCAGCCCAACTTTGTTAAGCTATGCATTTCTCTCCATAGCAAAAGAAAAATGATTAAATGTTTATTGATCAGTAATATAATTTATAGCTCTTGTTAAGACATAGGAATGCTGGGGACACAGACACACACATAGCTGCATCTGGCTTTATGTGGGTTCTGGGATCTGAACCAAGCCTCACACCTAGGTGGCCAGTTCTTTACCGAGTGGGCACCTCTTCAGTCAATCTCTTGCTGAACCTATTGCCTTACATCCTATCGAGATGCGAAACAATAAAAATAATGGTGTTATAGAAGCCTCCATTCTATGTCAGCATCAGTTATGTGCTTGCTGTCTTGTCTACCTTGTCTCTAATATTTACAGAATAGCTACTTTTAATAATGCTCCACTCTTACTATTTTGAAATAAAATTGAAACATCTACTTTTTGATATCTATAAATGCCTTTATTAAAACTGTGGGTACACCATCCTACTGTTAGCACTTATGCTCAAGTATATGAACATGCAGCTAGTTTACACTAGGAATAACAAGGAAAAGTGACAATAACTTCTTATGAATGATATAAAAACATATCAATGTCAATTTAGTAGTTCTTTGGATAAATGTCAACCTTGTTAAATGACCATATGGTTACACCAAAGTATGTTTTGCAAACAAGTTGCCTTTCCATATGACTATAACATTGTCAGATAATGATTGTCTGTCTCTTCACTTAAAAGCAGGTTTTCTCTCATATGAATGAGGCATGAAGTAAAGCTTTTCCCACCTCCAGCCTTCCAGCCCTTCCTCCCATCATTTGTGGTAAGAGTTTAGAATTCTTTTGAATTATCTCAATTTTTAGCCTTCATCCTTTTGATAATATTTACATACACTGGGTCAGGCTTGGGGCAATCACCTTGAAGCTTCCTGCCAAAAGGAAGTGCAAACAAAACAGCCTGACAAGGGAATGAGCTTAGTGGCCTCAGCACCTTTAGAAATCATAGTCTGCACCTGAGAACCATTCTGTGTGCCTACAGGCTTCCGGCACTGTGCAGCAGGGAACTCCATCACATGTCCTCATCCCCAGTCATCCTGCGGCTATTATGTCATCCATCTGTCAGATTTCATAACTGTGGGAATAAGGGAGAAAGAATCCGTGTTTCGAAGGGAATCTTATGCCAGCTGCTGGTGTCAGTTTTCCACCTGTTCATGTTATAATGAGCTCAAATGTATACGGAGAGTAAAGCCACATTTGCAGCAAAGACTGGGAGGATTAGACAGTTTTCCTGGTTATTCCAGGGTATGATGTCACATCAGTCACTCATCAAAACAATCTGCCTTGCTCTGGGATATGAGCCAGAAAACATAAGAGTGGGTAAAAGGTGGAGAAAGTTGTAAAAAATCCTGATTCTGAGATGCATGTTCTCCATGAAATCCCCTATGGAGTCTCAGGCTCAAAAGGTGATGTAAGAATGGAATCCATTAAACCTGACTCTCAGAGGCAAATCTCAATTCTCTACGGCTGTCTTCTAGTTTTCACACACAATAAAAGAATTTTTATCTAGGAGCAAGTGACAGAGCAAAGTACATGAAGCTTAAAGAATGACTGCAACATGAATGTTGGAATTGCACAGACCCAAAGACCTGATGGGACCAGCAAGTGGGGAGGATGTAGAAAAATGCAAAGTTCCTTCACGGCTGGTAGGAATGCAGGACAGAGCAGACATGCACAAGACAAATCAGCAGCATTTGATAGAAACTAGGTTCATCATATCATAAGATCCAACCATTGCACTCCTTGGTGTTTCAAAAAAGAATTGATAACTAGGACCACAAAATCACTTTGGAAGCTGATAGCTGCCAAAAACTAGCAAACAAATAGGTACCCTTCAGTAGGGGAACTGGCATAATAAATCCAGTCAATGGATTAGGATTCAAAAATAAAAGAAGAAATGTGTGTGGCTATCAGACTTAGCCACACACTCAGATGGCACATAAATGCATATTATTAAGTGAAAACAACCTATCCAAAAAGGTCATGTGTATCATTGCTACAATTATCTTTAATTCTGGAAAAGGCACATATATCAATATAGTAAAAAGATTAGTGGTGGCCAGAGTTTCAGGGGAAGGGAGAAAGCATGTGGATTTTGTCTAATTTTGTAATGATGAAACATTATACATTTATAATATACAAAAAAGAGTGAACACTCATATAATTTGTAGAATTTTATTTAGTAATAATATATTTATTCATTATTGTTATTTTGAACAATATATTTTTTCATCACTTATTCTACATCAATGGACAAATAGCAGGAGAAATTAGGAATCAAAGAAATCTCATGGTTTGAGAGTAAAATGTAAAGCCATGTACTTGAACACATGGTCTCCAGCAGATAGCACTTATGTATAGTTATTGAACCTACAGGACATGTGGTCTACCAAGCAGAAGCTAGCTGCCAAGGACAGGCTCTGGTTGTGGCCCAAGCTCTGTCCTTCCTTATTCATCAAGATAGAATAACCTCATCCATATGACATGTCCCTGTTATGCCTTCTCCACCATGATGGAATCTCCCTTACTTAAGTTGCTTATGTCACTTTTTTTGGCCAACACAACCAGAAAAGTAAGGAATATAGAAAGAATATACTCAGTTTCCCACTTCGTTTCTTTAAATTTAAATTTGCCCAATAGAATTACATTCATCAAAGAGAAAAATTAAGATTTGTGAAGAGAATTAACATGGCATCTTCAGTCAAAATTAACTGGGCTGGTATGTACTTCCTAATAGGTGGATCCTAGTACCAAACCCACTTAGAGACACTCAAGGATAAATCTCTGTAATACCTACAATAATAGCGAAGATTATGAACAGGAGGGATGGGGAAGGAGGGCCCCACCAGAAACAAGGAGAGAGGGGACCATGTTACAGCAGAGAAAATAGGCCACCATCAAGGACTGCAAGTAAGTAATGAGACATCTGGTTAAGTTCACAGACTTTCCTTTCTAATCATTCGCAACTGATGCGGTATGATCTCACCAGAAGGGGAGGGCATATAGTCTGGCAGATAGAAAGTAACCATTTTACAAATGGGAGATTGACCCCTCTCTCACCGCGGTCTCCTACTTCTATTCCATCTACCTTTGAATATATTCTTATAATAAGACTTTAATTTAACAGGTTTTTATCTCTGGCCAGGGGGTAACATCCAATACCCATCAGGATGGAGCCAAGGGCATTGCAGGAGCAGCAAACCTGAAAAAAAATCAACAAACCATAATTCAGAGCATCAGAGACTCTATATCAACCACCTGGAACTGGGCCAGCCTAATCTTTCCCCATCCTGAAGCTCAGGGAAATTTGCGGAAGAGGAGGCGGTAAGATTGTAAGAGCACAAGGATGGGAAGAGTAATGATATGCAAGATACTCCACACAAGTTAGGGCCAAAGCAATCATAATAGGACTTTGCATGACCTGCGCTATGTCCAACACATTATTGACCTCACAAAGTCTAGCATGGACTAAAGGCACTAGGATCCTTGGAGGCCAGGGATTGACAGCCACAGTAGTGTTCCTATGCTTAAGGGGAACACAGGAAAGTGTTCAGGGAAATGCCGCTGGGTCCTTGCACCTCATCGGAAAAGAGGACCCAGGGGAGAGTTTGGCATGCACATTAAAGGATGCTCTGGGGATGGGGGGAGAGGCACTGGGGGATGGAGAGGGAAGAGAGGAGTGAAGGGGGGGAACAAGGGAGGTGGGGGGGTGGAGGAAGGGAGGGTACTGGTGTACCTGTTAAGTTTGCATGATCGGAAATAAAAAAAATTAACTGGGCTGATTCTACCAGTTATAAATGAGAACGCACATCATTGTGCATAAGTTTTTCCTCACAGTAATCCAAATATATTCAGAAATAATATTCAGAAATATTTTAAGGTTGTATAAATACTGACACGTTTGCTATTGATTTAAAAGTACTGTATTTTCTTTTTTTTAATTTTTATTATTATTATTATTATTTATTCAACTGTGTGCATGTGCGCGCGCGTGTGTCTGTGTGTGTGTGTATGTGCGTGTCTGTGTATATGTAGAACCACGGACGAATTCGCAAACCACCATGGACGCCTCCACCTCCTTCTGCCCAGGGATTCACAGGCTCCGCCCTACCAGGACCAGAAGCGCAGGCCGTCCCCGCTTCCGTCTGGCGTCTATACGTGGGATCTGGGATCCGAACTCGGGACCTTCCGCCTGCAAGGTGGAGGCTTAACCCATGAGCCACCTCTCCAGCCCCATTAAAAGTACTGTATTTTCAAAACATACATGTTCATTAAACAGTATTAACTATGGATAAAATAAAAGATAAATAAGTGCACACAATATTTTTGGTTTTGAAATACTTAGAAAGCAAACAGTCTCTTTAAAATGTATATTTAGGTCTAAGACAATGTTATAGTTAGATACAGGTGTCAGCTTCATAGTTGAGGGTTCAAGCTCTGGGCATATTTTTAAAGAATCAGTGATTGAATTAAGCCCTAAGAAAGTCTTCAGGAGACTGTCTGATTGATAAGGAAACCTAGCCCATGGTTGGTGGGACCAGTCCATGGTCAGGTGAATAAAATGGAGGAAACTGGGTAAGAAAGTTGGCTTCCTTCTGTATATTTGAAGGGACATACTGGTCTGGCAAGTGAGGACTGTCCCTCTTACCAATCCTATGGATATGATGTGGCCAGTTCTCTTGGTTTCCGGCAATGGTGTGAGCTCTCCTGCCAAACTGGACAGGAGATTGCAATTGAATAATCATAAATTAAAATAGAATCCCTTGTTCTCTTAAGCTGTTTGACTGTGAATCTATTAGCAGGATGCAGACTAACTGCAATAGATACCTATGCCTTTTTTACTTTTTATGGAACTATGAATAAAATTCTGGAATTTAGGTATGCTAGGCAAAAATATATATTCCTGAGCCATATTTTAAGTAGTTACTTTGACTTCTGTTATTGCTTTACATGATAATATCCATTATCACTTGTCAAGAATATTAATCTTTTATTGAACAGGCATTCAGTACTTACTTTATGTCAAACAGTGTCATAGATACTGCAATAGAAAAAGAAACAGATAAATAAAGCAAGACCTGTGACCCTAAGAGAGACAGTTTAATAAGACAAAGCAATATACTGAATAAATCACAGTGAGTTTGTTTCTATAATGAATAATGGTAAGATTGTAGAAGCTGAGCTCCAAAAAGGCCTGTCTTGATTATGCATCACTGTCCAATGAGGATTGATGTGCATGCAATAGGTGGACCCTGTGAGGAGAATGTTCCAGGCAGTGGTCCAGAATGCAGTCTCTGTCTCTCTATGGGATCCAACTTGAAAAAGTATGCATTGAAAAAAAGAGAAGAGAGGTAGAATCCAGCACATTTTGTGGATGTTTTACTTGTAGCCAGGCATGGGCTGACACTCTGGAGGGAATGAAATGTAAAGGGCACAGCACCTCATTTCTCTGTTCCACAGAAACCATTTGCATATGTATGGTCAGGGATGAAACTGATATATGCCAGTAACTAGACTTTATACAAGGAGAAACTCCTGAAATTCCAACTCACATAATTCAACTAGTTTTTCCATAAAGACAAACATCACTTAGAGAAGATGTATTCTTTTATGTTAAAAATCTCTAAATTTTTTTCTTTTTCCACTTTCATGTATATGTGGGTGCATGCATGCATATATGAATGTTTGCTTTTTGTGTGTGCATGTGTGTTTAGAGCCCAGAGGGTGGAATTAGAAATCATTTTTATAGCTTGTGTGTGTGTGTGTGTGTGTGTGTGTGTGTGTGTGTGTGTGTGTGTGTGTGTGAATCTGAGACAGGGTCTCTATTTATGGCACTACCAGTCAGGGAGGCCCTAGCCTGGGCTCCTGGGTACGGACATGCCCCGACAAGTCTCAACAAAGGAACCATACAGGCAGAAGGATAAACAACCAATGGGAAGCAGCCATCTAACCTCCCCCTGAGATGGACACCTAGTAAACAGTTAAATGATTGGTGGCTGTCCCCCAAGCGAGGGACAGCAACACCTGATTGGACTCCGACTCTATATAAAAAGCCCAAACATTTCCTAAATAAAGCTGAGTCTGAAGCCAATTCGTCCTCTGCCTGCTGCTTTTCCCCTGACTCCTGGGATCCAGGTCCGGGTGGTGACCCCGTCGCCGGCTTGCCCATTCACCTGGAGCCCACGAGGCCCCTGCCATTTCCCCTCTTCCCTCCAGCTGGCCCGGCGGGGATTCGGCAACATCTAATCTATACTTAAGAGTTACACTGGCTACACAGCCCCTCTATGAACACGTAATCTCCACAGTCTTGAGGCTGAAATTACAATGGGCCACCACAAGCCCAGACAAGCATTTTATGTGGATCTGGGGATCTAAACTATAGTCTCTGGGCTTGTTTCGCAAATGTTTTTAAATGCTTAGCCATCTTCTTGTCCCTATTTTAGAATATCTTTATTTGAAAGTTTTTTTTTTATTTTCTTAATTTATGTTTGATAGTGTGAAGTGCACTCTTCTGAAGGAATTAACCAGCTGTACATGCACACTGCTTACCAATTACAATAATGTCATCTCTACATCGAGCTTCAGGTAAATAGGCAAAGATAGAAAACTGTTTAATCATGAGAGCAGTGTGAAAAGTTACAACCCAACAATCCCAAATCGCCTTCTCATTGTGAAAATACAGGACAGAAACAGTTTACAAGGTAGAAAAGCTTATTTTAGTTCATGGTTGTCATGGTTTGAATGTAAGTTGCCCCCTACAGACTCATGTGTTTAAATCATTAGTTGTTGCTTGGGAAGGTCATGGCATCTTTAGAAGTTAGAGCTTTGCTATAGGAAGGCATGTTTCAGGGGATGGGCCTTGAGGTTAGCTAATCTCACCTTGCTTCTGTGAGAAGTATGCTTTTGCAGCTTGCAGTTTGCATTCTCTTTCAGCCTCATGATGGATACAACTTAAGCTGACTCCAGTTTCTGCCAATCAACCATGTCTTTTCCACATTAATGGACTACGTCTCCCCTCTGAACCATAAGCTGAATAAATCTCTCTTTTCTCTCCTTTAGGTTGCTTGAGTTTGTGTGGTGTCTTATAGCACAGAAAAAAGTAGTGATGTAATGGCTTCATTGGTTTTGCCCCAGGGTTAGCTGGCTTATTCCACAGAGGCTATGGTGAGGCTATCTATCCTCGTGGGGAGCACACAAAGTGGGAAGACTGATCACTTCATGGCAGGTTAGGAGACAAAGAAAGAGTGTGCCCTAGGCCCAGTCTTAATCCCTACCCCTCTAGGGCACAGTCTAAGTCACCCTATTGTTATGGTTAAAATTGTGTGCCAACTTGATAGTTGCAAGGTTTTTGGGGCACAACCATGAAGAAACAATGGTTAGAGAAGGTCCCTGAAATGCAGGTTCAGTCTTCATTCTTGTGATCCTTTGGCTTTGTGAGACATTCCAGTCAAGAACGAAGCAGTTATGGGCAGCTATTTGAAGGACTCTACCTTTATTGTGAGTTTATTTAATAAATTTATATATATATGTGTAAATTGCATTGTAGCAATTCTATTCTTCTAGAGAAACCTGATTAATGCACATACCTTCCAATACCATGTCCCTCTTACAGGTTCTATCACCTCCTAGTAGCTGTCTCCTAATAGTTCACAGGCCATTGACTAAGACTTCCAGACATTGACCCTGGGGTTATTCCAGACCCAAACTGTAGCATGTGGTTTGAGGTATATACAGTTCCAAACTTGCTCTGCTGATAGCTTTGGACACACACAATCTTAATAAATCCTTTCAAGCTTTCATCAGATTCTCAACATTTCATTTATTAATTTATTTATTTATAAGAAGGAGAGAGAAAGAGAGAGAGAACAAGAGTATTCACTAATGTCATGGTGCACAGGTGGAGATCACAGGACAACTTTCAGAAGTAACTTCTCTCCTTCTACCATTTGGACTTCCAGAACTCAAGGTAAGGTTGCCAGTAGTCTGACCCTCTGAGCTGTCTTACTGACCTAGATTCTCAGTATTTCAAAGTGACATAATGATGTTCTGAATTATATTAACTAAAATTTACATTATAAAATTCTCAAAGATTGGACCCGATTTGCCAGTTGTTTTTCTCATAGCCTCATAAGCTATGGAGCAAACAATGACTGTGGTTCTGTCCTTAACCATCTCTACCCCCTGTACCATGTTACCCATTGAGGATCATAAATAGAAGCAGGAATGTCACTTCTCACTTCAACAAAAGTATTTTGTGGTTTGTCATACCACTGGAAAAGATCAAACCAAAGACTTTTAGATACAGTGTCATGTAACAATGTATTAAATGAAATCTTCCAAATGGCAAATTTTAAGACAACTAGAATTGCAAATCTGTATAACTTTTGCAAAGCTTACTCTTCCATCCTTGTTTTCTATGATTTTCTATCTTTAGCTCCAACATGCTTCATAATCAGATGTCCTTTGATCACTGGAGTGTATGTATGTGTGTGGGAGTGTGGGTGTGTGGGTATGGGGATGCATATATATATGGGGTATGTAAGTGTGTGCACGTGTGTGTATTCACTGCCTTTGAGCATGGTATTTCACCCAGCTTAGTGCACTACAACATGGTGGGCCAACATGGGCTTTGGTAATCACTTCACCTAGCTGTTACTCTTGTAGGCATAGAATAAGTAGTGCAGATACCACAACTAATCTTATATTCTAATATTTCTGTGCCATTATTTGCTCATTAGCATAGCGGCAACATTTGGGTGTGGTGACAAATAGATAATCTGAGCTGTGGCTAAGGAGTTTGTTGGGCTACACAGCAAGACCCTATTTCATAATAAATAAATAAATAAATAAATAAATAAATAAATAATGCCTTCTGTTTAGCCTCATTTGAATTTTCCCACACATAAACATAGCTTAGCTCCTAGGAACTGTAGGAAGCTAAATTTGGTTTTAGTTTTTAGCTCCCTCTGTGTCGTGGTTTCAGAATACAGTGAAAGGGATTACAAATGAAAAGTGAGCTGTAGCCACTGCAGTCCATTGCTAGGACCAGGATCCTTTTCCTCCCACAGTGCTCTCTCCCATATCCAGCTCTCTCCCTACATGTGATGCTTTTGCTGCCTATAAATCCACATTACAGAAATGCCCAATGCTAGCACCACCCTCAAAGATGTACTTAAGATAAAGAATATGCAGAAGGATCTCAAGTCTGAGAATGAGTTCTCCTGAAATTGTTTGCCATGGTAGTCTGCCATCACTCTGAAATTTTCCTCCTTCCATTATTCCATTTACTCTGATGACCTCATACAATTAGAGACTTGTGGAAAACAAACACTGTTTCTTGTCCTAACATACATACTACTCATACCACACTATAACAAAGGCCCCTGAAAATGCTTACTGAAGAAGGAAATGGATAAAGGAAGTCATAAATTAACCTTCAATTTATTTAACTTTAGACTTTGACTGAATGTCACTTTCTGTGCCATTTTGGTTAGTCTTTGCATATGTGAAAAATTTTAAATATATATAGAATTCTTTTTTACCACTGGTGTAAATATCTACAGTGATTATCAGAGAAAGGCTGTGAGCAAAAGTGATGTTCTAGTGTGGATAGTATGTATTGCTCACTGAGGCTGTACAAAGGAATTAATTCCTTTGCATGCAGGATGAGCACATAGAGAAACTATGCATAGGTCCGTTCAAGCAGATGAGTGTTCTGTCCTTTCCTCTGTTCCTGCTAGTTATGTGACTTCATCACAACTCTCAAGCCTTATTGTCATTTATATTTTCTCCTTCTTCCAACTGTCTAAATGTGCTAGTTAGATACAGGTGTCAATTGACAACTGAAAGCTGAGTTCTGGGCACTTGTTTTTAACAATTAGTTGTTAAAGCAAGCCATTGGGCAAGACTGTGGGAGGTTACCTGGTTGATGTGGGAAAACTCAGCCCATGGTAGGTGGGACCAGTCTCTGGGGAGGTGGGTAAGATGGACAGACTTGATGTACTAAGTTGGCATTCTTCAAGATAGACTTTCTGTCTGGAAAGTGAGGGTTGTCCCTCTCTCAGCATCCTTGTCGATATGGTATGACAGTTCCCTTGGTTCCTGGTAATGGTATAAGTTCTTCCACCAATCTGGACTGAGAACTGTTACTGAGAATCATAAGAAAGATGATTCCTTTGTTCCTATAAGCTCTATTGCTGTGAATTTATCAGCAGAATGCAGGCAAACTATGACGCTAGCCTTAGAGAGTTGTGTGCCTTCTTGCCTATTCATTTACCTCACAAGCCTGACTTGCTGAGATCTTGACTTGCTCTGAATATCATCTAATGTTATTTCAGCTGCTGTCTGATATCATAGCTATGGCTCAATGGGAGACTGTAAAATTATGTCCCCAACAGTTCATGTTTTGAATGCTAATTTCCCAGATAGTGGTACCATTTCAGAGGCTGTGGAACCTTCAGGAAGAAGGGATTGGCTGATGGAAGTAGGTAACTAGGGGAAGTCTTTCAGGACTATGCAGGGTCCTGATTTTGATCCTATTCTCTTCATCTACCATGACTGAGGAGCCTCTGTTATATGCTTCTGCTTTCATGAATTCCACCACTCTATGGACTAAACCATCTGAAACAAGAAATCAAATAGGTCTTTCCTCCCTAAGTTGTTTCTGCCAGATATTTGCTCACAGCAATTCAACAGTAGCAAATATCAGATCTTCAGATGAAGCCACAACTCAACAGTTTACCCAGCAATTCTATGCCACACCATGAGAAGCAGGACTGTGCTCACAACCACAACTTTACTCAACTCTCCTTTAAGGTGATATTGAAATCTCTCTAAGTATATTGACTTCTCCTAAGTCACTGTTATGGAGATTGGTTGTTCCTGGCAATTTAGAGGTGTCTATATGATAGCTGGGACCTCACATAATCTATAATAGCATCAAAAATTGTGAAGGATTTGTGATTTTACTCTCTATAAACTAACTTGGATTGTTGCAGCTCTATGAGTGTACATAAGGCATGATGCTCTCTGTCCAGATAAAAACACAAATATACTGTGTTCCTAAGGCTTGTGCATTAAGAGTTTGTCACCAGTGGTGTTAAAAACTTGGTCATCAACTTGTGGAGTTACTGAAAGTTGGTGGAGTCTTTAGAAGGTTGTAGCAGTTACTCTTCTCTGTTGCTGTGAGAAAACATTCAGACTCAGACAATTTAAGGGAGAAAAGGTAATTTGTTCAGCTTACAGTTCCAGGGGAAAGATACAGTTCATTATGGAAGGAAAGGCATGGCTAGCTGGCAAAGCTGGCAGAGGCTAGTGTTACTGTAGACATCATGGAGGCTGAGAGCTGCTGCAAACTCAAGAGCAGACTCATTCACCCAAGCAGGATGTGGCTAACCAACCTCAAGTCCCACCTCTGTGACTGCATTTCTCCAGCAAAGCTGCATCACCTAAAGGTACCATGACTTTCCCAAGCAACCAAAGATTCAAACACGTGAACAAACCACGGCAAAGGTCGTGCATAATGGAAGGAGGTGAGGTCATGGGGACAAGCCCTTGAAAGCGATGGTGGGGTTTTCACCTCCTTCCTTTTAGCTTCCCCCATTCAGAAAGGTGAGTGGCTGGGGTCTACCACCTCCTTATTAATTTACTCTGGAGTTACCAGGCTCCCTGGTAAGTAAACTAAAATTGCAGGACTGAAATTTTAAGTGGGATCTGGGAATCCAAAATTGAGTCCTTTTGCTTTTAACCTTGAACCATCTCTGCAGTCCAAACACAAATCATTTTATTAAGACAGAAGCTATCCTGCACATGACCTATATTTGGGAGTGAAAGTCTATCTTTATTAAATCATGGATAAGCTTGTTCCTTCCCAGAGGAAGATCACTCTCTGTCTTAGAAGTTTACATGCTACACAAGAATGTATGGAAATCCCAGTCACAATAAAAGCTGCCAGAGCTTCTGCTTGCAAAATACTTAGAATCATGGAACACTGAGGCAGAGTTTTACACATCAGTGACTTCCACTATGACAATGAGAAATTGCCATTTTCATAATTCATAAAATCATATAACATGTTTAATTATATCTCATATGTTTTTGGTATTAGCTTTACACAATTTTTTAAATTGGTAATAAATTATAATTATAGGCTGAATCCCTTGACATCAAAAATTTTTAATCAATAGAAAACATAAATTTGCATTAAAATATTTCATCTTTAGGCAATCTACAATATTCTTCTGATTAATGTCCGTTCGGGAATGCATTATATAAATTTGTGTTTATATTTTGTTTTCATCAAGGTTTTTGTCAAACTTTGCCAAATTGATTAAAATAAAAGAGTGACTTCTTAATTCTGATTTATATAATCTGTAAAATGAAATTTACTCCTAGTTCATTGCAGCACAATTTATTGTTCTTTGCAATGCAAAAGATGTCTTGTTTTGTAAGATGTTGATATAAAATTATTCTTATTGATTTCTAACTAGTATTTTGGCTTTTGTATACTAATTCATCAAGAATTTTCAGTTACATGTTATTTTAAAAATCAGAACATGAAGTTAGGAGCTCCCTAATAGTATAGACTTCTCATTAAAGTTATGTTCATTCTTCATCTTAAAAATGCCTGTTTAGAGCAGTAAAACAAATTCATGTAATTTCACCTAAGAATGAAATGAACTAATAAAAATTAATAACAGGATTCTTTACAATAGGTGCTTTTAGTGAAAGGTAATATCACTGGCATAGTAAGTATGAAGTCATGTGTATACTTATAGGTTTGGTAGTACATTTCATGAAAGTAAGAAATACTAAATCAATGAAAGAAATAAAAGTGTCCACTCTTAAAGAAGTAAATAACTAATTCATATTTCCATGAAATGCACATGGGAAATAGTCCTTATTAAATCTTCCCCAATCTTGTACATGTCATTTCCTACTATGTAGCACTTTCCTTATTATCTAAAAATGAAAAATTGTCAAAATTTTCTGAGCAATTAATAACCAAGAACATTGATATTTTAGGGAAATATATACACTGATCTGAACAAATGAGTATCTTAGGAAACTGACATTGTTTTTTGGAAAAGATTTATTTATCACATTCTGATCTTTTATAAACACTAGGTATTTTCATATGAAATAAAAGTGACTTGCAAGATAAGTACCATTTATCATTAATAGAAACAAGGAAGTAATCTACCACACTGTCTAACAAATTATTAACACAACTGAAAAATAAAAAATCTGACAAGCTCAGACAATCCTGAAGACAATTGAAATCCTGTGCACCAAGCTGTTAGGGGGAAGAGAGAGAAGCAAGGGAAGTCTGCGTCTTTTGAAAGGGGTAGTGGGGCAACTACATAAGGAATGCTCCTGCCCACAATTAAGATGGGTCTTCCTATATCAATTAGTGCAACTGTGGCAGTTTGGCAACTGAAGTCTGAACTTTTGGGAAGATCTATGAGTTTATTCAGTTAAGGCAACTTCTGACCAAGGCTATGGGATATTGTCTAATTAATGTGAGAAAACCTAACCCATAGTGAGTGGGACCATTCACTGGGCAGGTAGATAAGATGGGGACAGCTGGTTCTTTCTTTTGGCATATGGAAAGAATGTCAAACGTCTAGGAAGTATGTACCTCAGCAGTTCCTGAGGATATGGTGTGGCCAGTTCCCTGTGCTATGTCAGGATGAACCACCTCCTCCCATGTTAATGAATGTTACTAAGAATCATAAGCTGGGTTAAAACTCTAGTTTTCCTGAATTGCTTTGATGATGTATTTTGTCAGCAACGGAAGAGAGACTGGAGCAACAATCAAGATAATCCCCCACAAAAATCCTCTGAAGCTTCTCTTATAGATGACTATGCATCTCATTGAGTCAATTGAGAACAACCATCATTCCCTTGAAGAGAAATTAGAGTCTCAGTCTCTTCCTGTCTCTCTCTTCACAGCCCAGATGTTGTTCAGTGAGTAGATTTCCTTTGCCACACAATGCATAGTCATAGGTCAGTGAAGGAGTCAAGTGGTCAAACTGAAATCTCCTGAACTGGGAGCCAAATAAAACTTCCTCTTACAAGTTGATTTGGCTTGAATAGGTATTTACTCCATTAAAAACAAACCTGATCTCTTTACCTCCTCTCCTATCTTTTCCTCTCCTCTTCTTTCTTCCTCATCCTCCACTCCTCCTCTCCTTAACTCCTCCTCCTTCTCTTCCTTCTTCTACTCCTCTTCTTCATCTTCATCATCTTCCTCTTCTCTTCCTCTTCTCTGTTTCTCTTTGTCTCTCTCCCTCTCTTTATACATCTGAGCAGCCCAAGGTACAGATGTTGGGTTTTGCCACTATAACCCTTTAACAATACCTTCTATTTCCATACTTCTGTTCTATTCTCCCTCCACAACATTCCCTTATATTTTGGAGGAGTGAATAGAGACCTGAAGCAGTTACAAATGCATCTGAGGTCCCTTTAGGAGGGGCTAGATATGTTTATAAGCTGATCCATCACTGTAATATGTGTGAATAAATCAGTTTTAGAAAAGTCTTACATACTGACAGAGTAAGGAATCAAAGAGATCTGTCTATATGCTAATTCTCTCCAGAGACTTTTATAAACAATGATAGCAAAAAACATTGTAGGAAGTTTTCGTTGGCCACTTGGTTGATTGCTATGCTTTGTTTTGATGTGAGTGTTGTAGAAAGGAAGGATACAACTCAGTTCAGCAGAATGCTTCTGAACAGGAAGAAATTGGAGCATGCTTAAAGGACTGAGGCTTGCACTAAATCAAACAGCATGGTATTTCCAGATTGAACACTGTCAAAAAGTAGTGGCAATTTAGTGACTGTTCCACAGAGACTCCAAGACAATAAGACAAGAAAGAATGTAAGTTTCAGCAGCCAGCTGGAAGGCTTTTTTCCTGCCCTGTATCATGGAGAAACAGGGTCACATCAAAGTTTGGACAGATCCTCAGAGGCAATGGCAGTTAGAACAGCTTTACTAGTGTGAATCTGGGGATTGTGCACACACCTTGTAGATGTCTGCTTTAGCTCTCTGGCTCTGCCTTATGCCCTTCTCAGCCAGCTACTGACAGTCATCTTCTGATGATTTCTGCCTTCTCCTGGTGGGTTAAAGTGGAGCTAGAGTTGCCTTTGTGACACGGGTGTGAACACAGAATTTAGTACACACACCCCCACGCTTCATACTCACTCCCATAATGTCCACCTGCAGGTCCTCACCTTCCATTTCTCCCCCTTTGAACATCGATAATTTTTATTTCCAAGCCCCTGATCAAGCAGCTGGGAGACCAATCAGCACCTCCAAGTCCCTGAACCGCGGGCACAGCTCGTTCCCAGCTCTCAATGCTCTCATGGGGGAGTTCCGCACCACTGTGCATGCGGGTGTTGCCCTGGCCCTGTCCTTTGATTAGAAAACTTATTACTGTGACAGGAGAGCTGCCCTGTACCAGGACACTTTTCTGGGCCACTGGGCTGGCACGTTGTTCTACGACCTCTTTGTGGCCCTCGTATCATATCAGCCAGTCATAGAATGAATGATCCCCAGGCCTCCTTCTTCCTTAGTCTACTAGCAATACCAGCCATGTCATATTCCATTCTTCACAATCAGATACCAGCTTGTAACTGGAGATGCAAGAGAGTTGTCAAGGGAAACATCTGTGGAGAGTAAAGGGAAGAGGAAGACAGATCCTCAGAGGCAACGGCAGTTAGAAAAGCTTTACCAGTGTGAATCTGGAGATTGTGCACACACCTTGTAGATGTCTGTTTTAGCTCTTTGGCTCTGCCTTATGCCCTTCGCAGCCAGCTACTGACAGTCATCTTCTGATGATTTCTGCCTTCTCCTGGTGGGTTAAAGTGTGCTGGTTAGATACAACTGTGTTAGATACAACTGTGTTAATTTGACAAATGAGTGTGGAGGCTTCAGGCACATCTGTGAAGAATTACTAGTTAAGGTAAGCCCTGTGGAAGCCTGTAGGAGGCTATCTAATTGATGAGAGAGACCAGAGCATGGTGGATGGAGCATTCCCTAGGCAGGCGGACAAGATGGAGGAACTGGTTCAGTATATCGGCATGCTTAGGCACACTTTAGCATAGTTTAGCATTCATGGATAAAGTCTGCTTCCTTCTCAGCAATTTCTATGGATATGTTGTGTCCAGTTCTCTCCACTCCTGATGTTAACATGAAGTCTCCTGCCATTCTAATGAAGTATATCCAAATCCTTGAGTTGTATGGCCTGTATTTGTTCCTCAATGAGAAGGTAAAACTAGCATAGCAAGAGAGTCTGCCGAATCCCATGATGAGCTCCCAAGACAGAAGGACGGTATCCATAGTTAGATACAAGTGTCGACATGATAATAGATTTTGACCGTGGGCACGTTTGTAAACAATTAGTAGTCGAGTTAACTACTGCAGGCGACTGTCTAATTGAGAGGGAAAATCCTTCTCGTGGTGGGTGGGACTGTTCCTGGGCAGGTGGATAAAATGGAGGGAGCTGGTTCAGCAAGTTGACATTCCTCTGTATACTGGCCAGACAGACCAGCTAGTCTGGCAAGTGAAGCTTGTCCCCCTCTCAGTGGCCCTGCGGATGTGGTGTGGCCAGTTCCCTCACCTCCTGGTGTTGATCTGAGCTCTTCTGCCAAAATGGATAAGGAAGGCACTTTAACCAAGACTATGAGAGAATAAGATCCCTTGTTCTCCTTTAAGGTGTTTGGTCGTGAATTTATCTGCAACATGTATGTAGTGACTGTAACAAGTGGGAAGCCCGGTCAAGAATAGCCTCTGATTGCGGTGCTGCTATGGGAATATTTTGATCCAGCAAGTGGGGACATGTGGAAAGTCCATTAGAAGAAGTCTCCAGTGGTCCTGCCTCCTTGTCACCAGGTGGGAACAGCCAAGGAAGAATGTGGTCTTACTGTGAATATAACAGCTCTCAGAGAAAGGACAAGCAGGAAGCTAAGTGTTTCTTACTCATTCAGAAGCAGGAAGAGGAGGCAGGATGCTCTGATCCTGCCACAGACACTGTGCCAAGGCAAGAAGAACAAAGGGACACTCGAGCTGTGTGCAAGGCTTCTCGTTAGTCGCCGGATGTTCAGTCCTGGCTGGGGTGGCAGTACACTGTGGAAGTCCTTTCAAAACACCATGGACTATGTGCTGCAGAGGCACATAGAAGAGAAAGTAAAGGAAGTAGCGAGGAGAGGGCAGGTAGCATTCTGTATTATGGGGGATTATCGTGTCTTCTTTCTTTGCTTCCATGATGTGGTATACATCTTATTTACTTTTCTCTTCCCAAAGAGACTGACTGGTGCTTCATTAGACATCTATCTTACTACTCATTTGACTTTTTTTTCCTGGACTACCTCTCAAGTCATAGCCTATCTTTGCTTGTCATTTACACTTCTGTCACATGACCTGGATCCCCGTCTCTGTCGGGCTTGTTTAGTTCTACAAGTATGAATCTGGTTTCTTCTCTCCAGGAGAATTTGCCTGCTAACGATCCAATTTCTGCAATAATAAGAGCCCTGGGGAGAACCATGTATTCAGTTTTTCATTTTGTGATCCTGCCACTCAGTGGCAGCATGGTTTTAGTCATTCATTCCTGTGTATGTATTTAGTCATGTATTCTTGTGTATATCCAACATGTAGAATACACTTCCCACACATTATCCTTTCCCTTCCTAATGACATAGCCTCGCCTGATTGCTCCTAGATCTCTCAGGAAAAGTGGAATTCTCACAGATAACCTTCTCCCCATCAGGGTACTTTGTCTCGTGAAACAGGGGATCTCTGTGTACTTTCACAATGCCTTCCCGGTGTAATATTTCAATATTTCAAGACAGTTACAGCACATTTCCTCATTTATCTATCTCAGACTTTCAACTTCTGGTTGTACTTGTTGGCAGGTGTTTCTTGGCACTTTTGAGTGGATATTCTACACACCTTCCAGCAGGAATAGCTTCAAAGAATCAGTCTATTCACTGTTACTGATTATGCAACCCATCATTTTTGACAGCTGTGACATGACTTCCTTGAAGTAGGAGAACATGTCGTTCTTAGCTGGCAATTGGGGGAAGAAATATAAAAATCAAAATTCCCAAGGAAATAGACTATGACAAATTAAAAGGACATTAAAGTCATTCCCTGAATCAAACGCTGTTGAAATGTGTTTCAATAATCTACAGGTTAGAATAACAGAAAGTATTTCTGGAAAGAACAAAATGACTCAACACATCAGTTAGCTTCAGAAGTCAAATCTCAATCAGAAAGGTCAAATGATTTCTCACATCATCAAATGTGTGGACTGTGATATGAGCTTCCAAAGAGACACCAGGATCAGCAGGTAAAGAGGGGCAGCAGGTGATAGAAAGAGCTAAATCTGATCATCAAGAAACCTGAGCAGCTATTTTGGAATATCTTTATCCTGCTTTATCACCCAATTTTGAGAATCAGATAGAATATAAAAAAGTGCTTTTCTTTCAGGACCTTGAAAGTTCTAACCATCCCCTCTCTTTTTTAAAATAAAAATTCTGTCATATAATAATCTAAACATTTTGCATGTGTTTCTTTATCAGTTCTTCATTTCCATCTTTCATTTTTCTAATGTTGCTGTGTATACATATTTGAGAGTGCACGCATGTGTTTATGAATGTTCATATGTGTTGGCACCCAAGTGTATGTTTCTGCAGATGTACCCCTGAAAGTGACATCGGGTGTCCCCCTCAATCATTCTCCACTCTATTTATTCAGGCAGGGTCCTTTAGTTGAACCCAGCCTACAATTGCTCTAGTTATCCAATTTGCCCTTAGGATTCCTTGCTTTACCTGCAGAGTGCTGGGATTACAATTAGCCACAAAACCTGCCCAACTTTTACTTGGAGTTTCAGGATCTGAGTTCCAATCCTCACACTTGAGGGGGCAAACACCTAATCTATTTGGCCATCTCCCCAGCCCCATTTCTTTGACTCTAATCACATGGCATATAGTACTCCCACATATTTTTGATAACATAGGGCAGTCTGTGCTGCAGGAAAAAATAAGGAATTCTAAAATTATAGCTGATTTGCAGGTATATGTGAACATATGCACATAGGGAAGCATATGAAAAGTCTATAAGAAGTTCAGAAGCTCCCTTCCAAAACTGTCAGGGATCTGAGTTACTTCCATCTGTGGCTTCAGAAGCTCAATACTCCACCACCAGAATCACAGCAATGGGAAAAGAATATTCTGGAGAATCGTGTAGCCAAGTTTTTTTTTTTTACCTCAGTCCAGAAGAGATACACAGAAGTTATTTCCATCCACAGTTCATTTGTCATCCCCTGCCACATGGCTTCACATATTTTCAAGAAGATTTGCAAGAAAACTGGTAAATATAGAGTTCCACAAATCAACAGAGGAAAGTCAGAGAGCAAAGAGCTTTAAGAATGTGTACCATCTCTTTCTATGGAGACAGCTACTTATCTTTTAATTTTTAAATAAAAAACATTTATTGAAGTCATACTTATTAATTTTATCATCATTTTCTTAGAGTTATAACTGCTTTTCAAAGTTCATTCCTTGAACTCTTTCTTAGTCCTTGGCCAAAGTTACAATCATATTTTCTGATTCACCTGACTTCTGGGGTCTACACCTCAGTGAGTCACCAGGTTATCTTTCTAAGCTTTTCCTTCACAACCTATGGGCTCTTCTCCTTGTGGAGAACAGAAGTCATCAACCATCACCATCATGCTCAGGAAGGACACAGAAGAGTTATCACACCATACTTTTCCTCACAGGAACTTGTTATCATACTGTCTCCACAAGTGGAATTTTACATTCCCTGGAAACTCTTGCCCAGGCCACAGATCAATCTGCTTGTTCATTCCAAGAACATTCTGAACATCCTACCACCTTTTCAGTGGAAAGCATTGCCAGTTGGATCCCTCTGCTTATTTTTTATCTCTCTGTTCAAAAGTTAGTATTAAAAGCCCAAGAGGAGAAACTTAGCTGACTACTGACATCAACTTCATTGAGCTGCGTCAAAGAAGTCTCCATTTCAACATTGGTCTCTGTTTGTTGGTGTCCTTAAGTCAGTGACCTAAGCTCAGTGTCCATTGAAATGAACACTTTCAGATAGGAAGAAACTCTTTGTAAAGTCATACTAGATCTGAGCTGAAACAAAAATTGCATCCTGGACAAGAGTACTGGGTAAGACCTGTGACTCATGGGAAGACTCAGCATCGTCTCTACTCAGCAGGACACCATCTCAATTTTCCATTTCTGATTCTATGAAACCAATGAAAGTTATTTTATAACTCACTGGTTGTAGCTAAATGACAGCATTTCAAAATTATTCTTGTACATATACATGTAGGTTTCACCCTGTCCACTGAAGACTCTATTAGTGCCTTGCCAATACACTGACAAACAGTGTGTGGCATCCACTGGCACATTCCTTTCAGCATTCATGATCTGCATGCTTGTCTGTTCTTTGGATTTCTTTCAAGCCAGTTATTATGTCTGCCTGATGTCCAGATTTTTATGCTCAGTTAAATACTTAGCATACATTCTTTTTCTCTCTTCTCATGGTTCTGAGAATTGAACTCAGAGCCAAGTGCATGTGAAGCAAGTACTCTGCCTCTGAGCTACATCCTCAAATGTATTCCTTTTATGTCTGATTTCCTCCTGCTTGGAAATGAACTCTTTTTTTAAATTTTTTATTATTATTTACTCAATTGTGCATGTATGCGTGTGTGCGCATGTGTGTATGTATGTGTGTGTGTAGAACCACAGACGAATTCGGGAACTACCATGGACCGTCTCCATTTCCTCCTTGTTTACTCTGCCCCGTGATTCACAGGCTCTGCCCTACCAGGACTAGAAGTGCAGGCCACCCCTGCTTCCGCCTGGCGTCTATACGTGGGGTCTAGGATCTGAACTCAGAACCCTCCGCCTGCAAGGCAGAGGCTTAACCCCTGAGCCACCTCTCCACCCCCAGAAATGAACTCTTAACAGGCCTCCAGCTTTATTCCACCTCAGATTATTAGAGCTTTTTGTTAGCCAAGATAAGAAATCAACCTAACTATTGAATGGATGAAGAAAGGCTTCCAGGTGAAAGGGAAGCTGAGTCCTTGGGGCAGGTGAATGAGAACATCGAGGACAGAGCGAGGACTTGGTTACACAGAGATGTAGAGTAGAAGACCACTGCCATGGAGAAATGGAAGGGGGGATCTACAAGGAGAAGTAAGTAGCATTAGGCTTCCAGTCTCCTTCAAGACAAGGAAAGCATAAACCTTCCTGAAGAAGGTATACCAGATGGCCTCAGTGAAAGGAGATTGGCAAGCCCCACCCTTCTCACAAGCCTGGAATCCAGTACAAGATTCCATGACACATTGATTCCTCCAGCTGAATCAGTGGTGGAAAGGAAGCTTTGACCCCACATGTCTTGGAAGACTGTGGTCATGCAATATCTTAAGAGGGAAAATTACTGTTTAAAATAGTTTTAAAATATCTTGGGCTGGGGAGATGTCTCAGTCCTTACAAGCAAAACAATAGGAATTCAGATCCTCAGATCCCACATAAAAATGCTGGGCAAGTATGGTGGCCCAAATTGTAATTGCAGCTCAACTGGCCATAATGGTGAGCTCTAGGTTTAATTTGAGACCCACATTCACAACACAAAAGTGGAAGAGGGATGGAGAATGAATCCTGACATCAGCCTTGGGTCTTCACAGGCATGAGTAAGCATTCATGTACCTTTGTGAACGTACATGCACCTACTCCCACACACAAACACAAGCACTCCATACATATATATGCCTGAAAACCCAAATAGATAGATAGATAGATAGATAGATAGATAGATAGATAGATAGATAGATAAAGCCGAGCTCTCCAAGGGTATAAGGATAAGGGACAGTCCCCAGTCAGGAAGCTTTGAGTCAACCTGCCACAGTCATAGGATCAAACACAGACTCAGGAGGCGGTGATGGAGCAGAGAGAGGGATGCGCTCAGAGGCAGTGATGAAGCAGAGAGAGGATGCGCTCAGGAAATGCTCCCACAGGAGGCGGCTAAAGTGTACAGGGCAAGAAAGCTTCACTTTCCGTGACGAGCAGCTAGTCTCCTCCTTGAGAGTAACTGTGGAGAGTCCAAAGGCCCGAGGTCAGTGGGCAGATCTCCCTACGGAGCCTCTTGTCTACCGCAGCTGTGGACATGGAGAACCCCAAAGCTGCAGAGCTGCTTGGTGTCTGCCTGACGTCCTTGCAGCAGGGTGGTGTCACTTCGTGGGTTTGAAAGTATGCAGACAGTCTAGCGGCGCAGACCTCAGCGCTCTGCTGGCTCCCCCGGCCCAGTGCACAAGTGAGACAGCCGCTGACTCAACCATGAGGAGCCCCAAAGTGCACGAATTGGAGCGTCTCGTCCCAGGAACCTGGCCAGCTCGCAGACTACAACGCTAACCGTGACCAGCAGAGCTCCTGGTTCGGAAAGAAGAGAAGCTGCTAACGTGAAGACAACTCTAGTGGGCTTCCGATGCTTCTGCAGCACAGATTCAGCCCCGGGATCAACATAGACAAGATTCTTAAAGTCCAGCTGATCTTTTGTCCCACAGCTGCATGGCATACTCTAAATACTTTTCATACATTTTATTTATGAGGGGGCGGGTTGCATGCCATACTGAGAGTACGGAGGTCAGAGGACAACTTTTGAAGGTTAGTTTTCTCCTTCCCACCTTGTAGACTCCAGGAATCAAACTCAGATCACCAGATTTATATTCAGGTATTTTGCCCCATGAGCCATATTGTAGACCCCAGACTCTAATGCTAGAGTCACCAGAAAAGAAGCCACTTCACAATGCATCTACCTTTTTTCCCATTGTTTTCTGTTGTCCTATTGTCTTTCCCCTCCCCTTTTGATTAGACTTCTGGAACTTTTTAATTTTTTAAAATACTAGTGTGCTTTCACTTTCATTCCTCCTCTTAGTTTTCTTTATGCATATTTAATTATTAAGGAAACTTTCTCATTCTTTTGCTTTTCCTTCTTCCCCTTTATAACATTTATCTCTATTCTTTCTCTTATTACTTTCTTTCCCTGCGCCCTTCATGCATTTCATTCACTTAGAGTTTTCATGTTTATCTCACATAATGTTTAATTTCATAGCACACTCTCCTTTCCCATTTTGTTATACATGATTGCATTGCTGATGCATTAGTGGTCTTAACCAGGTTTTAAGTGTAATTTTTTTAATACTTACTTTTACTGTGTATGTGTGTGTGCACAGATGTGTCTGTGTGTCTGTATGTATCAAAAGGCACTGTGTGTTCCTGTGGAGACCCAAGGATGACTTGGGTCACCCTTTTTTTGCTTTTTGGGGGAATCTCTTTTTTGCTTTGCTTTGGGGTTCCCAAGCTCTGCCTCCCCGGGCCAGAAGTGGTAGGTAGCCACCGTCATTTCTCCCCCATTGAGTCCAAGATCCAAACTCTGGTCCTTCTGCTTTCCAGGCAGAGACTTAAGCCCTGAGCTATCTCTCCGGCCTCTTCAGTGTATTTCACAATCTTGCTTCCTTTAGTGGTGTTGCTTTGATGGCAGATGATATTATCCTTACTAAGTGACAGCAGGAATCAGGAGTAGGCCCTTTCCTAAGAACATCCCCAAATGAAACCAGACATGATGTCTAGCACAGATCACAATACAGAAACATCACAAGGCAAGGCAGCATAAAGATGCCAAAAAATCAAAATGCCTCAATAACTGAATTCAAAGACATGGAAGTAGGTATAGTGCTCAGTGAAGAATCCAAAAACTCCAGGTAAAAATGGTCAGTGACTTCAGAAATGATACAGATGAGCAAGGGCATGAAGTTAGGCAAACACTACGGGAACCAGAGCAGAGAACAGCACAGACGAACATGGTCAAAAAATTCAGCAAGAAAACTGGGCAAAGGACAACAATGCAAAACCCAAGGAAGCAAATGAGGGGCACAACAGCAATATGATCAGTGCACTGGGCCAGGGATCTGAGCTGTCCCGCTCACAACACTTTGTTCTCAGAAATTTGTATATGACCTTGGGTATATAATTATATAAAGTAGGTATGCAAATCAAACATTTATTGATAATAAATCATGAAATTTTTATTTTAATAAAATCATCTGATATTCATATAATTTTATCATTTATTAAAGACAAAAGCAGACATTCATGCTGATGATATGAAGTATGCTTGTTTGTTTTTATGTAAAAAATTAAAGCTTTGATGAATATTTGAAACTGAAATACCCAGACCGTCTTCAGAATTGATCAATAGTTTGATTTATAATCACCCAGGTTGAGAATGCTACTTCACATAAATCCATAGTGCTAAATGGTAGATTTATGTTTAGAACTGTTCCAGAAATTGTGGGAAATCTACTTTGATTCCAAGTCAAAAAAGTCATTCAGTATTTTTATGAAAGTCAGTGATACAAACACTTTTTAAAATCAAACATTCTAAAATAAAATAATCCAAAAATCCACTAATTTGATATTTCCATGCTGAAGAGGAACAGTAGGAAAAGACTCCTGGCATTGTGTTCAGTCCTAGAACTATCAAGTGCAGCAGAGGACTTTGCATGCACACTCAAAACTCTGCAACCCAGCAGCATCACCCCCAGGATTAAGTATTTCAGGTCCCAGAATCCCACTGAGTTAAGGCTGCCTCCAGTCTACCAGTTAGGGATGAGGTCCTAGGCCTGATTCTGTTCCCTTTACTACACCCTGCCCAGGCACCAACAGTCCTGTGACCCACTCTTCTCTGATAATCACATTCACACAAAATAAATTTAGGTAGAAGATCCCACATAATGCCAAAGTACAAGAGTGAAGAGAGAAAAGGCTTCAGATTAACAAGACAGCAGAGCAGCAATTTCAGAAAATTCATCTCAGAAGCATCTACCCTCCTACAGCCAGGAGACCCCCGGATCGCTGCCTTATGTCTCAAGTGGATTAACGAACATCTGATAACATAGAAAAAACATAGGCCCTAAGAATGTCATCCAAGTGGTGAAATACAGTATCCCAGGCAGAAGATAATCATCCACCATAGAATCAGTTCCTAGGGACTTCGGCTAGAATGTCAATCAATAAAAAGCAATATGCACAAAACTCTGCAATTCATAAAATAGATTGCTCAAGGATCTGAACCCAAGTGATTCGGCCAGCATGCATGGCAGGATGGCACACGCAATGCAAGGGAGCACGGGTGTACTCAAAACTTTGGTTGCGGTGAAGCTGTGTGCTATGACATGGAAGGTCATGGCAAGAGACTTCTTTATTGCACATTTGATTTTCAATTAACTTGAGGTCATCACACATTTAGAAAACGTTTTACTGTTGTGAAAGTTTCATAACCCACACATCAGGATCTACTGCAATTTAAGAGGTTGAGCACAAGCAAAAGAAAGAATATGAGGAATACAGGATAAGATCAAGGAAATATCATATTAGAGCATCAATAAAGAAAAATAAATGAATCTGAAAGATGGTTTAGTTGGTAAGGGCTGCACACAGACCTGGAAATCTGAGTTCCATCCCCTGAGTCCACAGGATGGAAGGAGAGAACTAACTTTCAAAAGTTGTCCTCTGACTTCCACATACCCACTGTGGGCACTTGTGTGCTCTCCCCTCTCTCCCTAATAAATAATTCAAAATAACTTAAAAAGAAATAAATACATAATCATGACCACAACTTCAAGAACTGTGGTATGTTATCCTAAGATCAAACCTAAGAATTCATGGTGTAGAAGAAGGGTGAGATAAAAACTAGAGTCATCCTAACACATTATGGACCCCTCAAAGTCTAGCATGGACGAAAAGCACTAGGATCCTTAGAAGCTAGGGATTAACAGCCAAGATAGTGTTCCTATACTTATGGGGAACACAAGAAAGAGTTCTAGGAAATGCCATTGAGTCCTTATACCTCATCAGAGAGGAGGACTCAGGAAAGTTTGACATACACATTAAAGGATGCTCCAGGGATGGGGGGGAGGAGGAGGCACTGGGAGATAGGGGAGAAGGAAGGGGGAAAAGGGGAGAGAGCAAGGGGGTCCAGGAAGGGGTGGAGGCAGGGAGGGGACCGGGGTACCTATTAAGTTTGTATGAGCGGAAATAAATAAATAAATAAATTATAAAAAATAAAATAAAAAAAACTAGAATCATCAAAATCTACTCGAAATTACAGCAAAAAGTTCTTCCTAGCTATGACAAGATATGGAAGTATTCCAGGAAAGTTTGCACACCGTCTTTTAAGTGTTCCTTCCTTATTGATTAAATTATTGGCTATAGAATCGGGTCAAGTATTCTGTGGGGAAGGTCAAGCCAGAGGAACTCTTCCTGGCGCCTAGAAGCTGTTTCCTAAGCTGCCCTGGCTCCTACATGGCCCCAAAGGCAACTAAAAGCACTATGAAAACTTGGCTCCCTGCCATTACTCTGACCCTTCGGTCACCTTGGGTTGCAGGAAGAGAGCGCTGATTCAGAAACACCTTAATGTAAGGATCCAGAACTACCCCCCAGCAAGTCCAGATCACACCCTGAACGAGGTTAGTTACCAAAGCTGTCAAGATTGAATCCGGCGGCATCACCTGAGAGCCATCCTGTTCCCTTCAGCCTTAGGATCCTCCACCAACCACCTCAAGGAACCAAAGCTGTGAAGAAGATCATAAAGTCCATACCTTGGCCAAGAGTATTTATCTATGCATACCATGTCCCTCCTGCCCGAATCTTCCTGTGCTTAAACCATAGCTCATGTCACTACTCCATTACATGGGCTAAGGTTCACAGTGTTGGAGTCAACACAGAGAGAAACGAGAGAGGAGGAGGAGGAGGTAGATCTGAAAGAATCAGCTTGAACTTTCAGTAGTTAACATTTCAGCAAGCAGTCCTCAAACTGCTTCACACTGTTAGCTAAAAATAAACAGAAGATCGGCCCAGGGCCTTAAGTCAGCAACAAATGAAAGGGTAAACGATTTACAGTAAATACAATTGGCTGTGCCTTCCTGGCATAAAACGAGCTGTCTTCCTTCTCCTGAATTTTGGGTCACAGAGAACAGAATTCATCTGACTACAAAGGCAAAATCAACCTCTAAGGGCTTCTGAAGCTTGGTCCAAGGGGTCTCAATGTAGCTTTTAACCCAAGGTTTGAAGAGGGGCATCCAAAAGTGTGTTGGATGCCTCCTATTGGAAAGGAAATCTTATTCCTTGATAGGAAGCTTGGAAGGGTGGGAGATGTTAAAATCACAAGCCTTCCCTAGAAAAAGTACAGAAATGGTATTCTAACCCAGTGGCGTCTGCTGAAGTCCTTAAGAATTAAGGCCACGGCTTGCTATCTTAAGGTTTCTGTTTCTTTCGAGATGGCTCATTGCAGACTGTCTCTGTGACTGACACTAGAGATGTGGATGATTGAGTCTGTGGCACCTCAGGTTGGTCGTCCCAAGCATGAGCCGGAAGGCAGGAGAGCCTCTCATCTCCCTCTCTTTTCTTCCAGCAAATCAGAGGGCCCACACCCAGATTCGCAAACCCATTCCCAGAACCTGATTTTCTCCTGTGTATAAATAAAATCTGGTGGGACTGGGCAGTGGATTTCCGCCATTCTCCCTCTGATCTTCCCACAGTTTTGGCCTACCTCTTCTCTCTATTTCTGTCTCTGTGTGTTTATTTTCCTTTCTGCCCTTTTTTTTAATGTCTCAGCCACAAGACAGCGTGACACATCACCATGTTTAGACATGCTTAGGCACTTAGAGGAGTTTTCAGAAGAGATGACCAGTCAGAGAGAGCCAACACACTAAACAGGCTCCCGTCACCCTGGGCACAGCAGAAGCACCATGCTAACCTCAACGGAAGCCCTGTGGACAGTCTTCGCGGGACAGGTTCTTGATTCTTCCCCTAGTTTGCCCACCTCACCTTCTTGCCAGGCAGCTGACTATTTCCCAGAACTCTGGTTTTGGTGAAAGTTTCCTTAGCCTACTTTTTGGTCTCTGGTTCTTTGGGAAAATGCCATAAGTAAGGAATTTCTAATGTCCAAACACACCCCCCCTCTTAGCCATGGACCAGGGCACTTTTCCAGCTACTCTGTAACCTCAGTCCTTGTGTCTGCTCTTCCTCCCTATTCGTCAGGGTGACTACATCTCCTTTCTGCACTTTTAATAAGGATTTTGGATGGAGAGTTGGCCTTGTCTATTCCACCTTGTGGAACAGTGGCTTTGCACAAGAAACTCTGGTAATAGAACTATTTCCCAAATCAATCCCATCTCTGAATGGTGCTTCCCATGCATGTGAGCCTCCTAACTCGGTTGTCTGCGAGCTACTGTAAGTCACTTGTTGAGTAAAAGGAAATAACGGTGAGACTCTTCCTGTTGGCCCAAGCTTCAGAGCTGAGGACCAAGCATGATAAGAGTCCTTGAGGTGAGTGATTTAAACAGTCACTTGTAGAGAATGGGGTGCTTGTCAACTTGCCAAGTCTATCTCTGCACCCAGCTGGACACTTGCTTGTTAAATTGCCTGAAGGCAGGTCTCTGAACACTGGCCAAACACTGGGAACTCTGTGATCTCTGAGGCGAGGAGGGCGTGGTTACTGAGACATTGGGGATTGGTCTTTCCTGGAAGAGTCTGTGTCTAGTAATGGGGTTGCTTGACTATCAGATCAAAGGTTAAGGCTGCTAGTGGGGTGGCTGGTCCTTGAAAAAAATGGGTGGACAGGTCAACTATCCCCTTTTCCCAAGCTGGAGCCTGGAAGGGAGCCAGGTGTGAGTCACCAGGAGGAGTCACTGGCAAAGAATGTAGCCAGGCTACTGCTCCGCAGGGAATACCCTTGGGTTGAGCTGAGAGGCTAGGTAGGAAATGGAACAAGGTTGGAGCTACGGTGTAGTCTCCAAATCTGACCCTGGAGAAGCTGTTTTGTCACTTGCCTGTGACCACATCCCTTACTGCAGCATCATGAGACCCAAGGACTTGCTCTTCCCATGGCATTTCTGTGCCTAGCAGCAGAATGATAGGGGAAGAGGAAGAGGAAGAGGATATAGCAGAGGAGGAGAAGGAGTGTTCGGAAGAGTAGGAAGTAGAAGAGGGTGAAGCAGAGGAGAAGCAAGAGGAGGAAGGAGAAGAGGAGAAAGACGAGGAGGAGGGAGAAAAGGAGAAGAAAATTGGGTGGTTTGCAGCCAAGGCAGCATGTCATGTTCCTGGCAAAATGAAGAAAGCATGGGAGACTTGGAAGCAGAAGATGTTCGGCAAGATTGGAATGATGGCATTAGGAGCAGAAGTTCCTAATGACCCTGCCAAGATCCTATAGCATGTAGCCAGGTTGTGGCCTTTGTCCAGCGTATTGGGCAGAGCACAGGAGAGGAGCTCCTAAGGCAGATTGTAGAGTGGGCAGGCTGTGGAGAAATTGTTTTCACCTGGTATTTTAATTGGTTTCGGTTGTCACAGTAAACCTTCCTGTCCACATACAAGCTCACTCTTAGCAGTTACACAGGGGTGATGATAACATGTCCCATCCCTACGGGAGCCTCAACAGGCTAGACTCAACTACCATCCCAAAAGGCCAATTGAAGATATGAGGGACCCTGAGAGGCAGAGAAGAACATGAACTCCACGTGTTACACAGTCGGGGGAACAGCTAAAAAGATCCAGTGCCCACAAACCCATCTAAAGGTTTAGATAGAGAAGCAATTGGGGCAAAGGACAAGAGGTTAGCATGGTTAATTGGCACAGTTGAACAGGGCTGGTCAAGGTGTGGTCGGGTTGATTCTTGTCCCAGTTCTGGTTCTGCCAGTGGTTCTAGAAGTCCTGATTGCTTGGATGCTCAAGCACTTCTCAGGATGACTTCTGCTCGGGCTACAGCCCACGACTGAGGATAATCGCCCTCTTAGGGTGCCATCTGTCCTTGGCGGAGGCTCTGTTTTTCCTGGAATCTAAGGTGACTGCAGGCTCAAGGCTGACCATATCTCAGACCTCTCATCCTGTTCCTCGCTGCCTTGTGATCCCAAGTAGGCAGTTGGTATTTAGCAGAAACCCAGTTTGCAAGTGGTTCTTGTGATAAGATATCAAGGTTTTGCTCTCTCGTGTGTGTGTGTGTGTGTGTGTGTGTGTGTGTGTGTGCTTGAATGTGTGTGACTACTAAAGCCCAAGGTGACATCAGGAATCATCCTGGATTGCTCTACTTCCTTATTGCTCTGGGGTTTCCCAGGCTCTGTCTTCTAGGACCAGAACTGCAAGCCACAGCCATAGCTGCCCGATATTTTTACATGAGCTCTGGGGATGGGAACTTTGCTCCTTTTGCCTGTCTTTCTATCCCATCTTTGTATTTTGAAACAGAAAATGCAATCATTTCTGGGTGTTAGTTATTTAAGAATGTTAATGTATCAGTTCTTTTTGTGATTACCATGTGAAAATACTTGACAAAAATCACCATACGGAGGCAAGGTTTTATCTTGGCTCACAAATCCTCAGAACTGTTCACACCAGCCGGCAGGCATAGCTGCAGGAACACGAGATGGCTAGTCTTCTCTGATCCACGGGCAGGAAGCAGATATGCAGGATTACTGGTAGACCCAGCACTTTCTCCCTTATATTCAGTTCCAGTCCTTTGCCCGACAAGATGGTATTGCCTACAGTAAGGGTTGGGCTTCTCTGCTCAGTTAAACTTTTTTCTGCAATCCTCTCATAAACATTCTGTGTTCCCATGATGATTCTCCATCCAATCAGTTGACAATGGAGATCAGCCATCGATTAGCTTAACTCAATTGCTGATGTTTGGTTAGAGGGTTTTTCTTTTCTTTGCCCCACTGTTAGGTTGGCAGGGGTGTGGAGTTTTTGGGGGAGGAGATTAGTGTATACATGGTGGGAGAAAGAAGGGAGAGCAATTCTGATCATGTGTGAGCATCTTGCAGAGGTCATGAATAAAAGGAAGCTGACAAGAGGAAGGAACTTCAGAAACAAGAGTTCCTTTAGTGTTGAGGGCTTGGGGGCCACCAAGGGACTCATAGTATAGCCTTAAGGTTTCCACCTTATAGCATTAGAAGAGAAGAACTAGCTTCAAGTCAGAGAAGACAGGGAGAGAGCTACTATGACAGCTTGGGGGGAGGTGGAGAGAGAACAAGGGGTGGGCAGAGAGACCAGAGAGCTTGGAGAAAAGAGGAGACAGACCATGGGTAGAGTCTCCATCTTTTAAGATCTCAGGAGTTGCTAAGGAGTGGCCTGGGGGAATTGCACAGGAAGTCGGGCAGAAAGTAAAGACTGGAGGTATGGTTTTTCTAAAATGACTTCTTGGCTCAAGGTTGAGATTGTATTACTGCAAGGGTGGCAGACACTCTCAGCTACAGTTTTCTACACTGACTCCTGCCTTTCTGCCTCTTCCCAACCTACATTAAACAAGAGAATGGAGAAAAAAATACTGATACCATAAAGGATTGTCCTAAAAAATAAGTGGAGCTTAGGGGATGGGACAGACTCTAGAAGCCCACTCTGTACATAGCGGCTCTCTCTCTCAATGCTCCACATTCAGATCTGTTTCCAGATCAGTGGAAGAGGGTCTATTTTGAACTCCTTAGTTCCGGCCTCTCCTCCTCCTTAGCTCTGGAAGAGGTTTGTAGGCATTGCTCTGTTGGAGTGACACAACAATGAGAAAAAGACAAAAGCAGAGAAAACCTGGGATCAGGAGGACTATGGAGTGCATCAGCCACTGCGTAGTCTATTTATAGGCAAACTAAATAATAATCATCATCAGCTTCCCAGGGTAGAGGAACGAGGAGGCTGTGAATATTATTTTATTTTGTTCAGTACTCAATATATTCTATAGGGAGAGCAATTAAGCCAAAGGAGTCTTCTAGGCAGACAGGGCCTTGTCCAAGGCCACATCTTTCTTGCCGGCGCTTCGCTCCCATTCTCAAGTCGCTCCTACAGTCAGTTGTGGTTGTAGCTGCCCTGAACAAAAAGGGCAAAGGCCAGAGGACCACTAGTATGGAATTCAGAAGACCAAGGATGGGACAAAAGATTCATATACCTCAAGTCAGCGAAGGGTACAAGTGACAAATTTTATGTAGAATGGAGGTCTCGACATAGCGTAAAAGGAGACCAGTCTCAAGTCTCCAAGATCTACATTAGAATTTGATTATCTGCAGAAAAGGACTTATTTTATCTATATTGATAAATATATATCTATATTGATGAATCAGCTGGAAGAGGTGCCTGCTTATAATTCCAGCTCCCAGAGTTCAATCCCCGGAGGCCCACATTGTGGGAGGAGAGAACTAAATTCCAGAAGTTCTCCTCCGACCTCCACCTTGCTCCCACTGCTTGTTCTCTCTGTCTCCTTGTCCCTCTGTCATCTCTCTCCTCCCTGACCCTCTTAAATAAATGTTTTTTGAAATTTATATATGATTGTGATCCTCAGTAGACTACCTAGTAAATGTATATTTTTTCTTCATTTCAGTTTCTACTTGTTTGTGTAAAAGGCTTTCAAGAACAGTTCCTGGAGCAGCTCCATTTATGTCAAATAATCCTTTCTGAAAAAATAGGCCCTCTAGTGGCCACTCCCTAGCAGTACAGTTTTATTCTGATAAACCTGAGTCTTCAAGAATTCAACTTACATATATCTGAATATCATATTAGCAGCCACACTTGGACACTGAATACCTTCATATTAATGAGAAGTGGAAAGACTTGACATAGGTCATGGTAAAAATGCTTTAAAAATAAGAGCTATGTATATTTTAATCTTTATGGATCCCTTAGTACATGTATGGTAAGCACTAATAATTCTTCATTTATACTTAAAAAAATGGTCCTGGGTTTTTGTATAGAGGTTAGTATATGTTTTAAAGTGAAATATGTTTAGCATCAAAGAATTAAATAATATTCTTGTTGTCCTGCATGGTTGTATGCGACAGGGTGCATAGCGGCTACATGAAGTGTGTCTGAGATTAATTACAATGCTGATTAATAAACAGTATTGACCTTTTAACATTTGTTTTGATGCCAAGAACTTAAGTTTCATATTCTTTGCATGTTAAGCCTTCAAGAACTGCCTTCTGGTCATTTTATAGTGCAACAATATTTTCCTTTTAAATTTACCCTTCTTTTACAACTATGCCCATAAATGAAGGTGGCTAATTTTGATTTTAGCAAGCATATACTTAAAGTACTTTGTGTTTTATTTCATAGTCCTTGAAAGCACAATGCTAATTGAAGAAGGTCAAAAGGTCAATTTGCGTGTGTGTGTGCGTGTGTGTGTGTGTGTGTGTGTGTGTGTGTGTGTGTGTGTGTGTGGTTTTTTTGGGGGGGGGCACTGTGTGTCCCTGTAGAGGACCAAGAGTGACTTCAGGTATCATCCTAGATTGCTTCTACCTCCTTGTTTTTTCTTCACTCTGGGATTTCCCACCAGGACCAAAAGTACAGACCGCCTGGCGTTTTTACGTGGGACCTGGGACCTGGGATCCCAACTCAGGACCTTCTGCTTGTAAGGCATAGTCTTAACTCCTGAGCCATTTCTCCAGCCCAAAAAGGCCAATCTTAAAGATCTACATGTTGTATGATCCTATTTATGAGACGCATCCAGGAAAGGTAAACCTATAAGGACAGAAAACGCTGATTCATGGTGCTTTGACTGAAGCAGGTAGGTCACTTGATGGAAGCAGGAAGCTCTTGAGTTGACAGTGCTTATCTTGACATGTATGGAAAAACCACTGAAGTGTTCAGGATCAGTGGGTGAATTGCATGGGGCGTGAATTCTCTCCTAATAAAGCTGCTTATGAAAAGGTTTAGGAAGGATCTTTGGAGGGCCAGTCCTTTCTACCCATGGAACTGATGTTACTGAAAACACATCTATGGACTCTTCTGTTGCATTTTGTGTATTCTTATTCTTAACTTCTTAAGGCCTCACTCTCTGACACACGCTGATCTTGAAGTCACCACATAACCCAGGCTGGCCTCGAGCTCATGGCGATGTTCATGCCTTTGCCTCCAGGTGCCGCAATGCTGGGACTAGGAGAGTCACCATGCCCATTGCAGCGCCTCTACTTTACAGCAGTTCCAGGGGGCGGCAAGACAGCTCAGTGAGATGCCTCCTTAGAAGCCTGGTAACCTGAGTTTGATTTTTCTGAAGCCAACGTGATGGAAGGAGAAACTGTCTTTCAAAAGTTAGTTGTCCTCTGACTATACCATGGCATGCCTTCTCTCTCTCTCTCTCTCTCTCTCTCTCTCTCTCTCTCTCTCTCTCTCTCTCTCTCTCTTCTCTTTTTCTCTCTTTCTTTCTCTAGCAGATAAATATTTTCAAAAGGCATTTTTATTTATATATATCATAGTTTTGTTCATTTAGCAGGCATTGATTTAACCTCTACCAAATTACATGGCTGACTTTGGAAGACACTGCTGTGTTAAGAGTTTGGTGAATGGCGTGACAGTGTTTGGCTGTGGACTGTCTTCCAAAGGTCCGTGTACAAAGGCTTGGTCACCAGGATGTGGATGTGCTACTGATAAGTGTTGAGGCTAGTGACAGGTAGGACCCAGTAGGAGGCTTTGGTGACCCTTAAGGGAAATAATGGGACCTCAGTCTCTTCCTCTTTCTCTTGTAACACCCCAAGCAGGGAACAACTGTCACCACATGATGTCTGCCACCATGCCTGCTACCATGCATGCCACCATGCATGCCACCACACATGCCACCATGCATGCCACCACACATGCCACCATGCCTGCCACCATGCATGCCACCATGCATGCCACCACACATGCCACCATGCATGCCACCACACATACCACCATGCCTGCCACCATGCCTGCCACCATGGGTCATCACAGGCCCAAAGCTGTGGAGCCCACCAGCCATGGACTACAATCTTCAAAACTTTTGTACGTTGATCATATCACATGTTTTGTTTCATTGAGAGAAAGCTGACTGACGCAGTAAGGATGTTCACAAAAATGAATAGGAAAGAGTCCTCTAGCACAACATGAGTTTTATAGAGAGTTTCCGTAAAGAGATGATGCTTGAAATGTGACTTTGGATAATGATAGAAATTAGCGAGTGAGGAAAAAAGCATAAGCAAAAGTTCATAGGAAAATAAGTGGGCCAAGTAGATACAGGTAACAACCTGACAATTGGGAATTGAGCCTGTGGGTACACCTATTAAGAATCACTTCATTAAGACAAGTCTGTGGGAGATTATCTAATTGATGTGGGAAAAGCCTGCTCACAGTGGTAGAGAGTCGAGATGGAGAGACAATTAGCTGGCTCTGGTAGACAGGCATGTTGCAGAGTGGTGTGCCCCTTCCCGGCTCTTTCATTGAATATGGTGCTGCCAATTTCCTTGCCTCCTGTTGTTGGTATGAACTCTGTTGTCATGGTGATGACCTGCAACCTGTGATTATAAGCCAAGACTAAACCTTTGCCTCTCAAGCTGTTTGGGTCCTGTATTCACTAAGAAATCAGAGCGTGAAACAAACTCACTGAGAAAAGGCATGATGTTTGGGAGGAAATCCAGACAGCTCAATGTACCAGAAGACTTCAGAGCTCAGCACCGAGAAATGAAGGAAAGAGGTCATGATTCCAGCAAGGAGGCACCCCTGCATGAGCCTGTCAGGATGGAGAGACGTTTGGAGATTTTAGGAAGGAAAGTGACATGATTCTGCATGGGGCCGAGGAGACAGCACTGCAGCAGTAAAGCACTTGCCATTCAAGTAAAAGGACTAGAGTTCGCATCCACAGATCTTGCAGAAAATGTTGAGTGGGTATGATACCCCTCTTGCAACTCTAGCCCTGTTCCGTAGGAGTCTGAGAATCCCCAGAGCAACCTGACTAAGACTAGTCCTTTGGTGACTCCTGGATTTGATTAGAGTCCATGTTAAGATAGTTGAAAATGATTCCTAATAACAATCTTTAGCTTCTACATGTATGTGCCTGCATGTACATGCACACGTACATACACACACTCCCACACACAAGCATGCATATATGCATGCACACATACACATGAAAATGGAAAAAGGAAGAAAAGAGTTGTATGGGAGAGGTATTAATTTGAGCAACTCACAACTGAAAATGGCCAGAACAATTCAGAGGCTACTAAAATAACTCAGTCAAAGTAGCTAAGGACTTCAATAGCTCTACATTTGCAGAAATAGAAGGAAAAGTATGAATCAACGAAGCATTTGAAAGATGAAATAAGCAGTATCTATGGAGAGGGAAAGAGGCACAGAGAAAACTTATTAAGGATGATTTCTCCAACTCTGATCTGAGTGAAAGACCAGCAACAGAAATTACCACAAAGCTATTGTTATACCTCTTGTGTGTGTGTGTGTGTGTGTGTGTGTGTGTGTGTGTGTGTGTTCAAAGGGCAATGTATGCGTGCCTGCAGAGGCCCAAGTTTCACCTGGGGAATCATCCTGGATTACTCTACCTGCTTTTTGCTTTGCTCTGGCATTTCCTAGACTTTGCCTTTCAACCCAAAGTGTAGGCTGCTGCCATTTCCACCTGATGTTTTTATGTGGGACCTAAGATCCAAACTCAGGTTTTCTACTTGTGGGGCACAGGCTTAACCCCTGAGCCATTTCTCCAGCCCACCTCACAAAACTCTTAATGTTATATCTGGTGGCTGACCTGGCAACACCCCGGGAAGTAGAGCCCCTCTACCATGATTCTGAAATCACTTACCACTTTACCTGTTAGAGCCCTGCCATGGATGCGGAGTCCCCTGGAGACCTGAGCTCACTGTTCAGTGCTGCCCCTGTTCACTTTCAGCACATCTTCCACTATTCTCTCAGACTGGCACGTTCCAGATTATTCTGTATGCAACAAGGTCAGTAAATTCCATTTACATGAGACTGGCACGTTCCAGATTATTCTGTATGCAACAAGGTCAGTAAATTCCATTTACATGAGACCGCTGTGGCACCTCCTTTATCTTGAATGGGTCTCTTGGAATGAGGTGATATTTTGAGATGTTAAAACATGAGGAAGTGCAAGTCCTTATTGAAGCAACTCAGTTTACTAGTTAAAGCTACTATTAAAAATAATGAGGGTATAAGAAACAATATTTGCAGCTACCTTGCCTATTAGCTGTAAAACAACAAATCAACCACCTTACCTATTAACTGCAAACATATCAACCACCTTACCTATTAACTGTAAGACAGCATGCATTCCTCTCAAGCTTGAACATTCACCCAGACAGAACCTCTTTTGAGGCCAGAATTAATACCAGATGCAGAAAAGAATAGGCCAGCTTTTCATCATCTAACAAAACCAGAGAGAAAAATCATAAGGGAAGAAAGTTTATTCTGGTTGATGTTTTAAAGGTTTGAGTCTACAGTTGGCTTATGAGTGCCTTGATCCACTGCCATGCACCTATAGTGAGGCAGAGCAACATGGAAGAAGGATGGTTTCAACAAAACTATCAGCCAGGAATGAAAAAGAAGAGGGAGAAAGAGAAGGGGAGAGGAGAGAGAGAAAGAGAGGGGAGAGAGAGAGAGAGAGAGAGAGAGAGACCAAGAGTAAGACATGGGGGGATGTGCTAAAAGCATATCCTCAGTGACCTATTCATTTCAATCTCATAAAGTTTCTATTACTTTCCAAAATAGTGGCACAGCTGAAGACCAAGCTGGTGGTAGACATTTCATATTCAAATGTAAACTGAAACCATCCAAAAAAAGATACCGGAGAGGCACAATTTTAGCAAATTTAGCACATTTTGCACTTGAATTAAAATTAGAAGATAAAAATATATCCTGCCTGACAAAGTAAGCTTATTCTTGTAATAAAAACCTTGATTCACCACCTTTCACAGATTCACAATTTTAAAGTCATTTTTTTGAGAATTTCACATATAATGTACAATATATTTTAATCAGCTTCACCTTCTCATTATTGTCTCTTGTTCACCTCCCTCTCTGGTTAAACCCCTTCTTTCTAACTAGTTTCCCTCTTATTTTCATGACTTTCATTTTTTTACTTACTGAATTTAATTAGGGATGCATTCATGAGCATAGATAAGGGACTATTTACTAGAATTTGGACAACTTACCAGGCAGCTATACAATTGGAAAAAATGATCCCACCCTTCCCCAGCAAAGTGTTAATTGTGAAGAGCTCTTCAAGGAGGAGCTAGGGTTCATGAAAAAAATCCCGTATTCATGATGAAATGCTGAAGGCCAGACCTTGTACTGGTCCTGCGTAAGTAACTACAGTTGGTGTGTGCTCTTGACGGAAAAAGCTTCATATCCTAGAGTGTTTCACAGAGCAACTCCCTCCCCAACATCGGGCTCTTGCATTTTTTTCTGTCTCCTTTTCCAAGATGCCTAGCATTAGTCTGTGGGTAAAAACATGAATATTTAGAAAGTGGTTAGACAGTTTAGCTCTAAGTCCTGTATCATCCCCAGCCTGATGGATTTTATCTAGATTTTATAGCTTGAGGCATAAATTTCCTCCCGTGGAGCAGGCCTCAATGCCAATCAAAAAGCAGGTGGTGTGCCCCATAGCAGTCATGCCACTGTTGTGGCCTACATACATAGGAAAGGTCATTGATGTTTTTCCCTGCAATTTATATGCATAGCCCTTTTTGGTAAAGTGAAATTAGTCATCAAGGAAAAAGCTTCTCTCCTCTTCTCATTTATTGCTTCTTTGTTTATTATCCCATATAAGTGTAGCAGGTGAGTTGTATCATGATCTGCTTGTTTTCTCGCTGTCTCTGTGTCAGTTAGATATAAGTGTCAACTTGACAATTAAAGGCTGAGCTCTGGGCACAACTCTAAAGAATTACTAGTTGAAGCAAGCCCTAAGCAAGCCTCCAGGAAATTGTCTAACAGTTGTAGGAAGCCCCAGCCCATAATGAATGGGGCTATTCTCTGATCAGGTACATAAAATGGAGAAGGCTGGTTCAGTAATGTGCCATATTTTGCCAGGCTTACAGTCTGGTAAATGAAATCTGTCCCCTGCCCTCCTCTCAGCAATACCTGTGGATGGGGTGTGGTTAGTTTCCTCAGTTCTGGTTTTGGCATGAATGTTCATGCCAAGTTGGCTATGAACTGGAAATAAGAATCACAATCAAAAATAAAATCCCCTTTTCCCCCAAAGCTGTTTGATTGTTGTCGTGGTCTGAATATGAAATTTCCCCCAAAGGCTTATGTATCTGAATCCTTAATTGATGTTGTTAATGATTAGGAGGGTTATAGCACCTTTAGGAAGTGGAGCCTTTTTATTGTTTGAAAAGTGTTCACAGTCTCATATGTTTGGGAAGGTCAAGGCACCTTTAGGAGGTAAAGCCTTACTGGAAGAAGGCAGTCACAGGGGGGTCGGACTTGAGGTGGATTAGTCCCACCCTACTTCTGGGAGAGGTCTGCTCTTACAGTTGGCAGCTCTCAGCCTCCAAGATGTCTACAGTGGCCTAGGCTTACTCCAGCTTCTGCCACCAGCAATGCTGCTTCTGCCATGGAAGATTGTATCTCCTCTCTGGATCCATAAGCTGCATAAGTCTCTCCTTTCTCCCTTAAGTTGCTTGACTTTAGGTGTTCTCTCACAGCAAAAGAAAAGAGTAACCAGTATAGCAGGCCACAAAGAGTGGGTCTTGAGATTTAGTAGCTTAACCCTGTTTCCTAAGTTCATTCTCTTTCTCTCTCTTGCTCTTGCTCTCGCTCTCACTCTCGCTCTCTTTCTCTTTCTTCAAAATGTCTCTGGTGACCTGAACGAACCTCCTGCTTCTGCTCCAAGCCAGGCTTTTTGTTGTGGGGCCTAATAGCCTTTATCTCCTCTGGAACCACGAGCCAAATAAATTTCCTCTGTCTTCCCTTCAGCTGTGTCTGAATATTGTCTCACAGCAGTAAGAAGGAGACCAACTACAGCAGGTGTGGATTGATCACAGCATGCAAACTGCAGTTCTCTTCCTTTTTCTTTATTTCCTATGTCCTCATTTTTTTTCATTTCTCATAGGCTTTTGTAATGAACACAAGTGGCTTTGTCTGTGGTCTCTGTGTCTCCACATCCTGATAACTAAGACTGCTTCATCTTACCCCACCATCTTGCTAGCAACCCCTTCTACTTGCTTTGCCAGCTCATCCACTTTTTCTCTACCAGTTCAATACCAATCAATGGGTCCTATTCTGTTTTTCTCTTTCCATTGATACCCACAGTAACTACTAACATGTTTTCACATAGTACTATCAGTCCTTTATTTCCTAACGCAGTTGACAGTTAGCAGAGGGTCAATTGTGTTTTATTTGACAAATACTGGAGTATTTGGAGTCATAGGCATTACCATTACACCATGAGGCCTTGATCAAAATTACTTTGGAAGACAAAATTCTATTCTTGGGGGACAATTGAGAATTCAGTCCAGTGCCCCAAAACACCAGTCTAGCAAAATAAAAAATGACAACTCCCCTTCACAGCAATTTGGTTCATGTGTTGCCCATTGCAAACTCCTGCACTAAATGACTGAGTGTGGTTTAAAAATAATCCAACCAGTGACCTAACCCCAGATAATCAACTCTAAAAAAAAAAATAAGAAACTTCAAAAAAGGTGTATGACTCCTTCAAGAATATTAATTACACCAGAGTGGCCTCCTATAAGAGTGAAATAGACAAAATCAAATCCAAAGTATTTAAAAGAATAATTAAAAATATGTTCAAAGAAATAAATGGGCTTTCTGCCCCAGACCTGGACCAGGGTGAACTCCCTTCTCTTCAGGAGGTGACCTTCCATACCAATCAGGATGGATGCCAAGGGCAGTGCAGGAACAGCAAAACTGAAAACAACAACAAACCATAATTCAGAACACCAAAGACCCTACATTAATCACCTGGAACCAGACCAGCCAAATTTCTCCCCATCCTAAAACTCAGGGAACCTTGCAGAAGAGGGGACAGCAAGATTGTAAAAGCCAGAGGATCAACGACATGCAAAATACTCCACCAATGATATGCAAGATCCTCCACACAAGTTAGGGGTGCAATAGCCATAATCTGATTTTGCATGGCCTGCACAATGCTGACAGGTCAACGACCCCCCCAAAGTCTAGCAGGGGAGAAAGCTCCAGGCAGTAGGATCCTTAGAGGCAAGGGATTAATAGTCATAATAGAGTTCCCACACTAAAGGAGAGCCCAAGAAAAGGCTCTGGGCAATGACACTGAGTCCTTACCCCTTATTAGGATGGAGGACTCAGAGGGAAGTCTGGCATTCACACAAAAGGATGTTCCAGAGGATGGAAGGGAGAAAAGAGGAGGCACTGAGAAGAGGGAGGGAGGGAAAGTAGGTGAAAGGAAGGGGAAAAGGGGGGAAGAGTGCAAGGTGGGGACTTGGAAGGGGAGGAGGGAGGAAGAGGACAGGAATATCTATTGAGGTTATATGATTGGGAAAAAAAATAAAATGTAGGAGAAAAAAATAAATAAATGAAAACAATGAATTCCAAAAAGGCCAAACAGATATCTAATCAAGAAGTCAATGAAGGATAGGAAGGCAGAAATCAACAAGTGATTGAAAAACTCAAGAAAAAAAAAAAACAAACTAAAACACTAGAAATGAAAATTTCAAAAAATCACATAGGCTTTGTGGAAAGTCTCACCAATATCATGGGTCAAAGGAGGGCAGAATACCATAGTTTGAAGATAAGGTACACAATTCAAACATTCAGATGGTGATACAGATAAATTAGCAACTATGAATAGAATGCTTGATATATGTAAGGGGCACTACAAAAAGAACAAATCTGTGAATCATGAACACAGAATGTGGAGGAGAATTTCATAGAAAATATTTTCAATAAAATAATTGAAAAATTCCCAAATCTAGGGAAAGAAAAACATTGAACAGATAAGACCAGTAAAGAACTTTCCCACATGGTACTATAGTTAAAGTGATAAATATACATAGCAAACAAAGTATGTTGAAAGATAGAAGAGAGAAATAGTAAATTACATGTAGTAAACACAGAATAACAGACGTTTCCATAGAAATTGTAAAAGCCAATAGAGAATGAAATGATGTATCTATCACATTTTCTGAAAGACCATGAATGCTATACCCAGTAAAACTGTCTGACATAATTTAAAGAAAAAGAAAAACCTTCCATAATAAAAACCAGCTAATGAAATTAATGACCACTAGGCCAATTCCATAGAAAGTAACTAAAGAAAATCTCTAAACTAAAGAGAAAGAAGAATATATCCACAAGTATACAGGAAAGAATATTTGAATAGTAGTTAATTTATAGTAGGATAGCAGCAGAGCAGTACATGCTAGAACAGTAGGTAAGAAATCAAGGATAGAAAATAATAAATACTACAAAAATCAACAAAACAAGAGGAATTATTACAAACCTTTCACCAATAACTCTGAATATAGTTCCCAATCCCCTTGTCAAAGATTAAATTAAAATAGTAACCAACCATGTGCTGCTCCCAAGAAATGCATTGCTTCTTCAAAAATAGGTGTTACCTGATTGTAAATATTGGAAAAAGTTAATTCAAGCAAACAGAATTAAGAAAAAAAAGTGTGACTGTTCTAATTCCTAACAAAGCAGAATTCAAATTAAATTATTCAGAGGAGATTAAGACAGTCAGTTTGTATTGATCAAACAGAAATTTCATGAAGAGAACACTATAATTTAGAGAATACGAGCACCGAACAGAAATATATCCAGTTCATAAAATAAATACTGTTAGACAGAAAGCCACAGATTAGTCCCAACACAATAATAGCAGGTAACTTCGATATCTCACTTATACCAATAGAAGGATTATTCCAATAAAAACTCAATGAGAAACATGGAAGTTAAATAACATCATAGATCAAATGGGCTTAGCAATGTCTACAGAAAATCCTAACTAAACATTGCAGGATATACTTTCTGTTCAGTAAGCTATAGAAGTTAGCAAATATAACAAATGAATTCTATCTGACCATAGTAGAAAAAAACAATAAGGTAAAAAATCAATAGTGAGGAAAACTACAGAACATACCCAAACCCACGGAGATTAAACAACATACTATTGAATGACAAATGGACCATTAATAAAATAGAACATCATTTTAGAATTGAATGAAATTGAAATCACAAAGTTTCAAAACCTATAGAATATAGTGAAAGCATTCCTAAAAACGAAGGTTATAGCTGTAAGTACTACATTAATAAATGTAAGACATTGCAAAAAAATTAATGTTGTATCTCAGGGCCTTGGAAAATCAAAAAGAATCCAAAACCAAAATTGCTATATGGAAAAATAATATCAGGACATGAATTAATGCAATGAAAATTTAAGAAAAAATGAATGATGTAAATGAAAAGTTGCTTCTTTGACAGAATGAACAAAATTGACAAACTGGTACCTTAACTCTTAAAAGAAAGAACAAGAAGGCACAAATTAATAAAATCAGAAATGAAAAATGAGACATTTCAACAGATGCTATTGAAATTCAGAAATGTTTAGAATATAGCTTAAAAACATGCAGACCTAAATGGATTCACTATTGAGGAAGAGCTAATTCTAGCCTTCTTTATTCCATAAAACCTAAAAGGAAGACATTCTTCTAAACTCTGGCAACAAAACTAGATAAACACATAGCAAAAAATGTAATTACAGAACAATCTCCTTCATGAACATGATAAAAAGCCTAAAAAACATAAAAACTGAACTATAGAACAAATCAAAACAATTACTCACAATGATAAAGTTGGTTTTATTCCATACATGCACAGATGATTCAATATATATAAGTCAATAAGCCTAAGATATTATTAATAAACAGTTTCAAGGAATGAAATAACATGATTATTCCAATAGAGATAGAAAAGGGATGTGACAAAATCCACCTTATCTTAACATAATAAAGGCTGAATTGGCAAACCTAAAGCCAACATTATACTAAATTTAAAAGTTTCCATTAAAATCAGGGGCAAAACAAAGATACATTTTTTCTCCTTTTATTCTAATAGCAATTTAAAATGTTAACAAGGGCTTTATAACAAGAGAAGGAAATAAAAGGGATCCAACAAGCTAGCAAGAAGTAAAGCAATGCTAATTGCAGACGACATGAGGCTATGTTTAAGAGACCCTGTAAACTACCCTCGAAAACTCTTGCATCTGACAGACACTTTAGTACGGAGTCTGATTATAAAGTTAACAGGCTAAAATCAGTAAGCTTCCTACATAGGCCTAACATGTCAAGAAAAAATCATCAAAGCAACCTCATGTAAAACTGCTACTAGAACTATCACAATAACAACAGACTTGGGAATAAACTGCACCGATGAAAGGAAAGAGCTCTCCAATGGAAACCTCGAAATACTGAAGAAAGGTGGAAGATTTCTCTTTCATGAATTGGAAGAAATAATATTGTAAGAATGGCTGTCTTACAAAAAGAAGTCTACAGATTCAATACAATTCCAATTAAAATTCCCACATAATTCTGCCCAGAAGTACTTGTTCTTTTGTGGTAGTAGTGGTAGTGTGTGTGTGTGTGTGTGTGTGTGTGTGTGTGTGTATTACAACTGATTGAATGTAGGACCTCAATATTGTTATTCCTGTTCACAGAAATATATGATCTCAAAATTCATATTCAAGTACAAAAAGACCCCAGATAGCCAAATCAATCCTGAGCAGGAAGAATAATGCTAGAAATATCATCATATCTGATTTCTATTTACAAAGCAGTTGCATAACATAAACAATGTAGCCGTGGCAGAAATCAATGTAATAGAAGATTTAAACATGAATTGACATAGGTACAGCCATCTGATTTTCAACAATGATGCGTAAGTATACATTTGTGAGAAGACATACTCTTCAGCAAATAGTGCTGGGAAACTGGATAGCTACATGGTAGAAGAATGTAACTAAAGTTTATCTCTCACTCTGCACAAAAATCAATTCCACATGGATCAAAGCATCTTAACGTAAGTCCTGAAACACCTAAAGAAAAAAAAAAAAAAAGCAGCCCTCTGCCGGCGCTCCTGTCGTAGCCACTCGCAGCCAGCATGAGGAAGATGGTGCACATCCAGGCCGGCCAGTGCGGCAACCAGATAGGGCCAAGTTCTGGGAAGTCATCAGTGATGAGCATGGCATAGACCCCAGTGGCAACTATGTGGGGGATTCGAACTTGCAGCTCCAGCGTTATCAGTGTCTGCTACAATGAGGCCTCCTCTCACAAGCATGTGCCCAGGGCCATCCTTGTGGACCTGGAGCCTGGAACGATGGACAGCGTCCTTTGGACACTTGTTCAGACCGGACAACTTCATCTTTGGGGGGCCGGCAACAACTGGACCGAGGGGCGCTACACAGAGGGTGCGAGCTGGTGCACTCGGTGCTGAATGTGGTGCGGAAGAAGTGTGAGAGCTGCGACTGCCTGCAGGGCTTCCAGCTGGCGCACTCGCTGGGCGGGGGCACGGGCTCCGGCATGGGCACGCGGCTCATCAGCAGGGTGCGCGAGGAGTACCCCGACTGCATCGTGAACACGTTCAGCGTGGTGCCCTCGCCCACGGTGTCGGACACCGTGGTGGAGCCGGGCAACGCCAGGCTCTCCATCCACCAGCTGGTGGAGAACACGGACGGACCTGCTGCGTCGACGAGGCCCTGTACGACATCTGCTTCCGCACATCTGCTCACCTCGCCCACCTACGAGGACCTCAACCCCCTCGTGTCAGCCACCGCGAGTGGAGTCCTCACCTCCCTCCGCTTGCCTGGCCAGCTCAAGGCTGACCTCCGCAAGCTGGCTGTCAACATGCCTGGCTTTGCCCCGCTCACTGCCCGGGGCAGCCAGCAGTACCGGGCCCTGACGGCGCCCGAGCTCACCCAGCAGATGTTCGATGCCAAGAGCACGACGGCCGCCTGCGATCCGCGCCCCGGCCCCTACCTGACTGTGGCCACGGCCTTTCGTGGGCGCACGTCCATGAAGGAGGTGGACGAGCAGATGCTGGCCGTCCAGAGCAAGAACAGCAGCTACTTCGTGGAGTGGATCCCCAACAACGTCAAGGTCGCCGTGTGCGACATCCCCCCGCGGCCTCAAGATGTCTTTCACCTTCATCCGCAACAGCGCGGCAGGTTCACAGCAGTTCACAGCCATGTTCCGGCGCGAGGCCTTTCTGCACTGGCACGCGGGCGGGGGCATGGACGAGATGGAGCTCACCGAGGTGGAGAGCAATAGGAATGACCTGGTGTCTGAGTACCAGCAGTACCAGGATGCCACAGCTGAGGAGGAGGGCGAGACGTCTGCAGATGATGAGAGGAGTCTGAGGCCCAGGGTCCCAAGTGAAACCACCTGAGTGTGGGGCCAAGTGAGAGCCAGGACCAAGACAAGCAGCATCTGCCCCCCAAGAGCCTCTACGACTGACTGCTGCTCCCAGCTTTGCTTCTCACCCGCTTGCTGTGGCAACCTAGGGCTCCCGGGTTATGGTCCTTCAATATTTATGGCTGTCCCCACCCCACATGAGTCCACCCAGCTCTCTCCTTCCCATTTAGGCCACTTCTGTGTTCCTGTTGCTCATTTGTCTCTGTTTGTTGTAGCTACAGGCCTGATGTTTTATGGTTTGTTTTGTTTTTGACTGATTTGTGTTTCTATTGGGAGATACTTAATAAATTAATTGCTGTCACATAAAAAAAGAAAAAATAAAAATAACTCAGTATTGGTATAGGTAAGGACTTTCTAACTAGGATTCTAATTGCTCTGGAAATTAGAGCAAAGATTGACCTTTGGGAGCCTGTGAAGTTGAAAGCTGTGCAGCAAAGGAAATGTTTAAGAGAGGGAAGAGACAGCCTGCAGAATGGGAGAGAATAATCCTAGCTGCAGAGACATATGACAGAGGATTAGTATGTAGAAAACATAAAACACTAAATGAGAAGTGAAATAGTACATTAAAGCATGGAATGAGCACAGTTCCCCAAGGTGAATTACAATGATCAGCAAACACACAAAAGCATGTTCACTATCATTAGGCACCATAGCCATTCAAATCGAAACTATATGAGATTCTATTTTATCCTAGTCCGAATGATAGCTATTATTAAAGAAACAAATAACAAATGCTGACAAGCATGTGGACAAAAGGAAGCCACTGCTCATGGGAATGTAAACTAATCCAACCACTACTGGAAGTCAATATACAAGCTTCTTAAGAAAGCTAAAAATTGGCTCAACAGATAAAGGCCCTTGCTGCACAAGTCTGATAACCTCAGTTTGATCCCCAGAACTCAAATAAAGTTGTAAGGAGAGAACCAACTCCATAAAGTAATGATCTGATCTCCACATACATTTCGGGTCATGTACACACACACACAAGACAATAAATTTAAAAATTAAAGTTATACCATATGATCCAGCTATACTACTATATAGTTACTCCAAAGAACCCAATTGACACATCAAAGACGCTTGTGTATCAAGTTTTAATACCACACAGTTCCCAATCATGAAGGGATGGAACCAATTAAGTGCCCATCAACAGAAAAATGGACAGAAAGATGTGGTATATTTGACAGTGAACTTTTTTCAGCCACGAGAAAAAATGAAGTTCCGTCATTTGCAGGAAAGTCTCTCCTACTGGAGGTGATCACATTAGATGAAGTGAACCAGCTTCAGAAAGATAAATATCATGTTTCCTCTCATTTGTGGTTCCTGGGTTTTATATGGATATACAAAATTGCATATGTCTCCATGACACGAATTCCTAAGTGAAATTGTCTAGGACAATGGGACTAAGGGCAGGGAAGAGAAAGGGGGGAGCAATGAGAGATGGTGAACATGCAATACATGCTTATGCAACAATAAATACTCATGGTAGGTCTCAGGAGTACACACAAATCTATATACTTCAGATACAAAGCAGCATTGCTCAAATGACTATATCAAAGCAACTGGAGGAAGATCTGAGGACTGCCAGGATGACTGTTCAGATGTTACATTTCCCAAATTGTCTGTAGATTTAAAGTAATCCTAATATAAATTCCAGGAAGCTTTGGGTAGAGTTTGACAAGCTGCTTCAAATTATCTAGGGCAATTAAGGCGATTTTTAAAAGAAGAAGAACGATTCTGGCCAACTCGATTTCAAGTTCCAGTTTTAAGTTACAATAGTTAAGGTAGTTTAGTATTAGTAAAATGGGTAGAAATCTAAGTCTAAAAAGCTGAGCAAACATTGAGAAATCAAGTCACCTATATTCATAGTCAATTCATGGTTAATAGATCCCTAAACTATTCAGTGAATAACATTTGTTTTTCATAAATGTTGGAACAAATAGATACTCTAACTAAAAAAAATGCTATTTAATGTATTACTCTAGATATTAGCTTGCAATGGATTACAAATCTAAAATAAATGATTAAGCTACACAACTTTGAGAAGAAAATACAAGAGAAAAATTTCACAACCTTGAGTTAATAAAGATTTCTTAGAATAAAGGTAATGAGGGCTGGAGAGGTGGCTCAGGGGTTAAGCCTCCGCCTTGCAGGTGGAAGGTCCTGAGTTCGGATCCCAGATCCCATGTATAGACGCCAGGCCTGGCGTCTGGTCCTGGTAGGGCGGAGCCTGTGAATCCCGGGGCAGAAGGAGGTGGAGGCGTTCATGGTGGTTCGCGAATTCGTCCATGGTTCTACACACACACACACACACACACACACACACACACACACACACACGAGCACGCGCAAACACACGCACATGCGCACAGTTGAATAAATAATAATAATAAAAAAATTAAAAAAAGAATAAAGGTAATGAAACCCCATACCCTGAAATAAAAGTATAAGGTATTGGATTTTAGTAACATTAAAATAATTTTCTTTATGAAAGATAGCAACGAGCAATTAGAGAAAACTAGCTAAGGAAAGGAAGAATATGTTCAACTAACACTTGTGACAAAAGGCTTAAATCTAGAATATTCAGTGTGTTCATACATAATTTAATTAGAAATAGCTAAAAGGCTGTGGGGGCAAAACCTTGATCCTAACATCTGGGTCTTACGGGGCCTCACCTTGATAGGTGACATTATCATTCCTCTGTGTGTGTGTCTCTGTCTCTCATTGTCTTCAAATTTCCTCCCTTTGTTCAAGTAGATTAGACCTTGGTGGATCCTCACAGCCTTACTTCAGTGCCTTTGGAAAGACTTTACCTGCTGACAGAGTTGCCATCTGATGTCCTAGGGGTGGGAACTGCAACTTGGAAGTTGGAAGGGAAGATGTGCTCAGTCCTTTCTACTCGTTCACGCACTTATAAAAGGTTTGTAAATGTCCAAAGGAAAAGGGGTAACACATCATAATTCCTTGGTTCTAATAAAGCAGATTGAAACCTTAACTCTTTAAAATGTGTAAAACTAAAAATTCTGACATCTCTAATTTTAGGACAACTGGAAATCTTACAAAGTGCCAAAATAATGACGAAATGAAACAAGTGCATTATAAAGCTAACTTGTAAAAATAAACATACAGATGCCACACAACCTAACAGTTCTGCTCAAAGACAGTCACCCCTTAAAAATGAAGATATTTATTATCTGAGTTTTATAGTAATTTTCAGGACAAATTTATTTATAATAGTAAGAAAACTGGTACTTACTAAAATGTCCATCACGTCAGCAGTACAATGCAATGATTTACTATACCAGTAACCTGGTTGGATCTCAGATCGTCAGGCAGATTTGTGGCTACCAATTAAAAGTATGTATGCTGTATGATTATACTTCTGTAACATTCTAGAAAACTCACCCTTCTGAGTAGTGCTGGAGAGCTGGTACATGGCTGTCAAGGTATGGGATAGAGAAACAGAGGAACTACAAAAATGCACCAAGAAATTTTGGGGATAACAGAAGCATTCTGTATCATCAGTGTGTATGTCTGACAAGATAACAGATTGTGCACTTGAAATGCATGTGTGTGATTACATAGAAATCATAACCTAATGATGTACTTTAGGCAGGGTTTCCCTGTATGGTCTAAATTGGCCTGGAGATTACCAACCTCCTGTTTCAGCCTCCCAAGACCTGAAATTGTACATGTGAATAACCATGCCTGATTGAACTTATTTTATTGTCTAAAATTGAATCTGTTACTTCTTAGTTCATTGAATTTTAACTTTTTTTTTAATTTTAACTTTTATCAGTCACTTTTCTCTATCCGTTAGTAACCTATTAGAAGCATGATTAATTCTGTGTGCATTTCTTCTCACTATCTTTCTCCATTGTCTGGAAGATTATAGCTCAGTGCTTGACACTTACTAGTTAAAATATTTTTAACTAATTAATTAATTTTTTAAGTTAGTGGGTTATGAAAGAGAGAGAGAGAGAGAGAGAGAGAGAGATCGATCTGTTGTACACAAGATATGGAGCAGATGAGGTGGTCGGAGGACAACTTTCAGAAATCAAGTCTCTCCTTCCAACATGTGCAGTCCAGGGATTGATCTCAAGTTGACAGATTGGGACTCAAGCACCTTTGCCTACTGAGTCATCTCATTAGTGCAATGTTGTTTCGTTTTGTTTCAGTAGAGTAAATGGAGGGGTGAGGGATACAGCACAATGTCAGAGTGTTTGCTTACGTTTGATGCGCAGCACCACACAGAGAGTAAATGAGATTAAAAAAAAAAAAAAAAAGAAGATAAACCCCCAAATGGTATTTGTGGCTCACTACCTGGAAAAAAAAAAAAAACACTTTTAAAGAGTTCCATGGGTCTGGGGAGATGGATCAGTCAATAAAGCATATGGTGTACAAGCACATGTATGTGATATACCAGAAAAGCATGCGATGTACCAGAATTCAGATTCCCATAGCCCATGTAAAGCAGACACAAAAGCATTGGGCTTTGGTTGGGTGCAAAAGCAGGAAGATCCTGCAGAGCTTACTGGTCAGCTAATCTTGCTAAATTAGTGGGTGCCAGGCTCAGTGAGTGAAACTGTCTTAAAAAATTGAGGGAGAGAGTGACTAAAGAAGACACCTGATGTTGACTTTTGGCCTCCACAGGCAGGTGCAAATGTGTGTGCATGCATACCACATGTACATGTGCACATACACTAACATACACATACATCCCCCACATCACACACACATACACACACACACACATACACACATACACACACACACACTTAAGAAGGACTCTTGAAATTGCGTAAATAAGTTATTTAATTTCTTTCTCTGATCTTAGGTTGTGAGACTGATTTTGTACACTTAAATATGCCTAATTTATTCATATGCCTTTTCTTGACTCTTACCTTACAGGCTGACAACAAACACTGAGTAAGTGGCAGAGCTGGTGGTCGACCTGGATACAGCTCTTTCTAGAACCTGGCTACTTAGCAATGATTAGGGCATTTTTTAGAAGAAAACAAAAGTTGAAGTTTATTTTTCCTAAAAGCCCAGTTTATTTGTCAGTATTTTTTGAAACGCTGTGCTTTCATGGAGAAGAGTGAAAATCATGTGACTTTAAGTAATTTTTAAATGTGGTACCTAGTTTTCAACAACTTCAATGTAGGTGGAAAATAATATTTTAAATTTATGCATGCACAATGGTTGCTTCCCTCTTAAAATATGCGTACCAGTCACCATAGTAACACATGCAGAGTTTCCTCTATGTGCCTCCTGGTGCTATTGATGTGAATAAGTGCACAATATTAGATTCATGGAAAGGCAAAGAAAGAATTCATAGCATCACATCAGGAGATAAGTTTTAATAACTGTAGCTGACCTAGCTTATATTTACATCTATAGAATATTAACATTCATTATTATACCATTATTCAATGATAGCGGAAGTATTTCCTTTATAGCTGGAAAACATTAATATTAATGCAAACATGATTTGCATATGTATGGAAGAATAGACAGAGCCATCAATCAATATCCTTTTACCCTGCTCTATGGAATTCAGACAACATGACCTTGTTATTGCACATCACTGGTACAATCAAAGCAGAAATCAGGCACTGATGTATTATAACTCTAATGCACCTATAAGCCTACATATACACATGGATGCATCCATAATTTTATGACTACCAATAATCATATAAAATTCTCAAATTACTAAGCAAGCACTTGTGTCAACAGGCTTTTCTTTAAAAGTCCACGTTTCCATTAGCAGAACTGCAGGTCCTCTTACAAAGTTTTCTTTATCTTTCTTAGATTTCAGTTTTTTCTTTCTTTCCTGAATAAGCTTTGGGTTGTTTCTTTGCTTTAAATCATTGAGAATATTTTTACATTTATGTGTTTTAACCAGAGATACTTTCAAAACTAAGGTATAATGGCCTTCAGAAATTTTCTTTCCATGAGAAAAATAAAAGTATCCTCTCTTTCTTTCTCTATCATCTATGTATCAACTGCTATCCATCTGTCTCAATCTATATCTCTGTTTATCAGTCAAATTAAATGATGCAGACCAAGAAAGAGAGAGAGAAAACAAAACAGCTGGATATTGATTCAGAAAATGTTGAAAATGGAAAATCAACTAGGTAATTTTCATTTTTGTAGTTATGGAAACTAAGGACCAGAGAAAAATTTTTCTCTTTGTTTCTTTCTTTCTTTTGTTTTTTCTCTCTCTTCCTCTCTCTCTCTCTCATTCTCTCTCTCTCTTTCTTTCCATCTCCTCTCCTATCTCTCTTTCATCTTACTAAAGTCATTTATCGAAAAAAATCAGATTTCTAATATTGAGGCTCTGGCGAAATGGTTCAGCAGGTAAAGGCTCTTGCTGTGTGAGACAGATGACCTAAGTTTGAAGTAAAGGTGAAAGGAGAGAACTGAGCCCACAAACTTACACTTTAACTTCCATATGTACATTTTGGCATGTTCACCCCATACAAAGAGAATACACATGTGCTAATAATGAAATAAATCAAATTTTTTAGATACTGAATATTTCTCATTTTGTAATGGTATCCCACAATAAATTAATATTGTAAACCAACCATTTATGTTTTACAGTTTAAAAAAAATTTCAAAACCAAATTACAAATGAAAATTTCTTCTTGTTTTCAAAGATATGCACGCTCTTTCTCTTATAATTTTATTCCTTTATGCATGAGGAACAATTAAATGAAGCACTGGTTAAAAACTGTACACATTAGAAATGAATGGATCATTTCTGTACCTAAAGATGTACCTGGCTAAACTGATAAGCGAAATGCCATTCTAAAGAGACTGCATTTTCAAATCAGACAGTATGTAAATATTTATGCATTCAGAGTTACTTAAAATAATTATATTTTATTGGCAATTTAAGGTAGTTATTTTTTATTGTGCTATCAATGAATTTACTTCTTATAATAAAATATCTGCATACGGGCAGTTTTTAATGAGTCAGTGTGTCAGACTGGAAAAGGAAAAAACTCATTCCACATCACTTTATTCGTTAAAATATTAACCAGCAGCTTTAGTATAAAATTCCATAGTGGAACAAATTTTCCAAAGCACATGAAATAGAAAATAAATTATTGTTCAATTAGTTTACTGTAGATGTGAATATTCATGAAAGTTTAACACTCACAACTCATTTTAGTTTAGTGAATTCTATAATTTCTTCTATTTAGGCAATAGCAATCAGTTGGCATTATTAATAAACCTGTATCACATACACGATACATTCAGATTATAGCATACAAATGTCAACATAAAGAGTGAATTTGATATTATCAAGGTTTGAAGATGCTTTCCCGGAAGTTATTTTCTAAAATGATGACATTGTGGATGAAATGGCTTGATTATTGACTAGATAGAGACTTGAAAACCATCTGTCCTCTAAGATTTTCCTATCAAAAAGAATTAACTCTACTTAAATCAATCAGATGATATGGCCAAAGGCTGTTTGCCAGATTCTAGATATATTGGATTGGACATAAGCATCATGTTTGTGAAGAGTCATACATGTAACTGCCATCTTTTAATGTGGCTCTCAAATCTTTCTCTTCACCCAATAAATAAAATTATATATATATGATTCTCACTTAGCTTTAGGTGTGAACTGAGATAAACATATGGCTTGGCTTCTGATTTCCATAATTTGCTGTTTCCTGTTTCTCCATCCCCCCCGCCCCAGCATTGACTGACAGCCAAGCAAAGAACAAGAGCTCCACATGGTCCTGTCTCCCTGGCAATATCAGAAGTGACTGTTCTTCCATCCATGCTTCTTCCTGAAGATTAGCATGGGAGCATCTGCTTCTGGTAGCTTCACATTTTCGTTAATTTCACTCGACAAACATTAGAAATGCATGTTAAATGCAGCAACCCTCCCTCTGGGCTAGATTATGGCACTCCTGCCACACACATACACACCATCACCACAGCGCTAGATATTGGAACAAGAGGTGTAGCACAGATGTCTACCAGATAGAAAAGCAAAAAGTAGAATTCAAACTTTCTTCAATCAGACGTTTATGATCGGTTTTAGGGAGGACAGGTCAACAACATAGAAAATATAATGACCGATGCAAGGCAGTACAGTTATGGATTCATCCTGCAAATCTTCTAGAAGGATACAGGGATTCACTCTATTGTCCTAGCTAATGACAGTGAAAACCATACAGAACATAGGAAAAAAAGTTTCTTTAGTTAAGAAAATAGTGTTCTGCTGATTTTGACTCCATTATTTGTGAAATTACCTGTCAAACTCAGGATAGTCTTAGGTAGAAGAGGAAAGTTAGAGCTGCCAGGCTTCTTCATTACTAATTCATATGCTTTCCTTTCAATTTCAAAAATATTGAAATGGAAACAAAACTGATCTCATCATTAAGATGCGCAGTTATGTAATTGCTTACCCTCTGCAGCATGCCTAGAAGAACAGAGCACTGGACCAAAGGTTTTTCACACTTGGTCTGAATTATTTCCCACAGACCGTGAGGTCCTTTCTGTTAATTACATGTAAATGATGTCTCCGGTGCCAGAGCAGTAGATGACTGGCATTTCCTTGGTGGTTAAGTATCTAAGAGGCTTGTGTGCTTGACTAGTTCTTGGAACTTTTCTGTAAGTCTGCATTGCCTACAAAGAATAATTGATCATCCTTTGTTAAATGCAGGATGGTGACATCATAGCCAAAAGCAAGGAGTTCAGAGTTAGCCTAAAAAGCTAATTGTAAAAGGCTGGGTTAGTTCAAAGCTTAGTCAGGCCACTTACCCACCTGCATGGTGGTCGGTGAGCTGCTGGGTCGCTCTGTCTCTTACTTTCTGCTTCTAGAAGATCTATCATGTTATATGATCTACCTCATATGGCTTTTTCTTTTTCTCTGAGAATCAGTATGTGAAATCCTTACAATCTTACATTGCACATGGGAAGAATTAGTTACTGTTGGGTAAGTGAAATATATTAAGTACTGGGAAGAATGAATATGGAAAGCAAAATAGAATATAATATGGCCTATTTTAAATTATTTACACTTGTTAAAAGAGCACAAGACAAGAAGTAGAGGCCACCAAGAATGAATGCATACATACACCAAGAATGTGTCAGGAAATTCTGAGACACGGCAGAGTGGGTGGGAGATCTGGGCAAGTAAGGAAAAACAGATCCTGGTTTGGAAAACAGTACAGCTTTGATCCTGCAGGCAAGGTGGCCTGACATTTTTACATAGGGTAATCTTGATCTAACTAGATCAAACTAGTTCTCTCAAGACATTGTGGGGGAGTAGAAGTATGGACCAGAACCAGAGCAGGGAGGCGGCCTTGTGCAGGGAGGGGATAACTAGAGAAGACGGGGATTGTACTTGAGGTGGAAAGCAAAGGGAATGAAAAGAGATTGGTGTGCACACTCAGAGAGAGCTGGCAGAAGCACAGATGACGGATTTTTTACTTAACATTGTAACTCCTTAAACCGGATTGCGCGCATTAACGTTCCTGATAGACAGCTATTTTTGTAAAGTCCTCCACAATCTCAGTAAGTGGTAACAGAAAGTTTGCCTCCCACCTATAATTTCTACTTTCAGAAGAAATAGTAAGTCATATCCCTGACTGCTTCCCCTGGGCCTGTCTTTCAGGATGGTGTGTGAATCTACTTACCTGCTTCTTTCAATCTTCGGCTGTCAGAACTGGCCACACATTCATGATGATTTTATTGTGCGGTTTTATTGTGAAGAGAGACACATCAAGCTCTTCTTCCTTCCCATGGGTTCAGAAGGTTCATTTCTTATTTCTAGACCCACTAAAAAGAATATTCACTCTACAGACAAGATGTTTTACTGTATGGCTGTCTTCCCCAGTGCTCGAGCCCCTATGGCCTTTTGCAATCAGACAGGATCAGGTGATTTACCTTTTGTTGGAAGCAGCAGAATTCATGCTGCTTAGTTGTGGCATGAATTCTGTGTGGAGCTGTAAAATAAACACTGAACGCTTAATATAATATATGCTTACTGCATGCAGTGTATTTTGGAGGCTCCACATCCTTATCGGTGCGCCAGAGGACAAGGGACAATGACAGCACAGTGCTGGAAAGTGGTTGCTCTGGAACTAATTCCAATCCTGGCTTCAGTACCGCACCACCGCCTGACCTTGGACAAGTTACAAAATCCCTCTGTGGCTCAGTTTCATTAGGGGATGCAAAGCGAAACCAGCACGAGATATCATCTCACACCCTCAGAATGGCTTTTATCAGGAAGACAAAAGATAAAATGTGTTGGCAAGAATGTGGAGAAAAGGGAACACTTGTACACTGTCGGTGGGAATGTAAACTAGCGCAGCCTCATAGAGAGCTGAATGAAGGAGCCTACAAAAAGCTAAAAGTAGAATTATCATTTCATCCTGCTAGACCACTTTGGATATTTCCCCCCAAAGAATTGAAATCAGTTTGCCAAAGGCATGTCAACACCCCAGTGCTCATTATAGCACGCAATAGCCCATAGAAACAACCCAAGCATCCATTGACAGTTTAATGGGTAAAGAAAATGTTGCAAATACATTCAGCGGGCCACTTTTTAGCCTTTAAAAATTGGGAGACTCTGTGTTTGTGACAGTGTGCACAAAACTGGAGAACAGTTTGTGAAGCACAGTTACTCAGGCACAGAAAGACAATTGCCCTGTGCACTCACTCACTAGTGAAATCTACAGCAATTGCACTCACAGAAGCAAAGATCAGCATCATTACTGAGGTGTAGGAGCAGGAAGGAGGAGATGACCGAAGACCCATTCAAAATGTTCCGGAGCAGCTCTGTTTTCAGTTGTGTTTCAGATAATATGAAATTGCTCTGAGGGTGAATTCTGATTTTCTTATCTTGAAAAATGTTCACTGTTTAAGGTGATGGATACATTAGCTATCTTTACATACCAAAAATGTATACGACTACAAAAATTGTCAGTCTATAATAATGAAAACCCTTTCAGGATTGGAAATGGAGCTAGCAGTAGGACATTTGTTGAACACACGTGAGGCCTTGGGTTTGAGCCCTTGAATTTAAGTAAACATGAATGAATAAATAAACTAAATTAAATGGTGTCACTTGGTAAGCAACACCCTATGACCCCATGCCAGGCATGATGAATTCCTAACCATATCTGGAGGGATGTGAACCCCCTTTCTTTTAGCAGAGCTGACCCTGCCCAAAGTGTTTGTGTGCCATGATACTAATCTTTAGGCAGATAGGCAGCAAGAAAAGATTCAGACAGGCACAAAAAAGAGATGTTTTAACTGCTTTGAATTCTTTCAATAGTTTTATTTATTTTTTTTTAATTTTTTTTTTTAATGTGGGACCTGGGATCCGAACTCAGAACCTTCTGCTTGTAAGACAGAGTCACAACCCCTGAGCCATCTCTCCAGCCCCAGTTTTATTTTTTTTTAAATAAAGGACTGGACTGAGTCATTGTAACTATACATTTCCTGGTTATTGCATTTTTCTGTTTGGTTTTGTATGTTTTAAAAGCCACTTGTGAAGGAAAGTAGTTTTGTTCTTTTCACTTGCTATGGGCGGGACAAACATGGCATCACCGGGTCCTTTGCGCAGGGCATAGGGCATATGCCCTCAGACACTAATAGCATTCATGGAACCAGAACTTCAACTGGAGACACACTTGCCCCAGGGCTCCGGAGTCTCCAGCTTCCTTCGGCATGCAGCAGTCTTTGTGTTTGGAATCCGTCCGACTAATCTAAAAATACCTTTGTCAAATTGTCAATGGAGATGCAAATTTGCCTCACCCTACAGCTTCAGAAATCCCTGGACCCAGAATTTTAAATCAGAAACATAAGGAAGAAGAGAGATATTATAGAGACTGAATGAGCTCTAGTTAATCACACATTGATTGTCCAGGGAGAATCACAGGGAAGAATTCTGACTTTGCTCTAGTCGGGATGCTTCCACTCAGTAGCCACCATGAGTAGCAAAGGAGGAATGATTATTCATTCCCTTTGTCCTCAAAGACGGGGAGACAGATTCTGTGATATAACTGCCCGCAGATGGGCTGGGCTCAGGCACAAGCCAGATGACTAAGGCCAGCTGGGATCATCAGGCAACTGGGGCCAGCCCACATATTGGGTGGGCTGCACCCTGAGGCGGGCTGCCTTAGTCATATTCACTGCCTCCGGAGACCCATATTCACTTTGTCCAGTGCCTCATTCACTGCCCCAGACTTTAGCTGTCTGGCACTTTATTAGTTATATTGAATTTGTGGTAGAGGTTGTCCACTAGACCCATAGAATGCCACACATAAAAACAGGGGAAGACACTGAGTCACGGTGAAGGAAATAAAAGGGGACCCTTATAGAGGTGCAAGAAGAAAGCTTTTGTCCAAAGCCCAGTGCCTAAAGGTGTCAACTGTAATCACTGGAGGAGACCTGTGTCCAACAGGGACTCTGCCAGCCATTGCTGAGTCCCCATGCGAAAATCAGTGTTTGCATCTCAGTTTAATTTTCTCTGAAGTTAAAGGAGGAAGTTGTGCCCTTCCTCAAAGAAGTGGTGGGAAGGTTGAGAAAATATACCCCTTATTATTGTATTTGTGAGTGTGAATGTGTGTGTGTATGTGTACGTGTTTTCTGGTGGTCAGAGGACAATTTTTCAGGAGTCTATTTTCTCATTCCTTCCTAAACGCATTTAGGGACTCAAACTCAGGACTTCAGACTTGCCTGGCAAGGCTTTTACCTGCTGAGCCTATCTTTCCAAACCTGACAAAACCTATCTCAAAGCATCGTCAGTTCCTGTGACATGACAGAAGCTTCTAGAAATCGGCTTCTAGAAATAAGAACAAATCTCCCCCTCTCTTTCATTTGCCTTGTCTACATTGGGCAGTTTCAGAAGAGGGCCATGCTGAGAAGGTCTGTGAATTTCATCCTCCACTGCTGGGGTTATCCTGAAGGAACACACCCTGCTAATCTGGAGGAACAGGTTCTAAGCCTCCACAGAACTAAGGTCACCAACTTCTCCCAACCCTCTGTTTATGAAAGGATATAGAGATGAGCTCTCCATTGTAGATTAATTAAGTTCCTTAAAAGAAACAGTTGGACCACGGGGTCTGCCAAAAGTTGACTGGGTTGGGCCCTGGCATGAACAGACCAATGAGATACAGGCTCCAATCAGGTTTGCAGAAACTAGAGCTAATCAGTAAGGAAATACCATTTTTCCCAGTTTGCCTACCTCTGTAAATACTCCTGACCCTGCCCACCATCTTTGGCTCTCTTCCCCCTCCTGGATTCCAAGTCTGCAGTCTGTGAGTTTGTTTTCAGCTAACTTACCCCTCATGAATTCCGTATCTAGAGTCTGTGAGTTCTTCTGGCCTCCTTGCCCCTCCTGGATGCCATGTCTGTGAGTTCCATCCTTTCTCTCCTTTAGTAAACTCTGTTTTAATCTTCTACATGTGTTCTGGCTTCAGTCTTCAACTCCCAAACACAAGAACCTGGACATAACCCCCCCTCCAGCATGCATGCATCATTTTCCTATGATTTCAACCATTTCAGGCAGACTACAAGAAGAAAACATGCACATTCTCTGGTTTCAAGGCAGGTAAGTGAAAGAAGATTCAGCTGAAAAGAAGTAAATTAGTTCAGGAGAACTGGGATGCACACTGCAGCCAAAGAACTGTGAGAAGAAAGTGATGCATTGAAAAAGCTGCTCGGGGCTGGAGAGATGGCTCAGGGGTTAAGCTTCTGCCTTGCAGGTAGAAGGACCTGAGTTCAGATCACAGATTCCCATTTAAAAACTACTAATGGAAATAGTGATGACCTGAACTTCCTGTCCTTTAAGATAGAGCCTGGGAAACCCCAGAGCACATCAAAATGGAGATAGAGCAATCCAGGATAATTCCTGAAATCACCCTTGGGCATCCACAGATTACACACATTGCCCTGTGATATACACACACACACACACACACACACACACACACACACACACACACACACACACACAAACAGAGTTACAGAGACTGTAAGAGTTGTTCAGGGATGGAGAGATGGTTCAGGGGTTAACATTCAGATCTCCAGACCCATGTAAAAATAGTGACAGTAGCCCTGGAAAGCAGAGCCTGGGAGACTCCAGAATAAAGTCATAAGGAGATAATCTGGAATGATTCTGGAAGTGGCCTTTGGTCTTTCACAAGGACATACACACACAGTTGCCTTTTTACACACACACATACACACACACACACACACACATACAGTAGTCTGTTTTAACACAGTAGTCAACAAGCACTTTTATTACTATGAAGATGATGAAGATAGCAAATGATAGCCAGCCTACTAGAATGAAGATAAAAAGTTGTTACTCCCTCATGACTTCATAAGCAATCCAGGATATATCCAATATTGTGGAAGATATATTTAATTTCTGCTACCCAGCTCTGTTTATGTTAGTTAAAACATTTTTTATATAACAATTGCATGTATTTGCTGGATGTTCTGGGTTACTTCCACATGTGTGCGCACTGCAACAGCACTTTTGAAAGGCTTGCTGTGAAGCATGGCCCCAGACTATCTCCCTTACAAAGGCTAGTAGCCAAGGGGGAAGGATTGCATTTGAAACAATGATTACAAAGTAAAAGGGCCCTTCTCCCATGACCTTTGAAATAAGCAGGTCACAATCTGAGAAAAGAGAATCCGTGGTTGGGACTTGACCTTTTCCCTATGATTTGTCAGGAAGCAGACAACAGCCTTCATATCCTCCAAATGATTTCAAGGGAGAGAAAAATGACATCACATGGACTCCAAGGCTGGGGACCTGCATTACGCTGGGTTTGCTGTCCATGTGTTTATGGGATAACCCTTGTTCTGTGGACCGCTTCACATTCCACCAGTGTGACTCTATAGAACAGCGTGAGTTTGACCTTCTGTTCTTGGCTGACAACAATATGATTTCCTTGCTATTTACAAGTCAGTTTTGTATGCTAGCCATCTCTCTTTACTGTGATGTCTCCTTGGGGTGGGGCTTGTTTACCTCTTTGGAGGTTCTTAAGATGATACAACCAAATATTAAAAAATTAAAATGCTGTTACCACCCATAGTTTATTCAGTGTCCTTTAATCTAGTAAAATTCTCAATGTTTATTGTAGCCAAATTTTCCCTCCTCCCTTCCTATCAGCAGAACTTTTCCCCAAGCAAACCATAATAATAATAATAATAATAATAATAATAATAATAATAAATAAGACTGCTTTGACTGGGCAAGTTTAAAGAGAAGCATCTCATCATCATTTTTCTAGGTAGCCACGAAAGAAAGACCTCTTAAAATGGGGCTTGGAAATCTCTATTGTAGTCATTACAACAGAATGCACGGGGTTGAAAAAATATTACCATCATTATCTATGACAGCTCAGAGAATCAAAGAATTCTAAGACAGTCATGGAGACAGGAGCCAGACCTGATTTCTTAGGAAAAAGAAAGTGAGAATCAGAGAGGATTCCTGTTTGTTAGAGGTCGAGCCAGAGTGGGTTCCCGTGTCCAACTTCTTGTGAAATGATCTTTTGTTGTGTTGCTTCTGAGGTTACCAAGGCTCCTTATTCTGTGAAGTCTTTGCTGACTATTTACTTTCTCTGAAGTCAGAGTTGATGCACACTGCCGAGTGCTGGAAACATCTGTGCACACTCATGACTCCGGGGGGGAGGGGGGGACCTGACCATTCCTGGTCACCCACTCCTTAGGACCACACACCTCTAACACCACTTCCTACTCCTCACCTCCCGAAGTTACAACAAAAACAAAAACAAATGTTTTCCCTCCTTGCAAAGCAGGGCCTTACCAAATGTGTCTTCCCTCTGACTAGCAGGTAAAGTTCTCAGATTACATTCACTGAAAGATAGGGCTGCCTGAATACCGAAGAAGAGATTGTAAGAAAAAGTGTGCCTCCTTTCTTAGACGTTGCCAAAGCAATCTCTTTTTTTATTTACCTAAACCAGTCTCTAACATCAGGATGGAGTGGCTGGAAAAAGATTGAAATAGCATGGCTTTCAGACAGAGCAGTTTGCTTATTTCTTTACTGCTATATATTATATATTACATATATATTTTTTGCCAAAAGAGCAAGCATTATTTCTTACAGTGGCTTTACTTGCTAAAGACTTGCTGGGTCCAGCCCTTTCAATTATGTGGGCATAATTGTTCCATGTTAGTGATTCTGGAAAGCACAATGGATGGGTATTTATGAAGAACAAAGCTTTTTGAAGTGTAGAAGCTCATGGTCAATGACCTGCCACTAAAATACTGAAAAGTTCTGGGAAATCTTAAAATAACATTTTGTGTGGGCTGTGTGTGTGTGTGTGTGTGTGTGTGTGTGTGTGTGTGTGCTGAAAAAGAAAGTTTTCATTATTATACTTCCTGGGGCAAAAATATGCCCCCATGGTTCCTGCCCTTCTGTGAGTTTCACTGATTAGCTGATGCTTTATCTGATTAAAAACCTTCCAATATCAAAAAGAAAAAAAAAATCACAGTGCCATTTTGTCACTCCCCCACATCTCTTCTCTTCGGATTGTGTAGGTGGTACTCCCAGGCACCCATGCGTCCAGCAGGAAAGGCCATGCCTACTGCTTCCTTTTTTTTTTTTTTTTTTTTTTTTTGCCTTGAAAACCACAAAGAATGCTTGAAATGATTTTCTCTTGGTTGGCGGCACACATGCCTTTCCTCAAGGAAAGTGCCTCAGGCTAAAACAAAAGCCATAGTCATTCAAAATAGATCGTTTAGTAATTGCCCAGACTCTGGATTTTGTAAAACTTACTTTCAATGTAGGGATTTTTTACTTTTCTGGGAAAAAGTTTAAAATTCAAACGAGAAAACAGGAATAGCAGTGGAGGACAAAGTGTTAAAAGGAATCCACGTTGCTAAAGGCAGGAGCAGTTCTAGGAGCCACAGTGACTTTCCATGGAAAGGACAACAGTCAATGTGGATGTGATTTTGTCTGGGGGTCACTCTGGAGCACCTGGCTGGCTTTATTTATAAGGCAATTGTCAAATCAATCTGCGGAATATGGATGAGGTGAAACACAGAAGTGGAGTATTATTGTAGATCATCTGTAACTTCTCAAACACCGCCTTCCCGTTGAAATTTCAGGGAGAATGTAAGTGAGGCCAATAAAGAAACCTGTCAGTCACTCCAGTGTGTTTATTTATTATCCCCATGTGCCAGGCACTGTTCTAGCCAATATGAAATGATACAAAATAAAGCTTAGTCATCACTCACAATCTCCTGAGAGCAAATGGATTAGATCTGCATACACACACGTACATACACACACACACACACACATACAATGTGGGTGGTCAATAACTTCAAGTATCATTCAAGTGTCATAAAGTCATTCAGAAAAAAAATCCTGCTTAGAAAAATCAACCTTGAAAATAAGAAAGACTGAAAATAATGAATTGGATTATGGGCTACCATGGATTCACACAAGACATGTCTTTTGTTTTTTTCATGTCTCTATGTTATTAAAATTGGGAGCTTTCCCTTCTGCATTCACCACTTATGGACATAATTATTGTGCAATTGTGGAATCTCATTGGTGTTGAGGTGTTGAATAAAGTACAAGGCTAGTAACGTGCAGATACCTTCAAGTCAGTGTGGGGGACTTATTTGAAAGGTTACACTAAAGCAGGGTGAGCATGAATGAATGGAATAGGTTCATAGCTATATCACCATAGAAATCCCAGGAGAAACACGGGAGGTCCTGCATGCAAGTATGAGGTCTAGGACTGACATGTCCATTCCCAATATTTGGAGAGGGCATGCAGACAGGTTTGCATGGTTGGCTCCAGCATTGTCCAAGGCTAGGGAGAAGGCAAAGCATCTCTCAGCGGACCAAGAAAGGATCAAAAACTGAACTGGTCCTTCCAGTAGTCTATCCCTTTCCCAAACCATGCCTCAGTTTTAAGAACATTATTTATTTGGTCCTCTGTCCCAGTTGGATCATCCCTGTGGTTGAAGGGCATGCAGTGAGGACTTAACAAATGGTTTGTGACACTTCTGATTGCCTGACAGGGAATTTGGTAGGTAACATTTTTTTCTCCTTGATTTTCATTAAAAGAAAAAAAAAACCTGGAAGATGCATCTTTTTGCTTAGTTTCCTCACTTGTGACTTCAATACATTCTCCAGTACAGGGCAGTACTTTCTGCCCCATGATGAAGAAAGCATGCTGAGTCTTGTCAGGAACACAGGCACCACTAGGGGAGCCAGCTTAGGCCCCGCGGGCATGCTTTCTCCATCTTAGACACTCCCAAGAACTTCAGGTCTCAGTATGAACATCCAAAGTGCATTCGGATTTTGGTGCTTTCCAGACGTTCTTGAAGAAAAGCACTAGGTTCACCCATCAGGGGTTCAGGACTAGTTCAGAAAGGTATGTGAAGGTGCTAATTTTATGTCCCTTAGACCCCAGAAGAGCTGGACTTTGCCACACAGTGATGCCAAAGTCAGGGACTGCGTTCACCTAAAGCTCAGCTCCAGCCACTGCGCCTGACCACACGTGTTCACATACAGTAGTGCTCTGTTAAGTGAATGTTACAACTTGGGTCCTTTCATCTTTCTTTCAGACAGCTCCAGGCTGGAAGGCTCTGGAGTTCTATCTCCCTTCTCCAAGCTTTGGTGCTGGAACTTTAGTACTGAAAGAGCCATTGGGAGCGGGGATCCCTCGGAAATTCACAAGTCACAGCCAGACAGGGCTGGAGGAGGAGTCGCAGTTCTGGCCCACGTTTCTCTGGCCGCTTTTGCTGCACCTTCCGCAGAAGCCCGCGGGGCTCCTTATTTGGGGTTAGGGGCACCCCCAGAGGGCGGGGGAAGGGGGAGGAAGCTGGGACCGTCAGTCGGCATTCCTCGCCAGCAGTTTGGGCTCCATCTACAGAAGTCTCCGCAGCACCCCCTGTCTGTGCCCGCACCTGTCGGCCGGCCAGCTGGCGGCCCGGGGGCCCCCCGCGCTCGCCCGCCCGGCCGCCCGCCCTGCGCCCCGCGCGCCGCCCGCTGGGGGAAGGTGGAGAAGGGGAGGGGACAAGCGGAGTCCTCCCGGCCCGGCCTTTCCTCCGCAGCCCGTGCCGAGCCGCCGCCGCCGCGCCCCGAGCTTAGCACCAACCCGAAGGTGGGGGAGCCCCACGGGACCGCTGGTCACCCTCCTGCCCCCCCGAGCCGTCCCTCCGCGAGCGCCGCGCGCGCCTCGGAGCGGAGCGGGGAGACTTCGGTGGCCACTGACTCCAGCCAGGTGGCGGCGCGGCGGGGACGCGCGTAGATCTCCGCGGGACCAGAGTCGCCCCCCGTGGCCTCGCGGCCCCCCAGTCCCACGGCCGCCACCCGCCCCGGGACCCCGAGCCGCGCGCGCCGGGCGTCGACCCCCTCCCCCCGCGCGGGGGTGGGGCGCGGGGCGCCGCGCGGCCGCATCTCCCGGGCAGCTTTGTCATTGATCCCAAGGTGCCGGCCTCGCCGCCGACCTGGCTGGCCGATCGGCGCGGCGCGACCCCGAGTCTTCGCCTCCGTCCAGCCCCGCGAGCTGACAGGTGCTCGCGGCCAGTCGCCGGCGCTCCCCCGCGTCCCCACCCCCCACCCCTCTTGCCTCCCTCGCCACCCCCCACCCCCACCACTTCGGCACAGCTCAGGATTTGTTTAAACCTTGGGAAACTGGTTCAGGTCCAGGTTTTGCTTTGATCCTTTTCAAAAACTGGAGACACAGAAGAGGGCTCGAGGAAAAAGTTTTGGATGGGATTATGTGGAAACTACCCGGCGAGTCTCCGCTGCCAGAGCCGGCCCGGCGCTTCCACCCCACCGCAGCCTGCGCCTGGCGGGGCTGAGCCTCCGCGTCGCCGCTTCCCTAGTGCCCGCCGCGAGTGAGCCCTCGCCCCAGTCAGCCAAATGCGCCTCCTAGGCTTTCTTCTGCTGATGTCTGCCCTGGCCGGCCAGAGACGCGGGACTCTGGCTGAGTCCAACCTGAGCAGCAAGTTCCAGTTCTCCAGCGACAAGGAGCAGAACGGTGAGTCCCGCTCCCCCCTCCCGCCTCCCGCCTGTTGCGGTGCGTTCGCCTTGGCCTGGTGCGTGGGCGAGGGAGGTTCGCCCACCCGGGAGCGGGTCGTGGCGTCCGGGTCGGTGCAGATGCGCGCCCCGCGCGTCCGCGTGCACTTGGGGGGGGGGTGGACGGGAGGAGGGTTTCCGTGTGGTTTGCAACTTAGGCGGCTCAAGTGGGCAGCCCCAGGCAGTGTTTGCAGACTAACCTGGAGCTATCGGAGACGTCAGCTCTAACCACTCGTAGGGTCGCGTCCAGCCAGAGTTCCAAGTTCAAGGATTGCCTGTAGAAAAGAAGTTCTGAATGAATGAATGACGTGTTTGACTTTATGCAGATGGTGTTTTTGAGGGGAGCGGAGTGGGGGTTTCGAGATGAGTATCGGCCCTGTTAACTGAAATACTGTACGCGGGAAGAGATTAAGTCAGAAGTAAGGGAAACAGGTCAAAAGGCATTGTGGACGTTTTACAGAGTGTGTGTGTGTGTGTGTGTGTGTATATATATATATATATATATATAGTATTCCATTTGCATAGTTTTTTTTAAACGTGCCTTTGTGCCCTGAAGTGCTTACCATTTTGGTGGTGTGGTTTTTGTATGTGTTAGTGAATGACTGCTATTTTGTGTGTGTTGGAAACGACTTAATCCTGCATAGGAAATGAGAATTACTTTCAGCTTTCAAGTGTACCTGAAATGTTTAGAAAACTCTCAGATGCGAGTTCCCCTGGGCTGGGTTTGCCCAGAGCTGGAGAAAGGCTCCTTTCATAAGACCAGGGGAGCTTCAGGGTGTGTAATTTGCTTAGCCTCTGAACCCCATATGATTTACATCATTCAATTTCTAAACTCTTTTGCTCTTGATCTACCATTATGAAGTCATTTTTTGAGGCTCCTTTGTAAACAGAAATTTTATATGGCACACGAAACCACAATGTTAATGTAGGCTGTCTAAAATTGGAATATTAAACACCCTGTTTACAAGTGGTGGTTCTTCCTGCACTTTGAAAAGAAATGCACATGTTTTTCTACTTTGCATGCCATCTGATCACAATGCAATTTCACCAGCCAGGTGAGATGACCACGGGCAGCTTGCCTGGACAATCACAATGGAGTACTCTCACCTTTTAAATTGCAGTGACTTTTTCTTTCGGGTGTGTTTCAAGACTTTCACTCTGGATTTAAATGCTTTGTAAAGTGTTAGAAACATCCACAGAGAAACTCTTAGAGTCCCCCAAATGTACCATAAAGAATCTGGTTCCTTGGTAGACATTCCGATTGGCTGCTTTCGCATCCTGTTTATTAGCCAGCATTGTTGTGGTTGCTGGTGCCCGCTGGCTGCTGGGATGGTACACTGGCACCTGCAGGCTCCTTGAACTGTTGATCAAAGGGCAGCCTAGAGATCTCTGTAATCACGGGGCCTGGGCAGCGCTGAGAAAAGTGATCAAAGCAGTAGGGCACCAGCTGGACCTAGGCAGGAAGCAGCTTTGACTAACCTTTGCTCTTTCTCATGCAAAATAAGTGTCCAGTGTCAAAATATTGCTTCTTATTCCATCGGCTTCTCCATAAGAACAGCACGCAGTCTTTCTCTGTCTTTTCTCCCTGGTTCACACTGCTGTGGCACAGCCTTTCTGACATCCTTGCTACCTATCCTATCACTTTCTCCTTTCCTGTAGTTCTGCCTTGTGACCCTCATGCTATCACCTCTCAGATGAGCCTCAGCTTCCAGGCAGCCTGTAGCCATTGGCCACTTTGCTGAATAGGTTCACACCTTCCAAAGAGGTGGGTTCGGGAAGTCTGGCCACACACATGCTGGTGGCATCTGAGGCTGGACTAGTCCCATTCCTAAGAGGCATGCTGCTATAAATAACCTGGTTGTTTCCTAATCTGGGTGCTGAGGATTGGGCTATGTTTAGCTCGTGGAGGGTTGGCAGCAGGAAGTAAATAGAAAGTAAAGAAACTGCTCACCTTATAGTTTTTAGCCTGAGAAGAGGGAGAGGCTGGTCTGGCCAGCACTAGGGGGCGATGTAGAGCTGTTTTTCTGCACATGCTCAGGGTGATTTGCTGGGAGGTCAAAAATCAGGGACCTTCCCCAGCGTTTCAGGATTTGGGGGTTACAGGTAGGTTCTGAAGAAGTCCCCCTAGAATGTGACTAGATTTCCTGGCACAACAACAGCTTCTTCTTCCTCTTCATCTGGAACATTTTCCATTTCCTTATTTGGGTATATTTCACCCTCACACTGGGTTATGATTGAGTTTGGATTACCCTGGAACTCAGCTTTGATGAGTAACCCTGTAAGTGCAAGCCCTCCTGGAAAGGCCCTGAGGATGGTACCACAGTCTGCCTAGTGCAATTCCAAATGTCAAACAGGAAATGTGCAAGTTCATCATGAGTGGGAGGGTGTGTGTGTGTGCGTGTGTGTGCAAGAATGCCTGTCTGCTTCAAGTACCCTTCCCCATGATGCTCTGTTTTCTGTTCTTTTAGATGGTCTTTACTCATCAGATCCTCAGGGCTGCTTAGTTTCAATATTAACTTAGTGTCATAAATGGAAGTAGAATGTGGCATAACCACAAAATTAGGGATTGGTATCATTTGTACTGTTTTTATTAACTTGGGTTTTGGCCTCCTAGAAGATTGCAACTCATATCACTTTAATTTAAAATAATTTATTTATATTTTTCCTTTCAGTGCTAGGGATGGAACCCAGGACCTCAGGCATGCTAGATAAGCATGTTACCACTGATCTGCCCCGGCCTTGATGGAATTCCCATGTTATTTCAAATCCCCATGCCTCATATACATAAAGATTTCTAGACTTGACTTATAGAAATGGATTAAAAAGAACACTGACTTGCTTGGAGGGTTCTTTCTGTTAATTTCCTCATGTGGTTATGTGAAAATAATTCTAACGTCAGTGCATATTGGCTATAGTGAGAATGTTTACCATGAAATGCATGCTTCTGAGTTGCACACAGAGAGAGAGAGAGAGAGAGAAAGAGAAAGAGAGAGAGCGAATCGCAAAGCTTATTTCATCTGTTTGCTCCTTGCACAAATAGGGATCACAAAGCTGTTGCTGGAATAATGCCTCTTATAACTTGTGTCATTTATGACTTGATTGACCTCCCTTGCCCACTTTGAGTTTTGATTTGGCATAAATCTTCATCAGGACTGGCTTGTGAGCCCTGGTTCTCGCATGTGCTCTTTCTTCAGAGTGAGGGCCTATGTGACTATTGGCCTTGGGGACAAGGGTCCTTAGGAATGCCTTTGGAATTTCGGTCCCAATTTTAATGCTGGCTTTTTTTCTACTGCCTCCATGCGCCTAACAAAGCTATTGCCATTCCCTCACTCCTTTAGACAGCAGCTTCAAGATCTTTTATGGACAAGTGCTGGGTCTCAGTCTTTAGAAAGGTGCCCAAGGGTACTTAGACTGTAACTAAGCCCTGTGGGGACTTTCCTGCCAGACAGGCTTTAGTGTATGACCTTTGTGACATTTATTTTTTGTCATTTAGGGCCTTTAAAAAGAAACTTCCTCCTGAGTTTTTACTCTGCACAAGAGCTGAGGCAGCTAGATGAGTAAAGTACTATTATGTAATGATGAATTTTGTCTTTTAGGTGGTTTTATGGAGTGGTTCCATTTTACAGTAACCTTTTCCCTTACCAATTGGTATAGTTAACAGAATCTGATATAGTTTGTCTTTAACTCTAACTCTGTAGGATACTGGGAGGACAGGAATTCAGCTTTCCCCTTGGTGCCACCCAATACAGTAAAGCTTTTCCTCAGTTGACTAACACTCGTCCATGCTCGTGCTCTTTTCATCCATCCTTAAATGTACTTCTTTATCTCTACATCCACCTCAACTTTTACAGCACTGAGATTCTGTTTAATACACCAGAGTTCACACCTCTTATCTAAAAGTTCCGATGATAAAGTGGTATGAAAATTCATAGATGCAAACTCAATAGTTCCAAGACTGCTAAAAGTCATTCACATAAACTTTGTGTACTTTCAGTCAAAGTAGTATGTCATAATAGTCCCTCCTTGACGTGCCCTCATTAGAATGTTGTGATCATTTTATTTGAAACCATTGTATACAGCCAGAATACCACTGTGTTACTCATGTTATCTCTGACTCACTTGTTAAACAATGTCTATTTTGGAGGATATATGTCTTCTGGCTTCAGCTGTGAGTTTAAAAAGTTCTCCTTCCTTTCTCCTTTGACACTGGTTAGAGGTTGGGTTTTAGTTGGTGGGCCCTGTTACTAGGCTACCATAATGCCTGTTAAAATTCTCCATTGTTTGTCCTGGACTGGAGGGAAAGCACCTAGGGTTCCTCCAGGCACACAAAGCTGCAGAGCCTGAGAGCCACTCCTTGGACCCTTGGACCTCAGGCCTCACAGATCATTGGGCCAGTGTGGCCCAGAGAGAAGCTGTTTGACTCTTCTGGCTGTGGATAACTCACACTGGAGTTCGATGTCTTCCTCTGATCTGCCCACCACTTAGAACCTTGAGCAAGGAGGAAGTGGTATGGCTTTCTAAGATCCTGTTCTGCCTTGTTCTCGTAGTTCATTTAGCGCATTTGGCTTTAGCTCCTGAAGGGCTGGGCTTGGGAATGGTGCGAAGGCAGACACACTCCTCCTCCCTACCTTCTCTGGCTACTGTGGACCCACTGCCTTTGCGTGGGCTGCATCTTTCAATCATGGATGTTAAGTAGAGTTCCTCCCCAGACTTTCTGAGCAGTAGGTCCAGCTGAGCTGCCCCAGTGTCTCATCCAGGCAGCAGTTTCCTACTGGCTTCAGCTGGGAGTTTAAAAAGTTCTCCATGCAGTTTCCTACTTTTAGAATCTTCCCAACTCTGATATCCCAGCAAGGGCTTTTTGTTGATCTCTAGCATATTATGGTACAAGCTGTCCAGGAGCCAAACACAAATAAGAAGCATCCTACTTTTGCAGATGCACCCTCTGCTCGCCATTCTCAAGAGTCCCTAGCCCATGTCCCTATCAACACAAAACTAACCACACTTTGATATTCTTCTTGTTTCTAGATTCCTTTGTCCCTTGTCTGTCTGCTCTTGCCTGTTCTTTCTATGGAATCAAAGTCTGTGAGAGTTTGAACCAATCGTGTCTGTCTTGTTCTCTGCAGGAGCTATCACACCCAGATGAGGGTGTGTGTGGCAAATGATTTGTGCATGGTAAATATTAATCATTCTGGATGCAGTATCTTTTAGAGTAAGCTTTCTCTCATCTGCAATAGCAGGCCCTCTTTGAAGGGTCTTTCATACAGTTTAACCTTTTTTTTTTTAATAGAAAGATAAGCTTAAGCTGGATGGAATGTACCGGAATCTTTGATAATGTTGATAAACACACCAGTCACCAAGTGAGCTGGTACCAAGCAATGGGCAGGTCTCCTAGAACTGGTGTTGGGTAATCTCTTAAAAATGCTGTTGATGTATATGCGTTGTGTTTTCCAAGGATGATTTGACATGGGCTAGGGACTCTTGAGAATGGGGAGCAGAGGGTGCATCTGCAAAAGCAGGATGCTTCTTATTTGTGTTTGGCTCCTGGACAGCTTGTACCATAATATGCTAGAGATCAGCAAAAAGCCCTTGCTGGGATATGAGAGTTGGGAAGATTCTAAAAGTAGGAAACTGCGTGAGACTGTGGACAGTCCCATGGAGGTCATGCCTGAGGGCTTCAGGAGTAAGTTGCTAATGGGGTGTTATATTTTTCCTGTGTGAGAACCAGTTAGGCAAATGGAATTGTGCTGCTAGAATTCAGAAGCTTTTCTTTCCTTTTTTTCCACAGAAAAAAATTAATTTTTAAAATTTACTTTGTTTTTATTTTTACTCTTTTACAATCTCATATATGTAAACAATATATTTTGAACACATACCCCTATATCCCTCCTGCTCCCCCTGGACATTTCCCTAGCGTGTCCACCTTTTGCCTTTATGTCCTAATTTTTTAAATTGGACAATATCAAATAATATGTAAGCAACAAAAGAAGATACATTAAGGATGTAGATAGTTATGATTGAGCTCCCAGTTCCACATGGTTAAGAACATATGATAAAGCTGACGAAGAGCAGTTTTGTCCATCTTCTGTGAGACTAAGTTCATGGTGTGAGCACAGGGAGCCCCGACCCACAGGAGGCCATCTCAGCTGTGGGCACCTGTAGACCCAGCCCATTAGAGACCATTCCACTTATGAGCACACAGGAGGCCATCCACCTTGTGAGCATACAGAGCCCCAACCCAGGGAGGCCATCCACATTGAGTTCACATGAGCTACCCCACGAGACCCTTCATGTCAGTACACAGATATGGAATTCATGGTTTTGACAGGCAGTGTGGTATGTCAGGCTACTAATCATTCAGCTATTAATCAGGTCAGAACACTGAATGCAGCAATAGTCTCATCTCCTCTCTGCAACCTGTCTAATGCACATGGGACACAGCAGTCACATGTTCAGTGCCTCTAGAAGCAGGCAAAAGCTTTTTAAAGAGTGTTTTTTATCATATAAGATGGTTGTACACTTTGTGGGTAATGAGGTGAGATGGGAACCACTGCTTTTGAAGCATTGAACAGAACAGTCTCATGACAATTACATTAATTTCAGAGAACAGTTTATCTGATGCTATACATTATACGTTTGTTGTGCAGACGTCTGCCAGTTGGGCAACATGACACAGAAGGCTGCTTTCCCAGCACATGCTAAGATCCTATGTCAGGCCGGTGTGCCTGGGCATACATATATACTTTTAATTAAGTACTTTGGCTTGCTGATTGATGGTGATGGTGATGCTGACGAAGGTCATGGTAGACATTGAAAAGCTTGGTTTTATGAGAAAGTATTTTTTAATATTTATTTCTATAGTTGGTGTGTGCGTGTGTGTGTATCAGAGGTCACTGTATGTCCCTGTGGAGGACCAAGGGTGACTTCTGGAATCATTCTGGACTGCTTCTATCTCCCTCCTTTTTGCTTTGCTCTGAGACTTCCCAGGCTTCACCCCTTTGCCTCCAGGGCAAGAGGTATAGATTGCCACAGGCTTCCCCCTGACTTTTTTTTTTTTTAACATGGGACCTGGAATCTGAACTCAGGACCTTTTGCTTGCTAGGCAAAGTCTGAACCCTTGAGTTATCTCTCCAATCCTACAAGGAAGTTTTATTGATTTATTTAAAAAATACATTTTATATAACAAGGTGCTTCATTAAAGGTTCTTTAGAAATTAGTAAATGATCTTATCTGGTGAATTACCAATTGCAATCTGCTGTACAATGCTATTGAGTAGTAACCCTTGGCTTTATTTCTAGTATGACAGTTGGTGTTTTCAGAGGCTCACCATTTTCTTCCAGGCCAAAAACTTCAGAAAATTAAATCACCACAGTAGATCAAGGACTTGCTTATTAAAACTTTTTGCTTGTGAAATTGTTAGATTTGAAAGGAGCTAAGGATTATAAACAGGAGCTATAGGAGTGATATTTAGCATTAAAGCCAAGTTGTTCAAAGTGATCATTTTGTCAATGTTAACTCATCCTGCCACTTCCTTCATGATAAGGCATTAGAAGTTCAGGTCTGGTAAACTTAAGCATCACACAGCACATCTTGGTTCATGTTCCCTGCTGGAATTATATCTGTTCCCCTGATGATGCCGTTGCCTCTTCATTGAGTCTTGGTCTTGTTTCTAACTCAGGTCCCCTTCACAAGGTTGGCTCTATCGCTTTGGCTTCTTGGGGTTCCCAGTAATGCTTCTTACTTTTACACTCTAACATTCTGAGCTTGGATTGTCCCTTTCCAGTAGCAGCAGAGTCATTTCTCAGTCAGATGAAGGGATTATTAGTGTTTACAAACTCCTTGAGGGGCCAACCTCTCTCAGCTCTGCAAGGGACATTCACACAAGTTCAAAGTTATGGGTTTCCCGGGCTGAGGTGTCACTGAGTGTAATCAATTAGTAAAAACCATCCAGACACACACAGGATGGCTAGTGTCCGATGAGCTCCAGGGCTCTCTGTGATTGTCTAGTTTTGCCAAGCTCAGGCTGCATTTTCACTCAATGTTTGTGACCATCCCGTGGGGTATTCAGATAAGCGGCCTAGTGGAGTTCCCACGGCCAGTGAATGATTCTACCAAGTTCTGACTCCAAGCCAGGCCTCTGAGTCACATGCCTCTTCCTTTGTAAATAAAATTCTCCAGTGCTTTATTAGGACAGTGTTTTCAATCAGCAAGTACAGTGGGCATGTGCTCCGTACTAATGATGGGTACTCAAGATGTTGCTGCCTTCCTCACAGTTTTTCATCTTTTATTTTTCTCAACATCTAATCTCACATTATAGTTTCAACTGCCCCTGATCTCATCATAGTGGTAACTCAGGTTGACCTTAAAACCTCTTTTCATCCTGCCTTAGTCTTCTGAGAACTTGGACACTTACCCTCCTTGACAAATCTGTTCTCCTTAAGGGATGCTAGATCTATCCTTCACCTCATGATCTATAGTTTTCTGTCAAAAGGGCTATGGAAACAGAATGCTTCAGTAGTACTTCATAAACCTTCTCTTTATTGCCTGAAAGGTTAATTTTGGTTACATAGGAAACTAAAGGACAAAAGTTCCTGTAGAACTGAGCTCACTTGTTTGAAGTGAGTTTGGTGTCCTGGCGTGCTTGTCTTTATATGTGTGTGTGTGTGTGTGTGTGTGTATTGTTTGAATGTGTGTGTATGCATGTTTGTTCATGTATGTATGCATGTGTGCTTGTGCGTGCATTTATACATGTTTGTTCATGTGTGTATCTTCGTGCATATTTGTTCGTGTGTGTGTATATATATGTATGAATGTTCATGTATGTGTGTGTATTTGTTCATGTGTGTGGTTGTCCACATTCTCTTTTGAGATAGCACCTGTGTCATGGTTTTAAATGTGAGTTGTCCCCCACAGGCCCATGTGTTTGAATCTTTAACTGTGTTGGAAGGTTATAACACCTTTAGGAGGCGGAGCCATGCCAGAGGAAGGCAGTCACAGCAGGTGGACCTTGAGGTTGTTTAGTCCTGTCCTGCTTCTGATAGTTTGTCTGCTCTTAAGAGTTTGTAGTTTGAGCCTCCCGGGCTCCATGATGTCTGTAGTGACTTAAGTTTCTGTCAACTGTGCCAGCTAGCCGTGCCTTTTCTGCCATGAAGGACTGTATTTCCCCTCTGGAACTATAATTTGAATAAATCTCCCTTTCTCACCTTAAATTGCTTGAATCTGAGTGGTATCTCACAGCAAGAGAAAAGAGGAAGCGGTACAGTGTCCCACTGATGTGGAGCACGCAGACTCTGCTAGGGTGGCTGGCTAGTCTAGGGAGCGGCTGTTCATCTCCCCAGCACTGGGATAAAAACAGGTGTCGCCACACCCATCTTTTTCACATGGGTTCTGAGGATCAAAATCAGGTCTCCATGCCTGCACTTCTTTGGAGCCCTCAAATGAGTTCTTTGAAAGAAACGGGAGGAAAACATTCTAGGCCCACAAGATGTGCTGAACAAAATCCTAGAGTTGTGGAAAAGAGCATCATGGATAAGAAACAAGAGCAGACAAGATCAGGATTGGTTGGAAGATGGTCGGTCAGCCCTGGGCTTGTGTATTTAAAGGCCCAGATGCTGTCTGTGGGATGCGACGCCAGGGTCAGCAGATAGCAAACAAAAGAAGTGGTTTTCACGTTTGTAATTCAGTCCACAGCCACTGTTTTTACGTGTGTTCTAGTCATGCATGTGGGACAGAGTTCCAGTGTGGTGTTCACAGCGAGCTACTGATTGCTGGATTTTTTTTCTTCCAGTGTTTAGGGGTGCAGGAGGCTTTGAACTGGCCAGAAGAGCAAGCTGTGGAAGCTTGGCTCCAAGCTAGCCAGGCTGGCCTGTGGCCTCACTATTCTGCCTTGCCTCCTTCTGTAAACAAAGAGCTGTTTTCACACTTCATTCATGAAATGCATGCAGCAGGCTGGGAGGGCTCTGGACGCATTAATGTAAAGAAGCTGTGCCTTCGCACACAGACAATAGTTTTTGGGGGAAAGGATTTCAAGTTTAGCAGAATAGTAATTTCTCTCTGGTGAGTTTCATCATGCCGCTGGCTATATCTGATAGGCACCTAAGGCTTGGAAACATTCCAGTTGTCTTGGTGGAAGTGCTATCTTGATACCATGCAATATTTTTTTAAGCCTGGTTGTTTGCATTCTAGGAAATCCTTGTTCCTGGGTGGATACTATTTTAAGCCTTTTCATGTTGGTAAGCTAGAGACAGGCCTCTATTTAAGAACTCCCAGCTGCCTGTTGCACCTGCCCTTGGAGTTGCTACAAAAATAAGAGCATAAACCATTAAAGTTAGACTTCCGTGACACTTAATGTGGTTTCTAACCGTTATTTGTACTGGCTATTTATAAGGACACCTGTCTTTTAAGCAGTCATATTATTTATCTTTTTTTGTTCACCAAGGAATAAATCAGGGTTTCTTTCCGTTCCTGCCACATACATTTGCCATTTTGGGGTTGATTAGAAATGCAAGTTCAGGGCCAATAGAGCACTCTGATTTCTTTTCCTATGACATCAGGCGATGCTTGAAATCAGTGGACTCAGAAGGAACATGTGCAGGATACAGGAGCACCATACTCGCTAAGGAAGTAGAAGGATCTGGTGCTTGCCTGCTGGAACTTCCTGAGTTTGGGCCAAGGAGCCACCATCCAAAGTGTGTCCTTCTGAATTTGTCATACTGTAGACCCGAACATCACGGGTGGGGTGCAAGTTGCTTAAGAACAGGGTTCATGGGGCTGGAGAGGTGGCTCAGGGGTTAAGCCTCTGCCTTGCAGGCGGAAGGTCCTGAGTTCAGATCCTAGACCCCACGTATAGACGCCAGGCGGAAGCGGGGGCAGCCTGCGTTTCTGGTCCTGGTAGGGTGGAGCCTGTGAATCCTGGGGCAGAGTAAACGAGGAGGTGGAGGCGGTCCATGGTGGTTCCCAAATTCATCCGTGGCTCTACACACACACACATACATACACACATGCACACACACGCATACACGCACAATTGAATTAAAAAAAAAACAGGGTTCAGGAATCACTGGAAATCTTCAGTAATGGTTAACAAAGTGGGATCTGCCATAATGGCACCTCTTTTTAAATGTGTGTGTGTGTGTGTGTGTGTGTGTGTGTGTGTGTGTGTGTGTGTGTGTACAAGAAGACACTTGAGTGTGTGTGCCTGTGGAGGCCCAAGAATAACTTCCAGAGCCATCCTAGATTGCTCTATCTGCTTATTGCTTTGCTCTGGGGTTTCCAGCCTCTGACTTCCAGGGCCACAATTACAGGCTGCTGCTTGGTCATTTTCACATGGGATCTGGGATCTGAGCTCTGGTCCTTTTGTTTGGTGGGGTGGGTGTGGGGAGGTAGACTTTAATCCTGGAGCCTCTCCCCAGTCAGACAGCACTTCTCAGCAGAGAAAATTCATTCTGGGGCTGTGGGTGGAGCTCGGTGGTAAAGCACAGACTTAGCATCAATATTAATTTTTAAAAATTACCTAACTATACACTTCAAGCTGAATTTCTTATAATACTTTCAGGGTAGATGACTGGGGTCCTGGTGACAGAGCGCCCCTGTTGCCCTGTGCCCCCAGAGAGGCAATGAGATAATTGAGGAGGCTGCAGCAGCAGCTCCAAAACTTTGTCACTATTAACTGACTTTCACTTATAGACAAATGTGCACCATTGCTGGGCTGTACTTGAACTGTGGCCCCCTCTACCCTGCCAGAGACTTATCATCACAGAGCATGGGCCTTAGATGAAGGATTCTGTCCATTGTAGTGCATTGGATGAGTTCATCCATAGCTTTGCTTTATGTTGGGCCCTGTGGACAAAATTGTCTTGACTGTTTCTAGAAAAAGCAAGAGTCTAAAAATAGCAAGGTATTCCAGGACAGGATCTGACCAGGATAACCAGATGCTGAGTCCAGAAACTTAATTGGTAAATGCTAAGGAAACTTTGAAGAAGTGGTTTTCACTTCTGTTTTCTTGCAGAGTATTAGTGGGCTTGAGGTTTAAAGGCACGATTAAGCATGTAAAATGAGGAATTCAGTCATCTCTCTACTTTCTACAAAAATGCTTTCTTTTTCTGGTGGAAAATTTATTTTTAATCCATATGGATAACTTTTAATAGGCATCAGTTGGGCACCCATTAAACTAACTGCTTTAAAATGGTTTCCTTTCAGAGCTAACATTTACCTCTTAGGCAATCAATTAGGGTGTCTGGATTTGCCATTTCCCTTGCAATCTGCCTTCTCCATCCTTTTTGAATGGTTCACCCACCACAGCAAAAACACTCAGAGGTGCAGATCTTCTGGAAGAAGTGCAAATGCCACACTTTTACTTGGAAAAAAATGGAAAAATAGGCTGTGTTTGCTATATCTGCCACACATTTAAAAGTTCATAAAGCACAGGAAATACTTCTGGTGTGTGGGAATGTGTGGCGTTTCCAAACTACAAACATTGTTCTGAAAAGTTCCGCGGTAGTGGTGAATTATATGAGACCTCGTCCATCTAAGCAAGGCTTGTTTAACTAGCTTGTGGTTCTGGGGCTCATTCAAACACTCTTAAACAAAATAAAGGGAATGGATGTAATAACTTCTTTATGGAAGGGCCATAAAAAGCTAGAGGGCCATGTAAACAAATTGGGTCATTTGCTGGATGTTTAAGTGATAGATTTGCAGTCCAGATTCTACAGCTGTGTGTGATGTTTTATAGGATCCTGGTGATCTACCTGGAAGATGGAGTACACACCTGTTTGTTGCTTATGTATTCATTTGTTTGTTTCCTAGTGCAGGAAACCTGGTATTGATATTTTACACTATGGTTTGAAAACCATATTTGGACTATGGATATTTATAGTTCTAGATTTTTGTAAAAATAGTTAGAAATCTATGTGTGAAAAGTTGAGTGGGCCTGTTTTGTGGTAGCACTGAACTCCATTCAAGGAAAATACAATGATATAAATGGAAAATTTCCTTCTGGTCTTAGACATGACTAGGTTAATTATAAAAATAATCGTTCTATTGTACAAAAGAAGACTTGTAACTGCAGAGATGTAAAAGAGAATTCAATAGCAGTTATGACTTATGGTCACTGTAACTCTGCCTGTCTTTGAATAGCACTGCTGTTACAGCCAGTTTTATGTGACATTTGATCATGTCCCTGGAGAAGTAGATCAGTTCTGTCCTAAGTTCTCCTGCTTTCAAGAGCCTCTTAATTACATTATTGTGGTCATTTCATCTTCTCATTGTTGATCAAATACAGGACCAAAGCAACTTAGGTGAACAGTGGTATATTATATCTTACAATTCTTGGTTACATTCATCAACATGGCAGGAGAGTTCATACCATCATAAGGAGCCGAGGGAACTGGCCACACTGTATCCATGGGACTTGCTGAGAGAGGAGCATACCCTTAGCTTGCCAGCGTGCCAAATAGCTCTTGCCATCTTAGGTGTCCAGGGACAGATCCCACCCATCATGTTATGGTCTTCCCAGCATCACTTAGACAGTTTTCTACAGGCTTGCTCAAGAGCCTTAACAGTTCTTCACAGACAGGTCCAGTGGCTCAAGCCTGCCGTTGTCAATCTGCAACTAACTGATATTAAGCTTAATATCCGTTATTAACTCCAGAGATTAACATTAGCTTACAGTATCTAAAATGGGGAGTGAGAGTTGTGTCAGGCTGGTCCAGTGAAGTAGACCTGGGAAATACATTCATGAGAGATGACTAGGGGCAGTGGAACCCAGAGAAAACTGAACCAAGCCAAGGATGGTAAATAACTTCTGTGTCAAAGCTATAATGAAACTGTGTCCTCTGGCTTCTCCCAAATCTGCTCTCCTCATCTGGCCCTAAAGGAAATGCTTGTGTAAGAAACCCATAGTAAAACTCAATGAATCAATGAGCCTTTCTAAGTTGTAATAGCTGATGGCATCATACCATCCATACTGGCAACTCTTAAGTGTTGCTGCTGGAAGTTTGACAGAGGAAATAAGACGTCTGGCTCCACAGGTTTAAAAAACAACAGACAATGGTGAATATTATAGTTGCTGTGTAATGTGTGACTTGCTGTTTCTCCCCCTTTTTAATGAATAACTCAGGATCAGATGACCTGCAGTCTAAAAAGAAACTATGATTTTCCCTTAAGTTGGATTCCGTGAGATCTTGTCCACAACAGTTCATATCATGGTGCCTGGGTTGTTTACTCTGCTCCTTCATGTAGTTGTATATGATCTGAATAAAAACTTTCAGAATTGAGTTGAATGTGGAGGGGGGAAAGGGTGCAAAGCCCCGGAACTGAGACATTGTGGAAGACGTGAAGTTGACTTAGCCTCTGTGTTAGTCAGCGTTGCATGACTAGTTTTCAAAGAGAAAGGATTTATTTTGCTGATTGTTTTAGAAGTTCTTGCTCATGATCAGATAGACCTATTTCTTTAGACCTCTTATTGGGGATACAGAACATCAAGATTGGAGGAGGTCATGCTAGGAATCAAAAGAGAGAAAGAAGGAGCCGATGTCCTGCCGGCCCCTTCAAGGACCCAGCTGTAATGGTCTAAAATACTCCTGAGGATCAGGCTCCTTGAAGTTTCCACCACCTTCAAGAAGTGGCATTCTGGGGACACAACCTTCAGCACACGGGCCTTTGGGGGGCACTTATGATCCAAATAGCTTACATGTTGCCTCCAAGTAAAAAGAGGCGATCAGATACGCAGCTAGGGTTGCCATTTGCAATCTCCACAGTAGGAAACTTGAGTAGGAGTATTACTGTGAAATCAGGGATAGCCTGGGTTGCAGAGAAATGCTTTGTTGCAAGCAGGCCTGCCTGCCCGTGTGCGTGCGCGCGCGAGAAGAGAGAGAGAGAGAGAGAAGAGAGAGAGAGAGAGAGAGAGAGAGAGACTCACTACTCCGGATAGGGTAAAAACACTGGCATATTTGTATGATGCTTTGTCGGAGTTGAAAGATAGGCAAACTTATTTGTCACAAAGCATTAGAAACTGAGAAAAGTTGTTGGAGGGAGTTTTGAATAAAGGGCCTGGGAAGACAGGCAGGGCTTATATTCTAAAGAATCAGGGGTGCAGAAGGGTTTTAGGAAAGGAATTTATGAGTAGGTAGGGAAGGAAAGAAAACTTGGAAATCCACATTGCCTGATGTATAGCTTATCTCGACAGGGATGTAACAGGTTCAGCAGGAGTGTCACTGGAAATGGGTGGTCATCAGGAGGTAGAATATTCCTTAGGCTTCTGAAGAAAAGCTGATGCTGTCCATTACCAGCAGACCTATCCCACCTGGTCAGGAAGCCAGATGATGAACTAGATTTAATTCTTAGAGGACAAAGATAAAGAATGAAGACTAAAGTTAAAAAGAAGAAGAAATTGAATGAAGAGATCTCCTTGAAAGGGAGGCAATGGGGGATTAGCCTGAAGACAGGACTTAGAGAATACCAAGGAACGGAGACATATAACTGAAATTAAACCAGAGTTTAAAACATAGTAGTGTCAGTACGATGACCCGTGAGAATCCTTGACCGGTCCATGTGGACAGAAAGAAAACTTGCAGAAGTCAGAGCAAGATTTGTGGGGGCAGGGGGACATTGTATGGGAGAGTGTAGAGAACAGAGGAAGCCTGAAGCTTTAAGAAGGAAAAACATATCCAAGTGGTTCCAGAATGGAGAGAGGGAAAGGTGAAAGATGTTTTGTTTCTTTACTGGTTTGATTTTTAGGGCTTGGAAGTCAGCCAGAGGCGAGGGGCAGGTTAAATACATAGTAACAGATAAGATTCTGGCTGAGAAAGTCCCTGTGCTCCTGCCCAGGTGAAATGCATGCAGAATGAATGGTCTTTTAAACTCATTCTTGGTGATACAGCGCTGTAGAGAAACTTCTAATGCAAATACTCTTCTGGTTTAAGAGGAGAACGTGAAGTCCTTTGAAGTGCTTAAAGCTGTAAAGGGGGAAACCCCTGCTCTTTTCCCGCCTGACCCAGGCCGGCTTCTCATGGGAACTTAAGGGGGCAGAGAAGGTGGGATGCTCCAGGCGTCCAAGGGATTCAGCATATTAAAATATTGTATCAAGGACTGAGCATGCTTCGTGGGATTGAAGATTGGGATCAGTGAGCCTTAAAAACAATTTCAGAAAAGCGAGGAACCAAGGAATTGTGGGACACACTTCCCAGAAGTGGAATTGGATGAGCTTGAAGAACAATATTTCACTTCAGTCCAGCAACTGCAGTAGAGGCATAACTAACCTACGCGAGGAAGCATGACAAAAGCAGAGTTGTGATTGATCAGTCCACCCACAGAGATAATGAGATGGTGACTTTGGAATATGGGGTCGGTAGGCAAATAGTCACTTATGTGGTGGCAGAAATTGCCATCATCTGTAAACAGTGTTCATGGGTCATGACCTGATGTGTGGCAAATGAAATGGTAAAAAGGTGCATCTGTACCCGATTACCAAGGACTTTTCAAGATGACCCAAAGGGCATCACCGTTGCTATGGAAATTCAACTTAAATGACCATTGAAGGACTTTGGTGTTACCTTTCTGATGTCTTTGCCAAGTGTGCCCTCAGAAACCATGGAAGATGCAAAACCACGATGAAGGTTATTGAGCTCCTGGTATGGAAGGTCTTTTGCATGTGCCACATAGGTTTGTGGTTTAGAGCAACTACTAAACACACATGTCAATGTGTTGAGATGGATCTGAGCTACAGCACTTGTTTGTTCAAAGTACTTTCTTCTAGGATCTATTTTCCAGCCTAAGTGATGTTTCTGGGCATGTTTCTAGAGCAGTCTGTGTCTTCAGGAAGTGCTTTTTATTTGTACATTTACTGACCCCATGTACACAGAACTGGTCTCAACTGAATACAACTTTCATTTTTGTTGTCTCTGGATTTCATTGGTCAGAGAAGACTCTTATAGCCAAGAATACATGGTCTGCCAGATCCTGGCATTTCAAGCTCATTCTTAGGCGATAGAGAGCTCTAGAGAAACTTCAGATATAATGTCTGAAGTTATAAGAATAGTTAAAAGAATGTGACGGCCTCTGGAGAACTTCAGCTGTGAATGGGACAGCAGTGGATCTCTTGTCTCCTGACCAAGACCTGCTTCTCACGGGGACTTGGAAGCACAGAAAGGTAGGATCCCCAATGTGCCTGAGGGTTTAGACTCAACGTCTCACTGCTTCTCCTGATGATCTGCACATGGCCATCTTGCCTGTCATTCTGATGTCCGGTGCCTGTCCTTTTGCTGGCTCACTTCCATCCGGCCATCCAGCTACACATATGTTTCAAGGACTTTCTGATTCTTCCAGGCAGGCATGCTTCTCTAGCTCACAGTCTGAGAATGAAACTTCAATTGGACAGGTTTTGTTTTGCCTTCCAACACAAAAATTCAAAATGTATTGTGCAGCGGCTTGAAAAAACCTAGAATTATTGTCAAGCCAGTGAGTCATCAGTGTTTCCATTTGTGGATAATGTTACATTTATATGTGTAATTTCTACAGTTTCTTGTTATCCCAGGTCAGGTGCTGGTTACTTGTATCATACACTGTGAGCACAATGCCTGTGATCCAAATTTTTTCCATGCCATTCCATGCCCATGGTAAGTTTCTGGAGGCAAATGCTGAACAAACTCAGGTTACGTCTACTCTGTCAAGTTTGAAAGGTGTCTCTCTGTCTATATTGTTGATGCTCCTTACCTGGGGATCTTACTGAATTCAGATTCTGAATTAGTAGGTCTGTAGTGGAGCCTGGCTTTTGCATGTGGACATGTGTGCATGTGATATTCTAGATTGAGGATGTGGCCAACCTTTGAGTGCCCCTGTGGTCAACTGTCACCCTCACCTCCTTTCTTTTTAAACAAAACATCCCAGTGACCTATGCTTATCATGGAGATATTATGTCTTGTAGACTCAAAATGCCTGCTGTCAGGGCCCAGTCCCACTCTGAAGCCACGTCCACAAGATGCAGCAATGTATGTGTAAACACGTAATTCTGCTGTCAGACATTCTGGGGATGCTAAAGAACTTCAAGCTCCTGCACCTCCAGGCAGGAAAGACTTTCCATGAGGCAGTCATTGGCATTGGATCTGAAAGAATAAAGAATTCACTAGGAAAACAAGGATCACATGCAGAAAGCTTATGAGAGAACACGTAATCTTTTCACAATTCAACTCTTCTGGTAAGAAAAAAGGATTGAAAAACTCATGTGTTAATTATGAAGGATTGTGTCTGATATATTCCCAACCTGCATATGATATTAGGGGTAAGACCCTTGGTCACTACTGAAGGGTTTCAACTTTTAGGAAGTATGTTCTGAATGCTAAATTTGTTTTTATTAAATATTTACTTTATATTACTCATATCGTTATTTTGTCATTCTATAATATTTTCACAACTTTAAGTACAGTGAATAAATAAAAATCCAGCACATTTCTCATTACATGCATCTATTGTGTATCTGTTTATCTATGTCTATCAATTTACTTATCTATCATCTATCATTCATCTTTCTGGCTTTTATATACCTTATATCTGTCATCTAGCATCTGCATATCCATCAGGTATGCTTCTGTCATCTATATATCTGCCATTTATCATGTTTTTATCCATCTTTCAAGTGTCTGTCTATCTATCTTTATCTATCTATCTATCTATCTATCTATCTATCTATCTGTCTGTCTGTCTGTCTGTCTGTCTGTCTGTCTGTCTATCTTTCTTTCTATCATCTATGTATATTCATTGCAAAATCATTAGCACAGACCAGCTAATTATCTATTATCTCCCATGGTTATTTATTTACATATTGTGAATGTAATGTTCTCTGTCGTGGTTTGAAATGTGTCCCCAATAGTGTTCATGTGTTTGGAAAGGTCATGGCACCTTTGAGAGAGGTGGAGCCTTGCTGGAGGAAGGTAATCACCAGGGGTGGGTCTTGAGGTGGATTAGTCCCACCCTACCTCCTGGAGAGCTCTGCCTTTGCAGCAAGCAGTCTAGCAGTGCTCTGTCTCCAAGATGTCTGCAGTAACCTAAGCCTTCTCCAGCTTCTGCTACTACCCACGCCACTTCCACCCTGAAAGACTCTCTCTCCCCTCTGGAACCGAAAGCTGAATAAATCTCTCCTTCCTTAAGTGGCTTGACATTGGGTGCTCTCTCACAGCAACAGATAAGAGTAACTGATAGATTCTCTGTGGCATGTATGCATTTAACAAATTTCAAATGAAATATTGTTTGATTCATTTTTAGTGGGAAGCATTACGTCATATTGGTTGTGAGACTGGGGCTGCTGGAGCTGAAGCAGCAGCTGGAAGGGATGTGCAAGCCAGTGGCCAGCCAGGCGCTGAGAACATGGCGGTGGTTAGTCTTTGTGACATGTATGCATTTGAGGCTCAGCTACCACGCCTTCTGTTTTGCAGTTTTGTGTGCCCTCTCTAATCCCACAGTGGGTAGTCACCATTTGTTACCGTGGATTCTGATAGCTGATGGATGAGCCTTATTTTTTATATTTTCCAAGCTTGAGAAAGAAAAAGTGTGGAATAAACTTTAGCACTGTGCCCGTCAGATGGCGGATCTTTGAGAGACGTGCCAGTGACCCATGTGGCAATGGTACAGCCTGTCCTGCTGTGGTGCTTGATTCTGGGATTGTAAATCATCCCTGAAAGTCCTGAAGTGAGTCATATGCCTTATTTCACAACGGAGAGATGCAGCCCACGTCTGGCTTGGTTTTGAGGAACTAAAAGGGGACATACAGGAGGGCCTCAATCTTTCTGCTTAGACTGAGTAAAATTAATGTGCAAAGAACCTGATGGGCAAAATTATAATGATGACTGCTTAGAATGTTATTTCCTCAACCAAAAAACAGAAATGTGTTGTTTCCAGGAAAGAAAAATTAAACTGGGAGTTTTGTGGTAATGTTTGATTTCAGTTACTTCATTACAGAGAAGAACATGCCTATCCGAAGCTCACTTTGGAGAACTTTAGCACTTGAATTATTTTCCTCTTCTGGTTTTTCTAGTTAACATAATATATAAGTCTTGTGCTTTCAGAGTTTTAGTATGTTTTTCTTTTTGTGCTTTGGGGTTTTGAGGTTGACAATTCTAATTTTTCCTCTGGAAGGCAAAAATATTGAAAAAAATATATTTTTAATGCTACTCCAAGGATAGATTTTTTTTTCACTTGGAAATAAAGTTGGTTTTTCTCAGCTCTGATGCTGTGAGATTATGGGCAAGTCGTCCTGAGTGCTGGCATGTGGACAGAACAGAAGCAGACCCTGGAGAGAGAGTTCAGGATTCATGGCAGGAAGTACATGTTCAGTATGCCAATATTTATGGTGTCGCAATCAAATTAAAACCATACACTCTGCTATTTACATAAGTGTGGTGCCCAGACGGCAGGAGTTTATGCCACGGTTCTCAGGCAGATGAAGGCCATGTGGACGTTCAGGTCACATAGAAACCAGACATTTATTTTAGCATTCTATTTCTCCGCAAAGGAAGGTGATTTTTTTCTCTATGTATGCTGAATTTTGAGGTCAGCTGGAATTTAAAGGGTCATCATTTAGCAGGGATGTTGGCTCACTCTTGCTTCCATAAGTACTATATGTGTGTCATTCTGTCCTGGGATTGAGGAGTTAAATGGGAGTTTGGACCGTTTCATAGATGGGACATTCTTAATGCTTCCCGCCTTGTGTCTTATTCATGCTTCTAAGCTTGGAGTTTCATCTCTGGAAAAAACAGACATACATAGTTTTGGTAAGGATACATATTTGTTGTCTTTTTTATGGCAACGTTTTAAAGTATTACCATATGGTAAAATTTTAAGGACAATAAAGTATCAGAAGCATTGCGGGGATACAGTTTTTCTGGGTATTCACATGACAAAGGCATGCAGTCATTTACATGCTCATAACACTGTTTCCCACTCAGATAGCAGCTTAAACTGAAAGGGTGATCCAAAGAAAATATTACTGGAAGTGCTAGAGAAAAACGCATATCACGTTGACTAGGAGAAGAGGTTTGGATATGGGTGCAAATTGCTGATTCTTATTAAAGATCTGGCTACCTCACAGATGTCTCTGATGTTTCTCCCTGGTCCACAGCAATCTAGAAACACTCTGGAAAGTCAGCTTTAGAAGGGTTTTAGTGGGAAGGCAGCTGGCGCTGCCTCTTTGAGAGATAGTCCTGTGACTTATGTCTGAAAATTTTTCCATATATTTGATGACTTAGGGTGATGATCTTTTGTGCAGAGGGAAACTTTCTCCTGAAAGGAAAATAAGAATAGCTCTCATGTGAGCACGTGGAACTTGACTATGTAAATCCTTCTACTTAAGGGATACAATCCAAGTATGTAAGGACTCATTTTATGTTTTGAGCTCTGTAATTCAAACATTGTGCTTCGGTTTTTGGTTTGTACTCCAAAACATTTTTATTCTTCAGATTTCTTTTGGTGTTTCTATAAAAAGAGAAAATTTAGCATGCTTTCTTTGTACATAATTATCTTCCACATAGATAAAAGAGACAATAAGCTTTCCTGTGCTTTCTTTTTTTCCATGTGAATTCATCAATGTTGCTTATGCCCATGGAATTTGAAAACAATTACAGATTTCTCTGACTTTTTATGTCTAATTTTAGAGCTTGGGGGGGGCACACACAACCCCAATCAGATGAAGCAGAACTTGTCAGTTTGCTCAGAATGTTGAAGCCCAGTGCGACCAATAAGCAAAGATGAATTTCCCTAGTGGTTATGAGAAGGTAGAAGAAAGACGCTGGCTTTGCTGAGCATACATAGATCCAGCTGTTGACTCCGTAGTGCCTGCAGTGCACGTGGAAGCTAGAGGTTGCCATTGTTTATCTTCCTCATCACTTGTTTTTTGTTTGTGAGACAGTCTCCCACTGAACCGGGAGCTCATGGATGCGTCAGGCTGGCTGAACTGTAGGCCTCAGAGCAGACCTCCCGTCTCCACCAATACCAGCCAGCACTGGGTTTACAGGTACATCACATGCCCAGATGCTTACCTGGGGGCTGGGGATCCAGATTCAGACCCTCATGCTCGAACTGCAGTCACTTACTGATTGAACCTCCATCCAGCCTCAAAGGAAGGTTCTTCTTAGATGATGTTACTGAACCTAAGAACTCTGAAGACTGAGGTTTTTATTGCTATTAGTGGAAGTTGATTTTCTCTTCTCATTGCTTTATCTGTAATGCCTAGACCTTGCCTGGCAGGCAATAAGTATTGGAGCACTGTGTAGACATAAAACACAGTAGGCAAAAGAGTAGTGTTCATTTTCTTTCCTCCCTGCTTAGAATATAATCCATTGCCTCCATAGCAGACTTTTGGAAATTAAGAGACATACTAATTTTTTTCAAGCTGTAATAATGACAACTGCTAGTTTCTTATACAAATTGGCATTTATTTTGATATTTTGGACAGTATTCGTATTTTTTATTTTTCATTTCAGAAATTCATGTCTGCTTAGTAATACAATACTTATAAACCTTCTATGAAATTGTATAGTTGGAAGTATAAATTTTTTCTTTCTTTTCCCAATACAGTACTTCTTTCAAATACATTACTGTTCCTTGCACTATAGGGGGTTGAAGTAGCTTTACTTCTTAGCTTAAGTAGCTGCGATGTGCAAATGAAACTGGTAAAAGATAATTTAATACTAGAAAACATGTGGTTTTCATTCATAATTTCCATTGTATAGGCATTGAGACTTCACAGAAAAGAAATGGAAACCTAAAAAACTGATTAGATTTTTTTTTCAGTGCTCACTGTTTTGCATATATTATCCTGTGTGTGCACATGCACGTACATGAACGTACCACAGTATGCCTGGGCAGATCAGAAAACCTGTTGCAGAAGTCCACTCAACTTCTATCATGTGGATTCGAGGACTGAACTCTGGCCCCAGGTTTGGTAACAAGTGTCTGTGCCCACTGAGCCATCCCATTGGCTCCATGGGGCTTCTTGGACCATTTTAACAAAGGATGATACCTCCTGTGTGGAGAGGGGTTCTAGGGCTTTTGGAAAAGTGACCAGGAAACATTAGGGAGAGCGAGCGAGGCATGAGAGTTGCTTCAGTAAGGTCTGTTTTTGAGACTCAATTGGTCCTGTTAGATCAGAGTCCCTGTTGCTGTCTGTCACAGAAACCAAGCTTTGCCCTTGGAGGTCTCTGCCCAGGTCAGCATCTACCCGATGCCTGGTCCATGCCTATGTCACATGAAGTGAGACTTCCTGCTACTCTGAAAGGCTGTGCAGAGGGACTTGCCTTTGTCCTGCGGGCTTTCTGCACGTCCCTTGCCACTCCCCTTCCACCATGCTGCTGGCAGTTACCTCTGCCTACTTAAGCTGTCAACCCCATCTCAATGCTGTCCCACCTTTAGGCTAAACCTTGCCCCCCCCCAGCTCCCTCTGCCTTCTCTCTGTGACAGAAATTGTCTCCCTGGCCCTGGTGATCCAGGCTACTTTCCTTTTCCTGTGTGGGGGAAGCGGGCTCGGGCCACGTTCACAGAGGCAACATCTGCCCTGCTTTGGCAAATAAAACTTTCCCTGCACCGTTTCTCAACTGCCTTCAGCTCAAAGTGTCTTCCTATGCCAGCAGCATTATTCAGGGAGGTCTGTCCTGAAACCTTTCAAAAGCATAGGTTAAAACACTTCACTTTTGTAATAGCTGCCTGGGCATGCTTGGGCTTGTCCACCCGAGGAAAACTATTTCCTGGCCTGCTGCTTCTTATTTCTCTCCCTGAAGGCAAAGCCAAAAGTTCCAAATCCTGTGTCATGCAATTTGTCATAGCTTCTGCCTGGATGGAGCCTGTATCATCTCAGATGTGGGTTCCGGGTAGGGGAAGAAAGGGTACGCTGCCGCTTTCTAATTGGTGCAGCCCTGGACTTCCTTAGGAATGGTAAGTCACTCCACTAACACATAGTTAGGAAATGTGAAGATGTTGTGTGACTCACTTCGTTTTGGCTGCATGCAATATAGAACATTATTTGGCTAGGAAGGAATTCCTTTCAAATTGCCAGTCTTCTTCCAACAGCCCTCCTCCCCTCTGTCTCAATAGGTAGTTCTCCCTTTGCGCAGACATTCTTGTGGGCTTAGCTGCTGTATAACCTCCTCACCCCTCATTAATAATTTCCTGAGGCCAGTTTGTCTAAAGAAACATAGCTGTGCAATGTGTGTGTGTGTGTGTGTGTGTGTGTGTGTGTGTGTGTGTGAAAGAGAGAGAGAGAGAGTTTTCTCTTTAATAACCAGCTGAAATGATATCAATGCTCTAAATAAAAAAGTGAACATTAGATTTTTTTTTTGTCCCAATACTTTGCATGTCAGTCAAGAGCAAGACCTGACTGCTCTTCAATGTCTTTTCACTATTCAAATGTGGTGACTTGGTTTCTACATTTAATAACCTTCAACAGATTCAGTATTTAAATGAGTAATCGTTTAAAGGTTTTCTAGTTATTAGGAGACCACAGAATAAATTGATCTTTTTGGTTCTTAGTTTTTAAAAAAAAGATCTTCTGGAAAAGATTCCCCGAGTAATTGGGTGTGTTTGGAGACGGGGGCTATGGCCTCTGCCCTTCTGTTCTGTGATGCTTTCTCACCCCTTATATTTGCGCGCCACATGCCACCTGTGGATTTAGCCCTGCTTCTGTGGCTGGCAGCAGAGGAGTCAGTGTCCCAGGAGAGTGACTGCAGTTCCACACCTCTGTCATTACTCACAGGAGAAATGGGTTAATGGAGATGCCATCTCTCCATGGAGAGTGCTCATTGCTCAGGCTAACTGAACACTCGATTAGATGTGAAATATTTCTACATAAGCGTCCATAAGTAATTGCACAGAAGTGAAAGGATTAGAGTGAAAAGCACTAAGCCATTGCAAATATTTTATTGACAAGGCATAGGGAAGCAGAGACGGTATCGATGGCATCCTTCCTAAAATACACTTACTATTTTCCAAGTGCTTTCCAGTCAGCTCATACTTTGCATGAGAAGCAAAGCTGTATTAATCTTTAAACCCAAGTCAAACTGAGAGTGGCAGGAGCACAAATGCAAACAGCGTTTCCTCCCATCCCCAGAAGCAAGATTGGGTGCTGCTCCTGAATGTGCTCCTTCAGGGTTGAGATATAAACTCGGTGTTGACTTTTATCCTGGGCGTCCAGATGCGGCTGCAGTCAAAGCAGCAGGGCGGATGCCCGGTCTGCACAGGGCAACCCTAGCCTCAATTATCTCTGTTGTTTTTGGCCCGGTAGAAGAAGTGCTGTTTTCATAAGATCTGAGTTTTGTCTGGGAAGAAAGAAGGTAGCTGCCAACGATTGACAACGTGTGGGATTTTCTTTTTCCCTTTCCCTTAATGTTGGGGGTAAACCTGTACATCCTGTTTGATGAAGAAAAGATTGTGGGTTTTTCTTTTTTCTCTGGACACTTACTGGAAAGATGGAGAACATGCTATGCTTGCAGTGGTGTCTACAGACTTTGTTTACAGACGTGAACTGAGAAACAGCCACTGTCCTGGAGTTGCATCCTCCCTTGCCTCTGGACTGAAGAGTCTCCCATTGTTGTGTTTATTGAGACTGGCCGTTTGCATGGTAATATTTTTCTGAGTATAATAAACTCGCCAGATTCACCAACCCCTGCCTTCGTTTGATGGCTATGCTGGCTGATCACTTTTTATATGCACATCCGTCTGCAGGCATCTCTTTGGGGACTACCTTTTAAAAAGTCAAGAATAAAAATTCTCAGTGGCAGAACAGCGAAACAGACAACAACAGTCAACCAGAACGCAGAATACCAGTGAGCCTGTAATGCTCAATCAAAATCAGGCCAGCCAAATCTCTCCCCATGCTAAGGCTCAGGGAACCTTGTGGAAGAGGGAGCAGTAAGATTTTAAAAACCTAAAAATGGGGAGATCCATTACTGAATAAGACATTCCATTCAAGGCAGGGTTGCTGCATCCAAGAACTCACTGTAATGAGATTTGTCCTTACCAGACATGCACAGTGGCTGACATATCAATATTCCCCCATAGATCAGCGAGAAACTCAGAAACATGCAGTGGGAACCTTGGGGACTAGGGCTAGACAGGTGAAGGTGAGCGCCCCATCAATAGGTCTGTCCAAGGAAGAGCTACTTAATCTGCCACAGAGGCCTGAAACACCCTCCCACTAGATCAGATGATCCTCAGGGAACTCTGGGACCCTAAAACCCCAGACACAGGAGGATGCGAGGGAGTGGGATAGATTGATGCAAAGGGAGGGAGGGAGGGAAAAGGTGGAAATGAAAGGAGGAAAGGGGTGAGAGTGGGAGGGGGCAGGGGCAGGGGCAAGGGTAATTACTCATTAGGTTTGAAAAACTAGGAATTTTTTTAAAAAATTAAAAAGAATAAAAATTCTTTCAGATTCCAGGGATAAAACATGTGGAACATATCCTGCAAGAAATGTTTTGGGGGTTTTTGGAAGAAAAATTAAAATTTGTGTTTATGACAGGATATCTTTCTGAAGGAAACAAAAAAAGACAACAGTATTAACATCCTTGTGTGTGCTTTTTCTTTTTCCTCTTGTGAATGCGGTGATACCTCGGTGGAGTTAATTACATTGGGATGACATCTCTCATTAATAAGTGTACCTGTAAAAGAGGGTCTGTTCTCCCCCTTGGTCCTTCCTACCTCTGGTCTTTGTCTTGCTCTTAGTGACTTCCTGCTTCTGGCCTCCCTCTGCCCTGCACTTGATGATCAGATCTCTAGTGTGCTAACTCACTGTAGTGTTCTGCTGGCCCCTGACCAAAGAGATGGATGTCGCTCTCTCCCTCCTCCTCATGGAAGCAGCTGGAGTCCTCCCTGTCCTGCCTTAAACGACACCAATGGTTTCCTATGTTCTGAAAGGAAGATGTGTTTTTTTGCTGCTGGTACTGTGGATGTTGATGGCAACAGACAAAGTCAGAGACACACTGGGAGTGATTTAGATACCACAGTGTCCCACTGGCCAAGCAATGAGCTCATCCTCTTTCTTGTGGAGATAGTTAGCAGCCGGGCAGGAACACAAAGCTGACTCTTGTCTCAACTCTGACTGTTTTATCGAGACATGCTCTTCATTTGGGTGGTCTCGATGACAGAGAATTGAAAAACCCCTTTTCTATGAAAATATTTTTTAATAAAGCCAGTGATTCATGAAAGATGTCCTTTTATATAAAAATAAATAAATGTCACTTGCACAGTTAGAGCAGGCAGTAGCTGTTCCTTAGGTGATCTTAACAGCTCTCAATTCCCCTGGAGATTTCTGTTATCATGCTCACTAAGAAATATTACCAATGCCTTTCTTTTACCCCGTGTTAAAAGCCATGTTGCATACAACACTTGTTTTTAATTTTCACTGATAAAAAGAGGTTCTTCTCGGATGAGATGTAAGTTCAAGGATCAACACATTTTTGTTTGCATGTTTTGTTTCACATTACTTTGTCTATCATATGCTATTGGCATTCCATCTATCTGATAGTATAGCCCATATTTCAGGAAGCGGATAAGACTTTGCTCTTTGTTTTATTTAATTATTTATTTGAGACAAGGTGGGGGTTGGAAGGAGAAAAGCAAACGGGACCGCATGCACTCCACGGCACATGGATGGTGGTCAGAGGGCAACTTTGGATGTCAGTTCTCTCCTTCTACCATGTGGGCTTCCAAGAATAGACCTCAGGTGACTGGGTCTTTAAGCAGCCACCGTACCTTCTGAGTGATCTCGCCAATCCTCTGTAAATTTTTACAAACAGGATATGGTGCACTGTTTTGGTTTAGATATGAAGTGTGCCTCCAAAAGGCTCATATATAGAGTGATGGGTTCCTAGTGTGACACTAGAAAACTCAAGGAGTGTGGCCTGTTTGTAAGATATAGGAATCAGATGTAGGAATCCAAGATGACTTTGAATGTTCTGCCTGATCCCCAGGCCCTTCCTTGTTCTTGTTTCTATCTGCCACAAGAAGAGTCTATATCATGACCTCCCAACACCAAGTGCGGGAGTCCCGGACCTTGAGTCCCAGACTCAAGAAAGCAGTTAGCCCCGTACAGAAATATCTGAGAATATGAGTGACAATTAATCTTAATCTTGTTTTGAAGCTTTCTTTCAGAGAACAATGACAAAAACTAGCACACTTATCTTTTCTGTTTTACACACATGCACACACACATTATATATATTTGTAGAACAGTATCCAGAATTAAGCATATTGTTGTTGGAATAACAAATATTGTCAGGCCACATAAACAGAAGAATACAGAGCATGAATGTTGATTTGTGTTCTCGGCAACTGACCTAGATAGGCTGACTTTAGCTCCTGGAAGAAAGGGGCAGGCGGCCCTGTTAGTGACAAAGAGCTTGGTGACTCTGGAGGAAGTCCTCCTGGGAAAGAGCATTGTGCTGTGGAATCAGTAAGGCAGGGGTATTTTCAGAAGAGAATTGAAACTACACTGCTGTGGTCATTTAAATTCCCAAGGTGCTTTTTTCCCAGATTAAGTGTTTTCAGCTAGCATCCTGACTGGATGAATAATCACTCTGTCAATCTCACCTGCCATTTCTTTTGCACAAGGTCATTCTCATCTTTTCCTGGGCTAACTGGTCACGTTCAGGGAGAGAGGATCATCTCTTTAATTAACTCATAAATGTTTCATTTTTGGTCCTGCTTGGGAAGAGAGGTGATAGTTCTTTAACATGCAAAACATTGAAGTTTTTCCTTTAAATCCTTGACTTTTTTGTCCTATATTTTCATGTAGAAGAAAACAAATTGCTGTTTTCCCTACTCATAGATTTCAAGATGCAGGCCAGTATTTATGTAGAATCATATTTCATAAAGCACACTCAGTAAGATTTGTTTATAATCTTCATGTATTCTTTCAACAAACATTCTTAGATACTTATTATTCATTCTCTGCACTGATGGTAGAACAGAACCAAATGCATGCAGTCTAGCCTGGAATTGGCATCCAGTGAAGGAACAAAAGGCAAAAACCCCAGTGACAGACTATTTCTGTGGTCAACGATAAGTGTCTGTATTGTAGATTAGGAAGCAAGTGGGGTCTCACAAGGTCTCTGAGTACAGACTGGACTTAGGGAAGAAGGCCTTTATAAGTAGGGTCAAAAGGATGTAAAGACTCTGGATAGAATTGTGGTTGGCATGACCAAAGAATTTCAAAGTGGATTATGTTCTAGAATGGGTGAATGGTTATAAATGATGTCATTTGCATTGGATTGACTGTTTCTGCTAGGTTGAGAATATTCTATAGGGCCCCAGTGGTGACCTAGACAGGAATAGAATAGGAAAGGGTCAGGCCGGGAATATGTTCTGACATTAGAGCTATTGAAATCTATGGACAGACTGGAAGAGAGAAGTGGGTGTGTTGTAAGGGAGGAGAACAGAACTCCTGCCTACAGATCTTGACAGGCATCTTTGTTTTGGCCACTGTCTTGTTTCAAAAGTCTCTATATTCCTCATTAATCTTGTCTTGGCAACACCGGACATGGGGATGGAATGTGACCATCAAGTTGTGGAAGAGACATAAACTGGCAATGAACCCTGTTCATTTTTAATTGTGATGTGCGTTCAGTATGTATGAGCAACTCAGGAGTAAACAAAGAAGAAGATGCAATATTGTTTTGGAAGGATTTTACCAGTTGCCTGGCTAAGTCAAACTGATTTTTTTTTAGCTAAGAGGCACTTTTACCAGAATAACTTACATTTAATAATAAGGATAGCTAGCATTTATTGACCACTTACTGTATATTGGTTATGCATCTATGCACTGTGTATTCATTAACAACTTTACTCCTCTATAAAAAAAAACCCTATGATGGTAATAACCAGTATTAGCCTCAAACCAAGAAAAATGTAAGCCACTGGCCAAGTCAGGTGGATGAACAGGCTGGCCAGGGAGCTATCCGGTTCTCAGGTACATCCCTCCATTCTTTTCTCATGCTGCTGCAAATCCCCCTTTAACTGGATAGAATGGAGTCTGCAGTTTGATTAGGTGTTCTATAGATTTGCTCATTTTGCAATTTCATTCATTATTTGCAGGCAAAAAACTTGACTCCACTGTGGTTGGTTCTTACTAGCACTGTGTATTTAGTTTAAGGAAAAGTCTGCATGTTTGGAATAAGAATTTATGCTGTATAAGAATGCAAATGTGAAAACATGACTTAATGAAACTCAGAACTGGATACAAATTCTGGTTATTCCACTTCTTAGTTATATGATCTTCATTCACTAAGTTTTTCTAAGCTCTTAATTCCTTAATATGTAAAATTTAAAATGAGGGTCTATTTTCATAGGGACTCTTAGTAGAATGTCTGGTAAGATTAACATATATTCTCTATCCATTTTCCTGGCTGGGTAAATTAAAAATAAGTGTAGTGACAGTCTTCTGGGCATGGCATTGCTGTTGTAGTCATGAACACACAGAGTTGTGGCTACTTAAGTACATGCATGCACATATACATACACACATGTACACACACACACACACACACACACACACACACACACACACCCCACACACAGATATGAGAATAGGAGAGCAACTAGTTGGGACAAAGAAGATATAGCAGAAGCAGGAGGAGGTAAGGGAGGATAATGAGCTGAATATGATCAGAATGCATTGTATATATGAATGAAACTGTTAATAATAGTAATGAAAATAGAGAGGTTTCTAAAAAAAATTGAAGAATAAATTTAAATCAAGGAGGCCACCTAAACATTCCAGTACAAGCTCCAAGAATATCCAAGAAATGATTTGTGAGCATTCGCTTAGCTCCTTGTGGGTTGGCTGGGACTGCTCCTGGAAGCCTTCCTTGATTTCGTTCAAATGCTGATTGGGCTCTGGTGGGCTTGTGATGGGCCCTGAGCATCCGCTTTCTAGCAGGCTCATGTGCTGTGGGAGCGGCCTGTCTGCAGACCGCCCTTCTGCTGAGGGGACTTGGAAAGAGAGCTGAAGGAAGAAGTCAGTGGCACGTTACAGGGAGTAATGAGAAGGTCAGAGCCGAGGTCTGAACTCAGTTCCACAGATGAAAGAAATTGCACTGTGTCTTTCCTGGGGGGAATAAGTGGGTCCCCTCTGACCTTTGTCATGGATATCTCTGCTTTACAGAACAGGGAGCAGAAGTAGGTTCCTTCCTCCCACTGTGTGGGTGCTGGGGATAGAACTCAAAGTTGCCAGTATGGCACAGAGAAACCTTTACCTGCTGGCCCATCTGGCTGGCCCGAAAGCTCTAGTCTTTTCCTCGTCCTCCTCCTCCTCTTCTTCCTTTTCTCCAGGCTACTGCAACTTCTCATTGGCAGGTGTTAGCCTTAAATAGATGGGGCCAGAATATTGAAGCATTTGCCCTTGGTCAGCTAAGTGACTAGATTCAGAAACCATCAGGTAGAAAAAAGTTTTACTGCTGGACTTCTTAGACTCTTCCCACTCATAAAATTATAAATTTTATATGACCCCAGATATATAGGCATATAAAATATGTATGCAATATTGATAGTAACTTACAAAGAAATTTAGAACAATGCTTTAACATACCTAAAATTTTATCATTTACTAATGGCAACACAAATTTGCATTCTAATGAGACAGTATTTCTTATTTATTTTTCTGTAAATGATTGAATCTTGGCTAAGTATTTGATAGTTCAGGGCATGACCGTCTTCAGTGGTTCCTAGAGTTGATTGGCAGTTTGCATTATATTTACCAATGCTGAGAAAACCACTCTGTAAGTGCATAGTATAGAGTGCATGTGTTAGAGTCATTTTAGAAATTGTTGAAATATTTTTCCTAATACAAAAGCAACATCAATTGAATGCTCTTTTATGAAACCTGAGTCAATAGTTCAGACAGCAATTCTTAAAATCAAATTTGCAAACACAGTGCTTCCAAAGATGTAATTTGGTACATGCTAAGAAATGACAATAGGAAACTATTAAAGATTTTATTTCACTAAGCCATTATGTTTCTTTAAGAGCATAAAATTTAGCATATACAGTAAGATCATTGCAATTCATAACATACAATAATCTCAACTATGACCCAAGTCTTTCCTGAAGGTTCTCTTGGTATTGTGGGACAAGATAGCTATGCTCTGTACTGACCACACATATGTGTTCAGAATGAAGGCTATGGGGAAGCCACATGCAACATGGGTGAACTTTTCCAGGAACACCTCAGACATGTGGCACATTTAGTTTAGAATTCATTTTTTTCATTGCACATTCAGAAACCATTTGCTTTTACCATACTTCATGAGCCCCTTATCTAATTTTGCAGGTGCATTTAAAAAGCTGCTTTATAGTGAGAATAGTCTCACTGGAAAGGTGAGAGGGATAGATAGATATGACAAAGTCAAACTCTGAGGTGCAGAACACATTATCCTGAGATCTAGATACTTCTGTTTTGCACTTATTACCATGAAGAAATCTGAGATTGTTTCAGGGTCTGAAATAGACACAGCAGCCCTGAGATTTCATGCTCATAGATCTTGGTTGCTCTTTACTACATTAACCTGATACCATAAGTTACACATGTGCACATGTATGTCTGTTCAGTAATGCTCATCTTCAGCCTGCAGGCCTTTTATTTTTTTGTTAGGAGACTGTATTTGTTTGATTTTAATTTAAGTCATATTGATCCAGGCACACACTGTTTCTCACAAATTTTCAGAACAGCCTTCTAAGTTATCACGAAATGCAGTGACATAGGACAGTTGCCTAGCTACAGGCTGCAAAGGCGTTCTTTCTTTCTCTATTTTCACTGTAGCATTTCTTACTTTCTTACTCCATTTCAGCTGTAGCATTACTAGAAAGAAGTGTCTATCTATTTATGGGTATGTTTTTGTCTTCCCTAGGAATCTTAAAGGTTTATTTTTAAGGCTTCTAAGGCTGGCACCTGTTAAAAGATCATGATTCTTTGCTTTGTAGATTTTTTTTAATCCATGAAAGAACTCATAGATGTTTTAAATCCTGTTTGTGCCCAGCCCATGGGTCCTTCTGTGCCAGCCAGACTGCAGAGAGCACTAAGGGAAGGCACGTATTTACACTTGCATGCATGAGTTATTGTTTGGTTCTCTTTTTTGGTCAGCTGGGGGGTTTCCTCTGGCCTGTAGGCTGACCACAGACCCACAAGCTCAAGTACATATCTGATGGCATCTAGAAGATTGAATTCATGATCTGGCTTGCTTTTGTGAAATCTTGGAGATGTTTTTAGGATTTTCATCCTTTCAATCTAATAGAGCACTTAGGAACTTGAGAAGGTTTTATGATAGGTGGTATCTTACTTTATCACTTAAGCAAAGCAACGTTTAAGTCTGTAATGTTGCCCGCAGGCTCATGGTTAAAACGCTCAACCCCAGCTTGCGGTGCTATTTGATAGATGGTAGAGCCCTTAGGAAGTGGGTCTCAGGGCAGACATGGTCGGCAGAGCTCTTTCTTGGAAAGTTATATTGCCTCTGGCTCACACCTGCGCTTTCTGCTCCCTGTCCGTGGGGCATAAAGAGCCACAGGGGCAAATTGCAGCCACCTGGGTAGATGCCCTCCTGCCTCATGTTTCCCCACCAGGCATCCAAACTGTGAACCGAGAGAAATCTCACTTCCCTTAAAGTGTTGCCGTCAGGGATTTGTTATCATGATGAAAGTAACTAAAATAAATAATAACATCACATTTTCATGAAGAGTCTCATGCATCCATACACTCAGATAAATCATCAAAATGTCTGAAAGTTGCAAGGGTAAAAAGAGTGTCAATTTTAGCAAATATCACTGAGGGGAAAAAATTACTTGATTTTTTTTAATGTTGCCATTTTTTCTTAACAGTAACCATTACCATGGCCTATCATAAGATTGTTTTTAAAATTGATGCATAACAGAACAAGGTAAGATGCATGCATTTGCCTTAGCACACCAGTTCTATAAAAGGTGACTGCAGGATTGATCCTCAGACTAAGATTCTTCCTCAAAGTGCAGAATACAGCTTTTCTCCCTGGTAACCGTTGTCCAGGCATCTTGCTCCGTGTCTCATTTGTTTGAGAATAGTAACTTTTAATGTTTGTCTCAGTTCTGTGTGTGTGTGTGTGTGTGTGTGTGTGTGTGTGTGTGTGTGTGTGACTGTGGAGGCCCAAGGATAATTACTCAAAGTTTCTTTGTGTTTTATTGGCAATATCCACAGAGCGAAGCTTGTAGAGAAAGGATCAGAACAGAGGTAGACTGAAATAATTACTTGGCATGTGCTCAACATGAAACATTCTTAGAAGGATGTGTTTGCTTGACTTCTTCGGAAGACATATTTACATTTATGTGATTGTGAAAGGTATGTTATGTAAACAAGCTGTGATTTAACTACATAAGACTAAAGTAGTTTCTTCTCATGTTTCATTTGGCAAAGTGCAAGTCTGATGTCACTCCTTATTGCCACAGAAATGAACCATGTGTTTTCTCATATTTAATGTCTCAAGTTCTCTCTTATGAGCCTAAATTTATCTCTTATCTTTAGGAAAGAAATGTCAGACAGCTCTTACCAGTTGCTTTGCTGAGTGAGGGATTTTCTCCTCTGTGTCTGCAACACTTCGCTGATTGCTTCTTGTTCCTCTTGACGGATGAGTCATCGAATTATTTTTCTAATAAGCTCACATTGTTCACGATCTCAGTATTACAGGTTTATACCCATGTTATTATATAATTTAAGATAATATTTGGATCCAGACAAAATGCACGCTTAAGAGTGATGATGTGATTTTTATAGGTGAGGTTGGAATAAGGTGAAGGTGTGGTTAGGCACACCTTTAGCCCAAAAGTGGTGTTGAATAGATTGAAGATCAAAGTCCTTTCATTAATAGTATGGGTGTGGATTTTACTTGTCTGAAGACTGAAAGTGAAGTCATGGTACTCACAGGTAGTACTGGGTCACAAATCCTAGTTCCTATAATCTATGTTGGTTTTGACATAGTAGGAATTCTAAAATTTCATAACAATGTAGCATTTATACTAAATCAGTTTAATCTAAAAATTCAAAGTACATAGTCTAGCATCTAGATTTTTTCTGAATAATAAAAGATGCCAAAAAAGTTTGATTTGTTATATTTTCCTAGCATATTTGTGGTCTATGGTGTTGTATAAATACTGTGTTCATTAGGAAGACATTAATCACAGTCATCAATAACATGTTCTGGATTTTCTTCTCAATGAAAATGTCTAAAATTCACTTGTATATAACACTTGTTTAATATTTTCTTGTGCAGTTTTTGTATTTTTTTCTGCCTGTGAATGTTTATTTGAGTTTTTGATGTAATAGTAAAATCTTCTGCATATGTTATTTTTAAGCCTGTGCTGTTCAACCTACGAACTTTTGCTGGTTTTTTCCTCCATAAAGATACTTGCTTCCTATTGTTAGTGGTTCTTCATGGTTTGCAGTCATTTGACACGATGCAAGATCTCAGGAACATTTGTTCCTCTTCTCTAACATATTCTACAGGAGACTATGTCATATGAGCTGTCTGGGATCTGAGACACTTTCATTCCCCCGTGTGAATACCTGCAAGGGTTTCATCCTAGCTGATCCCCAGAATTCAAGATCAGTTGCCTCCTTCAGTTTTCTTCTGTCAACACCTTAGGTGTGGACGCCAAGATACTTTAAATTAGGATGTTATAAACATGTGGGTGTGGGCGCCAATGTGACTTACTTCCTGTTGGTGTCACCAGGTGATGGACTTCCTCAAGTCAAAATCTCATTTTCTCTAATTTTATTATGATATTTATCTCAGTGCCTTAAAACTATCATGACTACATAAATATCATTTTCCCTTAGGATTTTTTTGTTAAAAAATCTTTGCTGGCCTGATAAGTAGAGGATTTACATAATAGGTGTAGTAAATGAATGTTAAATTCAGTACATGATTAAACTTGAAAAGAATTTTTAGGCTCTGGTTTAGTGTTGTCTGCCATCTCTTTGATATTTTGTGAAAACTTTATCTTACAGTATGCTTGAAGTTGCTAGTAAAAGAAACTTGTCTTCCAACAAATATTAAAGATGGTATGGTGGTATGATCTTGGAAATATTATGCAGAGAGTTCAGACACTAAACATGTGGCACTTTCACTGGCAGGGGAAAGAAAATAGTTATCATCTCTGCAGAGGGTCGTTTGCAGTCTAGTTCTTGAGAAACAACCACTCATTGCTTGATATTATAATAATCCCAAGACCCTTTGTAACCTGACTATCATAGCCACATGATCATTTTTCCCAATTTCTCATTTTACCCTTTTACCATTCATTGTCCTGTCTGTATGCCTACCTGCCCCAGCTGTGTGAAACACTCCAATAGATGACATGTTCCAAATTCATCTGATGCCTCATTTCTCAAAGTGGCTCTTGTAATTTCCACTGGGCAGGGAATATATATATATATATATATATATATATATATATATATATATATATATATTTCCCCCACCAAGTTAGCCACCTCAGAAGTCTGTATCCCTCTCTCTACTTCTCCACCCTTGTATTAGTGTCTATTGTTCCTCTGTCTTAAACACCCTTGTATCTTAAGCATCCCTCATTCCCTCTGCTGTTTACTTTAAGGCAGCATTCCCAGAACACAGTAATCCCCTCAGACTCAGTATTCTGCTCCATTCCTGTGGGTCCTTGAGGTGCACTAGCTCCGAAGAAGGCAGCATCATTTTGGAAGTCCCTCTCTACATCTTTTGACTCCTTTGAATACAATCTGAGTTCAGCCTTTTAGTTTTTCTCAGTCATGATTTTACAGAATCCTCTCTAGTCTTCTTTCACTCTCTGCCCATCAGGAACCCTTGGTCTAAAGTATGTAGAAAAGGAAAATCCGGGTTCTTGTTTATTAATAAATCATTTTTTCCCTTTTAAAAGTTTTGTAAAATTGTTTATTTATATGTGCTTCTGTGTTCGGGGTGGCATATATGTACCAGACCTTAAGTTTGGAGGTCAGAGAGGGCATATTTTTCTGAGTTGGTTCCCTCCTTCCACCTTATTTTTGAGGCAGAGGCTCTTCAGTTATTTGTGATGCTGCTCTGCTTGTGAGTATCTGGTCAGTTCTCCCATCTCTGCCTCCTGTCTGCAGAGGAGATCTGGGTTACAGAGGGGAGTCACCACATCTGGCTTTTTACATATGTTCTAGGATAAGTCAGCCCCTGTACTGCAAACACTTTTAATTTTACTTCTGACTCATCCAGAAGTAAACATTTCTTTCTTTCTTTTATTCTTAAAGACAAATGAGCCTCTCGTTATACTACTCAGTTGGATTCAGGGCTCCATTCCCCTGGATAGGAGTGAGCTTGGGGTGGTTGTGAGGAAAAGCCAGAGCCATGGTGTGGAGGAAATTCTCTTTTGAAAATTTCATATCTCTTAAATTCTAATTCCTTCTGAGACATTGTGACAACTTGTCCTTTACACCCTCTCATAGGGAACAGTTTGCGTCCCAGATAACCTAATGAGGGTTATTTTATGAAGTCCAATCTGTTGGGATGATAGTCATGCCAATTTCACTAAACCACCCAGCCATGATAGGAAGTCAAAGTCAGCACATGGCAAGGCACTTTTAGCATTTTCTGAACTTAAAGAAAGCAGTCTCTTAGACTTTGACATTTCTCTCCAATGACTTACTGTTACTTTTTAATCATAGGAAAAGGAATGATATGGGTATTTAATAATGCCTTCTGATATATTAAATTTGGTTTGTATTTTAATGTCACATAATGTTCGTATTTGACATTTTAATTTCCTTAAGAACCTATGGACCAGTATGTTTAAATTCAGCATGCCTGCTGTTCAATAAAATCTCTAACATGTTACAAAGCTTGTTCACATGAATCATGGTAAATATAGTGCCTAAATTCAATGCAAACGTGGAATTAATTGAAACCCAGCTGCTGAACCCACAGGATGTATGGATTAGGCTCTTGGCCACAATTCCATCCACTGATCAATGCATAACATTGTTTCCTTGTATTTCTGTTTGACAACACCTTATTTAATATGCATTGTGGATCTATAAACACTGCACTCGTGACTCATGCACTATTGCTCCTGCCAGAATGAAGCTTGTCCACAACACATCTCTTCTGTTGGAGATACACCAGATTGCTGAGGATTGCTAACTAGTAAGCATGCCAGATTGCTGCTTGGGCTCATGTTAAACAGCAAATTTATTGTCAGAAAGCACAGAGGTACAGAGTCTGCCACTCATTCTGCAGAAAGGACAGGCATCTGCCACGTGAGCTCTGAAGGGAGGCAAAGCATCTCTAGTATATTGTTGAATAGTGTCCAAGAGTGACATCAGCTAGGAATAACATCCTCTGTGTGTGTGTGTGTGTGTGTGCACTAATGATCAAAAATGGTGCTGCCTATGAGGATATTGATTTGGAGGTTACAAATAAATTGTAGCTAGTAGGCAAATTCTTAAACATAGGATCTGTGAATAGAGAAGACCTGATGTAGTAAGTCTATGTTGTATTAAACACAGTAATGTACTACCTAAGGATGCAGTGATTTGGACTTGGAAGGTCATAAGGGATGCAGGTGCAAATCTGGAGGGTTTAATTCAATACTTGCAACTGGCTTCTTGATGGGATTAAGAGACTTGGTTTAAGGGAGCTTGAGGTTGCTACTTGCCTAATGCCGTGTACTCCTTCATAATAAAGTGTTCTTAGGTAGGAGGAGTAGAATCTAAAATAGGACAAAGAACTGGGTAGCTCATTCGTTGTGCAGTTTTGCACTTGAGGACCTTTTACTTGTCATTTGAAAATAGATGAGTGGCCAGCTGTATCTATTTTGGGATAGCATTTCATCAACCTGCTTTCACTGAAGGATTTTTAAAAAAATATTTTGTGCTGGAGAGATGGTTCAAGGGTTTAGCCTCTGCCTTGTAAGCAGAAGTTTCTGAGTTTGGATTCTGTATCCCATGTAAAAAACACTAGGCAGAAATGGTGGCAGCCTGTACTTCTGGCCCTGGTAGGCAGAGTCTGGGAAACTTCAGAATAAAGCAAAGAGGAGGTACCACAAGCCAGGGTGACTCCCAAAGTCACCTTTGAGCCTTCACAGGCACACAGTATGTCTGATACACACACACACACACACACACACACACACACACACACACACACACACAAATAATAAAATAAAAATTAAAAAATTATTCTTTTATTTGTTCATACTTGATTGCAGTGAATTTATGATAGTTTCATGCCTTAATACACAATCTGTCTTCCCATTTGAACCTTTCTTCCCTGCCCTTTTCTCTCCTATTCCCTCCCTCCCTTCCTCCTTTCCTTCCTTTCCTCTGTCCCTCCTCCCTCCCTCCCTCCCTTCCTTCCTTCCTTCCTTCCTTCCTTCCTTCCTTCCTTCCTTCCTTCCTTCCTTCCTTCCTTCCTTCCTTCTTTCCTTCCTTCCCTCTGACCTTCCTTCCCTCTGTCTCTCCTTCCTTCCTTCCTTCTTCCTTCCAGCTAAGCCTCGAAGACTTTCGTTCTGCAGGGAGAGAAGCCAAAAGCAGAGAACGTATAGACTCCTCAAGACCTAGGTGATGGGGACTAAAGTCACCAGTGGCACTGTTTGATGACTATAATCAGGAAGCAAATTCCATCCTGTACTTTTTTTCGCTATGAGCAGAAGTGCAGCGAATTGGCATGAAGTTTGCTTCCTTCAACCAAGTAGGCAGTAAATATGCCTACTTGGATTTCTGGATGCTAAATTTAAGTGCATTCATTTATAAAGTTATCAAGAAGTACCCTGAAGAGTGGAAGCTATAGGGGCTGTAGAAATAGCTCTGCTATTGGATGCCTATGCCTGTATCCCAGCAGGGGGGAAATTAGAGGCAGGAGGATGGGAATTTAAGTGGTCCTAGGCCCCACAAAGAGGATACGTTAGACCCTGTGTCAAAAGCAAACAAACACACAAAGGAATGAAGGTTGTAGGAAATATGAAGATGAATTCAACATGGTATGCATGGTGCCTGATTAAAACAAGGTGCTACCAGTTACAGATTAAATAAGTATCTCATCATTAATAAGGAAATACCCTTCTCTTAACATCCTTTCGTATTTTCTAAAACCTTGAGCTCTTTTTAAAAGACAAGATCACATGCTGTAAATGTAATAGACAGGTGTTGATGATATTTCAAATGTTGACAAAATATCCTTTTTATGAGAAATATTCAGATCAGTTTCAAGGGGAAGAAGATTCTGAAATAGTTTTAAAGCACACGCTACTACCTGAGAGTTTTCTGGTCAACAGATGTCATTAATTTTTTTTCTTTTAAACTTCTATAAATGTAATGTTTAAAATCCACACAGAGATCTGTTCCCCAGTAAGTATAAACCATAATTCTGAACAAACATCTCCACTTCAGTTTAAGAGGACAGTAAGTATAGCTAGTATCTGGGTGGTCCAGGGCTTCGTGGGATGGGAGCGGGCGGGGGAGTCAGGGTCTACAGCTTCCTCTCTCACACTACAGCCTTGCATTTGCCATTCTTGACCTTGGTCATGGCAGCTCGAATAAACAGTTCAGGTGGGATGCACTTCAAGGGTCCTGTGCGCCCTCTCTCAGAAGGCCGTGAGATTTCTGTGACCCTCCCCGTAGGGCCATGCAAGCCTTGTGGGGCTTTGTCTGTAAGTTTCCTTCTCTGTGGAAATACAGTTCTGTTCGTCCTGCAGTTCGGAGGCATGCCTGATTCTTTGTATTGGCCCTCTGAAGTTATCTTTTCAAAAGCTCTGCGTTAAGGCTTGGCAAGATAAGCCAGATAATCTTTAATAACAGGAATTATTTGATGTTTCATGCACTGCACGAAAGTTTCCATTTCTACTAGTCTCAGGTCTTAAAGAAAGGACAGAATTCTGACACTGTTCTCTTCCTTGGCTCTCTGTCACAGTTTTTGTCTAATTTATCTGTTCAGAACAATTTTGCTGCATTCTATACTTTGAAGACTGGGCCCTTCCACTTTTAGCAAAAAAAGTAGTAGGAGATGGGGTTAAAATATAGCTATGGATTGTGAGGCTGAGAATTTAAGGCCAGATTAAAATGGTAATGTAAACTAAATCAGCCTAGAATTCACGTATAAGAAAACTATAAACCTGGGTGTTCTTAATAAGCAACTGTCTTACACTGAGTAATTTTGATAAGGCCTCTCTTCTTTTTAATGAGGTTGGGTTTTTCTTAACTGATGCAGCTACTGTGGCAAAGTCATGCTGAAATAAGATGTCCTTTAAGATCCCCTAAGCAATTCAATCTCAACATTGTGACTACTATTCCCAAAAGACATTTGCAGGAGATTCCTTAGGCTCATGATCCAGTCAAAAGGTCTCTGTATGTCTGTGTAGTTCAGGCATCTGAAGCCCTGGATCTGTGATTCTTTCAGTCTTTGGGGTTTAACCTTTTTTTTCATGATTTTGTGTGAATACATTTTCTCCTGCCTGCAATTCTCTGGTTCCTTTCTATCTTGAAAAAAAAAAAAGTGTCATGCAGCAGTAAGGACACACTTTAGAGAACTCTACAAAGAAGTCTACTTTTGAGTGAGATTGTCTCCTAGACGCATACCTTTAAGTATATCTGCAACATGCATACAGCATGTGTGTGTGGCCCAGTGTTCAGGTTTCAGCATCCAGTGAGGTCGCAAAGTTCAGAGTACCTCGAGAGGCTTCGAAACAGTTGGATCTAGTGGCAAAGTAATCGAAGGAGCAACCAGCTCATTTGGTTTAGTTCCATAATTTAGTGGCAGGCCATTCGGTGTTCTAACATCTGGCATATTCCCATGTGTGACCTGCCTACTTGTGTGGGCCTTGGCACAAGGCCATGCTCTTCTCAGGACTGTTACCGTTCTATCCTGTCAACACCAATATCTTCAAAGGACCGTTTACAGCATAGGAGGGGAGACTTGTGAAATCCTAAATTTCAAAGTATTACCAGCTATTCCTGATGTCATAGGTATGGGGCAGATGGAAGAGGGGGCTTCTTAATGCTAGATGATTTGAGTGAACCCTTGCTAAACAGCGAAGCATTCACTGATGAAGGACGAGGGAAAAGGGAAAGATTTGTCTTTTGATACTTTTTGGAAGGCTAAAAAAACAGATTTCATGTTCAGATACCATGGTACTGAACTGTTTGAACTACTTTTTTACAACTAAGAAGAGTTTAGGTTTTTATTGATTTTTTTTTAGTGTGTGTGTGTTTGTGTGTGTGTGTGTGTGTGCATGTGCGCCCATGTGTGTATCACAGGGTGCTGTGTGTGCCTGTGGAGGCCCAGAGGTGACTTTGGGAATCATCCTGGATCGCTTCTACTTCTTTTTGCTTTGCTCTGGGTTTTCCCAGGCTGTATCTTCCAGAACGGGAAGTATAGGTTGCTGCCATTTCCCCTTGGTATTTTTACATGGGATCTGGGATCCAAACTCAGGTCCTTTTGATTGATTTTTTTTTAAAAATGAAAATCTAATTTTATGAAACTTTAATAAACTATGCTACTTACTCCTCCATTTTATGTCCTTTTCTTCCCTTTTCTCTCCAATTTGTATCTCCCATAGATTATTCACAAAAACTCTTTTTCCCCCACAATGGGTAAGTTTTGAAGAGCCTGTGGTCATTTTTTTTTTTTAAAGTACATAGATGTGGGCTGGGGAGGTTGCTCAGTGGATAGAGCACTTGTATGGGAGCCTCAGTTCTAATCCCTAGAACCTATCTAAAGCTGTGTGCATGTCTGTCATTATAGTGGTGCTGTGGAGAGAGTAGGCAGAGCTTGTAGGGCAGCTAACTGGAGAAGGCACTGATAACCAGAGAGGACCTAGCCTTGGCCGCAAAGGGTGGGGGGGACTGACATTCCAGGCTCTTTTCTACCAGTCACATGTATATCACAGTGCATGTCTGCCACCACTCACACATGTGAACACACATATCATTCACATACCTGCATACATATGCACACACACATACAACCATATACACACACACACATTTTCATGTATACACACGCACATGCACTTGCAAATGCATACACTCATGACCATATATACACATTCACATACATACATACACGCTTGCACATACATACATATGTACAGGCTTGAGTATTGATTAGCACATTGGTATTTTTGTTGTTATTCAGCCATTTCCCAACTGAATTGCCCACTAGTGTCTCCTTACTAGTTGCCACCTTGCATGCCTCTCTTTTTCACATGCCAAGGATGTGGGAGGCACACAGTCTTTTCACAGTACTTAATTGACAGTTGTTACTGCTGCTTTTACCATGGCTCCCCTGCTGACCCTCCTAAATGGCCTCTCGCGGATTTATTGATCACTCACATTTCTGCTTATTCCTTTGTTGGGAGAGGCTACGTACATTGCTGGAATCCATGATGAGATTTTTGCCATTGTATAACTTTAGACTCTTGCTCGACTTTCCCTACTGTATTCTTATATGGTGATAACATGACTTTCCACTTAGGAGCCATCTCGTAGTGTCAGGGGATATGGCTCAGATGGTAAAATGCTTTCTATGCAAATATGTGGACTTGAGTTTGTATGCATAGAACTCATGTAAAAAGCTGGGTTCAGGACAAGCCCCTTTACTCCAGTCCTGAGAATATGGAGGCAGAAGGATCCCTAGGGCTTGTAGACCAACCAGCCTAGTGGACTCAGAGACCTCCTGGCTCAGAGAATTCCTATCTCAAGCAATATGGTGGAACATGATTGAGGAAGACATCTGATATTGGCACGCACGCAAGCACACACACACACACACACACACACACACACACACACACACACTGAATCAGCCTGGAGGCATCCACCTAGCTCTTCAGCAACTCTAAACTTTATTCTTATAAGAAAAAAAACAGGGCAATCTGGAATAAGCAGTTTTTTTGCAGGAGGTCTGCTCTGCGTTCTGCTCTCCTGGAAGTAGGCATTGCAACTGTACAAAGGCCGCCATACGAGGAGGCTTCTCAGAGCCTCTCTTAAAGAATGGACAAAAGAAACTCAACTGGTGGATTGAACTGGAAGGATAACCAAAGAGACCAGCACAAAACTGGCCAGGGGGTGTGAGATCCCTTTGCAGTCAGTGTGTTGACCTGACCCCCTTCTTGTCTATTTGGGCCTCACTAATTCTTGCGGTCAGCTTGATCTTACTGGCCAGCAAGCTATTCTGATCTAGTCTTTCATCTTTCCCTTACCCAAGCAGGATGTTTCCTTTTTTTTCCTCCGGTACAATAATTTTATCCTTGGATGTACATTACAGTTTCTGTGTGATTTCTAAAATTTTACTATTTAAGAATAAAACCAGAAAGGTGTGCAGAAGAAAGGGTGTAGGTAAATGACTGGCAGAGTGGTAACACATAAGCAAAGTTGACAATATAAAGTGAAATGAGGGGCTGGAGAGGTGGCTCAGGGGTTAAGCCTCCGCCTTGCAGGCGGAAGGTCCCGAGTTCGGATCCCAGATCCCACGTATAGACGCCAGACGGAAGCGGGGGCGGCCTGCGCTTCTGGTCCTGGTAGGGCGGAGCCTGTGAATCCCGGGGCAGAAGGAGGTGGAGGCGTCCATGGTGGTTCGCGAATTCGTCCGTGGTTCTACACACACACACAGACGCGCGCGCACATACACACAGTTGAATAAATAATAATAATAAAAAAAAAAATTTAAAAAAAAAAAAAAAAAGTGAAATGATAGTCTAGAAAATGGAAGTAAATATATGAACTTTTTGTTTCTTTAGCATAAGTAGTTATTCATCTATTTGACATCACAGAAAATGAATTGGTTCCCAATTTTAAAATCATAAGTTCATTCAATGGTTTTAATATTTCACAAATAGTGACAATCCCATCTGTGATGTGAGTATAGAGTAGCAAACTCCAAGTCAGACCTCATCAGTGTGTCACCTCAACAGTTTTCTCCTTTAATTTTCCTGTTTAAAGTAGACATAGGCATTTACAGGTCAGGTTCTCTTCATGGCTTTTCAATAGCTTAGTGCTGTTTACCCTCAAATCTGTTTATGGTTCTTCTCGATGAGAGTAATCCAGCCTTCCACTGTTCATAATCTTTTTTGTTTTTTTGCATCTCTCTTTTGACAATTAGCCTAGTCAATCTTTGATCTTTATGGGTTTTAAAATGAGGGTGAATATCTGATACCTATAATTTCTACAATTCTCAGCACTATGACATAATTTCTTTGATATTGAAGAAATGAGGGCAAGAATTAATTGGCTAAGAGATTAGCAACAATGAAGACTATTGACTTAAATCCAGTCATTGAATCCTCTCTTATTTATATGCTACACTACCGAAGGACAGCTCATCTAGTCTCATGCTTTTGAAATGCCATGCATTTAGAGACCACAGCTCTCATATATGTGTCTGTGATTAGATTCTATATACAGAAGATTCCAATGTTTCTTTCTGATTCTGAATCTGTGTGAAAATCAATTAAGATCTAATATGCATCTTAATTTCAATGTGTCCTAAATACACCATCATTTTTTTTTCATGTTTCCTCTGTCATCCCCTCATAGGATGGGACTTCAGTCAGTGCCACATAGAATTGCCAATGGAAAAATTATGTAGAACTCGCAAGTCTCTGCTGCTGCTCCTGTTCTTGAACTGTAGGTTTGTGAGCAAGGCATCCTCATACATGCACACCCGCTGCACCTCCACTTAGCAGCTTCTTGAATTTCTTCGTTGCTCTTATGATCCCCCATTTGCACCAGAGAAATTTGATAGAAATGCAGCTCTGGCCTAGGGAGATGGCTCAGTGGAGAAGGTGTTTCTGTGTGAACCTGAGAGCCAGAATTCATACCCACACCCCCACACACAAGCCAGGCCACCTCTATATGATCCCAGTGCTCAGAGGCAGAGACGGGATCCCAGGGCAAGCTCACTAACTACAGCAGCACATCAGCCACCCTCAGCTTCATCAAGAGACCTTGTTTCTATAAACATCATGGAACATGACTGGGGAAGATGCCCGATGCTTACCCTTGGCCTCCACACACGTGCATACACATGCATGTACACTCACACACAAGCATACCAATACACATGTAAGCACATATACATACATGCGTATGTACTGAACACACACACACACACACACACACACACACACACACACACACACAGCAAATTTGAATCAGATCATGCCAAACATTTCACCCTGGCTTATAGGGCCTTTTGTCATCTATTATTGGTCAGTTTTGTTCACCTGACTTTGCCTATGTGCCTACTCTGCCCATACATGCTGGTTAACTGACCTGCCCTTTTGGTGATTGTAATGCCCTGGTCTTCCTTCCTTTTAATATATCTTATTCTAGATACTGCTTTTCATCAGAATTCCAGCTTCTCCCCAGCAGGCTCCCGTAGGCACTGTCTCCTGAGCCCTGGCTACTGGCTCCCTGACCTCTGCCACCTCTGCCTTCCAGGGTTGCTCCTTGCTGCCCTCCTACTGAGCCGCCCTTTGCAGCTTGGCTCAGCAGACAGCTAGGGACTTCTCCAGTGGCTCACAAGATGTGGTGCATAAGTGCTCAGGGCCTCTCCCTGCCTTAGATACATGGTTCCAAGGAATTGACTAAAGTTGCTCACCACGGCGGCTGTCCTGAGAAGGACTTCTTTTTGTAGATGGTTGCTTTCCTTCTCTGACATTCACTGTTGATTTTTATTCTGCCACCCTGACAGAATATGTTCTTGGCACTTGAATCCTGCTCCCAAAGCTGACTTCTAAGGGAATCAAAGTTAAGTCACTTTCTGTGACTGTCAAAGGAGCTACTTTTTCTCTTTCACCTCAAACCATTTTAATTCTCTGCATAGCACTTGCCACTGCTGGACATTTTCCTTGTGACTTTGAATGCACTTTGTCTGAAAGTTTCGTGTCCCCCGCTAGATTTTCAGAACTAGGATGGTGGTGTGTTTTCTCATTTCAATACCCCCAGCTGCAACACAGGTACTCGGCAAATGACTGATGGCTAAATGGGCAGTGATTTTTACATCGACATAAGAAGGCCCACTTTCAAGAGCACACATTGTAGTCTAAAGTCGCTCAGAGGCTCATGAATAGGCACTTGACTGCTTCTAATGAAGTCTTGAAATTTTCTCAAGATCAGCTTTACAGAGAGGAAAAGGTTCAGCCGTTCATGGGGCCAGCCTTTGTGGAGTGGCTCTTCTGTGAAGTTTAGCAGGGCTGCTAGGCTGCAGTGTCACAAGCAGACTTAGCAAGAATAATATTGGTATTGAATAAGCATCGGCTGTTCCCAACTTTTGGGAATATGTGTTAACAATTCCCCAATGCAATTCCCAACCATGCAGCTGTCTGACTTCCCATCAGCTCTTCTGGCGTCTGTCCATCTTTAACCATGTTTGCTGGTTTCTCTTTCTATCTTTCTGTGGTCTGTGATCACATGAGTACATCAGCTGATTTCTTTATCTCGCTGTTCCCAGAGCCCTTGCCTGTATGAGTAAATGATAAGCAAATATCTGCTGACGGATGCGATGTGCTGCTACCTCTTCCACTTTCAGCCATCACATAGGTTATTTTAAAAGCAACTAGTAGCAGATGTTTGTCATTCTGATCACATTGAATGGGACTCAGAGAAAGGACCTTTGTGTTTATATTTTGTTTTAAAGGAAAATGTCTTTTGAATTTTCTTTGAAACAACTTCTTTGCTTATTTACAAATTACTTGCTTTCATTAGCATTTCCTTTTAGTGCCAGTAATTAGAAGTATTTTAAAATAATTATGAACCACATCCCTTCTAGGTTTTCTGCTATTTCTTTTATTCATTGAATAAAATTGAACATGTGTCTGCTTTACTGATTTTGATCCAATTTTCTTAGCTACATACATATATTAAGATTTGCAGAAGAGTGAGTTTAATTTGAAATTTCAAAATGTACTTAGGTCTTTCTGGTAGGAAAGCAGGTCTTGCCTTTGATATAGTATGTAGTTATATTTCCTCTAATATATAAATCAATAACATTAATAATTATTTTTGCATGTGTGTGTGTGGTGTGTATCACCTGTGGAGACCCATGGGTGACTTCAGGAATCATCCTGATTGATTCTACATCCTTTTTGCTTCAGTCTGGGATTTTCCAGGCTTCTCCCACCAAGGGCGGAAGTGCAGACTGCAGCCGTTTTCCACCTGGCCTTTTTTTTTTTTTTTTTTTTTTAGGACCTAGAATCCCAACTCAAGACCTTCTGCTTGTGAGGCAGAGTCTTGACCTCTGAGCCATCTCTCTAGCCCCACATTAATAATTATATCCACAAAGAAATCCATTAATTTCCTACATGAGTTTAGTATCTATCTGTCTGTCTACCTACCTATCTCTCTGTCTCTCTCTAGAAAGCTTAATTATTCTGATTATTTTGATTATACTACTTCTACATATATGAAGTAAGCATATTATGGTTTTCTGTTGCTGAATCCCCCCCACCCCGGGGCTGCAGACTCAGCTTTAATTCAGCAAGTGTTTGGGCTTATATAGGGTTGGGGGTCCAATCAGGTGTTGCCGTCCCTTCGCTCGGGGACAGCTGTTTACTAGGTGGCCAGGTTAGATTGCTGCTTCCCATTGGTTGTTCATCCCTCCTTCCCATTGGTTATCCATCCTTCCACCCCATTGGTTGTCCATCCTTCCACCCCATTGGTTGTCCATCCCTCCGCCTGTATGGTTTCTCTATTGGGACATGTTCGGGGCATGTCTGTACTTGTCCAGGCTTGTCTGTAGCCATGAGCCCGGGCTAGGGCCTCCCTGAATTGGTAGTGCCACAGTTTTCCATAAATATTCCATGATATTAACATGGCATCAATGTAGCTTCTGGAATTTCCTTTGTAATGTGCAATCAGTAGGACAGTGCTGAGCTGGTCACACTGATTTTATATGTGAGAATCTAGGAAATGCAACACTGTTGCATGATGTACAGATGCATCTTTAATTTCATGACAGCCCTTGAAGGGGAAAGACTACTCAATATAGCACAGCCAGAATGTATATCACAAACATGTTGGTGGCAGAATTTTTTATGAGCATCTCGGTGGAGGACCTTCAATAGTGGTGCTGTGGATGATTACAGTACTGTCAATTGCCATTTTATTGTTAACCTTATCGGATGGAATTTACTCTTAAAATTTGTTAAAGTACAGACGTACCACACTAAAGTCATACCAACAAGGCATCCTGAACTTAAGGAATTTTATATATATATATATATATATATATATATATATATATATATGTGTGTGTGTGTGTGTGTGTGTGTGTGTGTGTGTGTATATATATATCCAATGTGAAAAATGGAGACAGGACAGTGCTTCCCACATTAGCACACAGTCATTTTCTTTTCTTAATGGCTACCTCAGAGTGTTCCAGCCCTTCATCAGCTTCCTTCTGTCCCTTGACTTCCTACATCTTCTGACTAGCTCACGGGAGGGCCTCTGTGAGACCTCTCTGCTTTCATCTGCAGGTGTTACCTTACCTTCTTGGGCTAAAGGCTCACCTGCTTGTAGTCATTAATGGCTGACACTTCCACCCTTACTGAACGTCACTCACATCCTGTGGAGCTTCATCCCATGTTGTCACACTGGCCCCTGTTCTTTCTGCCCATCCTTTTGCTGCTCTTGGAACATGTAAGGCCAGGTGTTAATTGTATGCATTCTATTATCTAGGGTGGAGTTGGCTACATTTTTGCTGCTTTCACATACCCACTATAAGCCTCATCATAGGTTAAACATTGAATCAGTAATGCGTTTTATTGATGATGATGTGAAACAAGATTCTGTCCTCAAATTCAGAACAGATGAAGAGTCTCCAGCTGAATACCTGCTGGGCTATGGGCTGGGCAGGAGCAGAGCTGACTGGTGAACTCCGGAATTCGGGCCGCTTTAGACAGCAGGGCCAACTCATCTAGAGGAACTCTGAAGAATGTTCCATCTTCTGATCACATGAGATCTCACTAATAAAGTGATTCAGCCGAAAACTTCATTGTAAATTGTAATATTTAGACGTCACACTGGAGACAAACTTGTTCACTTTCTCTTTATTTTTTCCTGTTTCTTCTCTCCTTTTTCTTCCCAATTTGACTTTATTCCCTCTTTTAGAACAATATTCATTTTCGTTAAATTTCTCTCCATGGCGGGAAGTTGGTGCTCCTGAGACGTGCTGTGCATCACCCCATGGAGTCAGATTTATTTCCAGGGTGGGTGTGGGTCAGTAGCCTGACAACTTCCTATTCTGAACACCTAGTTCCCCCTGGCTGGATTCTGATCGCCCCTTCTCTCCTACTGCTGCTTTGTTCCACATACAGGGCAACCTCTCTTTTGGCACCAATGCAGAACTGCAGTGTGTCATATGTGTTAATCTAAAATCTTGGGGTTTGCTAAGGAAGGGCATTCAGGATAGCAGGGGAAGAAAACAACTTACAGTTGCTTGGGAATGCTACAAATTCTTCCCACCTCCCCACCGTTCTTCTTAAAGACATTGAGCTATTTATTATGTCCTCGTTTTGTTTTACATATTATTTTATGGTGATGATGATATGTGTGTGTGTGTGCGTGTGCGTGCAAACAAGTGCCATAGTACAGACATGAAGGTCAGTGGATAGCTTTCTGGAGTCACTCCTCTCCTTCCATCTTGTTACACAGGATCTCTTGTTTCTGCAGCTCTGTGTGTTCCGTAGTCGCTGGTCCACAAGCCATTCTCCCGCACCTGCAGCCCATTTTGTTGTAGGAGTGCTAGGATTACAGATGAGAGGCACCATGTCAGGCTTTTGGGGGTTCTGGTGATCAAACTCAGGCCTCAGGCTGTGTGGCAGGCTTTCAACCTGCTGGGCCAAATCCCTGAGCAGTCATCTGGTTCTTCAAGTTGGTGTTCCCAGTGCGTGCACGCATTCTCAGCTGCCGTCCACTTCTGTCTCCACTTACAGCTGTCTCTCCAAAATTACAAGTTTTGATACCTTAGTACTCAGAGAAATTTAACATTTCATTTGTGACGGCTAGGCTCCAATCTGCCCTTCATATAAAATGGCTCATATTATACCCTTCCCAAACGGTCAAACACAACACACTCTTTCAGAACCAGAAAAAAAGAAAGAAGATCGGCAATTAAAATTTAAGATGAGCCAGAGTAAAGCCTTAGACTGCTTCCCCCCACAGAGAAAGAAACTGTAGAAATATCCATGTCTGCATGCATGTATATACCTGCATATGTGTTTCTGCTTGTGTATGCTTTTGCATATATATGTGCATATCTATATATGAATGCTTATATATAAGTATGCCTATATGTATGTATATGTGTCCATTTGTGTGTATGTGTATATGCACATACATGTACATCTTTATGAAAGTATGGGTGTCTACATATGTGCACATGTGTTTATTGTATGTGTGCTTGTATGAGTGCATATGTGGGTCTAAATGGGTTTCACATGTATTTCAATATGCATGTGCATGTATACACATGTCTGTATGCTTGTATGTATGTGCTATATGTGTATATATGTGTCTATATATGTTTACACATATATCTGTATAATTATGTTTCCCTTCTGTTCAACATTTTAAAAGTACGATTATTCTCTAACTAGCCATGTCTGGCTCATTGAATGATGACAAGGTCTTAAACCTGTGGGCTGTTTTGTTGAGGTGGTGTGGAACTTTGGCAGGATGCAGTCTTGGGAGCCAGAAGGTTTAATGTTCAATCCCCCACATACAAGTTTTGTTCCTTGTTTTATTCCCTGTGGTTTCTGTCTGTAGAAATGCTGGTACTTAGAGCTGGTTTTCAAAGTTAAAATCAGGACTAATTGAGGCAGCGGGTAAACAGTAGCTCATTTTCCCAGGTGCCGGATTTCTCAGAGACATTGTAATTCAAAACTGGAAAGTTGACAAGCTTGACTATTAATAAGGAAGTTCTGTCTTTAAAGACAACACAATATTTTGAAATTCCGGTTGTATTCTATATAATTTTCTGTGTCCAAATTAGTAGCATCTTGTCAGTCTCCACAGGTCTCAGAAAGTCGCAGGGGACGGCCCCCTGCCACAGGTGCAGGAACTTCTGATTGCCACACCCACACCACTGAGGGGCAGCTCACATGCAGGGAGGCTTCTCCTTGGTCCTCCGCTTCCCTTCTTGCTCTCCGTGCGCCCTCCTAGGGCAGGACCCACTTAGGATATGAAGTCTTGTGATGTTTTGGACATGTCTCCCAGACGCCCATGTTCTGATGGCTTGGACACCAGCTTGTGGCACTGGAGAGTAGTGCAATCGTTAGGAAATGAGGCCTTCTGGGAGGAAGATAGGCTCTCACTCTTCCTGCTTCTCTTTACTCTTCCCTGCCAGGGTGTTCTTACTTGGCATAGCACCTGAGGCAGCAGGCCAAGGGAACATGACTTGCAACCTACATTATAGGCAAAGATAAGTCTTTCTTCCTTGAATGGATAGCTGATTAACATGGTTGATGAGCAAGCCTTGGGAAGGAGGAGAGGAGGAGGACATGTGGGTGGAGACACCGTGGCTTGTCACTGGGCTGTTGGTTGCGCTCTGGAGCCCTCTGGGCCTTCACTCAGGACTTGCTGAGAAGCCTCTGCGTTTGTCTGCCCCTTAATGAAAACAATACTGGAAACCATTATTAACTATACACTCAAAGCAAGTTCTTTCAGAAAAGTTTATGCTAACTTTTTTGATAGGTTCATGAATTTCACCTTTCCAGGATGTTTAGTGTAACAAATTAATACAAAAGACTTTCTAAACATTTGAAAAATATGGTATATAACCTTCTAATTCCTCTCTTTCTCTCTCTCTTCTCATTTGCTCTTTTTTGCTATCCCTTCTATCTCTCCTTCCAATCCCCTCCTCCATTTTTGCTCTACTGGATTGACTTTAGGGTTTTATGCCTAGCAAGCAGTCTACCACTGAGCTATATCATCAGCTGTGTTGTATATGTTTAGTAACAAAATGATGGCAGCTGGGAGTAAATTCCCCAAGGATGAATCCTCTTACAGAACAGACACATAAGTTTAAGAACAACTAAATTTAAAAAGCAACCAAGACAAAATAGAAGTATATTTAGTTGTGGCTTAAAGATTGTGGTGAGAATGTTTGATCTTAGCAACGTCAGCTTTGCTAAATTCTTCCATCTCCAAAGGAAATGCACTTCTTCAGTCCACATCTGAGATTTCACCAGCATTTTTCCCTCACTAGTGGAATTTAATTTGATCTGCAACAAATTAAAACTATTCTGAGTGTTGGCATAGACAAGTGCTTTTGAGTATGAATCTTCTTGAGCACTAGTGAAAGCAAGTATTCTTGGTGGGTGCAGAATTTTCTTTTTAACATTGCAAGTTTGAAAGCTTTAAAGTTCCATTGACTACAGCTCATGTAGATTAAGTCCCTTCAAGTTGGATTAAATTAATTTGTTAAAGATTTAGCAAAATAAAAATGGAAGCTGTAATTTTATACCTATGTTCAGAATGTTCTTTTATTTATTTTAAAATATGTAAGTGAAAGACTTGAGGCCAAAATAGATTTTTTCCAGGTTTAAATTTCAACCTAATTTATATCTAAGTATGACATCACTTGGGTGGTTTAAAAGTGCGTTTCCTATTGTGTTTTACTCTGGAGGGAAGAGTTCGGCAAGTTGATTCTGTGTTTGTGTAGTGGTGGCACAGTGATCCTTCTGTACTGGCTAAGTGTCCTAGGCAGGGACTTGCAGATGTTCTCGCTATGTGGAAGCTCTGAGAACCCCTCGAGTTCCCAAGCTCTTCTGCTTGAATGCTTTTATGTCTTAACCTCTGGGAAGTTCATAAGCTCAATTTCAATGAGAAGGATTAGATGGAGTTAGTTTTTTATGTAGTTGATAAGACATTAGCTTGTTTTAGGGACGGCATTTAACTGTGTGCTGAATCAATATTTAATGAAGTAATGATGAGAATACATAGAAGTTTTCAAAGGATAAATGAAAATGATGGTACCTCTGTATTAATACTAACTTAATCAGTTAAAACACCTTAGTTGCCTAACTCTGGAAATATACTACATCTGTTTAATTGTACATTTTAATGCCTTTGTATGTCAGTAGATTCCTGACCCAGGAAACTAGAAATTCTTAAAAAGCTACTTGCTGAGGGATACAAGTGTGACTTGAGAATAGGGAAGATTTTGTTGTACTGGCAGCTAAAGCCCAGGGCACAAAGGAACCTTCTGGATATCCTTATCCTCGAAGGAAACAGCACAGCAGAGAACAGCTCTCAGGGAGCAGATGTCGCTACTTAAGTGTCCTTCTGGGTTTTGGTGTTAGTGGTTGTTGCAACACCGTCTTCAACCTGGAAGCCTGTATCCAAAATGCTAAGGAAGGATTTGGGTTATGTCCTCAAAACACTGTAATCTCAAAAATGAAGGAATGACAACATTTATAAGAATTTTTAAAAATCTCTCCAGCTTTTCAGCAGCATTCTTTTTAATTTACTTTCTGATAAAACAAATCAAAAATATATGTAAGCCATGTTGCATCATATTGTGTAGAATTTCCAAATACTTAACAGAGGTAAAGATTGTATGTGTGTATGCATGTGTATTTTCACATAACATTAAAATACGCCTATATATTCTTCTTAAATATGCTTCATTTTTTCTTAAAATTGTGACCAAATGAAGTTTTTAAACTTCTCTAATTTCAAGTAGATAGATGCATGAAACCCATTTCATTCACAGGAGTCTTTCATCTAGACTGTTATGTGTTACTGGACTTTAGTGATACTTCGAGGACTTTGCCTTATGTACACATTTCTCCATAAGGTTTCTTCACCCACTAGAAGAAAACTATAGAAGAAAGGAGAAAGACAAATAAGGGCATCTTTCTGGAGGGGTCCAAACACTTCCAAAGGCAAGATCATCAAACTTTTGTGTATTTGAACATATTCCTGAGGCATTGAGCTCTTACAGGGCAAAGTTTGTGGGTTTGGGCTTGCCAACTTATTTGTGGATGGTAGTCTGAGGCAAAGGAAATATATGGAAACCAGTTACTTTCATGTCTGAAGATGTGTTCCCTTCTTCACTCTTGAGGATTGGGTTTGCTGTCTTTGTAAGGGGATCTTCTTCCAAATTCTAGAAAACAAAACCAGTTTCCAAGTTCTGAACTTAACTTGTTCTCAGTTTCTTCTTTTATTCTTTTGTCTAACTCCCAATAAACTCTCTTGTTCCTCAAACTGAGACTCTAGTCTTTATCATCTTGTAAACTTTATAGAAAAATTATATTTTTGGCACAGGATAAAGATATTTCTTGTTCAGTCACAATGAGTGATTAAGTGGCTTTAAGCTCACTTGACTTTAGTTTGCACTTTTTTCACATGCATTTGTACTGTAACAAATACATGATAACAAATGTGTACTTTATGAATAAAATCTGGGGCTAATTTTATGAAAATGTGCTATAAAGTGATAATATATAAAATAGTTCTATTTTTTACATGATAGAAATAGTAGGGGTTAGAGAGGTAGCTCAGAGCACTGTGTGTCATGGTATACATGTTCTCATCCTCTCCTGCACTCCCACAGTTAAATAAATAAAAGCAAGTAAATAAAATTGATTTAACAATATTAAGGTGCTTTTCAATGTTATTTTAGTCATTCAATTAAAAGTCTCTTCAAAAACCTATTATTGCATTCTTTACTTAGTTTTTCACTTTGAGATTTTAATAGTGATAAATACTCATAACATAAAATGTTGGCTCAATATATATCAATACAGAGCCCAAAGAATAGTTAATAAGTGGTAACCTTTTCCTGTTGCCGAATCCCTGCGGGGCCAGCCAGAGAAAGGAGGGGGAAACGACGGTGGGGCCTTGAAGCTCAAGGCAACGGGGCGAGCAGGCATTGGGGTCACCAACCAGACTCTGGAATCAGGTGAGGAGCAGGCAATGGATGAGCTGCTGCAGACTCAAATTTATTAAGGAAGTGTTTGGGCTTATATAGGGTCAGGGTCCAATCAGGTGTTGCCATCCCTCTGCTTGGAAGGGAGGTGGGGGAGGTGGGGGGGCGGGACATGACATTTAACTGTTAACTAGGTGTCCATTGCAGGGGAAGGTTAGATGGTCACTTCCCATTGGTTGTTCATCCCTCCCCCTGCATAGTTCTTCTATGGAGACATGTCCGGGGCATGTCTGTAGGTGTCCAGGCTTGTCCGTATCTGGGAGTCTGGGCTAGGATCTCCCTGAATCGGTACTGCCACATTTTCCTACTCCAAAGACTTAATTCTGTTAAGATGTTTTGGCTTCAAGTAAGACAGATCCTCACTGTGCAAACACAGAGCAGCCATGGAAGTATGGTGCTGGTTTCTGTTACTTCCGAGTCACTTCGGAAGCATAAGTAAAAGTCAGCATGTTAGCAATTATCCTGGACTCTAAGGGAGACTAGGATTCACTTCTAAAAGTCCCATTTTCGTATAGATTTCTAAGAGGATGTGGACTCATAAAGTAAAAACCAAAATACATTGCCATGTTATAAAACTCGAGAACATCCTAGAAAATAGGTTAGTCATCTGCTTTCTGGCATGACAATCTGCATTAGTCAGAGTTCTCTAGAGGAATAGAATCGATAGAATGGATAAATATATAAAGAAATTCATTAAATTAGCTCACGAAATCAGTAGAGTCCAACAATATCTCCTTGCAGCTGCTCAGTTTTTGACCTGAGTGTCTCAGAAGACCTCTAGTCAGGCTGGAAGCTGAAGCTGCTGGGCTCTGATATCAGTGATGAGCAGCTGCAAGGCCCAAGATGCCAGGCTCTGACAACAGTGAGAACAGTGCCAGGCCAAAAGAACCAAGCTCTGATGTCAGCCAAGAACAGCAGCAGCAACAGCAGCAGTCACAGAGAAGGCAGCCACACACCAGTAGTGGACTCACACAGCTAGTGCATGCAGGTCAAGGGAAGGGCAAGTCCCTTTCCCTTTGTACTTCTTTTTATTCTGCCCACCACTGGAAAGCACCACCCACTAAAGGCTGAATCTTCCATATCAAACAATCACCTGCAGGCTTGTTTAAGGAATAACCAATTCATCACAGCTGTGCCCTATAGCCCCAAACTATCATGCTGACACCTGAATCTATAGCCAGGTATCCAGAATAGCTTTTGAGTGTAATTAGCCTGATGCATAGAGCAGTTCTTAATGTTGTTAATATGTAGAGAAGAGCCCAGGCTGTTTGTAGGTCCCATATACAGCAAGGGACAGCCATGGTGATAGCTCTTGAGATATACCAACATTTATTCCACTTGGAGAGTTTACATATTCATTAATCTGAGAATCTAATAAGAAACTGAGTTGGGAATGTAGCTCAGTTTGTAAAGTGCTTGTCCAACATTCACTGACAAAAAATGCTAAATTTATACACACTATAGATATAACCTTTCCTCCAACCCCCATATTCTGAGCAAAGGCTCTGCTTATTGGTCACTGCCCCCACAAATGGCTAACTGGAGCTTGCAAAGCTAGCTCCTACTTGGTCCTTAGTCATGAACCTTATGCACGTTTGGACTTTTCATCTTTCATATACATATATCTTTTCCTTTCTCTCTCTCTCTCTATATATATATATGTACATATACATATGACTCTTTTGTCTTCATGCTGGAGAAATAGGAAAGACAATGTTTTAATTTAGTCCTAATCTAAAGGCCCAAGACCCAGGAGCAACAATGTGCAGTGCAAAAGTAGATGATTGTCCCAGTTTGAGAGAAGACCCAGTTGCCCTTCTGTGTGTGGTTCTTCTCAGAAGCCCTCAATACATCAACTGACCCCTTCCTCTTCCTTGCAGGTGATTTTTACTCAGTCTGCTGATTCACAAGCTAATCTCTTTCAGGAACACCCAGAAGTAATGTTTATCCAGCTACATAGATATCTCTTAGCTCTCCAGTCAAGTTGACACTTAAAAGGAGCCATGGTAATGGGTGCAATAAAGTGTGATGATATGTTAATCTTAAGTCTACAGCTTGGTGAGGTTTTACTTGGCTCCACGCAGTCAGTCAATATTTATCCCTTCAGAGACCATTTTGAATTCCATCCCCATTGATTAGTTATGCTTGTTTCTGAACTTCGTGCCTACAAGAATTTGTAGCATTAGACTACTTTGCAAATGTCCCCCAAGTGACCTTGTGATAAGTTTCAGCTTTGAACTTACTGAATATGTTCTGTGGACATACATTAAAATACAAAAGTAATTCAGGAAGAGTTGTATACTATGACTGATTCATTCTACTTTTTGCTTATCAATTTAAGATACTCAGATTTCTGTCACTCTAATATTTAGCATACTATACATTTTCATATTACTTTATTAATCATTTATTATATTCAAAGACAAATTTAGGCTCACAGTTTTCCATGTTCTTGCAGAAATATGTTTGTGTATATTCTCATATATGCCATTATCAATAGATAAAAACTGTTGATACCAATTTTAAACTGTTTAAGCCAATTTGTAGGTATAAATTATTATCCTATTATTCTATGAAAAAATAGGAAATAACTTTAAATTATACAGTATTAACCTTTAATTTTAATACAAATTAGTTGTCTTTTCCTATCATATTTTTTAGCTACACATTGTAAGATGGACAATCATGGAGGCTTTTGGTTTTCATTATATACTTTGTTGAAAAATTATCATTTTTATAGATTAGACTAGTCTGAAGGTGAGTAGCTTTATTAAGTATATATCAAACCGAACATTTAAGCTAATACCCATACTGATAAAAAATATGAATAAGCATGAAAGGAAAGGAACAATTTACTTATACAGAAGACATCCAAATAATGAGCAGATTCTCCATTATTGCTGAAGTATAGATGAACCCTCCACCTCTGGGGGTCAGGGATTTTATGCTGTGTTTCCTTTGAAAACATGGAGACATCCAGTAATTTTACAAAGGAAAAATTTACAGAAGGAAACAAATACCGCCCAGAAAAGTGACCTAGGGTTACATTAACCGTGACCAATTATGAAGTCTTGTGGATAGTCTTTGCTTTTAATGTGGTATGTTGAGAATAGGGCTGTTTTCTGTTCATCAAGCCCCAGTCTAATAATAGCAAGGAAGCTTCAGGAACATTTAGATTGAGAAACCTTCTGCAGAATATTCAAAACTGCCCATGCCATCCAAAAGCAAACAAGTCTGAGACACGAACCCAGTGAGGAGAACTCGGAAGCCAAGTATTGACTGAGTGTGAATGTGGCATCTTGGAACAGAAAAACTAAGGAAATCTGAATACTACGTAGGCATTAGTCATTAATGGTATCCCTGGTTCATTCACTGAAAGATGAATTAAGTGTTCATATTCATGAGAAGTAGTAGGTGTGTGCTTCAAATTATTTTTGCAGTTTTTCTAAAAATTTAAAAATTCTGGAAGCGAAAGCCTTCAGATTACATGTAGTTACATGTAATTGAGGAAACACATTCCAGGAGCCAGTGTGATTGAGCTGGAGTGGAGCCCCTGTGTGTTCTCCTGGGAACAGTGACGAATAAGCGGCAGCCAGGTTTGTGCAGAGAAAATACTCTCATGGGAGCATTGCAAATCAGCAGCCTCGTCACACTTTAATTATATCCCAGAACTTCAAAGATAAATCTTTGTCCATGCCCAGGATTTTTTAAGAGAACATCATAAATCTTTTTTTTTTCTAAAAAAAAAATCTATCCCCCTAAGCTACCTTCCAAGAATTCTTAATTACAGCAAAATGAAAAACCAGGAAGTGAACTCCCATCATTCATCAGTCTGCTCTGAAAATTACAGCTTTGCATTCCATCCTAGCACATTTTACAAGCGATTGTAAAGAGCACCGTAAATCAAAAGGAAAAAGTGATTATTCCTACTTTACATTAAATCAGAATAAACCTAACTCCTCTCCTGTGAATATTCTAGAATGGGAAGCCATGGAATGGAAACTGAATTTGCTGTCTAAACAATGCATATTACTAAAAAAACAAAAAACAAAAAAACATGGACTATCCACAAAGAAAAAAAAATAGCAGGAAATCTTTTGAAAAGGTGGCACCTTAAGAAATCTGAATCAGCAGTGTTGTGGGTGATTGTGTTGATTAGCTACACTGAGTTTCTGGAACCTTCATGTTGAGTTTTAATGCTTCTAACCTGATAAGTCCAGAAGTGCCCATGTGGAAAATGTAAATAAACTCGTAGGTGTACACATGCATGCACGGATGTGAATAATAAATGCATTATTTTCATACTCCTGCACACACAGATAGACCAAAGGAGTGTCTTTCTCTCAGTATTACTGGGCATTATGGATTACTTTGGTCGCTGACATTTTGCATTGCTGACGTAAAAGAAGAATTGAGATGCCTGTTTGAGATAGAGTGTTAGTGGTTTATTCATGTACATACCTGTTCTGTTCACTTAGTGCAGATCTGGGGAGCCGCTGCAGCCCTGTCTTACATAATTAAAGCAAAACGGAGCTCTCTATTTTCTAAATAGATTGATTTTTGTGTCAGAGCAAATACTATTTCTTGGGAACACATCAAAGGTTAGGTGGAGATATATTTAAAGGGTCACTGAGATGGGGGGATCTAGACAGCTGAACCAGATGATGGATAAGAAAGCCTTAGTAGATAAGTGTGTTATGCATAAATAGGTGGTCTGCAGTTATGGGTTTGCACATGAATGCTGCCTCTCGTTCTTAACTGCTGGTCATTTGGGTGTACTTTTATCAATGCCTTTGAGTCAGTTTCAGTTTACACAGCTGAACATTGTGGATAACCATCTTACCTTTGAGAAGCAAAGTAAACATGAAATGATTATGCTAAATATCTTATCCAGTGCATCTGACACGTAGGATTAAAGAATGATATAGCAGCCACTCAAGGGCTTTTGCTGAAATCCCACTGAAGTCCACACACACACACACACACACACACACACACACACACACACACACACCATCAAAAACCATACCTGGCAGGTAGTGGATATGATTTATGGCATCACACCTAGCAGGTGCTCTAGATTGCCATGGTCCATAAAGCTTGATGATTCCATTTGAAATTGGTATTTGCTTCTGGTTTGAAGCCCATTCCAAAGACTGCGAGCCCCTGTCCCTTCATCTTTCATGTGCTTCCATGTGAGGTGCAGCTTGGTTCTGCGCATTGAATGGGCCTTTCGTGGAACTGCTGAGGCAAAGATTTAAGTTAGCATGACTTTCCCTGTCCAGCGTTTCATCGGCTTCCGAGTGGATTCTTCCTTGCCTTGTGATTTTACTAACAAATATTTATTGGGCACCCATTACGAACCGAAACGAGCATTGGAGATCACATGTTGTCTGAGGTTGTTGAGTTCACTTTACCAGGAAAGGAAGCCTTGTGTGGATGTTTTTGGCTGATTAAAACGTGATTCCCTGGCCAAAAATAAACCAGAATAAAATAATAAAGTAAAACAAAATAAAATAAAATAGCACCAATTCAAAGGTTAAGAACTAATTCATGGGGTTCTGGCTGATGGCTCTACGTTAATAACTGGGAGAGGCCTCATATGATGTGATTCTTTTCCTGAGAATTTTTAATTAATTAATTAATTAATTGTGTGTATGTGTATTTGAAAGCACCGTGCATCCCTGTAGAGGGCCAAGGGTGACTTCGGGAATCATCCTGGATTACTTCTACCTCCTTTTGGGATTTCCCAGGCTCCGCCCACTAGGTAGGAAGTTCAAGCTACCTATGTTTCCTGCCTGGCGTTTTTTACATGGTACCTGGCATCTGAACTCAGGGCCTTCTGCTTGCAAGGCATGGTCTTAATTCCTGAGCCATCCTCCAGCCCTTTCTTGGGGACTCTTATTCACCACAGAGTGAGAGGACAGCATAGAATCAAAGCAAGGACTGTTCCAGTGCAGCCTGGTGAACTGATGAGTTTTTCTTGGGGGGAACTCTTCATGGGAGCCCAGTGCTGTCTATAGCAGCACACCTGGCTTGTGCAGCTGCCTCACTGGAAAGCAAATCCCAGTGTGAGCCAGGGCTTCAGAAAGCTGCATGGATGGGCAGAGTCACTGGAATAATTTGTAAGCAGGTGCAACCCCCAGCAATTGTAGGCTGCTTACAGACTCATGGGGAGGACATCGTGAATCTTGTGAATGCCTGTGAATTTCATGAACCTCATGATTTGCCATATCCCCAGATCTCTCATTCTACAGGAAACTTCTAGAAGATATGCGAGAATGCCTAGTTATAGCAACGGTGACACCCTAGCATCGATGTCCACACATGGAGCAAATTCTCTTCAAATATGAAAATTTTTAAGACATCATTAATTCTTATTTGGATCTCATATATGGGGATTTATTGGTCATTTTTATTAAGTAAATGATGGGCTCTATGGGCATAGACCGCTCCCATCTGCTGTTTAATGTTCACCGTGGCTTTAGGAGGTGCTATTAGCCTTGTTTGAGAGGTGTTAGAAGCTCAGTAAAATTAAGTAATTTGCCTAAAGGCACGATTACTGACTAATGGAAAAAGGAGTTCAATCCTGATTGCTTTCTTTCCTTCCATGGCTTGAACCATAAATTAGTGCACTGAAAAGATGAAAATGCAAGCTGGTTGCTAAGGAATGTGGTTCTCTGTCCTTAGAAGCCTGTGCCTAGTTTTAATCCCAATTTTAATCCAATTTGCTTGTAATTATCTTGTAGCCTCATTGCAGCAGTATGATAATTATGCCAATTTTCATTTATAAAATTGATGACTACTTTTCTGTAGTTTTAAGTTTATTGGTAGCCTGGTTCGATGTGCTAACAGGACTTGATTCAGGCAGCCTTCTGAAAGACAGACGTCACTGCAGTGATGTGAATTGGTTTCTTTCTTTCAGTCTTCTTGTTTCCTTTCTTCCTGGGAGGTGTATAATAGTTTATTTTCTCTGCCTATACTTTCTTATATTGTAATTCAGTCTTTAGACTGTGCCAGAAGTTCTGCTGGACTACCTTGTTTAACAAAAATGAATTGTGTAGTCTTCTGTCATTGGTAAGACACAAGGTTCACACAAGTGATTGATTTCTCCTTCTGTAATTTCCTTGGCAGGGATGCTGTGAGAAATGGCTTATCAGGTTCATCAGTCATAACCCATTTTTAATTATTGGGTTACTTGCATCTTTAATATCTTTCAGAATTTGCTGCATGCTATTTTTCAGTTTTAAATTTTTGATGTTTTTTATTACTTTTTTATGGAGGACAACATCTGTCATGTTACTTGTTAATATGCATAATTTATAATAAGTCTAGACATAGAAGAAGCACTTAATTTTACCATCTGGAAGCAACATAAATTGTGTGTTCAACCATTTCCTTTATCATTCCCTTAGTCTTCATATTCTTGTGGTCTTCATATTTTTTTCAGTGAACAGAAGATTCATCATTAAGATGAGTATATTTGAAATATATTAAGCATTGTTTGGTTTTAAAGAGTACAATTATTTGGGCTGTGAAGTTGGTTCAAAGTTCAAAGTCTTGCCTCCCAAGCAAATGGACCTGAGTTCAGATCTCTTGATCCCATGTCAAAATGCTGGTTGAAAATGGCAGCGGCTTAAAATTTTGGACCTGGAAATAGAGCCTAGGAAACTCCAGAGAAAAGCAATATGGTGATAGAGGAAACCAAGATGATTCCCAATGTCATCTTTGGGTCATAGATGGGCGCACACACACACACACACACACACACACACACACACACACACACCAAAAAGTAAAATCATTCTAATTTTGAATCATACTGTTTGCATTGATATGTATGTTTAACATTAATCTCTTCAAATTCCCTTTTATTGTGTGTAACGGTTACTGTTTACTATTGCTGTGAGAGAGCACCCAAAGTCAAACAATTTATGGGAGAAAGCGAGATTTATTCAACTTAATGTTCCAGAGGGGAAAGATAAAATCTTTCATGGTGGAGATTGCATGACTGTCTGAGGTTAAGTCACGCAGAGCTTCACATGGCATGAGCATTCCTGAATGTCTCTGCTCCTATATTCTGTGGTCCCTTTTATGTGGTCCATTACTGGGAGGTTCTAGGGCAGACATAATCCTTTCATGTGGTTTCAGTTGATCCTTCCAGGTGTGGTCTCAGCTGATCTTAGTTAATACCAGGTATGTCAAGTTGACACCCAGGCTTAACTATCACATTGTGTTTATGATTTTTGTATGTATGTGATGCACATCAGTGTGAACATTTACATATTTTCTTTCGTACTTTGTCTTTAATTTTGATATTTCCTTTTCAAATTGTTAGTTCTGAAATATAGTACTGACTTGAAACTATTTTTTCTTTTAACTGGAGTTCTAGAAAAATAAACCCAGCCTAGCATGTTTGCATATCGAGCAGCTTGTGGACTGTACCATCTCCCCTGTTTTTATTTTATTTTCCACCATCTCCTGTGCTTTTATTTTATTTTGTGTATGTGAAGATTGAGAAGTTTTACATCAACACATTAAAAAGAAGGGAAAAAAGTCCTGAAACTAGGAATTATATTGTAGGCAGAGACAGCAAGTAAACCAACGTTAAAAATAGTCAGGTGAATATTCAGATTCTGTAAGCATTCAGTTTAGCTGGCGTCTAGAATGCAAGTGGGTTGGTAACTGCCAATCCATCAGTAGGAAATTCGATGTATGAATGACTATAAGTTTATACACTGTGTTAGACTGTAGTTTAAATATTTAGCATGGGTAAAGTGCTGGTCTAGCATGTACTGCTGAATTTGATTCCCAGTATAAAGTAAAAAACAAAGCAACAAACAAAACAGTAGGGTATATAGTGCACTTTTAATGACTAGAGCCTGGAAGAATATTTCTGAACCAACATAAATACAATTTCAGTTGTGTAGAATTTATGTACAGTGTGGATACAATGGGATGTATTTGTGAATATGCATATATTTGATTTACTGTAAAAACATCCAGTAAACCAAATCAAGGTGAAAGCCGTGAGAGGAATCAAAGTAGATTATACAATTGTGAAGGGAGGGCAGCATCTTCAAATGTGTATTCAGAGTTCCTTTAAAAGTTCTGAGGGTTGGGAATATAGCTCAGTAGTGGAGTACTTCCTAGCATGCAAGAGATCCTGGGATCAAACCCCAGTGCTGCCAGATAAAAAGAAATTGATAAACAAATAAGCAAATGAAATCTGAAACAAATTTCACATAGTATTACAGCATCTTAAAAGCTGGATAGTAGATCTGTTCATTATAATGTTTCTGAACTTCATATTTAAAATAGGTTATAGCAGAAGTCTTAAAATTTGTAATAAGCTATGCCATGATAGCTACTAAAAATAAGTCAAGGGGCTAGAGAAGTATCTCAAGGAATGAAGCACTTGCTCACAAATCTGACAACTGGGCTCGATGCCCAGAAGCCTATATGGTGGTGGGGGCCAGTTTGTCTTTTGACCCCCACCCATGCATTTCAGCATGCATGTGATCTCTCTCTCTCATAAAATAAATAAATAAAATATTTTAAAATATGTCAAATGCACTTGGGAATCAGCATCAAATACCTTGTGTGGCTTGCTAAATTTCTGGTTTTCCCCCACTAGTGTATCTCCGATGGTATCTGTCTTTGCTCATTGTTCTGCTGACCACCCGACCTAATGCATCTCATTACTCCAGTGTGGGGTTCCTCTTTCCTACTCTGGCCTTGTTTCTGCTGAAACTGCGAATGCACCATGCCTAACAGGAAACGCCTTTATTTCAAGACAAGCTGATCATTATACACACTTAGTGCGATTCATTTATAACTTCCTCCTTGTCTGGTATCATTTTGTGCGCTCCCTGAACAGCCCAATGTCAAAGCCTCTTGTGACTCCTGTTGAGAATGTGGCTTTCCCAGTATTGCCTTTGAACTGATGAGAGCCTTTCGGGTTGGTATTTTTGAGGAACATAGGGGTAATTTAGGTGCATAGTACAACCTGAGAGCTTTCAGTTGATTAAAGAACATACAAGTTCTGTAACAGGATAAGGAAAATTAATTCTTCTTGCAAACCCTTTAGCACTGCAATTCAAAAGCTCAGCCTACCTGTCACTTCCGCAATTCTACAGGTCCATTTCTCTCATTCCACCTTTTGGAGCTTTTCTTTCCCTCGCATGCTGTCTTTCCATGATGATGTTCCTGAGACCAGGGAGCTATGTTTGCATTACTTGTCACACAGCTCCTGCCATGAGTCAGGGCCTTTGAAAAACTGTAAAATGACGACCTCGCTTTTTTGATGACAGAGAACAGCTACAAAATTTGAGAAGATTAACCTTGGATAGGGTGAATTCTAGCAAGAATTATAATGTTAGATATTCAAGAGATGAAGACTGGAGATGTGCATTAAATACAAACGGAAGGGATGAGCAGCTTAGCGTAGAGACACACAAAAGTAATGGATAAGACTTTAAAGTACTCATCTCTTCCTTTGTTCATGTTTTCTATTTATTATTTCAATGGACATGTACATAATATGTTTACAGGTATAAATTATTATCTAATGTCTAAAAACAAACTTCCTGGAATATACCAGCCAAGCTAGTCTTTTGAAATACTGTGATTACATAATCATTTAAAGCGAGGAATAGAAGGGTTGGGTTATAAAGTGCTGCCAATATCAGTATTTAAAGAGGATCTGTGAATTGGGGCTAGAGAGATAAGCGGGTAAACAGCAGTAGTAATAGAGGAGGGGAAGAAGAGTCCATGTCATAAGCTGAAGAAAATTCACATGAAGCAAAAACCTGAAGTTCTTTTATATTTTGCATTTTTAAAATTTTTTTATTATTTATTCAACTGTGCGCACGTGCGTGTGTATGTGCGCGCGCGCGCGTGTGTGTGTGTGTGTGTGTGTGTGTGTGTGTGTGTGTGTGTCTGTGTGTGTAGAACCATGGACGAATTCGCGAACCACCATGGACGAATTCGCGAACCACCATGGATGCCTCCACCTCCTTCTGCCCCGGGATTCACAGGCTCCGCCCTACCAAGACCAGAAGCGCAGGCCGCCCCCACTTCCACCTGGCGCATATACGTGGGATCTGGGATCCGAACTCAGGACCTTCCGCTTGCAAGGCGGAGACTTTGAGCCACCTCTCCAGCCCCTATATTTTGCATTTTTGCATGTACAACAGGAACAATTTTAAAACAGAAAATGATTTTATTTTTAAAATGTTTTCATTAGCATAGATTCATTGCCATAATGATTTTCATTTCCAATGTTTTCATACACACTTGTGTATTTCAGTCATATTCACCCCCTCCCTTCTTAAGCTCTCTTCTCTCCCTCCCCTGTCTCCAGTGGTTTGCTTCCTTTTCCCAACTAGACCTCCTTCTCCCTTTGCATCTTCCTTGTGTGTGTCAGAAGTCCTTCCACATCTGAGCATTATCTGGAATAGGTCTCCTATGTGTACATTTTTGGGAAGTGGATTGCACTAATGTCACCTAGTATTTTTGTCCCCTCCTGGTATTAATGCATTTCTCATGCAAAATATATTATAATTGTTTTGTTGACATAGGTTTTGCTGTAGAACAGGTTGATTGCTCCTTACTGCTGAAGACACCACATCTTTGTTGTGAGATGTGGTGAAATCAAGTGGAACTGAACAATTGATTTTTGTCTGTGAATATAGGAAACCCATGCAATTTCCTTTAGTGAATATTTGAAGAAAGGAAACCTTTCAAGTTGCTGAAAACAAGTTAGACTGATTTATTTTATTTTATTTTTAATGAAAGGACTTTCTGGTCACCTCATTTATACCTAAAAGTAATTCTTGGCTGAGTTTTTGAGTCTTCCTATTTTATGCACATATTTGTGCATCTAAAAGTTTCATCCTTATTGCAGGGTTACTGTCTGGGTTTTGCGATGGAGGGTGTGAGTTATTCCCAAAGTGGTGCCATCTTTTCAGCAAATGCTGGATGAATATATTCTGGGATCAATTTCACATCTTGCAGTTTTCTTCTAGGAAAGAGGAAGAAAAAGAAAAAATCTATGTCCACAGTTCCTGGGTGAGCATTAGCTTGAAAAGTTTGCATGACATGTGTCAGTGGCTGCCTGTGTTTTCCAAGGGTTTTATGAACGACCAAGGCACTTCTATCTTTTCTCTGTTTCTGTAGTTACTTGCTGCTCAAAAAACACCACTGGTATCTGCAATGTGTTTCTGTATTTTTACCTTTTTTTGAAATCTGTGGCACCAGGGAAGGAATTCAAAGCCACTCCTGTGCATGCAGGTGAAGTCCCCTACCACTGTTCTAGCTCCCTGCTTCTAGTTTCACCTCTTAATCCACATTTGAGGCGTTATGCACGACTCTTCCAAATATACAGCTGGATGGATTTCTTCATAGGAGATACTTATTGAAAAAAATCAGTCTAGTAGCCAGAATTTGTCATATTCTGATTGCCATGAAAGCTGTTCTGGTTATGTTGAAAATGACATCTGATAAGGAGATGGAGGAATCCACGCTAGACTGTGTATCTCCTTATGGTCTGGCCATGTGTTCAGAGCAGCAATGTGTTCAGAGCATGAAAACTTAGATACATGGGTGTAGCTATAGTCTACTAAAGATACCAGTTACCTTTCAGGGTGGTTCCTGGAATACATGAGAATGTGTACAAACATGCATTGAGGCACTTCTAGGCATGGCACTCACAAATGTTGATAGAGAGCCGAAGATCCTCTCAAATAACCCCAAACAGTGCTGATTGCGCTCTAATCGCTACACACTGGGGATTGCTGAACATTTTTGAATCATTCCTGGAAACTTCAGCTATCCACTGTATGCTTTAAAAGTGTGTTTTGGGAGGTTACATCATCCCTGACATGTTTGCTGCTTTCATTCATGTTTAATTATCCAGGATTTCTAAAAGATGGGATTTTCCATATGCATTTTCTTTGAAGTTCATAGTTAAAGTAGTACAATCCTTCTACTTTTACCTACATTTGATGATGGTTTGGTTAAATTGGCTTGTTTTCATTCACTCCTGATGAAAGCTGACTAATTGTTCTTGTGGCCATGTCAATGTTTAGCACATTGACTGTGTTTGCTTTCCTGGTGGTCAGCACTCAGCTCTTTCTTACTTGATTAACTTTCCTCCCCAGAATTCTCTACCACTGGGTCTGCTACTTCCCAGTGACTTGTTTTAGTCTTACGCTTTATTTAAAACTTCTTGCAGATTTTACATGTGTTGTGTCCTGTATGCATAGGTCTACACACATGTGCACATGCGGTCATGTCGGTACATTCATGGATTCATGTGGGTGCATGTATACTTGCGTGTGACTAGGTATGGAGGCTAGAGCTTGAATCAGATCTGTTTTTCAGTTCCTTTCCAATTACTATTTCATTTTATCTATGTATCTATGTATCTATCTATCAGTCCATCGGTCTGTCTGTCTGTCTGTCTGTCTGTCTATGGAGGGTCTCTCATTGACCCTGAATCTCACTATTTTCGTCAGGATGGTTGGCCAGTGAGTACTAGGTATCTCCCCATTTATCTGTCAGTATTGGCAGCACTGAGGTGCACAATACTATGCTGACTTTTTAAAACTTTACTTATTTATTCATTCATTCATTTAGATAGATAGATAGAGAGAGAGAGAGAGAGAGAGAGAGAGAGAGAGAGAGTGAGAGGGCACATGTATCCCTGTGTAGGACCAAGGGTGACTTGGGGAATCATCCTAAATTGCTTCTACCTCCTTCTTGCTTCGCCCTGGAATTCCCCAGGCTCTGCCCACAGTGACCTGAAGTGTAGGTGCCGCCATTTCTGCCTGGTGGTTTTACGTGGGATCTGGAATCCGAACTCAGGACCTACTGCTTGCAAGACAGAGTCCTAACCCCTGAGCTGTCTCTCTGGACTGTGCTGACTTTTATATGGGGGTTCTGAACTTAAGTCCTCATGATTATGTGGCAATCACTTTACTGTTTGAGTCATTTTCCCAGGCATAGCAATACTTTTCAATATCTTTGAGGCATAGAGGTAGAATTTTTTATTTTCAGCAATTGCAAATCCATTCATGTTTTCCATTGATTTCCTATGTATATAAAAGTATTTAAATTTTAATGTCATGTGTTAAATGTTTGATTTATTTTGTGACAGGGGATTTTGGGAACTGTGTGCAAACTGCATGCCACAAGGGTCTGGTGGTTCACATTGTTGGGGTCACATGTGGTGTCCTTGACTGTGGCTGTCCTGTGGAGGGTCTTCTGAGTGAGTGATGGGTTAGTAGAATCTGTGAGGGTAACAGGAACGTTCGTTATCTGCAGTCAAAGAACATATATTTTACTTGTGGACACTATGTTAACAAACATGAAATGGACCTTTCATAATTACCTGTGGTTGAACACTAGATTTATGCACAGCTGGGAGACTTAGGGGCTGTGACAATCTACAGGGCAGTAATAACTAGAGAAGACTCACTGACCAAATAGGTCTTGGATCCAATTCTAGAACATTGGCTAGAATCTGAATTTAGATCAATGAGTCTGAGGTATCTGAAGAGTCTATTTATTTTTGTTTGCTTGCTTGCTTCATTTTCAAGCTTAATGTTTTAGAGAAAAGCTGCTGATTTTTTGACCAGAGTTTCTTTTTATATGTACTTGTGTGTGTGTATCAGAGGTCACTGTGTGTCCCAATGGAGGACCAAGAGTGACTAGGGGAATCATCTTAGATTGCTTCTACTTCCTTCTTGCTTCACTCTGGGATCTCCCAGGCTCTGCCCACCAGGGCAGGAAGTGTAGGCTTCAGTTTCTGCTTGGCATTTCTTACATTGGACCTAGGATCTGAACTCAGGACCTTCTGCTTGTGAGACAGAGTCTTATCCTCTGAGCCATCTCTCTAGTCCCAGAGTTTCTTTTTTTAAACTCCCTTTGTGATGGAATCTTTGTTATTTCCCAAAGTCATTCTATCAATCTTATATTCTAACACGTTGCCTCTACACTAGAATGTTAGTTCGCTTTGAATCCATGACTTACGAGGTTAAATACTACTTGGTATCATCAGATTCCTTGTTGAATTTGGCAGTAAATCGTATGTACCTATTGTATACATCAGCAGAGGCCAGGGGAGCCTCCTGGCAGTGACTGATTCCCAGTGGTCATGTGATACACGCTTCAGTGTTGCTCATGGGAGAGCACATGCTCGCATTCCGCACAAATGCGATGGAGGACCAAAAGATGAAGTTGTCTAGTAGGAAGACAGTGAAATAATTGAGACCACTGAATTCTGTGTTAAGTAATTTGAACCATCATTAGGCTATACACTTCTTAAAAGAATTTATAGTCTCCCAGTAAAATATCAAGATTATGAAAATAAAACATAGTTCAACAGACTTGTCCATGGGAGGTAATAAAAAATTTGCTGCTAATAGCCTTTGATGAAGTAATAAACTCAGGCATGAATGTCCTTTTAATCATGAGATAATGAGTGGACAGATAATAAATTAGCTCAACAATTGTTTCTCAGCACTAGTGACTTATCAGGCACTTGGGTGGATGTCTGTAATCACAGGGAAATGATATACTGTTATGAACTTCAGGGAATACATAATCTAAGATGGGGCTGTTAAATCTTCTATACAAGAAATACATGTACATGCATACATATTTCCTTTAGCATGCTTTTCATGTATGACTTTAAAATATGATACAGTAGCTGGAACTATATATTTTCCAGCTAAGAGGCCAATACATTTGAATTTCTGTTTTGATTCTTCTCATTGGTCTTATTAACCAACTTCATTAACTGTTGGCCAAGCGACCAACCAGCAAGAACAATGTTTGCCCTGTTGCTTCAGTCACAATTGTTTTGAAAGGTAATGAATGAGTTCACAAGTAAATGTGGTAGAGCTCTTTTTATTTGCTGTATCCCTTGAATTCCAAGACTTGAGGTTCGATGTGGAATGCTCCTGTTTTATGTAATGAATAGCTACTATTTTTAAATTAAGAAACATGACTCTTATCATATATTAAATTTTTCATTTTCTTCACTAAAATTTTTTGGTTGCTTACAAACACCTTTGAAGAGAAACAGAACAAATGCAGTGTACTAATTATTTTATGTCACCTGTCACTACGGTCCTGGCAGCAATAAGGGAGGAGAGATATGTTCTGGCTCGTGGATACATAGATCTGAGTCTGTCATTGTAAGGATGGTCTTCCTTCCTTCCTTTCTTCCTTCCTTCCTTCCTTCCTTCCTTCCTTCCTTCCTTCCTTCCTTCTTTTTCTTCCTTCCTTCCTTCTTTTTCTAGAACTGTGTATCCCTGTGAGGGATCAAGGGTGACTTCAGGAATCATCCTGGATTGCTTCTACCTCCTTCTTGCTTTGCTCTGGCATTTCCCAGACTCTGCCCACCAGAGCAGGAAGTGCAGGACTGCCATTTCTACCTGGCGTTCTTACATGGGACCTGGGATCCAAACTCAGGACCTTCTGCTTGCGAGGCAGAAGCTTAACCCCTGAACCATCTCTCCAGCCCTTCTTTTTTTGTGTTATTCTTGTGGCATTCATGTGTCAGGGAAACTTGGCAGAGACTCCTTGGCAGCAGAGTAAAGTAAGCTGAAAGTAGGGTCGGCTTTAGCCTTCTCAGGTCTGACCAAGGTGACCTATTTCCACCAGATAGTCCCTAACTCCTAAAGGCTCCAGCACCTCCAAAATAACACACAGCAAGGTGTGGAGATGAATTTGCTGGAGACATTCCAGTTTTAAACCATAGCATACAGCTATGTAGCAAATAGTAGTACCAAATGCTAGGTTTTCATCTATGTAGCGAATAGTAGTACCAAATGCCAGGTGTAGACCATTGAGAAGAATATAGGATGTTACTTAATGAACCTGTCCTTGGAATCAGCTGCTATTCAAATCTTTGTCTGTTGGTATTTTTTCTAATAGAGACATGTGTTCATTTCTGCATTTTTACAGTTTCTTACATGCTCCTTGTTCCCTTATAAGCCCTTTGATCATGAATTTATCTGCAACAAAAAATGCAGGGTATCGGTGATACTCTGATAATCCTGTGAAATGTTGGTGTCTTTCAAACAGGTTTCTAGTTCATTGTCTACACATCTTAGAACAGCATTCTGTTATGATTACTTGTTTCCTTCCCCCTCCACCCATTTTTTAATGTGCTTGCGCATCACTGGGGTCACTTTTAGAATACAAGTTCTCCTTTGTGTTTTGTGTTCAAGGTTTGGATATCTTGTTTTTAATGGGAAATGATCACTTGCAATTAAAACTTTCTCTTTGGTGTTAATGGCTAGTGAATGATTCAACTATCCATCCTTGACCTTCTGTCAAGCCACCTGGCACCCTGACTTAGACATGCAAAGAAGGGGAAAGGTTTATAGTATGCTGCTGAATGTGCATTTGACTCTTATCTGAGCACTGTGCAAGCTGGCTGAAGGGTTAATTTGAGGTCATTGTAATCTGTCTTTTGTTACTGGATGGTGGAAATCACTATTACTCAAAATATTTTATGAGCTTAAATAGGTCTTCAGCTTGAACAGTTCTTATTGAAATTAATTTGAACATAATGTTGAGAGCTCACTGATGCTTCTTTTTCAATTCTTACAATCTCCTGAAAACAATTTGCAAAATAAATTTAGCACATTTTCACCAGAACACCTGTACTTCTTGACTTTCACGCATATGCACCACACACATACACACACACACACACACACACACACACACACACACACACACATTTAGGGAAAGGAGGAAAATAATCAAATGCTAAAATAATATATTTAGGAAATATGAATTTGCCTAAGAAATTCTTTGAATTTTAGGTTAAGTTTTATGCATTATCATAGCAACACTTGCACAACATTGCTAATTAAGAGATTTTTGCAAATACATTGATTTAGCATCATTTTATTCTGTTCCCCAAACCTGGCAAAAGGAAGAAAGATCTTGCTCCTGCTTCAATACATTCCTCAATTTAGTAAGAGAGAGGCACAGGTTATATGGAAAGAGACTGGCAGAGGGAACCAAGTGCTGAGCTAGCACAGGCCTATGGGAAAAGTCACGTGGCTCAGGTGGATGCGCATGCAGCCTGTGGCTCCTCAGATCATCCCTATCAGGCCATTGAGACTAAGGGTTCAAAAAGGAGCATAGTGCTCCTTTCAGTGACCAGACCCCTACCATCCTGGTTGCTTTGTTCTCTGGGTCAATGCAGGTGCCTATTCGGCCTACTTTTTTTCCCTTAGGGTCAGCTCCCTGGCTGATCATCTCCACCATCCTTCAAACACCATTTCCAGCTGTCAGCCCCCAGCTCATCTGCTTCCATCACCCACCTGTTACCCATGAAGATTTCAGAGTGTCCACCCTCTCTGTAACCCCAGGAGCCAGGAAAATGTAGCAGTTAGCATGACAGAACTCAGAGGACTCACAACATGTAATAAGTCAGTTGACCTGATTGAAAGGAATTAGCCATGTAACAAAAGAAACTACACACACCTATTTCCACTGTAATCCAACAGGTGGACCATTCAACATTTTACAAGTAGCAGTATGCACATAGCCTTAGCTATAATCAAGCCTAGATAAACCGTTTGTCAAGGAATCTTTAGATGGCCACATGCCTTTGGTTCCACTTGTAAAGAGAGAAAATGAACTGTGAATATCAAGAGTAGAAAATATCATAAGTCATATGTGCAAGCTCAGCTCTGCCATTAACTTGGAAGATTGGTTTCCTCTTCTTCCTCCTCCTCTTCCTCCCTCCTCCTCTTTCTTCTCTTTGCTTGTGTGTGTATGTGCCTGTGGAGTCCCAAGAATGACTTTAGGAATCATCCCGGCTGTTCTGCCTCCTTATTGCTTTGATCTGCAGTTTCCCAGGCTCCATCTTTCTGGACTGGAATTGCAGCCCACAGTCATTTCCACCTTGCACTTTTATGTGGGATCCAGGATCCAAACTCAGGTTCTTTTGTCTGCAAGGCAAAGACTTTGACCCTTGAACCATCTCCCCAGCCCTATCTTACCATAGATATCTGGACAAATGATGGCCATGAGTAGTAAGCAGTGTCGTGATTATGAGCCTTGAACTCAAAATAGCCCACGTTGGAATTCTACCTTTAATAGTTTTGAACCTGTAACACTCCAGCGTGTATCATGGTAATACTATCTGTTCTTTCTGAGTAATCCTGTGACACTGTGTGTGAGCAGCAGCTGACATCTGCGTGACGCAAGCTTAGAAAGCCCCCAACACAACACAAGCTAAGGTGGGGTTGGTATGAAAGTAATGTTTGGGGAAACTACTACACCAGTGTGGGAGATGTAGTCACAGTGTGAAGCTTGTCAGATGAAAAAAAAAAAAAAAAAAAGAAAGAAAAAAATACCAATGGGAATCACTGAGAACTCATGGCTAAAGAAAGGGAAAACCTCATTCTGAACAGGAAAACTAGGAGTCTGAGGATAATTTCTTTGAGTGAAAGATGAGAGGTCCAGAATGGCCTGAGAATCCTTTGTTATGGGGCAGTCAGTAGACACACAGCATTCTGTGCTCTCAAAGTTCCTAGTGTGGCTGACAATGGAATCCTTAAGATACCGTGAAGTTCAACATTAGAACTCTAAGAGTCACTAGAGACATTGAACAGACTATGAAACAGCGCTTTTTTTTTCTGTCATGTAGTTCTTGGCTACCTCATCTAATTATGTGAAGGTTACATGTGCCTGGTTTTCCTCTTTGATAATGTAAATGCATAGCATTGGTATGTATCAAAGACTCAGACATCAATTTGTAAGGGTTGCAAAAATGACCAATAAAAATAAACAGTGATATGCATTTAAGGATAACGACAAGGGAAGAAAATGGAATGAAAGTGTGAATTTTTTTTTTTAAAAAAAGCAAAACTGAAAACCTCACAGTTGTAAAAGAAACTTAAAGCAACAGGAGAAACTAACCAATGAAAATGCTAGGGACTTTTTATAATAAGGAATTTCCGAATGAAATTTCCTGGGTGACTTGAATCTGTAGAGATGTTCCATGAGGCTGGAGTACAGTTCAGTGAAGGAGGACTTGCCTACCAAGAACTTCTTGATTGGGTTCAATCCAGTTTTGTGCCTGAATTTATAATCATTAAAGGTTTTGCTTCCTTTCATGCTCTATCAAGACAGCTTAATTTATTTTCATTGCATAAATAATGCGCACAAAGCTGGATTTTAAAGCCATGCTTGTCTAGTATAGTTGATCAATTATATTAAGGTATGTCTTACTGAGATTCTGCTTTCCTGCTCTTTATTGTCTAAATAACAAGATACATTTGACATATCTTTTTCATTTCATGTGTATGTATATATGGTGTGCATGTGTATGGTGCATTAACATATATGTAGGGGTGTGTGTGTGTTTGTATGTGTGTACAGGTGTGCATACGCCGATGCGGGGAGATGTGGAAGCCCTAGGTTGATGTCTTGAATCTTAGACCTACATCACTTTTCCATTTTATCCAATGAGGCCTCTGGACATGAGTCAAAATCCAGAGCTCACCTGTAAGGCTCGTCTCAGGAGCCAGCTTGCTGCTGGGGATCCTCTGCCTCTGCCTTCCAAGGCTGTAATTATGGCTGCATGCTTGACCCCCAACACACATTTAGGTGGGACTTTGAATTCATGTTCTCTTGTTTGCTCAGCAAGCACTTTAGCTGACAACCCATCTCCCTAGCTTGCTTGTTAGATTGCTGATAAATACAGAATGAGCATAAGATCTGTTTGGAGTAGGATTATATTCTTTCCTTAATCTCTGGAGTTGGCCTGAGGGACCACAGGATCCATTCACAACTTGATATGAATGTGAACAATTACAAATCTGTAGAATTACACACACACACTCCTTAAACGTAGTTGGACATCCTTGATATTTAATCAAGAAAATAACCTTATGAATGAATTATTTATAATTCATTCCTATTTTTTTATTTTTTGTGGTAATAAGTCAATTTTTAATTTTGTTCATTGGTTGTCTCTGAAATACAAACTTATCTATTCTTTTTCTCCTAATATTGGCATGGATATTTGAGGTTTTCAAAAATTTACATCATTGTTTGAAAAATGCTAAAGCAACTTTAATAGTTATAGTCTCAGTTTGCTTATTTGAAAGAAACAGTTAAATATTAGAAGTGACTTCCAGAAGGACAGAACAAGGTATAGCTGCACATGGGATTTGTCTTATTCTGGAAGCACAAGTATTCTTGTGAATGGAGAGAGGAGACCTTCTTGATGCCATAGCAGTCGATCTCTTGGTCTGCTGTGAGAACTCCATGCGTGCAAGGTGCCTGAAGTACATGTATAGTATAGAGATACTAGAAAAATGCTAAGACTTCCTCCTTGATACTATTAGAGCAATAATTACATTATAAAAATACTTGCTGTGAGTTTCTCTTTTTTGGGTTATATCATCTTCTTCCTTTCTTATTACCAAATAAGTTCCTGCTTCATTTCTATCCACACTTAAATCTGATATCCTGCAAACTTCTTTCATTTTGAATTTGTTAACATAAGACTGTGGTAATTAAACAATACTAGATGATTATTATCAACCCCAAAACTGTGAGCTGAAATTTAAGATTAAATATTAATCTAGATGCTTGAAGTGTAGGTCACTGGTAGATTACCCACTTAGCATGCCATGTTTTTAAGACCTCAGCTCATCTCCAAAGACCACCAAGAAAAATAGTCTATATGTGTAAGAAGGGCTGCCACAATAGTTTTATTATATAGGATATTGCAAATCTTGCTATGGAATATGAAATAGCAAAAATTCACCAATAATAAAGAAGACATTTAAAGGTGACTATTACAATTTTTATTTTTATATGACATTCATATTTTGCTTGCTAGAAATTTAGATTCATAAAGGCAGAAATCCTGTTTTTGAATTTATTTATTTAGCACGCGCATGTGTGTGTGTATCAGAAGGCATCGTAAGTCCCTGTGGAAGACAAAGGATGACTTTGGGAATCATCCTGGATTGCTTCTACTTCCATTTTGCTTTGCTCTGGGTTTCCCAGGTTCTGCCCATCAGAGCCAGAAGTATAAGCTGTCGCTGTTTTTAAAGAACACTGAAATATTCCAAGTCTCAGTTAAAATAATTATTAGTGAGAAAATTTCCAATGCACATTTTTTGTCTATCTGTGCATTAGATATAAGAACAGTCATTCACTGTTGGATCCATAAGGCCACATACAGCAGAACTTTATTGGATGCTATTATGATGGAAGAGACCAGATAAAATATCCCTATGTCTTCCATTATAGAATAAAGCTGATGCCAAACTTTAAGTCTTAAATTCTAGATGCATGTGTGAATGCATGTATGCACATATGTAAAGGCATTTGTCTCCAAGTCCGACTTCTGTGGTCCTTCCTCTGAAGTGTATCACAGGAAAGATGACTACTCTGAAATTTCCAAACATCAAAGACTTGAAGCAGGATTGTAGTGATGCAAATGTCATTCATCTAAAGTTTAAAATAAATGTACCTAGACTGAACAGAGCTTTTTAAAAGGAGATTTGGCTAAGCTATGTTTGCATTCCAACAAGCTGAGACACGCAGATCCCTTCCCCTGGTCTGAGAAAACCTTCCCTTGTTTCCACATTCACAGTACTCATTAGATGGTTTAATGAGTTTTATGACAGAAAGGTGATAATTTTGCACAAGCACGTATGTAAAATCATTATCTTCTGAAGTACTTCCTGCAGAGGCTTTAGGTCTGTGTTTGGTTCTCCTTGGCACGCTGCAATTGATGTTGGCACCCAGATAAATCTCTTTAGGCTTCAAGGCTCCAGTAAAGTGCTCATCAGATTCAGCTTGACTCTCAGTCATAGCAGTGGGTTCTTTTCTCTTGTTTCTGTTGAAAGAGTTAGAAATGCTGAGTTCATTTGTGGTAGACATTAATTTGATTACACGGGACATAGTCATTTGCAACAGTTGTTTGTCAAATATAGATGACAGACAACTGATATTAAAAAATATATGTATATGCCCACATATATACCAGTTAAACAAGCAAAGATTTAAACTACAAATATAGCATATTTTGTTTATTGTCTTTGGTTTCATAACTTACTTCTGTTATAAGAGAAGGGGACTATGGATGTGAATTCTATGAATGCCATAATTACTGAGTTCAGCTGATTGTACTGAATTAATATTAAACAGGTCAATCTAATGTTTTTTATGGAACTTAAATACATTTAAATGTAGGAACAACATAAGAGAGCAGGGTGTATTCAGAAACTGTGATTAATTCATTCATAGATGCTTATATGAACAGTTTGGATATGCATTTCTTTATGGATGCCAAGACTGAATTTTAACGAAAGCCAAGAACCTAGGAGTTGAAGGCATTTTGCTCCAATTGACAAAAACAGTGCTCATCAAACACATATCTGCAATTATTAGCTGTTGCTCTTACTATGGAATACTGATTGATTTATTCATTTGGTCATTATACCTTCTGAGTCAAGTGTCTTACTGTGTAGTCCAGGTTGTGCTTGAGGCTGTTACCATCCTCCTTCCCCAATCTTTTAAGTGGTGGGATTATAGATGTGTACCCTGGCATCTAGCCACAGAAGTTACTTTGTTAAAATGAAAATGAAGAAGAATTCATAGGGGGAAAGGTGGGAAATATTCCGATGTAATTATTGAACTTACCAATTTATTCATCTTATGACGCTAGAAGCAAAGTCTGTGATAGGTGCCATGTGTCACTGTTAAAATTAATAATGTAATAAATAATAGTTAATGATGTTTGAAAACATGGTGTTAGTTACATTTTTATTGCTGTAATCAAATAGACCTGAGAAAAGTAACTTAAAGGAAAGGTTTCCGCTGGCTCTCAGCTTGAGGGTGCCACCCATCATGGCAGCACAGGCTTGCTGACAGGCGTGCCAGGAAGTCAGTAGCATTGTATTGGCAGCCGAGAAGCAGGGATAGATGACTGCCGGTGCTCCGCTCACTTGCTTCTGTGGCCCATCCAGGACCACAGCCCATCAAGAGTGCTGCCCACATTCAGAGTGAGCATTCCTTCGAAATTTGCTCAAAGTCACTATGAAAATTAACCACCACACATAACCTATCATTGCAGAGTCACGAATTCATTGGTCTGTATATTCAATCTGACACATCCAATTGAATTAGCTTCCTAATCGTTACAGGGAATGAGTGTATTTGGACATTATTTGCAATGTAGTTTTAATTAAATATTGGAATTCACCTTTTCCCTTTGAGTACAAGTATGCAAATGTTCAGAAGGTTCTTAATATCACAAATAGGGGACTAAAAATATTGAAATTTCTCATCTTATGAAGTGTGTGGGACAGGGGTGGGAGGTGGGGCGGCTTGTAAGTAACTTTCCGTTTGGATCCAGATACTTAACTGACCCAGATGGGAAGGTAAGATTTTCATGCAGTCAGTGAAAATGTATATAGCACTAGCCTAGACTCTGGGTATATTAAGAGCAGGCAGTCCTCAAAGAATGGTGAAAGCTTTGTTCCTTACACATTGAATTTCTGAGGAATGAACTTAGAAATGATAGAAAGCCTTTCTCACAAACCTGGATCAGCACCACACACAGGGCTGACTCTACCTGTTTGGCCCTGAAATCTACCCTTGGCTTGACCTTCCAAGTTTTTATTTTTAATCATTTCAGGTGAAACAGAAAGAACACAGGTACAGAGATAAGATGCACCCTAACCAAATACACTGAGAAGCACAACAATCCTTACTGCGTTATGTCACTTTTGATTTCCTCCTGATCTGATTTAGATCCTTCGGGGAAGATGCGAAGCATAAAAAGGAAGGGATCCTGGTGATGTGCAGTCAGATACTTGCTTTCTATGCTTTTCTTAAAATTTATAATAGATTAATTGTTATTGGCCAGTGGATACAGAGATATTTAGCTCTTTTGTCAAGATTGTCGATAGTACTGTTATCAGTGGGCTTATGTCTTGAGGGTGGACACATTTTCAAAATGTCCCTGAAAAGAAAAGCAAATGTGCCTACCAGCTCAGAAGTACAGGAAGCCTTTAAAGGACCCTTTTTTACCTAAGATGATATTATTAACTACATTTCTACCCAGTCAAAATAACAGAAAATACCATTAAAGACTTTTATAAGGTGGCAGGTGAAGATAATCTCTGATCATCAAATATAGTTGTTATGCTTGCTGCATGACACCCAGACAACACTCAGAAGATAGTAGTTCACCTCTGCGAAGGGTTCCTGGCAGTATTCCAACTAGGTGATTAAATTGGAGGTGAAGCAGCCTACAAAATCTTGTGCATTTCCCCCAAAAGTTAACGGACACTTCCTAAAACTTCTGCTTTGTAATTGTGGGGGAGCAGGCAATGTGAGTGTGCTAAAGAAGCACAGCCGCACAGGAGAAGAAGTAGACTGAGATTTAGGGATCATCTGGGGGCATTTTTACTGTCATACTAAAAAAAAAAAATCTGTAATGATGGTGACCCAGCCATTTCACTGAATTCTGCTAGTTAGTAGATAGAGTTGGATGATTTCTCAGGCCTTTTATGTACAATGGTATGTAGTAATACAAACTATAGTAATATTGAAAAGCATCCATTACAGGTGAGTCTAGGCAGACATAGCTATGGAAGTGCTTCCAAATGAGCATTGGCACCATCTGCAGCCCATTTACACACTTCACAAACATGTACTAAGCACTTGCTGTGCAGAGAAACTTTGAGGAAAGCCCTGGAGTTCAGGAACCTCACCTCCCAAAGGAGGAGGCAAGCATCAAGCCAGTAAGTCTGCAGATTGCACTGGTTGTGTGTGCTGAGAATGCAGATGCGGCATGCTATCAAAGCACATCATAAGTGGCTGTCATAACACGGTAAATGGCAACCTTGCTGTAAGCTACATGCAATGAAGCAAAAAGAAACGCTGAGACACAATTTAGGGGCTGCTGGAGATTTGTAAGGGAGTTATCTCTAAAAGCAGGAGCTCAGATAGAAGAAGTATATTCCATTTTATTACCTTTTTGTCTCTACAGAATTGCCTAGAATGTCAGTCTATATAAGCCATACAGACTTTATTAAATAAAAATATGAAGCATTAATGTTCCACACTGCAACCTGCTTGTACCTTCCTAGAATGAAGCACCTAGTACTTTTACTCTCACATTTCCTAGCATGACGTTTTCTACACAGTTTGAGTCTTGGAAAGGCCTCAAAAACAAAGAAGTAATTTTTATTAAAAAAGAAAAACAATAATCAAATTATCCTATAATAAGCATTAGTTATCTTGTTATGACTTTGAATTGTTTAGTAATGATCCTTTAGATGTGTAATATAAAATTTGTCATGAGTAATTTTTAAAGAACCATGTTGAAAATGAGGCCAAAGAGCATTCCAAATCTGTCTCAATATCAGGTGGCGCTGAAGCAGCTTGAGCTATAGGCTGCCTGCATCATTTCTTTAGGAATCATGGAGTATTTTGATTGCTAAGACAGAGATCACATATAAATTTATCAGTAAATCACATATCACAGTTTCATTATTTTTGAAAGAGGCTATATTATTATGCCCTGGAATTGATTTTTTTTATTTGTTGATATTTCAAAAACAAAAACTGCTATTATCAAGAAAAAAAACTTCAAAGTTTCATTACTTTAATGAAGATATCTTCCTTCACAATATCGTATGAAAAAGAACTAGCAGATGTAGAGTTCAAGAATTTACTAGTCTCAAGTCCCCATTAGAAATTATGTCTATGAAGAAGAGATTTATACTAATCTCTCATTTAAGAAAGAATAAGTCAGACATGTGAGGGAGAAATCTTTGAGCAATACCTGTAGCAATATGGGGAAAAAAATGAGTGAAGTTTCCAATGGCTTTCTTACAGCAGTACATGTATTCTGTCCATGGTCCTATGTAATTCTCTATGGTTCAGTCTTCCCCTCTGGAAAATGGATTGAATAGATACTCTCTTGCCAAGATATAGTGATAAGATTAGCTTGACTATGTTAGCTAAAGCTTAGACATCAATTAGTCCTTAATAATTGCTTGCCCCTGCAAGTGAACATGGCTAGTGCTACTGTGCTTGTTTCCTGGACAGATGACCAAGGGAACACACGCTCCTAAGGCGGTTGTGCTTAAGTTGCTGTTACATGGTCTTTAAAAAGTCTTATTTGGGGGAGATTCTTAGAAGATCATCCCCTATATATTTTAGCCTCCAGCACCCCAAGGAAGGTAGGGTAGCTCCTCTTTCATGAAGTCTACAAGGTTATTGTGCATCTGTCCCCGACTACTCAAAGCAGTGCTTTGTTTTGACTGCGATTTTTGGCTTTGATTCTACTTGTTTCGACTCATGTTTCCTTCTTTGGGAACATGTTTGTTTTTCACTTGACTCATCTGTCTGGGGACTGCCTATTCAAGCCTCTCCCATCTCACAGTAATTGGTTCCTGAGCATTTATTAGTAATGTAAAAAAGTTTTTAGACTGTTTCATCACGTTTTTGTGCGGAATCGCTCTTGCTGTGCAGATTTTCTTTTCTGGATGGTGAGGAGCCAGTGGCTTGTGGCTAACACATGAGCATTTCTCCTTTCACTGTGTCCCTATGTTTGTTCTATGGAGAGACTTATCTCAGACCTGGCTTTCACTGGAGGTGGGATGGGCTTATCATATTCTGTTTTATTCTATATATATACCTGAATGGTGGTCATAACTGCTTTTTCAAAGTCCTCTCCAGAGTATAGGTTAATAAGCATAAGTTCAGCTTAATTTCCACAGGCTAACATCAAGTGCAATGCAGTTGGTGTGTCTTGTGCTCAACAGATTGAATGAACCCAATGCCTAGTGATGCGAAGAAGGTTCTTCCACTGAGCTACAGACCTAGTCTGAAGTTGGTCTGCCATGATCTTGGTTGCCGTCGACCCCAAGCAAGGCATAATGGCCATCTCCAAATCCTGTTCTGTGCTTTCCAGAGGAAATTCTGTAATATAACCTGTTCCCAACAGTACCTAAGGCAGAAACACCTTCTTCATCGCAGTTTCCCAACCTGCCATCTTCCTTTCCTTCCTTTTGCTTTTATCTTTTCTTTTTTAAGTCGTTTTCTGGAAATTGCATTGTTTGTTTTTTCATAAACAGAAGAGGTTGAGAAAATCTTTGGTCACTGAAAAGTAAGTTGAAATTCAGAGAGCTATTTAGTTAATCTGAGATAAACTTAGTGTCTCTATCAATTCTTCTGTTTTTTTTTTCAGATTGATGTTTTAATTTTTACTAATTGTTTTTGAGACAGGATCTTACTATGTAGCTTAGGAACATAGTACCTCCTGCCTCTACCCTCAAGTATTCGCATTTCATGCTTGTGGTTTGTTTTCTTGAGATAAATCATAGGTAGGCTGTTGGTTTTGTTTTTTTTTTTTTAATTTTAGCTCCACTAATTTCATTGGTTGTGAAAATTCTTTCTAGAACATTAGGCCTGTCTGGCTGTTGACAGGGTTCAGTTACATTAGGGTTTTCAATATTCTTCAGAATCAGTCTGAGAAATTGCTTTATGTGAAATCTTTTACATTTGAATTGTCAATTTTAGCTAGTTAAAAAGTAATAAAAGCATTCAAATAAATGTTGATACTGTATCTCTGACCTATGACATTTTACTTTGTGAAATCTGTGAAAAGCATATTTTGTAGTATGTGTAAATTTTCCTCTCTGATTATTTATGGAATACATAATACACAGCTGCACGTGGTTATCATCCATCACATTTGGGAATGTAACATAGTTCAGTATTACATGCCAGAACTAGCGATTGGAGAATTGAAGCTGATGGTTTTCCCTTCAGTGACAGCTGTTTCATGCCTTGCATTTGGTCATGTCACACCTTCAGTGGTGGGTGTCCTTCATCTGAATGCTGCTGCAGAAGTTAAGTGCACATATCACAGTAACCAAATCTTTTCCACACTTGTTATTTGTGGATGGAGCAAGCCTTTAGTGTTTGGCCCAGTGATGGCTTGTGAAAATTCAATGAGTCAATTCAGTGAGACTGGAGATTGAGAGTACTGAGACCTTAGTGTTTATGAATTTCTCTGAATTGTGTTCATTGTTTTTTGTCCAGAGCTTTTAATTTTCAGTTGTTCTCGTTAAGCGTTAGAAACTATCAGGTTTTTTACTAGCATCCCATAAATGCTTTATTAATATAAGAAATGCAGACTGTGGTGGGTACCAAAAGAGTGGACCCTCCATGTGAACCTTTGTCCCTGACATCACACATAGCCTTACCTGCTTTCACACCTGTCTACAAGGTCGTCCCTGTCTGTGCTGTGGCTTGTAGATGCCTTCCTTATATGGTGATGCCCTTATTTTTGAGTGGTTTTTCAAAGGAAGGTAAAGGAAATGTGTTCATATATGTTATTATCTCCTAATAATTGAATGCTAAAGAATTTGTCTTCTTATTCACTGTGTAAAAATCCCACTCAGAACTGCTGTGATCCAGAACTACAATGCTAAGACAGGCATCCTGGACAGTTGTTGACTCTCATGCCTGCTTTGGCAATGGATGTACATAAGATCATTACCATTGTTATATATGACTCTGAAGCATGTTACTAATGAGTTGCTCATATGGATGAGTACAAGGGCATTAGAAAGAGGTTTTATTGTAGCTACTACATATTTTGCATATTCTTTTTTGTTATTTTTTTCCATTTTTATGACCATGTGTATATGAAGTATGAGTTTGTGTGTGAGCATGTTTGTATATGAGTGGACACACATGTAGGTGGCTATGCATGTATGTGAGCGAGTATGCATGTGAGCTCATATGTGTATGGAAGCCTGAGGGTGATATTATGAATCATCCTTTATTACTTTTCTGCCTTACTGTTTCAAAACTGGGTCTCTAAACCCAGAAATTTCCAGTAGCACTGGCCTGGCTAGCCAGATCGCTCTGGGACTCCCATACTCTGCTTTCTGGGCTGGAATTTGTAGGTGATGTCCTATGTACTTCATTTTATTTAAGATCTGGAGATTTGAACTCTGGTCCCTTTGCTTGCATGGAAAGATGATTAACTTCTAAGTCATCTCCAAACTCCATTTTTATGTATTTTTAATCTCTCAAATGAGCATGTGTTCTTTCACTGTCAGCATTTTAGACAAAGGAATGAAGAAACAGTACTTTTCAAAGTCCATAGCAGATCTGAAATGCTTATTTTGTGTATTCAGTAGCTTTAATGAAGACATTTTGTAGTCATAAGTAATTTCCAGTCTAGTTAAGGAAGTGAAGTCCAAACATCCAATCTGGCAATCAAAGAAACGTCAGGCCTGTAAGTGTGACTCACACCGTGTGCAAGCTTGACACATCTGTGCCTTGGGCATGCAGATAGAATGAAATCATTGTGTGCCATGGATCATGAACTTTGTTTAAAAAAAAAAAGAGTCAGACCCAGGCTCTTTGATGTCTCAATCAATAAGCTCTTCCAGCTGAAGAGCATTGGTAATGGTTGCTACATGTGAGTTAGAAACAACAAATCCTTGATCAGCTTTTCTTTTGGATGGAAGATCTCATCTTATTTGCAATGCCTTCATTATCATGATCTCATTGCTCAGGAGTTCATACCTGTGCTCTGGTGTTTGAAATTTACACTAAATTGTGCATTCGTGTGTGTGCATGCCTGCCCTCCCACATATAATTTCATGCTAATAGTCTCATAATAATATATACCACAAACAAGCACAGAATTTTGTGAACAATTTTGAGTGTTGTGGTTTAATCAGAGTGGGCAAAGTGGTTATTTTTGTTTTTACCCATAGTAATACAAGAAAGTTTACCCATCTTCCAATATATCTGGGCACTTATTAAAAGGTTTAAAGATTTTTCATTGAATTATTGGAAACTTGAATTCTTGGGTGAGAAATTGCGTTGAGGATTGTATGAATATATAGGATGCTATAACCCTTATTTTTAAGGATATTCACACATATGAAATAGTCAAAGGTCAGCTACAATGTAATCTTAAATCCTATTTTTAAAACAGTTTTAAGTTGATAGTCATTCTAAACTTCTTAAGCAGTTTAAGTAGTCTGTTTTCCTTAATGAATTGGTTTCAATGGGTGTGCTGATGTTATCTCAGTACCCAAGAAGCAGGAACCCACAGCCAGACAGGGATATACAGAGAGACTACTCCACACAGAAGGGAACAAGCAAAAAATAAATACTTTTTATGAAACCTGTCTTCGTTTTCATTTAAATAAAAAAGTATTTTAAATGCACTTTATATTTAGTTCCTATGTGAAATCACAAATGTATACAATATGAGAACATGTGCAGGTGTTCCCACTGCTGAGAGAAGCAACAGGTCAGGTCTGTATGTCAAACCCTGAGATCATATTCACCCACTCCTTGGTTAGACTCATTATGTTTCTGAGATTACTTGTTTGTTTCCTTCATGTGATGTATTTGCCAGGAAAATGTTTCCATGTTAATATTTACCAGGAGTTTCTTGCGCACTTCCCGTCATCTACTGGTAAAAATCCTGTTTGGCACCCGCTGAAGCGAGGGCACCGCCCTCCAATACCCAACAGTGCTCATGCCAGTGCCTTTCCCCACCATACATAAAGACCTCCCACAATGTGTGCTGTGTGCCTGTTTGCCTACAGGCTCTTCTTCCACGTGAACCTTCAGTATTCATACTATTTAGTGTGCAATGCGTTCTTTTATTCTTTTTCCCCAACTTTAACTTTTCCTTTATGTAGTTTCTTCACACATTCTATTTTACTGTGCATCACTTTTGTCATACAAGAAGAAATGAAATGCATGGCAAAGTAGGCAAGATATATTCTATTAATTTGAGTCAGATTTGGGACAGGTGTGAGGACTTGGGCTGGAAGGAGTGTCCTAGTTATACCTGGGAAATGGCTGCATGCTAAAAGGATTTTCAATCCTTGTGATGTTTTGGTCCCGGATGCTTAGTACTGAACTTTCTTTTGAGACGCTCAATACATATTCAATTTATAGTAGTTTGGATTATTAAGTCAATTGAGATGAGTTCAAAATATCATTTGTTTATAGGTAAGAAGAATAAACACCAGTGAACAAGTCAGGGATATTAGTTGGATCAAGAGTACAATAAAAAGCACATTTCACTGAAGACATACCTTAGAGGAAACCTTCTTACAAGAGGGTTATGTGGTCATCTTTTCATTCAAAAGTTAGTCTTGAGACTTCTGTTCTGAAACACTCTGTTCTGAAATACTTGGAGGTTTTGCTTTAATATTATATTTATTTATGAGTGTGTGTGCAAGAGAGAGAAGTAAGTTTAGTTCTACCATATGGGTTTGTCCTGATAGGATCTTAGAGGCCAAATTTATAAGCAACATATCTTACCTGTTTGACGTTTTTGCTAGCTCCCTAGAGTTTTTTTCCAAGTGAATAATTTCCTTGAATGAGATCCATTGACAATAAATTGAAAAAGAGAAAGAAGAAAAACCTACCAAGGTAAAATGACAGAAAGAATAAGATACATGAAAGTCCAACAAATATATAGGAAGCAGGAAAGAGAAGGAGAAATAGAGTCATGGCCAGTCATCTTTGTGAAGTGCTACCTCCTGATTGTGATCTAAGGCTCTACCAACATTCTTGTAAAAAGCAAGAGGATTACAGACTCATAATGCAGTCAAAATGACTTACATACTGACATTTAAGCCATATCATTAGATAAACATGAATTCATCAATGAGGCAGTTATGACTGTGCACATCCAGCGGGCAAAGCAGTCTAATTAGTTGCTGGGGATATAGCAACAAACAAGACAGACTATATATCCCTTGCCTCAAGATAATTTGTCTCCATCTCTGAAAAGGAAAGGATGACTCATCTTGGATGCATCAGATAATATCAGTGCCATCTGAATACTCAAAGTTGATGTGATATCATAAAGACCCTATGGCGACATAATGGGAAATACTTTATTGATGAAACCATTGCAAAATCACTGCTTGGTAAAATGAAGTATAAAAGAGCTATGTGGGAAAAAAAAAACCTCAATAGTTGCCAGATTTCTGTTAAATGCTGTGAATGTGATTTGATCTAGTCTTTTAAGTTGAGGAGGAGGCTTTCAGTGGGGAGGGGACTTCCAATATTTAGAATAATAGATGAGATTTTTCCAGGATAGCTTTAATCAATCATTCGCTTTATTTCATGCCTTTGAGGTGGCTTTGGGTTTATGTCCCCAGACTGGCATGGATAAGATTTCCTAACTGACAGGACTCAATGAATTTCAATGGCTCCTGGGTAACTATAGTGATTTATTTTGATCCCTTTATTCTTAGTAACTCTCTTCTAAGTTACTCAAGTAGTGTTAAAAAGGAAGATATTCAAAAAGTAGAAGTTAATGAATAAAGAAAAGTCATGTTTATTGCTGTGTGAATTTAATAATATAGATAGGTAAAGTTCCCACAAATAATTACAGTGAATTTCCTAGAAAATTTTATGGTAATTGATCAGCAAAGCTGTAAATTGCACAGTGGTGGAAGCACAAGATCCTGGGTTCAATTTCCAGCACCAGAGGAATAAAATAGAGCTATCACTCACCATTAATAAGCTTCATAATGGCCTCCCAGTGTCTTTAATGAAAGAGAACATAACAAGGTCACTTTATGGAAAGTGTGAACTATACTCTAAGTGATATTCAGAATACAGACTGTTTATAGGGGGAAATAAATCAAATTGGACAGTTTACACCATAGTATTTCAGAGGTGAAATATGAAAAATGTGAAATATGAAATAACTTTTTGAAAGAAATATTTTCTTAAATTAAATTTAAAAAAATCACAACTTAGCTCTATTAAAGACCCTTTGCTCATAAGTGGCACATGTATTAACAAAGCTTAAAGCATTAAGTAGTCCAGAGCCAACCCTGCCACACTAAATATCAGTCACTTATTTTAGAAAGAGCAGACATCAGTAGGCCTGGTTTGGGAACATTTCTGCTTCCCAAATTAATTTCATTAGAAAGTATGAGACAATCTGTTCATTTTGATCTGGTGCTATTTAACTAACAGATCTATCCGGGAGATAGGAAAGTGTAATTCTGTTGAAGGTAACACAGTTATTCACTGAAGGACTGAAAAACGGACCCTTTGTTAAATAAGAGGGGGTCAGTGCACGAGCCAGGAGAATATTCCATGCAGAAGACAAGTGCAGAAATAGCCAATAGGTCTCCAGCACTAATCATTAGCCTGGCGCAAATGACACTTAGCACTTATTTTAATCATTTTAACTTGTCAATAGTGTCATAAGCAAAAGTAAATGTTAAGAGTGACGAATTGTTTTATTATGAGTCTAAATAGCTGATAAAATGGTGCTTCCAAGAATGGGAATTAGGAAGTGGACGAAGACAGAGTTCGTTCATTGTTCATGAGTTTGCAGTAGGCGACATTGACCCTAAAGGGAATGTTGCATGTGACTTGGAGGCATTTCTGAGTTTCTCGGAAACTCAAGGTCTGGTGATTATGGAGGACATTCATTCAAGCCCGAGAAGTACAAAGCAAAAGTACATAAAGGAGTACAAGATCAAGAAAAAGAAGTAAGGATTTAGATTGTGAAAGGATGACAGAGGACCAGGTCTAGGGAAGAGCCAAGTCCAGATATAGAAGCCTTCAGGGTTCTAGAATGTCCGCAGGAGGAAAGGAGATAGAAATAAAGCCATGGGGTAATAAACCAGTGATGGTTGTGTTCCCACTAGAGTTGGCAGTTCATTGATAGAAAACCATTTTCAAACCAGTGTCTGAGAACCTGCTTATGGCTTACCTTTCTAGCTGCAGTAAAACAAGAGTTAGTAAGTAACCTCCTGCTGACACTAGGAGCAGACTCCAACTCTTTAGGACAAACCTTTAGGATTTCCTCAGAGAAGTTAGGTTTTGGAGGGCGTGGGCTGTGAGGATGGCTGGCGGGCCGTGCACATGACTGAGGATGTGCTTAAACACTGAGCTACAGCATCGGGCTGGCAGTTAGTGACTGCAAAGAGTGCTAAATTGCACACTAGTGGTACCCCTTGTTTCCAGACAGTGTATTGAGTACTTTTGCACCATTACATTGTTAGTACATGAAGTAGTCTGTATGACTGTTTGTCTCTCTCTTTCTCATCTTTTTTGTTTTTAAATGTCACTCAAGGACTCAGGCCTGGGGGTCTGGCACATTCCCCCAGCACATGCGAGGCCACTGTGCCATCCGAGCATTGGAAAAACCAAGTGGTTAAGTGCTGCTTAGCTTGCCTGCCAGTGGATTGAAGAGTCCAGTGTTTCTTTGCATTGTGCCAGTGTTCAGCACTATAGGTTTGCTTGCTTTTTGCCTTAGAATCTTCAGGCATCTCCGTGTTCTGCTGTCTAGATTCACCCTCCTCACCATGATGGAGCTGCTGGTCCCACAGCACCTCAGCCCAGGTCTGAGTGGCGTCCTTCATACATCGTAGAAAAAAAAAGTATCCACCTGTCTCAGATAAGCTTTGATCTTGGGACTGTGAGAAGAAAGCATTCTTGGGGAGAAATTTCTCATTTTTGTTGTATATTAGTACATATGTGTTCTCCTATTCTGGCTAAGCACTTAGACATTCTATTTTTTAAATAAAAGAGCGTCATTTCATTTCAGAAAAGAAAACGTATTTCTTCTGTAATGCTCATTACATGAAATATGGCAGTTGCTGGTAATTTTATTTCAGAGATCTTGAAGGTCATGAAATAATTCCAAACAGGAATTTAAGACAGCTGTTTCAAGGAAGCAGATTTTATGTCATTAAAAACATTTGCTAGTGTCTTCACATGTAATGTGATGGATGTGTGTCAATCCTGCTTAAGCCAGAATGTAAACACTTGATTAAAAGCCCAAGAGTTATCTCATATGTTATCCTCTTTGTCTGCTGAAGTGAAATTTTCTTAGGCAGTTTTGCCAACAAACAAATATTTATTAAATGTCTACTATATGTGAAGCACTGAGAAAAATCTCAGGTGATACAAGAGTAAGCTCAAACAACAAAATAAAAGAAAACAGGAAAAGAACAAAAAAGAAGGCAAAAAATCCATGATTTCTTAGTTTAACTGATTAACTGATGCACATAAAAATAGTAAGTTACCGTTCAGGTGACATGTATTCACTGTGAAAGATGCAAAATTTTTATTTTTAGAAGAGTTCCATTTTTTAACTTGATTTATTGATTTATTTCTTTATTTCTTTATTGAGAGAGAGAGAGAGAAAGAGAGAGAGAGTCATTGTATGTTTCTGTGGAGGACCACGGGTGACTTTTGACTTTTGGAATCATCCTGAATTGCTTCTATCTCCTGAGTTCCATTTTTAAAAACCTTATCAGTAAACATATATTAAGAGGTCTCTTGGGTTTGGAGTTTACCAGTGTTTAAGGAGTCCCAAATTATAGCATGACGTTTACTTTTAGAATTAGTGTTTACCCCATTGAGCCAAGTATTGAAAAGGAGTCAGAATTTATCCAACCAGCAATAACTGGTAAAAATCACTCTGACTTCATTGCCTGTGTTAGAAATATCTCACAAATAATGATACAAAAAAATTACCAAAAAGGTTAACCGATAGTTGTTTTTTGTTTTTTAAAAGTTTTATTTATTTATGGGAGAAGGAGAAAAAGAGAGAAAGAGAGAAAGAGAGAGAGAGAGAGAGAGAGAGAGAGAGAGAGAGAGAGAGAGACTATGTGGACCTCCAGGGATCAAATTTAGATCTCCAGGTTTCAAAGCAGGCACTTTACCAGCTGAGCTATCTCACCAGCCTGATTATTTATTTATTTGTTTGTTTGTTTGATTGTTTGTTTGTTTATGTGTGTGTGTGGTTTTTAGCCAATACGAGTAAAATACTGTAAAAAGCATCACCAAATTAATGACAATAGGGAAGAAGCTATACTCAGTAGGCTACCTTGGGCAGAACGTGAATAAGAAAAGCTACACTTATGATCTAACCATGCATATGCACAGGTGGAAGGATTCCCTTGGAGTTGCATAATGCAATGGAAAGATGGTTATGTGCTCCAGTGATGTGAATTGAAGGCTGACTTGGTTTTGTCATTAGGATAAGCAAATATCTAGATTTTCTGGGAAAGGTCATGGCTTATATCATGGCTCAGACACAATCTTATGAACCTTTCATTCTTGAAACACATTGGTATGAACAGAAACTTCTATAGTCAACCATTTTGGGACACCTTACTCTGTATATTAAAAATAAAAAAGGCATGAATCATTTAGTATTTGAGGCTGTTGTATTAGCTAGAAATGTAGTATCAAATATTACTGCACTCATTTGGGTAGAGTGATGATGTAATACAATAAAAGGGACTCCTTACATTTTAATTGTGAATCTTGGACTGAATTAATTAGTATTGCTCTTACTTGAATTGTTGCATAATACCTATTTTCCCAAAATTTTGCTGTCTTGAAATGGAGTCTCAGACCATGCCTATTAGCAACATTGAGACACACTGTGCTTGGAAAAGTGAAGAAGGTTTAATTCCATTCACAAAGTCTTCAGCGGGTCTGCTGCACTGAGGGTGAGCAGGAGGCTGTGAGAGCACACGATTTCATCCATTTTATATTCAGCTTTGTATCCTTCTCAACATCAAGAGGCACTTGCCTTGCATTTGAAAATGGCAATAACATGCTTGTTTTCATCACTCCTGCCAAGCAAGCTCACACTCCGATGCTTTCCCTTTGAGCTTGGTCTGCAGCGCACATCCACAATTCCTGAATCCCGTTGTACTCCAGAAAATCCACTGAACCTCTGTAAAGGACCATAGTTTATGAAGTTCTCCCTGGAAAGGTCTGGGAGGCCAGATTGATCTGAACAGAAGGAAACGAGCCAGTTTTTAACCTACAGCTAAAGAGTTTTCTACTTCCAAACCCTTTTATCAGAAGGAAAAAAAAAAAAAAAAAAACTAGTTCTAAAGTAGAGGGAGGAGTCATTAAACTGATGTTGGAGGACAGAAGAACCTTGAAGTGAAGGACTATGTCACCACATGCACCTTAAAATCCAGTTTCTAGGATAATATTTAGGAGATAATATTAATTTCATGATGTTATTAAATAATTAGTTGGATAATGCATATTAATCATCTGAGTAGATAATATATGCCAGGCAAGTGAATGAGCATTCGGAGAACTAAAGTGTCCAGGAACGTATACTACCTACCAAATAATGTTCTTTCTTATATTTTTTCTATGCCAGTCAAGGCCCTTTCTCATAAAGCTTGGTACAAATGACCATGAATAAAAAGTTTATTTGATTGACTCAGATAGTTTTACAAACTTTATGTATCTTTTTATCATTCAAATACATACATATATATTTTTTACTTCCAAAATCTGAAAGTGAAGATTCTGAACCACCTAGATTAGGATTTGAGGTCACCAAGACTCAATTTTACTATCTCCATCTACTGGCAGGGAGGAAGTGTACCCAAACCCCTGGACTGGCATAGAAAAGAGGAGAAAGAACATTGAAAGGTAAGCAAAGCATATGCTTTTATTTACTCTGAATATTTACACTTTCCGTGTTAGACACCGTGTTGTGCACGCGCCCACTGAAAGTTTACGCAACAAGCCATCGTGAAGGAGGAGCAGCGAGGTGATATAAGGGTGTCTTCTGATTCTTCACTCTGGATCAGTGTGGACACGAACGCTTTCCCTTCAGAGTTGCTCGATAAATTTCAGTGTCCCATTGTAGCTTTCTGGTGCTTGCTGAAATGTCTGTGTTGTCGATTCTGCATACTCTCTGACATGCTAAAACTAATTTTACCTGTCAAATTGTTTGAAATGCTAGGATTTAGAAGGAGCAGAAACATGTTTCTTTTTCCAGGTGTTAATGTTTTCTCTGGTATTCTTAGATTTTTTTTTCCTCCAACCTTAATTTATAAATGTTTCCTTTGGCAAAAGATACTGCAGCTTCCTAATTAATTGACAAATCAATCTTAGTACATATTTATGTGAGTGTATGAATGTCTCTCTCTCTCTTTCTCTCTACCTCTCTGTGTATTTTCTGGCATTTGGTTTCCTCATAAGAAACTTTTTTGAAATTGTATTGGTTTACTGATAGCACAGATATGGCATTGTAATAAAACCTTGCATTGTGATAGTTATAATAAGGTGAACGTTTTGATGTTTCATCATGTGAGGCCAAACAGGTAGAGATTCTGCAGGGAACTTATGTATGATGACTGATTAGCATAGTTGTTCTGAAAGCATATGCTATGCTTATCTTTCCTTAAAGAGTCTTTGAGTTCCAGCCATTTACCAAGACCCCCAGTATATTACAGTTGCTGCACATAGATTAAGTATAGTTTGTAGATTTTTTTTCCCGTCACTTTTCTTTGCCTCCCTACTTATTCCTTGTTCTGTTTCCCGCCCTTTCTCTTGTTCACTTCCTTGTTCAATTTCACTGGGCAATGTTGCATTTCTTTCCAAGGAAGAATAAATGGATTTGTAAGAAACAATGGTGGAGAGTTTTCAACTTCAGACTGACATTTCAGGGACAAGAGTTTTCACAGGAAGGCTGTGTTGCAACAGGTCTGCTCAGGTCTGGGAGGTCATGAATGTAGCTGCTGGGTTTGGTGCGTGGGATTAGTCTCACACAAACAGTTCTGATGTCAGAAAGAGCCATCTCGCATCTCCCCGTGGCATCTGACAATGTTCAATTTGACAAACATATCCTCGGAGCTTTCCCTGAGATCAGAAGAAAAGGAAATAGGTATTTTTCAATAATGTTCAAAGGACTAGTGGCAACCAAAATGTCATAGAAGAATCTCCCCTCACAAATGGAAATGCCGATGGACTTGGTCAAGTAAAACTCTCTTGCTCTTTGGAGCAAAAGTGCATCTCTTGTGAACTCCTTTTCCTCCTTTGTCCGGGTACCTCATCTCAGAACCCCTCCCTGTGCTTTGGTCTTGACTCTGAAAACTGTTATTACAAAGCTAAGAACAGACCAGTGATACCCTCAAACCAGTTCTGGAACGAAGGAAATCTTCGTGCTTGTGTATATTTGCTCTTTGATTACAGATCTTTTTTTTTTCTTTTTTTTTATTAAAAATTTAATTATACATTTTAAAATTTTTTACCAGTTCCCTCCCTCCCCCCTCCTCCCCCTCCCCTTCCCCCAGTGCCTCCCCCCCAATTCCCAGAGAGTCCTTTGTTGTGTACGCCTAACTCTCCTCTGGGTCCTCCTCTCCGATCTTTTAAGTCTATAGTAAGCCAAGGTTTTAATAGTTTGGCAATCATCCAACTGTTCTTAAAACTCTATGTCTCTTGAGAAATAAAATTAAACATCCCATATTCCTTACCAAATTGTGAGTTTTATCATAAACTTAATGGTTTTTCACTTCTTTTTAAAAGTCACACTTATTTATTATTCACATGTTAACATCAGGAATTGTCACTGGTAGAGTATAGGGTGCAGAGTTAGGATCCTGGCAGAATGGCTAAGGCGTTCAGGAGCATATCTGATTTCAGTGCAGCCATGAAGAGCAATCCTGTCCCATGTAGTTGCTTTTTATTTATTCCTGGTTTCAAAGCTTGGAATTACTGGAGAAATGAAATTAGTAATCTATGCTGCTTTACTACAAACATAACTTAAAAATCTCAATTACTGCTTACCATGATGCCAAAGTTTTATCATATATTGACAACATATAAAACTTAGGACAGTGGGTCTTTCTTTGTGGCGACGGTGTAAGAGCAGAATCCAAGCTGTGTCAGTGTGAGTCAGGACAGGACAGGCATTTAGAAAGTTCCTTACACTGTTTGATAGAGAACTGGTTGAAAGACTTTGTAGCAGAAACTGTAACTGAAGGTGGCATCATGCTTCTAGAAAAATCTCAAGGAAAAGTATTTCAGGGCACATTAATAGATGTGGGATCAGGTTCTAAAGGAAAGGGTGGAGAGATTCAACCAGTTAGTGTGAAAGTTGGAGATAAAGTTCTCCCAGAATGTGGAGGCACCAAAGTTGTTCTAGAGGACAAGGATTATTTCCTATTTAGAGATGGTGAGATTCTCAGATAGTATGTAGACTGAAATCACAGTTAAGATGGCATCATGGGAAGCTGCCCATGCCACTGAAGTTCTGAAATATTTCATCATGTAAATAATTTCCATGCCTCCCTTTTATAATAAACTGATGATATCTAAACTGATAACATCCACTGTCTGCTGAGGTTTGCTCTCTGTACTGTTATAAACATTTCCAAATAAAATAATGTAAACAAATGGATCATTTAAAAAAAAAACTTAGGACAGTGGACATATTTGTACATAAGTGGCCAAGTTTGTTATTTTTCTTCTCTTTGTTTGCATTCATAAGGAAGACTTTGGTTTATTAAATAGTCATAATATGTATTTACTCTGAATATACAATGCTAAGTACAAATTAGAAGCACTAAGTCATTTTTCAGAATTATTATGTTAACTTTATCACACTAAATTGTAATTTGCTCTTGCCAGACAGTTTCTGAGATTCATTTATAATGCAGAGGTCAATCTAAAAAAATTGTAAACATACAATTTTAAATATCTGTGACTAATCCACTCATTTACATTTTTATGAATAGATTTTTAAATACAATTTTTTATTGTTCTTTCCCTTGATACGTTCCAAACATTTCAACCATCAAAGCATCAGTACTTTTTCTAGATGTTGCAAACTCACAAAGAAATAGATAACTCTTTTCTTTTTAGGAATTTCTAATACAAAATCTAAATGAAGGCTTAAAATTACATGTCCAGGGCAGATAAAAAATTAATAGATTCCGAGTCTCCAAAACAAAAATTTTTAAGGAAAATACTTTCTAAAAGTCAGTTTTTGTTTGTTTAAAGTATACATATGGATTTATATTAACCATTCTACTTTTACCATAAAAATATTATTTTGCATGAATGTACTTTTTGAGATGAAATTTGATCCCATTTTTTAAGTCTTCTGTGACTGCTGACTTGTATACCGAACTTTCCATTGTTCTGCATTCTGTTGTCATAGCTAAATGGCTTCAGTAGTTTGCACACTGAAGTCCTTCTATTTTCTGTCTGTGGTCATTTGTCCTCCTGAATTTCTGATGTGTGTTGGAGACAGCATTGGCTTTGTTGATTGTCTTTGTGCTATTTTCTGCAGTGTCAAAAGCACTGGAAATGGTAGATTGAACCCATGGTTTAGCCAAAACTAGAATCAGTTTTTTCTAATATATTATATATATAATATAATAATATATTATTATAATGTGTATGGATGCCTTGTTCCTCAGAGGTTACAATGCAAGCATGCCTGTGGACCTCCTTTATGTGGATAGAGTTGATGTGTTAGTACTGTTTGGCTTACGTACACCTTCTCTTTGTCAAGTAAAGGCAGAGTGAACTGTTCTATATTTTCCTTGGCAAAATGGTCCTTCCTCACAGGACACCTGAGAAGTCCACCAGCTTACGAGTGCTGACCTGAAACAGAAGCAGAATTTGTTGATAATCACAAGCTAAACCTGGTTCTTCTTCCATGTTTTGCTGAAGTCAATGGAAACTGTTAGTGTAGAGTCTTGCTTGCTTACAGGCTTCTGTAATCCCAGCATTCAGGAGTCAGAAGGACATCTGGGAATTTTAAGTCAGCCTATGCTTCATTGCAAGAGCCTGTCTCAAAAAAAAAAATTATTATAGAGAGGACAAGGGATATGAACAAATTTTCTTTGTGAGTTACATATGGTCAATAATCTTTCAGTCTTATCTTTAATAACAATGTAACATTTTGGAATATTATGATGGATTCTACAATTCCACTGCAACTATTCTCTTCCACCCATACTAATTACATCTTAGAATATGTCAACAAGCTGGGGAGGTTCCTTAGAGCATAAAGTGCTTGCAGGGCAAACAAGAAGACTGGCATTTGATTCCATACATCCCATGTAAAATGCCAGATGGGTGTAGTGTCCTGTTTATAATTCTAGCTTGGGAAGGCCCAGAGCAATCTGGTTAGGCACACTATTACTGATCATATGCTCTGAATTTAATTAGAGATCCAGGTTCTAAACAATAAGGTGGAAGAGCAATGGAGTGTGATTCCCGATAGCATCCTTGGGCTTTTCTCTACACTTGTGCCAAAATACATACAGGTATGCCCACCCATATGTAAGCGTGTATACCCATGCATATACATAAACATGTGTATGTATACATGCAAATGATAATATGTTAATAGTGTATCATTCATGGAAGACCAAGTGCAATTTCTTTGATTTAAAGCTTATGGATACAGACAGATAATGTCTACATAAGAATGCATATATACATATATAGTCAACAACAATACTCATATCATTGATTTCTAGTCTTTTTTTTTTGTTTTTGCTTCATTTTTGTTTTTCAATGCTTCTCCCTGAAGAGAGATTAGGGCAGAATAATATGAAATTGTGCATAATTTTAAAAAAATGTGTTTTTGTGTACTTTCCTTTTCATTGTCTGAGATAATCAAGATTTGCTGTTTCAGTATACAGATCTTGATATCATTATCTCAATGATACCACTACTAGCATATGCTTTATTTTGTTTGTGCTTTGGGTGTATCAGTCATTGGATATAAGAAAACCAAACTTCCTTTAAAATGGTCCCAAAATGCTGCTTATTTGTCTTTTCTTTAAACTTCTTTCAAAGCTATATTTTTGAGGATGTCCATAAAAGCAACAGAACGTAAGTTTATATTCTTAATCTGATAGAATTTAATGTTTGTTGCTGCCTCCTTTTTTTTGCCCTTTTTGATTATAGGCCTGGCTGCTAGAGATTTACATAAAACTTCGACTGTCATCTGAAAATCATATGTTTAGTGGCAAACTTCATTATGTTTTGAGACAGATTTTTGGGAGCTGCAATTTTACCTTAAAAGACAATTTACAATTCTTCTGCCACAAATAGAGACCAGAATTTTGTCTTTAAGTTATGTTTAATTATGGTTTAATGAAATTATGAACTATAAATGAAAAAAGATGAAAATAGAAATTTTAGTGTAAACATTTGGAAAATAAATGTTTTTGACTATGTAAAAACAATATTCTGATATTTCCTTAACCACACATACTTCTAAGTGGCCACTTCTATGTTTATCAAGAATATCTTGAACATGAGGCATATGTATTAAACTATACAATAGTAAGTATATTAAATGTTAATGAATGCGCTTGGAAAAGTAATTCATTGACAGATATTAGCTTCTAAGATAAAGTACTGGTATTCACAGCTATGAAATTTGTGGAAAGTTTTTGGAAGAAAACACAGACAATAAATAGGAAGATAGCTACTTTTTTAGAAGAAATTTCTGAAACTATTTTATGGATATTTTCAGTAGCTCATGATTTTTTTATTATTATTTTTTCCACTCATACAAACTTAATAGGTACCCCATCCCCTCCCTCCCTTCACCCCTCCCCAACCTCCTTGCTCCCTCACCCCTTTTCTACTTCCTTTCATCCCCCCTCCCTCCCTTTCTCCCAGTGCCCCCCTCCCCAATCCCTGGAGCATCCTTTAATGTGATTGTCAAACTTCCCTCTGGGTTCTCCACCCTAATGAGGTGTAAGGACTCAGTAGCATTACCTAGAGCTATTACTTGTGTTCCCCTTTAGTATAGGAACACTCTTGTGGCTGTTAATCCCTTGCCTCTAAAGATCCTAGTGCCGGTGATCCATGCTAGACTTTGGGGGGGTCATTGATATGTCGGTCATTGCACAGGTCATGCAAAGTCCTATTATGGTTACTTTGGCCCTAACTTGTGTGGAGTATGTTGCATATCAATGGGGACATCTTTAGGCTCTTACAATCTTACCATCCCTCTTCCACAAATTTCCCTGAGCTTTGGGATGGGGAGAGATTAGGCTGGCCTGGTTCCTGGTGATAATGTAGGGTCTCTGATGTTCTGAATTATGGCTTGTTGTTTTTTTCAGTTTTGCTGTTCCTGCACCGCCCTTGGCTCCATTGGATGTCACCTCCTAACCAGAGATAAAAGGCTGATAAAATAGAGTCTTACTGTAAGAGTAGATTCAAAGATAGATGGAATAAGAGTAGGAGACCACGGTGAGGGGGTCAGTCTCCCGTTTGCAGGATGGTTACCATCTATCTGCCAGACTCTATGCCCTCCTCGACTGGTGAGATCGAACCCCCTCAGTTGCAAGTGACCAGGAAGGAAAGTCTGTGAGCTTAACCACATGTCTCACTACTGCCTTTCAGTACTTGATGGTGATAAATTTTCTCTCCTATAGCATAATCCCCTCTCTCCTTGTTTCTGGGGGGGCCCGCCTTCCCTTTCCCTCCTGTTTATAATCTTTGCAATTACTGTAGGTATTACAGAGATTTATCTTTGAGTATGTCACTAAATGGGTTTGGTAATAGCTATATTTGTGCTGTGCTCTGTGTGTGTGTGTGTGTGTGTGTGTGTGTGTGTGTGTGTGTGTGTGTGTGTGTATGTGGTGGTGGTACTAAGGACATAACTTAGAGCTGTGAATGTAGTAGGCAGCTATCAGATTCCTGGGCTACCCACTCACCGTGATTGTTTTCTATAACATAGTCAAGAGCATTTGCACTGGGCAAAGGAGACAACTTTCTGCACAGACACCCGTTACTGAAGAAAAGTTTGGGCACCAAGAAATCACTAAATTTGAAAGTCTCAAATACAATGTTAAATTTATTTTGTGTAGTTTCAGGATGAAACAGGCTTTAATCTTAGTAATATTCTATTGAGTGACCCTTGGCATTCAAAAAGGTTTTAGAGCCATATTCTTTCATTTTACTTTTTCATTGTGACATGATGTTAACATGGTTTGATATAAACACCAGTCTGGGAAGCCTGGACTCCTGTCTAAGACCAGGGATTGGAGATGGTCTGCAGCTCTTTCCAGACACCTTAAGCTTCAGGATAAGGTTCCCATTTCTCTACTACCTGGCATCTGGAATTTGCTGTTAACTTCTAGAAATTTCTTGCATCCAGTAGCAAGTGCCTACACAGTGCTCAAAGGAAGGAAGAGTTTTTCTTAGGTTAAGATGGACCCACTGTCTTTTAAGGGATCATTTTATTAGGTTTGAACCACCAGCCTTTTGATTGGCTTAGACTATTCCAAAAAGTCAGAGCCCTTAGGTCCTACACACTTGAGCAAAGGTTCTACAAATGGCAGGGACATTGTGGGTCATCTGAGAAGCTTTCCTATCACAGGGAAAATGGGTCACTCTTGTAAAATCCACGAGTTATGCATTGACCATAGAAAAAGAGGCATAGGGAATAAGTTGGTGAAAGTGGAATTAAATAATAGGAAATGAAAAGGAGGAAAGAAGAAAGTTTGACCTGAAGTGTGATGGTTTATCAGGCTTTCCTCAGTCTGTGTGTAAAGTTTGACATGGTATGACCAGGAATGCCTGTCATGAGTTTGTTTATTTCTGCGTGATTGCCTGTCCTGGATGATGGGCAGAGGGGCTGCTGCTTATGGAATAATGATGCTCTCCTCCTCCTGTGAATCCACTGCCCACACTGCCCAGTGTGGATCTGCAGTTTGAGAGCATGCCCAAGGAGATTGTTCAGGATATACATGCAAGCTTTTGAAAAAAAAAACATAAAAATATGTGAGAGATTAAACAAAGTATGATTTAAAAGATTTTGTTTTTTTTCTTGTTGGAATCTAGCATGTTCAAATGAATTTTCATGGCCTGAAGGCTGTTAGTTTTTGGTCTGAGGGTCTAAGTGGGTAAAATAACAGCATATTCCATAAATACTAATTAAACAAAAGAAGGGAAGTCCTGTTTGTTAGGTACAGTCTTGCTGATATATACACATCTTTACCAGATATGATGATGTTCCATGCACAGAAAATATTAACATACAGAGGCACTGAGAAATCCTTATGAAAAGGCATCATTGTATTTTAATATCTTATACAGCTATAACTTTATTTCTTATAACCAGAATCTGAGGTCATTGCTTTGATCCCATTTGATGTTACAAGGTCATGTAGGACATTGTCATTTGGTAATTCTAATTTATGTGAAACTTTGAGTTTGCATTGGGAACTCGATACATAATTGAATGATGGGCCCAGATCCTAACTGATGATTGAGATCATTTTGTGGGTTGAGTTTCTGAGGCTTGCAGAGTGGAGAATGGCCAGAGAGTTGCCTGTGCGGTGGTATAGTCTGCTGCTGAAAGTTTCCCTGAAAGGAGAGAGACTGGGCCATCCTAGCATGTTGCTCCCCAGCTGCTAAGTCCTCCTCATCCTTTCTCTACCTTTCTCCCCATCTAGAGGATGAGGAGCTAACTGCGGAGCTCTGAGCTCATTGTAGTTGTGAGATCATCACAGACATTAATCATTATCGACGCTTTTAAAACATAACATACAGCTGGATGTAGTGGCTCACACCTGTCATCCCAGTATTTGGGAGATAGAGACAGGCAGAATAGGGGTTCAAGGTCGCTCATGGAGAGTGCCAGACCAGTATGGGCTGTACGAGACCCTGTCTCACAACAGTAACAGCAACAATAACTGAAATCAGTAGATGTATATCAAATTTGTGTTATGATTCTAAAAGAATTAGTAATCCATATTTCACTGGTTTGATTAAAAAAAGCTATTTTCTATATTTTTCTAGTATAAATACACATGAGTTTTATTGCATAATTTTTTTCTGGATAAATTTTTCAGAAAGTGGACCAGAGAGATGGCTCAGGGGTTAAGCCTCTGCCTCACAAGCAGAAGGTCCTGCCTGAGTTGAGATCTCAGGTCTCATGTATAAGCGCCAGGCAGAAATACTGGTGGCCTGCACTTCTGGTCCTGGTGGACTGAGCCTGAGAAATCACAGAGCCAAGCAAAAAGGAGATAGAAGCAATTCAGGATGATTCCTGAAGTCATCCCCAGTCCACAGGAACACACAATGCCCTGTGATACACACACACACACTCTCTCTCTCTCTCTCTCTCTCTCTCTCTTCTCTCTCTCTCTCTGTCTCGCTTGCACTCAGGCATATATAAACATGTGAATGCATGCAAAATAAATAAAGTTTAAAAATATGTTTAAAAATTGCAAAGAGTGATTAAAGGACATGTGACCTCAATAATAGTTTGCGAATAATAATTATTTTTTTAAAAAAACAGATTTTTGAAACCTGCTGCTTTCAAAATGTCTATTCTAAAGCATGTCTGTGTTTATGTTTTTGTTTTAGGAGTGCAAAATCCCCAGCATGAAAGAATTATTACTGTATCTGGTAATGGGAGTATCCACAGCCCGAGATTTCCTCACACTTATCCAAGAAATATGGTGTTGGTGTGGAGATTAGTAGCACTGCAGGAGAATGTGTGGATACAGCTCACATTTGACGAAAGGTTTGGGCTGGAAGACCCAGAAGATGATATATGCAAGTAAGTCTCCATACTTCAATCTCAACTCTTGTTTTTCAAGTTATATGCCATGGATGTGACTTTAAATGGTATCTTTTGCTTTAATTTCTGGTGTTTAAGATGTTTGGAACCAAGCTAAATTTAGTTTCATTTAAAGCTTCCTTTAGCACAAGAAGACTCACATGTATGTATACATATTCATGTGCAATCACTCTTCTCTCTTTCTTCCATTAAAATAACTTGAGATAAGTTTTGATAGAAAGTATGTCTAAGCAAGGTCATTTATAATAGGCAATTGAGAATAAAAACTACCTAAAGATTGTAGTTATGCCAGAAAAGTTTTAGTGCTAAGTTTTCATTTTAGCTTCCTAAAAGCCAAATCAATAAGATGAAGACTAAGCTATTTAAAGAGGGCTGGAGAGATGACTCAGCAAATGCTTGCCATCAAGCATGTAGCCCCAGCGCTGGGGGCAGAGCAGGCACATGCTTTGAGTCCATCGTTCAGGCATGGTGGCCAAATGTGTGAGTGCTAGTTCAGTGACATAAACTCGGTCTCAAAAAAGGTGGAAAAGTGGCTGAGAAAGACACCCAATTTGAACCTCTGACCTCCACACCCCTGGGCACGTGCACAGGTTCATACAGACATGCACATATACATACATGTGAAGAAAAAGTGTTCTCTACATCCACATCACACGAGATGCAACTTGAGAAGAAATGGAGTCTTGCAAGCAGAATTTGACCTTCAGGGTAAGAGTGTACCTCCTCAGGTAGGAATTCCCCAGGAATGTCTATCAACATTCAGGAACCAGTCAGCTGGCCTGTTTCACCCACGCAGAAGACCACCTACTGTATGCCAGACAGATTACTCTTTATGTCCGTTTGGATCTGTCTGTCGAGGATGGGTGGTCTTACTCAAGACCATTGACTGCGGTGGCATTTGTAGGTCATGAAAATATTTTACTTGAACTTCTCTCCTGGATTCCTTAGATTTTCTTTGATATACAAGTTGAAAGGGAATTTTCATTTTATCATATATTACAGATAAATATTTCAGTGCAGATTAAATAAACTTTGTACATGCTGTCATCGCTCTTTATCTTTAGCATTCACATGCCTTTCCCACATTTCCTCTGTGTGTGTGTGCGCTTCGTGCTATGCTTCCCTTTCAGCTGTGACTTAGACCTGCAACCACAGGGCATCCATAGAAGACAGGGAGTCAGGTCCTGCATTCTCTAGATAAGGAAGCTGACTAGGCAAGCCAAGCAGCTGTTGAGATTGCATGCACATTTTGTACCTAAACAAGGTGCTAAGACTCATTTTTCCTGGCTTCCATTTAGATCTTGCTTTCCCATCAACTGTTTACTGTGTCTTTTATCATTTTTTGCACAAACAATATTTTCTAATCTTGTGGAACATTGCAAAGGGTCTGGGATTTACCTTAGTTACAAGATAGCAGTTTAGCTTAATAGAAAGACATCTACATAATCAATTGACTCAATAGAAAGACATCTACATAACCAGTTAGCTCAGTAGAAAGACATCTACATAACCAAAGGGCCATGTTATATAGATGGATGTAATATGAATATGTATTCATGCATGCTTATCTATATGTGCATATGTATACAAGCATGTGTATGCATACATATGTTAATACATATATGCATATGCATATATTTATGCTATATGTCAATAGTTAATAATGATTGAGCATGCCACAAGTTGTGCGTAGCCCAACTTTAGGAAGCGGACCCTTTCAGCAGCTCTGCACTGCGTTGCCCCTGCTCCTTCGTAATTTCATCTTCTGAGTACTGCTGAATGAGTGGCATACCAGCCTCTTCTGGTGCCCTCTGTTTCAATGACCCTTTGGAATGCCTCTAGTTCTCCTTGTACAGCACAGCAAGGAGCAAGGAATCTTTGTCAGTTTCAGAATACTGCACACCAAGCATACTAGATTTATGTTTTGAACCTTACAAGGTAGAGATTCATTACTTCTGATTGAAACCAGTTGAAACATTACCACTAGTCTTCAAAAAACAAAATTCATTGTGTGGCATTCTTATCATTTGCTTTGGCTTTCTCTGGATTTTTCTTCATCTACTTAGTGTGAAATTGCACCTCGTGGACTAGTTGGATTTGTTTTAGAGATTACTCAGTTAGAAGTTGAGATACTCTCATATTTATCACTGATCTCTTACTTCCTTTTCTGTGGCGTGCCTGCTCATGCCTTTCCCCTAGACTTCATTTGTGTGTTTGCCATTTGGTTCTAGCCTCTCGTGGTTGTACCTTTGATCTGCTGGCCTCTGTTTCCCTGTGGCCTTGAGGATTTTTACCAGAGTCTGCAGCAATGTCCCACCCTCACTCCCATGCCTTAGTGTGCAAAGCCAGCCACCTGAAAGGGCAGGCTCCTCCTTATGCCCTGACCTGTTAGGCTTCTGTTCTTTACGTCAATGTGTTGTGTTCTTGAGTAGGACTATCATAGTCGCTTCTCACAGTACAGAAGCTCTGTTAGGGAAGTCTCGCCTGGTCTCCCCTTTGGACCCATTCTAGTAATTTCTCCTTTTTTAAAAATTTTGTTTTCATTATTATTACATTTGTTGCCTAGTTATACAAACTCAATAGATACCTCACTTCTTCTCCCTTCCTCCCTCCTTTCCCCCTTTACCTTCCCTCCCCTTCTCTTGGTGTTTCCTGCCTTCTCCCATCCTCCAGAACATCTTTAAGTTTGAGGGATCAGATCCAGGGCCAAACACCTGCTAGGTAAACACTTTCCCACTGAGCTACGTCCCCAGCTCTCTTTTCACGTGTTATTTTGGTCAGAGTATCATTGACTTGTCAAGACTATTCCTGGATTCATTCTGTAGCCCACCCAAGCCTTGCACTGTGCTCTTCCTCCAAGTTGCTTTGCTACTAAACCAAGTTGCCTTATAGCTCGTTAATTCCCTTGGAAATTCCTAAACTTTTATTCAATAGCTTTGAAATTGTAGATTAGTTTTTAATTAATGAATCAACTAGTCAAACCCTGGCTTTTAGGTTCACAGCTCATGCCTCTATCTGCCAAGCCATTTTTGTGGGCCCTGTGAACCATCTGAAGAAAATTGACATCGTTATAATTACAGCGATTCTTGACCCCAGAACCATTTCACTTCTGTGTTTGTCAGGGAATAGTCTTCCATGCAGCCTTCAAATTTTCTTCATAAAGATGTTATACATCTATTATTGAGACATATTGCTAGATTTATTTCTTTGTTTAGTTTTGGCTAAATTCTGTTGTTTTAAGATAGAGTCTATTTGTACAGCCCAGGGTAACATTACATGGCGATCCTCCTACCTTCTCCTGTCAATAACTGGGTTTATAGGCATATGCCACCATTTAAATCTTATTTCTAGATTTTTTTTGGTAATTTTTTCCTTTGGAAAGCATTTCTTGGTTGTATAGTTCTGTCACATGGAAATGAGATGAATTTTTAATCTTTGCCTTATCTACCTAGTTTGTTAAGCTCTTTTTTATTTAAAAATTGTTCTGCAGAATATTTTGAATTTATATAATTCATATGATTTAATATTAAGATCTCTTTAAGTTTTAAAAATTTATTTGTTTGCTTGTTTGTTTGTTTATTTATTTATTTATTTAAGAGAGGACATGGACTCTGGTTTACAAGTTTGTAAGCAGGCTCCTTTACCCAAAAAACTACCTAGCATCACTTATCAGAGATAGTAAAATATCATCTAGTAAGATAATGTATCCCATTCATTTGCTATTTGCAGTTCTATAACCAAGTCCCGTTTGCTCCCAAGAAGATAATAAGTGTGTGTGTGTGTGTGTGTGTGTGTGTGTGTGTGTGTGTGTGTAAAAGTTAGATTTGTGCTAGAGAGATAGCTTAGAGGTTAAGACTCCGCCTAGCAAGCAGAAGGTCCAGAGTTGAGATGCCAGGTCTCACATAAAAACAGGTGGAAAGCACAGGAGTCTGTACTTCTGGCCCTGGTGTGTAGAACCTGGGAAATCCCAGAGAGAAGAAAAAGGAAGGAAAAGCAATCTAGGATGATTCCCAAAGTCACGCTTAGGCCTCCCCAGGGACACACAGTGCCCTCTGATACACACACACACACACACACACACACACACACACAATCAATCAATCAATCAGTAAATAAATAAATAAAATGAAAACTTGGATTCTCAATAAAGATCTTCCTTCCTTCTTTCCTTTTTTTTATATTAAGATTTTTAAGTCTACAGATGTGACATTGTGTATTTTTATTAACACTTTTTGTTTCTGTGTATTTAATGTAGCTAGTTACTATTTTCCGTCAGTCCTCTGAGTTTTGTATTTACATGTGTGTTAAAGCCTATGTTTATGTGTTTAAGACAGTTTTCATGAACCATGAGAACTGAGTGCATCAACAGCGTGAAGCAGTTAAAGTAGTTGGAAGATTTTCATTTTTAATATCTAAAGCACAAAAGTTTATAACATACAAAATTCTTTTTTTTATTTCCATTCATACAAACTTAACAGGTACACCGGTCCCCCCTCTCTCCCTCCAACCTCCCACTGCCCTGTGCCCCCTTCCCCTCCTCCCTCCCTCCCCATCCCCCAGTGCCTCCCCCTCCCATCCCCGGAGCATCCTTTAATGTGCATATAGCATAGTAATTCTTTACACTTGCACTTTACCTAAGGTGTGTGTGTGTGTGTGTGTGTATGTATGTGTGTGTGTGTTGAGCAAAGGCATGTGATATACATGTGAGTGCACATGTGTGAACAGGTATATGTACTATGCACATGTTTGCAGGGTCTCCTCTAGCTCTCTCTGCCTTTTTGCCTTGAAGCAATGTCTTCAACTGGACCATTTTATTTCACCTATGCTAGTGAATAACAAGTGCCTGTATTCCTCCTGTGTGTGCCCACCTCTCCAGGCATTGGGGTGACAAACGCATGCATAGCCACCAACTTTCAAAATGGGCACTAAAGATCCATAGTGAGGTCCTCATGTTTGCAGAGGCCAGAGGCTCAAGATCGAAACACTGGAAATTTGTGGTCTGGGGGAGGGCCCATTTCCTGGTTCAAATATTGTGTCCTACTATTGTGGCCTCACACACAGTGGGCCACACTGAGGCTTACCCACTGACCATCTCCCAGTCTTGTTTGGAGCCGGAGCATCCTTTAATGTGCATGCCAAACTCTCCTCTGGGTCCTCCTCTCCGATCAGGTGCAAGGACCCAGTGGCATTTCCCAGAACCCTTTTCTGTGTTCCCCTTAAGCATAGGAACACTACTATGGCGGTCAATCCCTTGCCTCCAAGGATCCTAGTGCCTTTAGCAAATGCTAGACTTTGTGAGGTCAATAGTGTGTTGGACATTGCGCAGGGCATGCAAAGTGCAATTATGATTGCTTCGGTCCTAACTTGTGTGGAGTATCTCAGAATGCAAGATTATTTTCCTGCCTTACTCTAGGAAAAACAAAAGCACATCTCTTCCCCAAGATCATCCAGTGGCACACAGCAACTCTGTGGATTATCAGTAATAAACAAACACTTCCAATGCAGGCAGTTTGCAAGAGAATATCTTGTCCTGAGGCACAAGGAATTTAGACTTTAATAGATGACTCGGAGGCTCTGCAGTTTCTCTTGGACACAAGTACATGGGTCCCTCTCCCCTGGTGCACCAGAAGAGGGAGTATTCATAAGAGAATAATGTTCTGCTTCTGACAGGCGGGGGGCCCAGGGCCATGGGAGGTTGGAGGGAGGGAGGGGACCGGTGTACCTGTTAAGTTTGTATGAGTAGAAATAAAAAAATTCTAAAAAAATAATAATAATCTTGCATTCTGGTGAAGCTATAGCACACCCAGAACATGTTTCCTTAATCAACAATAGCATATGATCAAAGATAGGAAGTATTATATTAAAACTTTAATTCTAATTATTAATGAGATTACTAATACTTTTATTTTGAAGTGACCACAAAGAGTTCATTAGTGGTACTGGCTACTTGAAAAAGGAATCTTCAGAGGTCTCAGATGTGACTGTATCCAGGCGCAGAAGAAGTGAGGGGCAGGGTCTGCCACCATGCCTGCCCCTGTCGATCTGCCTTCTCTAGCTGAATTCATCCTCTGCCTGCCTGTCTCTTATGGCACCACAGACAACCATGGAGGCGGGAACTTTGCAAGACTTCTGGGAGGGTTTTCATTATAATGGGATTTGAACTGAGCAGTCAGGTGCCTCCGAAGAAGCTAGATGTGTGCGTATGGTGGGCAGGATCTGGGGTCACACCCATGTGTGCATGTGGTGGGCAGGATCTGGGGTCACATCCATGTACCCCATGGTGGGCATGGTCTAGGTTCACATCCATTCTAGGACTCAAAATGATGTGGTGGGATTTTAGTTCCTGAAAGCACACTGGTCTCTTTTTCCATGCACGGAAGAAGTGTCCGCGGTGCGAACCTAACTGTGTCCCCTGTGGGTGTCGAGGGAGGGCCAGCCGCTTTTAGATTACCAGTTTTTGTTTCCTCCTGCACCTTTGGCTGCAGACAAAAACTTTCACAGAGCACGGCTGACCTTTGCAGCAACCCTTGCATGTGCTTAGTTCAGTGGCATAATTTATAGTTTTGTTATCCTCTGACCTCGGTAGAATTTACTTTTGTAGCTTTAAAAAATAACTATTCCCAAGAGGGCTTAAAACGATGGGCGGGGTCTGACTGAGGTTCAGATCAAGGGCCTGTGTTCTTGGCTAATGAGATGTTTCGGTTTTATGTTTGGAAATGTTGGAAATCAACATTCCAAGTAGAGAAGGAATGTGTCCTGTAACTCCCCACACTCCTGTCTCTCCCACTGTTTGTCTCTGGAGAGCCCATGTTGTTTTTTTCCCTGCATCTTTTAATCCTCCAGCCCCTATACACACTTCTTTCCGGCCTAGCATTGCTTGGAGGTCACTCTCCTGCACTTAGGAAGAGGTTTATGGTCTGCAACCCTTGAGGGTTCCAAGGTTCCAAGAGTGCATTGTGACACACCCTTACTTCCACATGTTCTTGCCAAGTCATGATGATTTGGCTTGTCTGATTGGCAGTGGCTTAAACATGGACAACTTACAGGACTTAAGAAATATACCGTTATTTGCCATCTGCCTAGCTTACTAGTTATCAGTCTAGACTGTCTAACCAGGAGAAAAGGCCAGCAATAGCAACAGAGCGCAGCTCAGTAACAACAAAGGACTTCTAAATGAGGAAAACTTAAAGTAGACTGCAGTCATTCTACATCTGGCTTTCCAGCTCAGCCTTCATTGTTTCATGTAATGACATTGATATGAAAGCATCCTTAATGTCTCACCACAAGAACTTTCAAGTAACACTCTTTCCTACAGTTGGGGAGTTACATTCTGTTGAACTCTTGACTGTCTTAATGGAAAAATCTCCCCTTTGATGAAAGCATGTTTTCAATAGGCCGCCTCCACTGCTGTTCATATGCAGACAGATACTGTCTTGAGAGTCATTTCCAGCTGCTTGAGAGTGTTTCAAATAGTTACTGGATTTGTCTAAGTTTTTTTTTTTTGTCAGTTTTGGTATTTGTCATAATAATAAATAATCTAGCTTGACGGCTAGAGAAATGGCTCAGGGGTTTAAGTCTTCACCTTTCAAGCAAAAGGACCTAAGTTCAGATCCCCAGATTCCATGTAAAAATACCAAATTGACATGGCAGCAGCCTTCTATTCTATGCCTGGAAGGCAGAGCCTAGGAAACAGAAGCAATAAGGAGGTGGAGCAATCCAGGACGATTCCCAGTGCCACCCTTGGGCTTCCGCAGGCGTGCACGCACTGCGCGCGCGCGCGCGCACACACACACACACACACACACACAGACACACACACCTTGAAAAGACAATCTAACTTGTATGAAAAGGACCGATGTTTACTGACAAAGGTTAAGTGGCACAGTGAGCAGAGCTCTTGGCATCTGGGTATACTTCCTTGCATCTGATTGCCTGAGATGGCACTGACCATCTCTGTCTTCCACTTTCGGCCAAACGGACAGTGCAAATGCCACCCTCCTCAGCGCTTCCTGCCCGTGAGCACCAACCAGTTCACTGGTTCTGCGAGTCAGAGACAATGACTATCATTACTGAAACTTGTTAGAGCACAAGAAAACACAGGAGAAATAGACATGCCCTTCTCCGTTCCTCTGTACAGGAGCACCCAAACAACAAACACTAACTGTGTTTTGTGGTGTGTGCTGAGGGGCAGCTCTGCAGATGAGGGAGACAGAAGCTCAGAGGACAGAGTTGGCGGCAGAGAGCTCAGTGCGACCCTTCTTCCTTGGCCCCCACTGCAGAGGAAAGGGCAGCAGGATTCAATAGGTGCTGTTCATCAACAACTTCTCACCCTTGCACAAGAGACTTGTTGGGGACTCACAGCTTTGGACTTCAGCTGGGGTTGCTTCTGGAGCGCACAGGGTAGGTCTGTTTCCAGAGGGAACTCACTGTTCCTCCACCTCACCCTGAAGCCTCAGCCTCTGCCACATGACACCATTCTGAGAGCAGAGCCTGCGTGCTGACCCCTGCCCTGCCCCTGGGGACAGGGGCTACCACCTGTCTTCATTGTCGGCCCACAGGGCATCTTGCGACAGCCTCACAGTCTAGCTGGACTCAGCAATGGAAGAAGTGTCCCCACAGTTCCAAAGTCTACACAGGACCCTGTACTACAGAGGCAAGATCTGCACTCAATACCCAGGAGTGAACGCATTTGTCCCATCCATCTGGAACCTTCCTCCTAATGCATGTTACCCAGGGTTGTCAGTATTCAATCTGAAGCACTGCACATGGGTGTGTGTGCGTGTGCAGGTATATGTGCATGCATGAAAATGTGCACACACTTTCTCTAGAACAACTTTAGTTTTTTGTTAGTAGGACATTTTAGTTACTACTACACAGAGGTTTATGTTCAGTTCCTACTTGCAAGAATCTACAAAAAGACCAGAATGGGTTGGGGAATGTTGCCTGAACATCAAAGAAAATCTCAGGCTTCATTTTGTCATACCTCACAGGATTGAGACCACTAGTAGTGAAAGTGAAAGAGAAAGCTACATTTAGCATGTTTATTACCATGAAGTTTAGTCCGGATGAATCGGTAACCTGATTTACACGAGAGAATTTAACTTGATGTCAAAGCCACCTGCCTAGGATCCTAACTTGCTCAGATTTGTTTATGTCACATGGCTTCGGAGCAGTACTGCCTTGGTTAAAGTACATTGCATGCATACATTTGATATTTATACTCCTTTTGTTGTTGCTTGGTGGTCCTGCGGTTGGAGCCAGACCTTCATGCATGCTGAACAAGTGTTTACTGAGCACTCCTCAGCTCTGTAAAGATAACCTTAAAATATAATAAAATAAAGCAACTTGAATTTCTGATGAAGGTGGGTTCCTCTTCCAACACTAAGTTTCTTTTCCTTCAAAATCCACGTATACATGATATACTAAGATTTTTGTTTTCATTCAGACAATAATGGTTTTGTGAAAATGCTTTGAAAATGTTAAAGTCAAAGATAATATTACTGAGGTCCTTAATTCTGCTCATGTTTAAGGGCTCTCTTACACTGAGATTCATTGTTATTTCACTGTAGTTTTTAATGTGCGAGCCCTAGACCACCCTTTCTCATCTACTCGCTGAATCAGAGCTGTGCCTCTTACCAGATCCCTTTCTTAATTGCTTAGGAATTGTGAGAATCTTCTTTGTTTCAGTGAGATTTAATATGACAAGCACTTCACAACTTAGAGACCTCTAAGGGGATTCAGGTACTTTTCATTTATAAACTCTCAATTGTTCCACTTGAGTCCATGAAAGACTCAATGAATAAGAAATGATTAAGTCCAACCATCCTTTTGAGTGACCATGCTGCCTGTGTTTTTGAAGTGGGAAAGGATGTGTCCATTTCCTATAACATATCTGGAAACTTCTTTGTCCTGAGAAATTATTTGTCTTATCTGTTTCAAGAACATGGGAGATATCTGGAAAAATTTTCCATGCTTCAGTCAGCTCTCCTCCAGTCTGTGGAAACAGGGGGATAAAGTCTCAGAAGGCAGCTGATTTAACCCCTACTCCGGTCCCATCAAAAGACCCCACCCTAATCAGAAACAGTCTACTCTGGGCCCTTTCTAGTCATAATTCTTCCTGTTCAGTCTACCTCTTTGAATGAGTAAGCTAGTCCTTGATATCAAAATATTTGCATAAAGGATCCAGCCACAATATACTGCTTTTAAAATAATTTCATTGGATTGTGGTAGACTGCGTGTTTGCACAGGCATTGGGCTTAATCTCAGGGGCAATGAGGCTGGCACTCCATGTGCTTGCTATGTACTTTGTGGGTTAAAAAAATTCCTCTAATCTCAATTTACCTGCTGTTTATCCAGATTAAGAACTTCCCAAAAAGTGGCTGGGATAGTTTGTCATCGTGCTGCCCAATGTGATCCTTCTCCATTAAGCTCATCAAAATTTGGGTCCTGGCTTATGTATCTAGAGTTCAATCATACAAGAAAACCCCAAGAGAGGAGAGAAGCATCGGAAAGTATATTCTGGGTTCCGTGTAGCATGCCAACAGCGAAAGAAAAGAAAGAAAAAGAGAAGCTGAAAAGAAAGGGAGGTGGAGGAAGAAAGAGGGAGGCTGGGGAGAAATAAGAAAAAACTGAAGAAGAGGATTCCCAAGATTGGAGACCGTTTACCTATTACGTGCCTATCTGATGCTACCAAGTTCCTGGGATGTCGGCAGCGAACCCGAGGCAACAGGTGTCGTTTCCAGCCATTTGCAAACATCCATTCTTGACTTTCCACAGTCCCCTGTGTGGTAGGGGTTGTTAGTAGTTATAATTTGATACTTAATTATTGCATACATATATGGGTTCAGGAGGCACCTTTGGGACAAATATATACTTATGCATGGATCATACCAGGGCACTGAGCATATCTTTCTCCTCAAACATTTTCAAATATTTCTCCTAGCTATTTCGAAACATGGATTCTGTCACTATTCACTGTGACCACTCACTCTACTGGGTGACAAAGCATTGAGATATATTCTTCTTATCTAGTTAGAACTTTGTTCTTACTGGCTAGTCTTACCTCTGTCCGCCCCAGGCTCTGGCTTACCACTGTTGTCTCTGCATTCACGGCGTTAGCTTTTAGATCTTCATGGAGGTGACCTCGGGTGGCATCCCCTTTGGGCTGAACACACAGGTCAACTGGGAGATGGAAAATGTCTGAGTCTGCTGAGCCAGTAAGGATGTTGGTGACATCTTTGCCCAAAAGTATGACAGTTCATGGAAATGGAATTCTCACTGTCCCATTCACCAGTAAGAGCATTTGCTGGGCCCACAGAAAATCTTTTTTCTGTTCTCCTAAACTAAATACAAAGAAAACATGTTAGAGACGGTCAGTAATCCATAAATGTGTCCACAGTTACACGAAGAATGGCCTTCTTACTGGACAAGCATAATGACGATGTGTTTGTAAGATATTACTTGTGATCAAGCTGTTGAGAGACCTGTATAATCTTCAGGTCTTTTTAAAATGATGCTTGGCCTGCTGCACACTATTGTGCTGCACAGAGGTCACGAGGGGGTCACCATCCTGCATGGGTGCTAATGCACCATATTACATATCACAAAGCATGAGGAAGCTTGAGTGGAAAGGAGGGGCATTGACACCTCATACTTTTCCTCAGGGAATATCCACAACCGGCCAAGGATACCTCAGCCTGTCAAACAGAAAGAGACTCAAGACCACAGGAAATTAGATGCTGTTGTGCAAAAGCTAGGGCTGATTTATAGCGTACATGACATAGTTTGGCTTTAAAAGTATATACTATGGTTTAAATATGGAATGTCTGCCAATGGTCCTTTCGTTAAGCCTTGGTACCCAGTTTAGTGGAACTCACTATTGGGAGGTGGTAGACCTCCAGGAGACAGGGTCCAGCCAGATATAATTAGACATCATGATTAGCTCTCAAAAGGGATCATGTAACCCCCCTCCATGCCCTTTATTTTTTCTTTGCTTCTTAAATTGTTAAGGAAGAGGCTGTGCTGGACCACACATATCTGCCATACTGCACTGCCTACTGTGGACCCCGGGCCCTCGTGGCCTGAGGCCTCCGGAGTATGATCCAAGATAACCTTTTTCTATTGTAAGTTTATTATCTCAAATACTCTGTGATAGTGATGGGAAGCTGATTAGCAAACTATGGAGCCACAAACACAAATACAGGATGAACAACTCCGGAGTTTGTCCGTAGACTGGCTGCCAAGAAACATCAAATGCTGGTATCTCCCTTGATGAAGTTACTGCTGGTGTGTGGGCTTTAGCTGAGATGACTCAACATCTGTGTGACACCGCCCATGGGGCAACAGTTTCTCAGTAACAGTTTCAATCAAAACCCCAACTTGGAGCCCAGAGAGACGTGTGTGATATGTGCGAGCAAGAGTGTGCTCAGAGTCCTTGAGGTGTTGAATATAGCTCTTGAGGACTTTGCATTTGCTGGCACCCCAGTCTGTATTTTAGGATGGCCACAGATCAGATAGGACTTGCTTGGTAGGAATATAAGCCCAGATGCTGCTTGGAGGAGGAAGGGAGGGAGGGCTGAGGGGCCATCTGGAGTAAGAGCCATCTCAACAATGACCTGGGACAGTGCGATTCCAGGTCAAAGAGAAGAAATGTTGAAAGAAAACACCGCTTGGATGAGCAATGCATAGTCTGGCTGAGCATGAGGATGAGGTTTTCATCAGATGCCTCTTGAGAATCTCTCATGTACTACTTAAAAAGCAGAGAAGTCAGAAGACACTCAGCCTCCTGCTTTGTCTGTCAGTTCCTCAGAAGAAAAGGAAGATATTTAGACAAAGAAAATGGTTAATAATAGATAACAAGGTTTTGGCTCATCTGTGCATATATAATTAGTATTTTGCTAGTCCTTTATTTAGTACAGTGATAACTATGGTAAATGGGATGTTTAAGCTTATGAAGTGCATTGTCAAGCTGAGTGTGCAGGGCAGTTTGATGATGTCGCTATGTGGAAAGATATTTGAAACCTAGGCCATAGCATTTAAAGATAGCAAGCTGGGCCAGGGACTTGGCTAATCACCAGAAAGTCAAGGGCCAGTCATCTCTGCTTACACAGCTCAGTGAAGAGACCAGGTCTACAAACAAGATGGAAAGGTGACAAACATACCCAAAGGTTGTCCTCTGGCCTTCACAGACATGCTGTGACCTTACACGTGTAGGTATACACATCGCACACACACAAGTACCCATCCATATCACTCTGTCTCTCCCCCACCTCTGTCATACACACAAACACACACACACACACACACACACACACACACACACACACACATCCCAATTGAAAGAAAAAGACTGCAAGCCTAATAGCCAATATCAAGCAGCTAGTGTAAAATTTGTGTCTAAAGTGCTCACTATGGCAACCACAGGCATGTGAGAAATGATGGCTGTGTAACATTAGAATAAATTTCAAATATAATATCCTTGTCATCACTTCAAAGAAGGTCTAGAATCCTCATTTTAAACTCTACTTGTAGTGACTGGGAAAAATCAATCAGTCAGGCTTGTATTTGATGTGGATAGTCTAGGATTAGAGTGAAACACAAAACCATATTCAAGAGCATGTGTATCAGTGTTGTAACAGTATTTGTGTAACTATGGCTACTTGTTCCATCTCTATATACAGATACCTGTCAATAAATCTGTTATTAAATCTGTTGTTAAATCTGGTTCTCTACTTGTGAAAACACACACCTACCTACTTGCCCATCCATTCAGCAGTCATGCTATGCATGGTCCAAGTAACTGTGCTAAATAGTGGGGATACGAAGATCATTCATTGAATCGTTGGCCTTCAGAATATTCCCAAAAGTACTGAATCACAAATGAATGATCATGCAAAAAAACAAAAGAAATAAATGCAATTTAGAGTCTGATGGGTGTGGTGGGGACCTTGTTACAATGATGTCACTGCCTGTGCCTTCAGAATTCATGGCAGCCTTCCAGTCTCATGGTGGATCTGAAGTGGACGTGTGTCCAGTGCAGTGGATAAGGGCAAGTTATTGGTCATAGGGGCTCAGTAGCATTACTTTGAAAGTATCGATATACAATCTATGTTGTCAGGCATTTCTAAGTAACTCCAATGAGATGCACCGCTGTACATGCTGGAAAGCCTGAGTCATACTTCGGTGACATAAAGTACTTTTTTGACCTATGACAGGGCTGTTATTGCTAGAATGGCTGCACCAAGAGATGTGATCATATTCGCCATCTGGTGTAATGTGCTGTCTCGCCCAGCCTGAAGTTCCCTGTGACTAAAGGCTCGAGTACCCACAATGACTCAGTTGCCCAAAGGCCCTCATGTGGAATGGAAACTGTCTGCTGTAGATCATGAGTTCCCGGGACCGCAGTGGGCAGGAGAAGTGGAGAAAGGATGCCTGATCCTTGCCTCCACTTTCCTTCCTGCCTAGGGAAGTCATTCCTTTTCCCATCAGCCAAATGTAGCACTTAGTGGTGCTGTGCTGTGCATAACTGATAAGATACATCTTGAGAGGACCAAGAACAAAGGTGGTCCTTTCCTGCAGGGAGGTGTCGTACAAGGTTAGTCTAAGCCATCTTTGCTAGGCCCTGTTTTTCTGAGCCAGAAGTACAACCCCATATATGTTCAGCTCTCACAGAATTGACAACACAGACTACTTAGCCATGGAAATTAAAGTCAGGATTTGCTATGAACAGCCATACTGCACCTCGGTCCTGCCCACTTGATGTAGCACAGCTTAGCAGGGATAGTTCTGAAATCACAGAGTTCATTTCCATTCGCTTCTAGGCAGTTGCTTACTAATGGCATGGTTCTCCCACTATCAAATGATTCCAGGTTTGTGCTCATTTCTTATTAATGTCATGTGTATAAAGATTAATAGAATCTAGAAGGGAAATTACATTATTGGTTCTTACTATTTCCAGAGGGAAATTTAAGCTCTCTGGAACAGCTGGATAGATAAAAATCTCCAGATATGGGAAAGAAGTCATGAGATGATGAGAACTTTCATTTAAAAGCTCTCTTGTCACCTCTGTGAAGGAGAAGGAAAATGAGAGAAAACCAGAATGAAAGAGGAAACAAAGTGAGTGAAGTGTCTGAAGTTATTAAGAATAGCTGAATCTTCTGGAAACATGGGATTCTGGGAACTACTCCAACAGGGTCCTGCTAGAAAGACCCCCTAGAAGGGGTAATTAACACAGCAAGGAAATGGGTGGGGGATAGAATATACCTACATTAAATACTTCTTGCCCAGGGATTTTTTTTAACATTTTTTTTTATTATTTCCACTCATACAAACTTAATAGGTACACCGGTTCCCTCCCTCCCTCCTCCTCCCCCCTGACCCCCCTGCTCCCCCTCCCCTCACCCCTCCCCATCCCCCAATGCCTCCCCCCCCCAATCCCCGGAGAATCCTTTAATGTGCATGCCAGGCTCTCCTCTTGCCCAAGGATCTTGCCCAGGATCAAGTGAGCTTTGAGCTTAGTAGTTCTTATTTCCTTTTCCATACCATAAAGTGTGATCTCCTTAGCAGGACTTCTTGCAGTGACTTAATCACCTTATCCTCTGGATGGTTTCTGTTTCATTCATTGTGCAAAGACAACCTTCTCCTGATGGTGCTACATGCGTCTCTCAGTCAAGCTCCTCACTTAGCCATCAGTGCCCTTGAAAAATGCAGCCCTTTGTCACTGGGAATGAAGGTAACTGGTGATCTGTCAAGCACTTGTTCAGAACCAGCAAGATGGCTGAGCTGGTAAAGGCACCTGCCCACAAAGCTGGAAGCCCACATGGCGGAGACCAAGAACCGTATTCTAAAAATTATCTTGTGTATCTGATCACTTTCTCTTTCAAATAAAGAAATGGATTGAAGGAAAAGAAAATTTCTGCTCTTGCTGCAAACATGAGGTACATTTTGGGTAGCTTGTTAGTCTGCTTTCTGAAATTCTAAGTCTTTCACTAAAATAATTAGATGGTTGTTTTACATCAAGACTTGAAGTCCTATACTTGCATATTTGAAGTGTTCTTCTTCCTTTTAACATGCAACCTGTGTTGCCTGAAGCGTGAGGAAGCAGGTTTTTCCTTACTAGAGTTGTTTGGTGGTAGCTAAAGGCCTCTTTCATTTCTAAGCTGGTACTTTGCAAGTTAGAGAAGAGGAGGATTTCTCAGATTCCTGGTAGAAAAGGATTCATTCCCTGGCTTCCTGAGACTAAGGTTTCTGACGGGATCGGGACTGTAAACTTTAGTACAAGTCTTGCAAATGTGGGAGCCCCCTGTGGGCCAGTGGCTTTGACAGTTAGGACAGATAATTGCACATGGGTTCTCTCACTCTCTGACAGCAAGTTTCTAAGACACACCTTATGCACCGGCATCACCAGCTGGCATCTTTGGGTACAGCCTGTGGGCAGTATATTGTCTGCTAAAAAGAGTGCTGTGCTGGCCTCGGAAATAATATTGATGTTGGGAATCATTCTTGATTGTTCTTCCACCTTATTTCTTAAAGCTGTGTCTCCCAGTCAAACTCAGACTTCCCTTTGGGGCTAGTCTTGCTGCCAGCTTGCTATGGAAATTGCCAGGCTCTGCCTCCCGAGGTTGGAATCCCAGGTACATCATCATACCTTCATATCATTCATATGGGTTCTAGGGATCCAAACTCTGGACTCCATGCTTGCGTGGCAAGCATTTAACCCCCAGACCATAAGTTGGATAAATGGACATATAACAGGAAGTGGATTTGGTTCTTAAATGAGGGAAAGCATTAACATTTTAAAAATCGATATGCTCAACTGTCTACTTCAGTCTTTCATTGTGCCGAGAGGACATCAAACCATTGAGTTTAATACTGAATAAGTCTATCCTTAAAAAGTAAAGAGCTTGCTATGCAGTTCAGCGGTAGAGAGCAGGGCACCGGGTCCTACCCCCATCACCCCCCCAAAAAAATCAACCGTCATTCAGGAATGGAATGTTCTGCTCCTGTCACTTTTGACTAAGTATAAGTCTATGCATTTTTCTTATTGCAGTCATATTTTCAGTAAAAAATTATGACAGTTGTAAAACTTCATGGATATAGCATCCTGGGGTACTTTCCAGAGGCATTCATAAAACCATTCCATTATGAAACATTCAGTGACTGTACATGCTCAAAATAAGTGCTTAGAAGCCTTACTATTTTTACTTAAGGTTTTTTCTAAGATTCTCTAAGTCGCTAAAGGGAAGAACATTTCCCTTTCACTTTGGTGTTTTCTGAAATGAAATCCTTCAATCGTGTTCATAGACATCACAATAAAGTAAAATCATGCATCTGGACATAGAAACCTTTTTAAATTTTTTATCATTTGATAAGTTTGTACATGGACACAATGAATTTAAGACACTTCAGCCCATATTCTCCAAGTCCACTCCCCACTCTGTTCTCCCAGAAAAACCTTCTTTCCGATCCCTCTCTCCTGCATGTCTTTTTACATGTGTGGACCACTGAGTTTCATCAGGGTTGTTTGCCTTGGCATATGTCTAAGCACTGGTTGGAGCATGGGCGATAGACCAAGACTACCCCATTGAAGAAAGTGTCTCCCCTTCCCACAGTCAAAATAAAGCCTTAGTAGTCCCACAGGGCATGGCAGTCTGTCATGAGAGCTTATTCTTTCCATGATGAAATGTTGCTAGAGCAAGTTAAACAGAGACCTCTCAAAATGTTGTGTATGTGGATTAGCTATTTAAATGCTCTCTTCTAAAATTTGACCTGAGAGTATGAGTGTGCTTTGGTAAGTCATTCCTGAGTCCTGCCTGTATTTTATTATCATGCAACTTACATATTTCTCTCAGCAGTAGATAGATCCATGTCTATCATATCTCACCATTTGCAAATGCAATAAGGACATAGTGTAGATTAAACAAACCAAATAGTCTATAGTAAGTAAGGTATCTTGATTAATGATAAAATGTTTATCATATTCATCTTAAAAGGAAAATGATTTATTTTGTAGTAATCAAATTTTGCTTCTAAATCATGTCTCCGTGGTGTGGCTCTCAGAGTATGGCATTTACCTATTTCCAGATGAGGCTGTGTTTGGTAGAGAAGCAAGGTGCCTGGAGACAGCTACCATTTGCTCTGTGCCCTGTGCCCTGTGCCCTGTGCTGTGTGCAGGATGATAAGATGAGCTGAGTCTGCCACAGTCCAGGTAGTGAGAGAGTGTTTGACTCCCTTCCTTTCTGCCTTCCACTTGTGCGCCTTCAAGGAAGCCTTCATTCAGACATGCCCATCTCACTTCCTGGATATCATCCACGCATGGAAGGAGGACCAACTGTGCCCCGACAGTGTGCTTCTAACGGGACACTCTCTCCTTGTCTGTATTCTGTGAGTTGGAAATACAAGGGATATAATCCATGAGGGAAATTTTTGTTTACATCTAAATAGCATGTTAATTTCATTTCTGAACTATAGTTCCTCACTTTGCTTTCAATGATGCCCAGTTCCATTGTTGGCCATGTGTGATAAATATGTTCTACCAGTATGAAGTGTTATTTGTTGTGACTAATTGAATAGTGTCTCTCACAGTATGCATTTACTATTTTTTAGAAGGCTTTCATGTTACTTTCCAAATTAACTAAATAAAAAAAGTTATCTGAATCAGTTACCATATCTAGCAGTATTGTATACAATCATTGCATTGTATCCATGGCAATATACAGTTGTCTCAAAATAATTAATATTTTAATTAAAAATATAAATCTATGTATATTGCAATTACACAAGAAGTTTTCAGGTCTGTTCTTCCACAGGGGTGAAGTCTTTCATGAGTTAATATATACTGGATTAATGACAATTATTTTCTTTAAGAACTGTTATTTACATGGGTAGGTAAAATGACTCTACAGGTAAAGACTGATGACCTGAGTTCAATCTCCATGTTAACCTCTGTAAAGGTGGGAGGAGAGAATCAGAACCCCAAAGTTGTCATCTGACCTGATCTATGCACCATGGCATGAATACACCCACATTCACAAACACATCACACACAAAAATACACACATGATAATAATAATAATAATAAATAATTTAAAAACATACTAGACTGGGAGATGGCTCAGTGAGTAAGGTGCTGGGAAGAGGCAGAGACAGGAGGAGCCCCTAGAGCTTCTGACCAACCAAACTAACTAAAGCAGTGAACTCCATCCAGCTTTAATGAGAGACCCCGTCTCAAAAAATAGAGTGGAGAAGCAATTGAAGAAGACATCCAGCTGTCAACCTCTGGCTCCACCTGCCCTTGCATGCGTGAACACACATGTGCATACATATACACATGTGTGTATGCTACGTACTTGCAAAAGAGAGAAAAGGGAAAAAGACTAGTACTTACTAAGCAGCTTGTTAGATGCTATGCTAAAGCTTGCATGCTTGTTAATGACTCTTATCTTCATAAAAGAGGCTCTTGTAAGTTTCAATCAGAATTCTTGAATGGGTTGTAAATAGCAGCATTTTGAATTGGATAATTTTTCACTCTGTCCTGTTAACGTATTAACAGTTCTGTGGACTCCTGCCCCTGCTGTCTGACTCTTGTCTGTATGACTTTGTAGTATGTCATAATCTCTCTATTTCTATAGTGGGCCGAGTAATAGCATCCAAATGGGTTTGTTTTGGAGACTGAGTTGATATTTGTGAAGAAACGCTGGCTCCTTCTTTATTCCATATATTTGCTCTGTGGCTATCATGACTTTTTTTTTTTAACTTTGGAAACCTATTGAGGTTCTGATTTAAAAAAAAGTACCTATGACTTTTTGTTATTATGTAACATTATCACATTATTATGTATATTATGCTTTTTACATAGTATCTATTCCTACCTTATTGATTCAGTGTAGTTCTTTGCAGTTTTGATCTACTGTGACTTCTATTTTTCCCTGTGAAGTTTCTAAATATTTTGCGCTAAAGCTGTCAGTCTTTATATGTTAATCTTGTATTCATTCAACCCAGTTATTGAATTCATATCAGTTCTAGAGCCTTTTGAATAGCTTCAAGGTTGGAATGAGTTTTGACGCCCATCTCTTCTAATCGCACATCAACTCCTATCAGGGCTCTCTTAGTGTATGTAGTACATAATATCTACCACCACAGTGCAGACCCCAGCCCTGCTGTTTCACCCCTGAACCGTCACCACACTCTTCCACCCTCTGTGCTAATGCTAGATTCTCAGCACCCTGTTCTCTGGGGCTGGGGATTTGCTCAGTCAGTAAAGCACTTGGGTTGCAATAGCTCCAGAACCCATATGAAAATGCCAAGCATTGCATATGCTTGCAATCCCAATTCTGAGAGATGCAGACAGGAGGATGCCTGGGGTTTGTAGACAGCAGTACTTGAGTTAATGAGCTCCTGACCAATGAGACGCCCTATTTCAAAAGCAATGATGTTCCTTTGTATGACACCCAAGGCTGACCTCTGGCCTCTGCTTACATGCATGCATTTGTACCTTCACATACATGTGCACATTAAGAAATCATTTGAACCGAGGATCATTTTGTTCTTCTATTGCTTTTGCAACTATTTTCTTTCTTGTCTTATGAAACCAGTTGGAGAGCTATCCCTCCAAGTGTTTCAAAATAGTAATGGGCATGGACTGCCCCTGTCCAGATGTTATGAACAACCTAATTTTATTTCATGTAGTACTTGCGGTTAGTTTCTATTAAGTAACTGTTTATCAGAATTTGAAAGTTTCTTGCTGTCGGGGTTATGTGTTGATGGTAACAAGGTGTGAAGGCTGTGTTAATGTGAGCATATAAGCTTTGTTGTCAACATTCTGCAGGATTTTTTTATATTCATTCTCCTTTATGAAAAAAGCTCACATTGGGTCAAAAAGTACCTACTTAATGTACCAAGGCTGATAGCTAATTAAATTTTAATTGGCAGTTCTATGACTATAATAGGTCTTAATAGGTGTTTATATTGCCATTTCAAAGAATTTGATGCAAGGTTTAAACTTGCACTTTCTACAATTAATTGGGAAGATTGCCATTTCCACATTTAATATTTTGTAATTACTTATGAAAAATTGGAAATGTCTATTTCTTTTTAGCTCAATAGAAGTCTCATAAAACTTCATTCAACTTCAGTCTCTTTATAAATTGTTGGTCACCTTTTTAATATCTTTTAGAATTAATTGCGTGCCTGCACTACTTTTTCAGTAAGTATTTCTAATTTTATTTGTCCATTTGCCAATTGAGAATTGAGCCTCGAGGCACATCTATGAAGAATTATTTAGTTAAGGCCAGGTCTGAACAATACTGTAGGAAATTATCTAGTTGATGTGAGAAGACGCATCTCATAATGGGTAAGAATCTGGGCAGGTGGATAAAATGGAGAGAGATCTGGTTGGCTTTGGCAGACTAACGAGCTAGAAAGTATGTCCCACGTTCATCTTGCTACGGATATAGTGTAGACAGTTCCCTGGATTCCTGCGGTTGGTATAACTCCTGCTACTGCAGCCTATAACCTGACAATATGAACATGAATCAAAACACCCTTGTTCCCCTAAATTGTTTGGGTTATGTGTTCATGGGAGTAACTGATGAGAGACTAAAATATTTTGGTGTCAGAAGAGTGAGATATTGCTGTGAGACTTCAACGTTATCAGTAATTCCCATTTTCTCAATATCCATTTCATTTAGTATTTCACATTTATTTGACTTGAAGTTGTATCAGCTGCCTTCTACCTTAAATTTAAAATTTTCATTGATTTCTCTTTGTTGATCTCCTCCTCCCCTTTTTCTGTCTCTCCTCTCTTCTATCCGCCAGTCTTTGGCTTTGATTATGATTTTGTATTTGATTTTTTGTTTGTATTTTGTTTATGTTTTTGATTTTTTGTATTTGTATTTTGATTATGTTTTTGATTTTTATACATCTTCCTAATTGTTTTCAATATTTTTCTACCTTTACCTTCTTACCTTTTGCTTAATTTTTGTGCAAGTGGTCTTATTTGGCAGGGAGATAACTTTAAATTACTAATCTCACACCATGATGACTTGAGCTTGTTTTTGCAGTTTGAATTCTTTTGTAGCCAATTTTGTGATCTCAGTTTTGGGCAGCACATTTGTAGGTTTGACTTCCACGGTCTGCACAGGTTTAAAGTTCTTCATATAGAATTGGGAATGACTGATGAGAAATATTGCTAAATTAATCATAACTGTAAAATGTGTATGCCTCTATTAGCAAAGTAAGCGATGTTTTGCATGTCATGTTAAAGTTTTTCCAGCCCTTGAACATGACCTTGTGATCAATTTACATGAAGTCACACAAATTCTCCATAGCCAAGCTTGAGAATAAAGTACGTATAATTGAATAGGTGTGTTTTAAATACAGTGTGAAGCATGGCTTGATCCTTTAGACCTTGGTGTCTGGAGTTCGACTCCTACAGCTGAAGGTATGGTTCCACATTTAGTGAGTGTGCAAACTTACCTGAATTACTTAGCTTTTCTATGTTTTTGTAGCCCATAAAAATGTGCTAGAATCTGCAGTGTCAGCAACTTTTGTTTCCTAACAACACAAAGCGAGGACACCTGGCATGTAGTAGTCACCTAAGCAAGGAATTGGAGCTTAAATCGAGGTATAGATGAACTTTGAAGGGTCCCAAGAGGTTTCTGAACTGTCTTTTTCTGTGTGTGGGAAAGCTTGCAGAGCTGAAAGGTAAGCCTATAAGCACCGCAGAGTAATTGCCAGCTTACTGATTTTATCACCTTCCCCAATTGCTTCTACTCCCGCCAACGCTGGCAGAGCTGCTTTCTGTAATCTTCCTTCACCTGGCATGCTTTCTCCTGGCTGTCAGGCTGGATAATTCATGGGGCAGCTTTAATTGACAAGGCTTTCCTGCGCGGGAACTGGGGATGGGCTGCTTTATTTCTCTGGAAAGGAGCTGGGGGTCTGACCATGATGTTTATAGTGAATTTATTTCCTTGGTAGACTCCACATGGTTCCTACTGGTAAGCAAACATCCCCCACATCCCCATGGTTTCTAAATTCCCACAGGAGAACCAAAATTTTGTCTACAACGCTAGACTTGTTTGTTAAACATAAAAGAACATAAATCCTCGCTGGGTCCCCTGGGGTAAGTTGGAGAAAGGGAGTGATCGTTACAAACCTCTCAGTGCTGGGTGCTGGATCACGTTGCCCTGAGAATGTGGTGTGTGATTGGCTCACAAAACAGGCTTAGTAAATCCTTTAAATACTGACGTGGGCAATTGTTCACCCTGGAAATTAATACCTGGGAGTGGATTATGAGGATTACCGTGTCTCCTTGGGCATGCGTGAATGGCTCCCTGTAATCATTTCCCGTAGATTTCGATGTGACCTACAGTTAAGTTTATCAGCATTCGTTTCTCCATTTTCTTTGCAGTTTTGACCTATATTAACAAACATCAGCCAAGCAACTTCTGCTATGAGCACCATATTCTGAGTATTCTATACGAGAAAAGGAATAAAACCCTTCAATTATTAGAGAGAAAATGACTGGACTTAATGCATTATTCTTCCCAAACTATATTCTGCAAACTCAAAAAAATGAAAGGAAATTTTGAAATGATGTATAATGATATCTATCTGTCATCTACTATATATCTATCCTTTGTAATTTGGCAGTAAACTCTGAACAGTAAGGTTTGAGGAGTGTTTCTCCATAAATCTTCATTAGATATATTTTATTCTATTCTATCTCATATTTTTATTTCATCTTATATCATGGTGCCAGGTCCTATTATTCTACCACTGAGCTTCATCCCCAGTCCTGGTCTGTTTTACTTGACCCTTGCTGAAATTTTTTATTTTTTTTATTTTTTTAGCAAAGATATTTTTGTAGTCACATTCTTTTCTAAGGGTATTTACTGTTTTCATTGAGTGGAAAATGAAACCTTAATAAATAATAATTGTTTTATTAAACTTTTAAGTTCCACAAGATGCCTTAGTAGTTGTTCCATACGACAATGAATGTAATGCCAGCATGATTGGGTAGCTTTCATAATTACATTTTTGTTTAATTTTATCTCTGAGAAGAAAAAAATGCTTGAAACCACTATTGTACTTTGAAAGAGTATGATAATTCTGCTATCTTATACGTAAAGAATGCGCTTTTTTGATGTTCATTTCACATTCATGGGATGCAAGACTGTATAGATCTTTTAAGAGTGCTGTGATAAATATGTGCTCCAGGCTTGCATGAGCATGTAAGACCTAACTGCCAGCTGTCTTGCAGTAAATCCAGGAGCTGTTGTAAAAGTGGGCACCAAATTCAATAAAAAAGCTTCAAGAGACCAGCAATAATGGACTCAAAATATTCTCTCATTTGCAGAGCAGTGACTTTTGTGTTCATATGCATTTAAGGGAAAGACAACGTTAAGCCTTTTACTTTAAATTCTGCTGGGCATCAGCCCCAAACATCTGTCACCTATGCTGGACAAAGTTCTGCACCACAGAGCCATATGTTTGAGACGTACTGGTTTTATTTTTATTTTATTTTATTTTTTCGTGTGTGCACATACAAGAGGGCACTTGAGATGTGCGTGCCCATGCAGACCCAAAGGTGACACTGGGACTCATCCTGGATTGCTCTACTTCCTGCTCGACTTCCTTATTGCTTCCTTCTGGGGTTTCCCAGGTTCTGCCCTCCAGAGCTGGAAGTGCAGACAGCAACAATTTCTGCCTAGTGTTTTTACAAGGATCTGGAATCAGAACTCAGATCCTTTGGCTTTCTACCACCTCTCCAGCCTCCCCTCCCTTTAAAAAAAGAAACCCGTCAGTATTTATAATCCAGATATTTCTTTGTGCTATTAAAAACCTTTAAAAATATTTTTCCTGGAAATTACAAATCAAATAAGCATATATGGTATTTCTTTTTTAACAGAAATGAAAATATTAGTAAAAATAGCTTTGTGAATTGTTGATTTTAGTTATTTGGAATAGGATTTATTTTTCTTTAACTGTTTTCTATATGATTATTTTACTATAATTATGCATTTTATTTATTTGTGTGTGAGAGAAACATGTGCGCACACACACTGCGAGGATTTCTGGAGACTGAGATCAGGCCACCAGGTTGTGAGCAGGCGCCTTATGTACTCATTGGCCCTTCTTCAGTTTTTCTCTATTTCTGTATTTCTAATATTAATAGTTGCTTTGAATTTATCTTTTAAAACTTTATTGTTTTAGGGGGCTGGAGAGGTGGCTCAGGGGTTAAGCCTCTGCCTTGCAGGCAGAAGATCCTGAGTTCGGATCCTAGACCCCACGTATAGACTCCAGGTGGAAGTGGGAGCGGCCTGTGTTTCTGGTCCTGGTAGGGCGGAGCCTGTGAATCCCTGGGCAGAGTAAACAAGGAGGAGGTGGAGCCATGGTGGTTCCCAAATTCGTCCGTGGTTCTACACACACACTCATACATACACACACATGCGACACACACATACACTCACAATTGAATACATAATAAAAAAAAATTTAAAAAAAAATTTATTGTTTTAAAATAGGACATTTTAGAAAAAGTCATGTAGGAAATAAAATTCCTAAACTCTAAACAGAAATGTAACATTAAAGATATTTTATCTTTTCTATTTCTGCCTTCTTGGCTATTTCTCTTCACCACCTAATGTAGTAGAAGATATGTCTACCGGATTCCTTAAGGTATATTAACTTGGTTGCCACCAAGTTCTTATTGAATCCAATAGACTTCCATTGAACTACTGTTGTCAAGGTCATAAAACTTGGTGCTGCTAAAACAAACAAACAAAAATTACTTTGAAAATGAACAGAAATGATATTTGACACAATGTGTTCTCTGCAGCTTATCAACTGAAAATCAGTTTGTGGCTGTGAACCCAGCGATAAGGATTTCACGTAGGAGTGCTTTTTGTCTCTGAGCACTGGCAGCTGCTTGCACTTACGATAGGAACTCCTTCTTTCCTCTCCCTCAGCTTCTGAGTCACAAACCAGAATGCCTCTGTTTCTCTCCCTGCTCCCTTGCGGGATACATTTGTTCAAGAACTTTTCCATCACAATTCACACCTGAAATACTTCTCGGATTCCGCAGATGTGTGAGGATTCTGCATGCCTGATACCCGCTTCACGGACTGAGCTTCTGGGCCACAGGATGCCAGACCCAGCGTTTCCAGGACCACATAGTGGCACTAACGAGGGAATTTGGATTTGGGGGGAAAAAAAAGAAAAAAAGGAACGTAGATAGGAATTTCTAAAACTCTTTAAAAATTGTCTGTTTCTTAGGAGACTATTTGCATTCAACTCTGACTTCCATCATGGAGAAGGCCCTTCCTTCTGTCCTCTCATTTGCCAGGACAAAGACAGCGGAACAAAGGTGTGCTCCTCACCTGTAGCCTGCGAGGACTCATACGATCACAGCAGAGCTAATATTGCAGTTTTCCAGAACTTCACATTGGAAGTGAGAAATTCTGACTTCTGTGAAGTTCCTTTGACTTTTTAGAATAAGCTGACTTAACGTTTAAAGAAATTTGGACCCTCCACACAAGTTAGTGCCAAAGCAATCATAATAGGACTTTGCATGACCTGCGCTATGTCCAACACATTATTGACCCCACAAAGTCTAGCATGGACTAAAGGCACTAGGATCCTTGGAGGCCAGGGATTGACAGTCACAGTAGTGTTCCTATGCTTAAGGGGAACACGGGAAAAGGTTCTGGGAAATGCCCCTGGGTCCTTGCACCTCATCGGAGAGGAGGACCCAGAGGAGAGTCTGGCATGCACAGTAAAGGATGCCCTGGGGATGGGGGGGGGAGGCACTGGGGATGGGGAAGGGAGGGAGGAGCAGGGGGGTGGGGGGGAGGTGGAGGGAGGAAGGGGACCGGTGTACCTGTTAAGTTTGTATGAGCGGAAATAATAATAATAAAAATTAAAAAAAAAAGAAACTTGGAGCCTGTTGAGTCTGTGCCCACCTCTATCTGCAGCACTGTCCTACAGGAAGACCCGCATGGCTTGCTCTATGTGTCAAGACCGTGTCACCTTCTCTTGTTAGCACCTCCCAAGCAGATCTGTGTGTCCTGTATTTCCCACCTTCTGTGCATGACTGCCAGGCTGGGTCCCTCTGCACTTACATGACATTGTGTATCTTGGTGAACTACATCACCATTTCCCTCCCTTTTCACCCCTGGTCTGTCAATCAGTACTCATCCACAGCTCAGATACCAACTGCTTTGTAAGGGATCTTAATTTCACGGCATAATATTGCTTGCTTTTCCAGTATTCCACAGTATGTTCTTCATAGAGCGTCCATTGACTTCTGAGCCTGAGAAAGCTATCATTCTGTGAATGCATCCTAGGAGATAGGCGTAACAAAGCAAGTCGTTACTTCACGTACATCTGTGGAAGGACTGTTGAGAACCCATCTGACAGGCATGCCTCTGAAGCACTGACCAGGGGTTCTGTGAACAGGAGCTGTGTATTCTCTGCAATCTTGGCATGAAAATCATGAAAGGGACAATTACCAACTTTATCCAGTTGTATCTGAAGTAGTTTCTCAGGTTTACATTACTTGATTGTGTGTTTCCCTGATCTATCCATCCATCCTTTCATCCATTCTCTTACAGTGAGTATTCAGTTGGCATGTGCCTTTGTGACTTATGACTCTGTGCTTGTCATATGACATAGAACAAACTTTTCTTTGGATGTTTGTGCATCCCTATTTGCCGCTTTAAAACTTTTGCATTTATTTTGAGAGGTAGGTATCTGGGTATGGGTAGGCTGTGAACCTTAATGAATGGCAGTTCTGCAACAGTGTTGCTTCTGGTGCTGTCCCATCTTAAAATGGCTGGGTTTGGTCCCCAGTGTGTATGTCCGTGGAAGGAGAAACTAGAACAGGTCATTACCTGGCATGAGAGAGAATTCTGAATAATTGCTTAGGAGGATGATTTCTAAGTGAAGATGCTTTGTATGTTGTCTTTTAAAAAAGATTTTCTTCTTTAAATTCAATCCTTTGTAAGAGGTTATTTTTGATAATATCTACTGGATTTAGACTTTAACTTTTCAAATAAGTCCATAGTTTTGAAAACAAGTCAGAGTTCTTTCAACCAAAGTTTCACAGTGTTTTCTTTAATATTCCGAAATTTAATTCAGAAACACAATCATTTATATGCACACTTATTAAAAAATACAATGGTCTGTACATTAGATAAATCTCACTTGCTGAACATGGGTAATACCCTGGGTTCAATACCCAGGGAGAAAAAAGCTCAGATAATAGGAAAGTAACTTTTATCAAGATAATATATGCCAGTACCTAAATATACACGATCAGTTACTCCAAAAATAAAAAGAAGTGGTTAAGTATTTGCATCTCTGTTAAGTAGCCTGGTAGTTTATGATTGAAGCAGCATAACCAAAATCCCTTTGTTTTCTAAATTAATGAGCACTCACTGGTCATGTACAAACAAAATATGACAGTGTTTCTCAACTTGATGATTATATTCTGCCTCTAGAAAATATAGTATCTTCTTTTGATTACTTAATTACAGTCACACATTTATGATTGGGATCAATCCATTGTTCTTCTCTAGATTCACTGAACGGAGGGCATTTGTTTGGCTAATGTGGAAATGACCTGCAGTCTGTGTCTCCTGTCTCCTCACAGGTATGACTTTGTGGAAGTCGAGGAGCCCAGCGACGGAACTGTGTTAGGACGCTGGTGTGGCTCTGGCACCGTGCCAGGAAAACAGATTTCCAAAGGAAATCAAATCAGGATAAGATTTGTATCTGATGAGTATTTTCCTTCCGAACCCGGGTTCTGTATCCACTACAATGTTGTCGTGCCAGTAAGTACCACTTTGAGATTCCCTTTGCTTTAATCAAGTCACTTGTGTGTCAACTTGATTTCCCATGTTAGAGATGAGACTTAGCAAACTCAAACCAGAAATCTTTCCATAGTGGTTTATTTTTTACCTAAGAAATGTCGCTGCTTACTTTTAAGCAATTTGCACATCGTCACTGTAACTCTTTTGAGATGTTAAAGTGCTGAGTCAATAGAAATTAAAATGTTTCTGTACCTGTAGAAGATAGTGGGCTGGGGAGAGCTCTCAGTAAACTGCTTTCTGTTCAAGCATGCTGACCTGAGTTCAATCCCCAGGACGCACTTTAAGAAACTGAATATGTTGTTGCTTTTTTGCAACCCCACTGTTGGGGGCAGGGTTGATAGAAGGACTCCTAGAGTTTTCTGGCCAATCAGCCCAGCCTGCTTGACAAGTTTCAGGCCACTGTGTCAAAAATCAAGGTGGACACTTTTGAGGAATGATACTTAAGATTGATCTTTGACATTCACAAACTTGTACACACATGTACACACACATACATACCACCACTACCAACAATAGTGCACCCCCCATACTCACAGCTAAAATAAGTTATCATGTACTTTTGACCAAGCTCAGTGGCCTATAGTTCAACACAGATGGGAAACTGCATTTGGATTTTCTCCTGAGGAAAAAGAAGGCTGTGTCATGTGTTTTGTGATTGCCATGAAAAGTTTATATCCATAATGTCTTTCTGAACTGGTTCTTGATTGAGTCATATTAAACAGTAATATATACTGTTAGTTACTAGTATTCCTTGGCAACCTTTGGTTACATGATAGTCTTGCACATTTTGCTAAACATTAGTATCTTGAAAAATGTAAAATCTAAAGGCTATTCAGTACTCTACTCTTCTCATTTTTGATTTTATGCATAGATTATACAAAGGGTACATTGCAGAAGTAGATATTCAACCCTACTTGAGACATACCATTTTACTCAAATTTGTGTATTAGTATTAAAACTAATTTATTTGATATGTCATTAAAGTGACCCTATTTTTTTTCCTGTATCTATAAAATACAATTTGAAAGATCTGCTGTTTAGAAATAAATGCCAACATTTTTCTTTTTATCTTTAAAGTAAAGCAAATTTATTAAACGCAAATTATTTGCAAACCAATATATAAGTAAAATAGTTTATTAATTAATTAATTTAATTAAAGATTTATCTTACTTGAATAATATTCATGGTCCTTTTCCCCTTCTTTAAAAAAAGGACTTTAAATTTCTTTCTGAAATTTAGAAATATTTCTATTATTTCTATTATATGATATACTGTGCGATAATTGTATTATTCTTACATGTTGTATATTAAGACATTTGCTTCTGTTTTACTACAATAGAAATGCTGAGCTCTTCTGCTGTTTGTATTGTTCTCCTCATAATATTAATTAAGAAACTGTTAATATTTTTATACAGTATGTTGGTATCCAATACCCCTGTTAAATGTGATGAATAAAGTCAAAATCAGCTATCAAAATAATGTCTTTAATGATTTTGATAGAAGACTTAGTTCCAGTGTAGGCATTAGAAACAGACCATGTTGTAGATTGTATTTGTAACCATGTATCCTTTCATTGGGCACAAAAATACTGCACAGAAGTCAACAAGACAGACACAAATTAGAAAGAAATGTAATCAGCATCTAATTTTGTAGTTTGTATCTTGTTTATTGGTAAATATAAAGTTCCATTTTTGATTACACATAATGGAGCACTATTTAAGCAACTTATAAAATGAAGATATTTATGTGTCAGTTAAGAACAGAACTAAAAAGAAGCAATAAATGCAAGCCGAGCATGAAAATGATAGTCTGGTGTTTTATTAGTGTAGAATCCTTCATTGTGTATGTCTGATGTTAAAACAGATACCTCTGAAAATATGCTATATTTGTATTGTAAATCTCTATCAGTTTTCTTTTATGAACCATTGAGGATTCTTTCTCAGTTCCATTCCAAAAGATTTTTCTTATGTTAGATTCTCCAAAATTTCCTTTGTTGATTTTATATTTTTCTTAATTTAGTATTTTAAAATTAGCTTGTGGTAATTTAATAATTTGAGCTTGAAGTAAAAGTTGTTAATAGTAGACAAGAATGTATGTTTTTAAGAAAATCTACTGCGTAATATTCCAAAACTGATATTTGATTGATTTAAGACACTAAAAATCTTAATATCTTGTTCATAGAATTTATTATCTGTTCAAAAGTCTTAGTTTTGAGTTCTAGCTTTTCTAAGGTAGTTAATATTTAAATATGGAATGGTAAGCTGTAATGTAAAGCATAATAGTAGGCTTCATAAGAGCAAAGTTTTATTTCTCCCAATCCTGTGGTAAATGTGAGCCTTAAGAAAGAATTTGCCCTGGAAATGAACTACTTTCTTCTCATCATTTTAATGTCAGCATGTTTAGTCTGTTGTCTGTTGCAGGACAAAGTGTGCATATACCGCCCCTGAGGGTTCTCAGGCCCCATTTCATGAACACAGTGGTGTCTGGTTTTACAGCAGGGAGGGTTATGTGGACTGCATGAGATATATTAAGATTAAAACAATGCTTATGACACCTGGCTCAGGACATACCTCACTGTCTCTCAGAAAATAATTGCATCCTGCATAGATCCTGCTCCCTAGTTATACTGTCTAACCAGGGGCCTGGCTGACACTCGCGCTGTACACCAGTAAGTATGTATGGTTGTCATCAGCCCTGTATGACGTACAGGACCACAAAACTCCCATGACTCTCCATGCTAAAGGCCTGCCACTAGAATCTGACCCATCACCCGAGCGTTATACTGACTCAGGTCCACGTGGTAACTGACCACTTTCAAATCAAGTATATCCCACTGGCCCTTCATGAAAATTACAGCCAGTGCAATTTAAAATAGTTACTGAAATCCTCAGTGTAGCCTTGGTGTGCTGTCTCCAGTTCTCCCGAGGTCTCCTGATAGCCTGTCCTTGTATGGCCATTCAATACACCTGAGCTGGTGTAGGAATCAGGCAGTGTGGGACTGGATAGAGACCTTACACTTCTGAGACCATCTATAGGGAACCAGTAATCCTTGGACCAAAGACAGGAGAGAATGTGGGGTTGGGTCCTGATAAACATAGCTGGGTGATTTTAATGAAAATTGCTTTTTGGTGAAGTTGAAATATATGAATTTATAGTAGCACAAATCTCGGTTCTTTTGTGTTTAAATCCTCTCAGTAACTGGCCTGCCTGTTCGTGCTGTCTTTGTTAGGGCTCCTCGCCATCTTCTTTCCTTACACACTAATCCATGCCACCGTCAGTTCCTACCGCAGAAAGAGAAGGTTTGATGAGGCTGGTGCTGATGCTATGCCACTTTGCAGAATGCTTTGAACTACTGCTGTTGACTGACACCCGCACACATACACGCTAACGATGGCTGAGCAGCAGTCATCAATCTTACGTGTGAATCAGGTACCTGAAAGCCCTGAGGAAGACAGTGTGCCTCTTACAGGGCAGACTTCTAGGAGCTTGTGTATACCCCAATTTCTGTGTCAGAGCCCATATTTTTTCTTTCTGTTACTTTTTTTATTAGCATGCCTCACTCCCTACAGGGAGCAATCAGACCGACTGCAGACTCATGCCTGCAGGCTAGCACCCGCCATGCTTAACCAACGGGTTTTTAGCTGAGCAGCAATGAAAATAGTATAAGCTACAAGCCCAGCGCAGGTCAGGAAAGCTTTCTGTGAGCACCAAGCTCAGTGCCATCCACTGCTCATGCTTATTAAGATTTCCTAGAAATCTGGCCACGCCCTCAAGTCATCTATACTAGCGTCTCAGCAACTGTGCGCTTCTTTGTTGCTGCTGAATCCTAGAGACACTTCATTAAGTAGAGAATCAGAGTTACTGTCCAGGTAGCATGAGCCCTTTTGCTGTTCACATAGTGGGGTGTGCCACAAGGCACACGTTAGTGTACATCATGAGGCACACAATCGGGCTCTGGTACACTGTCCTTTGTATTTGGTGAGGATGGGGTTGACTGAGCGAATTCATGATGTATCTACTGTAGTCGAAGAACTTATAGTACCTGCCTATCATTTTGTAGCCAATGATGCATATTACCAGCCTTCCATGATCTCACTAACCAACCCAGTGAACACATCACTTTTCAACACAGGAAATTCAAGTTAAGACACATTTTTTAAAGCACAAAGTAGATAAAAATGTACTTTGTGCTTCCTTATATCTTATAAGTAAAGGGATAATCCCATAGCCTTGTGGGGGAGCAGGAATTGTATCTGGTTCTGGCCCACCTTTAACTCTTTTTGTGATTCTGATTACCATATTCCAGAGGAAAAGTTTAGGCACATTATTCAATATTGTCACAGAAGTTTCTGTCACAGTGACTTATCCATTATCTCCTCACTTAGTGTTGAATAAAGCTTATAACTAAATCAGGGGTGCGAGGTTATTGTGAGTATGATATTGTTTTATAGTTAAAGATTTTATGTCTTTATATTCATAGCTATTAATTTGCCTTGTATTTATATAATTTCAGTACCTTCTTAAAACAGCTAAGAATAAAACAAAAATTGGCTCTCCATTCACTATGTTAAGTTGGCATTACTGGCAAAGTTTAATTTTAAAATAACTAACATTGAGCTGATAAATTGAGATATTGAGCTGAAGTTGTAGTCATTTCTTTAAAGAAATGTCGGAGTAAACTTGCCACATGCATCTTAAATGTTAGCATCTTGACGCTATTTCAGAGAATTTAGTGAAATACTATATCCTCAGTCGTGTCTAAGTAATCTGTAATGAAAAAATAAATCTGTGAAAATTGATACCAAATGATATATATTCTGTTTGGGCACACAAAAAAGTTAGCTATACCTTTAACTTTGTTCTCTTCTCTCTGATGTGATTTGTGTGTGTATGTGTGTGTGTGTGTGTGTGTGTGTGTGTGTGTGAGAAAGAGAAAGAGAGAGAGAGCATGGAGCCCGAGGGTGCCTGGTAGATTAACAGTGAGAGATTGTTTAAGAAAAATTGAACCAAACTGAAGTAAAACAGAGCAGACTTGTTTCCGTTGCAAGGCCACACACAGCGAGTGCCAGAACACACTTGGATCTCTTATGAAGAGAAGTTCTTGTTTAATTTTGAAGCAATTTCTATTAGATAATATATGCTCGACTCTGTAGGGTGTTATAAGCACCATTATTTAAGACTGAAGACATCTTTTTCCTCCAGCATCAAAAGATCTCACTTAAAGTTTCACTTCTTGTTTCTGTAGAAAATCGCTTCAAAAATCATCCCTGAGTTTCAAAGTAAAACATACACAGGTTCAAGCTGATTCACTTCAGTGGTTTCTTCTTAGCCTATAGAACATTTCTCTTGCAGTATAACGTTATGTATAACAATTTTAAGTATAAAATTATGAAGTAGGCATTTTCTTTTCTTTTCTTCTAAACTGGATAACATTATAAAATTGATTAAACTATTACTAGTATTTCTCAAATCATTTTATTGACTATCATATTTGAACTGTGTCAATCTAAAGTTTCTGAGCAGAAATAATTGGATAATATTCACAATTTAATTACTCTCTTTTTTCATTCAGTGACATCAGCTCAAACTGTGGGAGTACATATCATGGCTGCCATAGCAGCTGGCTGCCTTAAGTTCATCCTCCTCTCCCTTATTGACTGGGCAGGTAGATAGCAGATGGGGAAGAATTAATAGGAGCACATCTCATGCCACCCAGTGAAAGCCATCTGCCTTTAAGTTCCTACCAAATGCCCTATTGTGGTGATTTTACTTTTTAAAAAATAAGGAAAGTCAGTGACACTTGGATTTCGAAATCTTTTATACTTGTTCATTGGCTGATATAAAAATATAAAAACATGTGAATAAGAATACTGTAGTATAGGATAGTTCACGACTATGTTGGTATAGTCACCTTGTAACACCATCGTTGTGTCTTCCTCCATAGTGACTTTGTGAACGTTGGTCCAGCATGCAGTAAGTCAGCATGCAGTCAGTCACTGCAGTGTAGCCATGGGGCAGGGTTACAAGGACACTTGCTGCCTGAGGTGCCAGCGAGGCATGCATGACTGATTGCCAGAGCAGTTATTAATTACGTGGGGCAGAGAACAAAGCAGCAGAGTGCTTGCTGAAGAGGGGAGGGGAGAGTAAGGGAGGGGAGGGGAGGGGAGACCAAGAGAGAAGAGGAGGAGAGGAGAGGGGAGGGGAGGAAAGGGAGGAGAGGGAGGGAGGGGATGGGATGGGAGGGGAAGACAGGAGAGCAGAGGAGCATTCTTTTCATCCTGGGGTTACAGCACTGTCTGGGTCTTGGGAAGAAAAGTCTTAGTTGAGGGAGAAATTTACTGTTTTGCTCCAGGGAAACAAAATTCCAACCAATTCTTAAACTTTCTTGCTTAAAAGCAAAGCAACAGCAGCAACGAAACTCCCAGCATGCCTCAAATAGGGTTTCTTCAAGCAGTAACAGGACTAATGCTCTGGGGAGCCCTGAGTGACGGCCTATGATGCTGAAGATTCTCATATGTTTTAAGTCCTCTACAATAGCTTTGCTTTCTCTATGACAGTCCCTCAGGTAGTGGCAGTTTGCATGGAGAAGTCTTGCAGGAGAGATTCTTATTCACATGGACACAAATACAGGAAGCAGTGGCTCTTAGAATAGTTGCTAGACTTGAAACAGGAAGGGCACCAGGAGTACTCTAAATCTACTGATGTCTGGAGTGTTTGTCGAATGACTGTATTTTCATTGCAATACACGCTGTGTTTGTATGTCTTTAGGCGATGACAGTATTCTATTGCATTCAGAGAAGAATTGCAATAGAGACTAAAACTCTTATTTGACTAAATGCTGTTTATTATGTTTTTCAACCTAAAATATACCCCATGAGCACAATACACTCTATATGACTATTGTCCTCACCCCCTTCTACTTGTACAAACAACTTTGGTTCCAACTGATTCCTTGTTAAGAAAGTGTTTCACATATTGTGGTTAATATGTAGAAAGAAAGACAATCAGCACCCCTGTAAGAAGAACAAAGACCCAGACCATTTTAATGGAGCTGCAAGTTAAAATCCAGACAAATTGAAAGCTTGAGGCTTGATGACGAATATGTTATATTTATGGCTGCAAAGGTTTAACAGCTTGAAGCAGCAAAATTGATGGCCAGAATTATTCTCTAGAAGTAAGACTAATGCTTGTTAAAAAATAAATTAAACCATTTAGTCAATAGCCCCATGCATTTTCTCATAAATTATTTTGCATATGTGTGCCTGTGTTCATGTGCACAGTGCGTGTATGTGTGTGTTTGTGTGTGTGTGTTCATTCACCTGTGTGTCCTCCGGAACACCAAGCACTATTTTGAGACAAGGTCTGTTGCCGACCTGAAACTCACCAAATAGGTCAGGCTGGCTGGCCTATGAGTCCCAGACACTAAGTCCCCAGGTGCCAGGGCTATAAACACACCACTGACTCCCACTTATTTTTATGTGGGTCCTGGGTGTCAAGCTTAGATTCTTGTGCTTACCACTGAGACATCCCTCCAGCACTCCATGAATGCTTTCAGTGAACACTGTTGGTAGATTCCTGGTGAATAGTTCAAAAAAATTTCAGTAGATATGGCAATATTTCCCTGAGTTTCTAGTACCTTGTCTGGGTTTTGAAAATTATAAGTATGTTTTGCGTCATCTAAATACTTTTGGACGATTTTTAGACAGAAGAGAATAAAGGAATGTCTCAGTGTTAAAATAATCTAAACAACAACACACATTCAAACCTCAGGAGGCATGTACTATAAGTGTCATATTAAATTTGCTACACAAAGCTTTCTCAAGAGCTTACATATGTGCTTACTTTCATTGTTGCTTCTTTTTGGCATGCAGTAGCCAGTTGCCTGCCTTTTCACCAAACATGCTTGGTGGTCTTGTGCAGGGAGCACTACACTGACTTGTTCTCTGTTATGTTGTTGTGTGGGGACTATGGTATGTGTGTGGGGGGGTTGTTTTAAAATATAAACCGAACAGAATTCAGAGTCTTGCTGAGATGTTGAAATATTTCTTATCTTCGAACAACCATGAATAGTTCGTGGCACTTCTTGGAAATTGCATATATATTCAATACCTCACGAGCATGTATTCCCCTTTATTTTTCAGGGTTGCACAAAAACGAGGCTTTTCTCATAACATTAGAAGGATGTATTGAGGCTCATAGCACTTGTAGGGTCCTGACATTGTGAGCTTTAGATTGGGGTGGCTGTCATTTGTCAGCTGTCAGACTATGATGGATCGCCTCAATCATCTCTCTGCTCAGCACCCACCTTGTCTGCTAATTCACAAATTGCACGATTGCAGCAACCAGAACCACTGTAGAACAGATACCGTTCATTCCACAATGTATAGAGATACTTCAGTCAAACAAGGACTATTCTTTCATTCCCTCATACTTCATTTATATAACCAATATTAATCTGCGTTCACGTTAACCTTACAATATACTTTTGCAAGTCAGAAGTGCCTTTTGAATGTATTACAACAATAGTTCATCTCCTTTCCCTGCCCTCTCATGGGTGAGCACTTGGGGCTGTTTGCAGTGACCTTTGAGAATGAGCTTCATTGCTTCATAGGACATTCTTTTATTTGCATGTCCTTGCCCCTCTGATTTTAGGAATGGTCTTCTAACTTCATACTTTGGTAGGCATGTTCCCTTGTTCTCTTCTGTCTTCACCACATGCAGACACTTCGCATCATCCTGTCCTCTCTATGTCCTGATTATGGCCTTCCCAGATTCCTGGTGTGCCTCAAGTTGACCATGAGTCATTTCTCTTCCTGCCCCTCCTTGTTAATTTTTCTGGGAGTTGTGTTGGTTTTTTTTTGGGGGGGGGAGTTCACTTAGTTTTCTTGTTTGCCTGTGTCTCATCCTCCTCCCCTCCCCCAACCATTCTTCAGATTGTGTAAACTTTCCTTAATACAGGAATTCACTTAGGCTCACATTCTTGGAGAAATCTGGGCTACTCCAGTCACGGGCTAGGTACAAAGCTCACCTCCCATGAGCAGCAGCAACCCCTCCCACATGTTGAGTTCTTGCATCAGATTCTCTGTTTGTTAAATCATTTGTCTTCTTTCTTCTTAGCTTATTCCCTCATGTGATAAGGGAGTAAAACCACATGGAACTGAGAAAAACAAGCATCAGTGATAAAATTTTTGAGACCTTGCATGACCAAAAATGATCTGATGCCCCCTTAAACTTAAGACACTTCCTAGTTAGGTCTATGATGCAAGACTGGCACTTACCTACTGATAAGGCAGTTTCTGCTTGGGAATATGATTATTGACCTATGACCTTAACTAGGTGTGAACTGGCAATCTAGGTCAATTCCTTTAAAAAAAAAATACTGATAACCCTAATCTCTTGTCCAGTTGGTATGTTGGTTCTGGGAACTGGGAACAAAGTGCAGTATGACCCAAATTCTCAGCTTGAAATATATCATTTCTGCTCCACCCCTTTGCCCATGGTCCCTACTCTGCTAGGGTTTGCCTGTCCACAAATTACAGGTTCTGTTCCATTCAGGGAATAAATCTGAACAGAGAATGAGTCACTCTTCTGCCAAGAGAGGAAATATGTTTGGGGTGTGTGCCAGTTCTATGCTCAGATGTTCAAGGCATCTCGTGTCCTTAGCCTAACTGTCATGCCCATTCTGCTGGTGTCTGGAAAGGTCCCCAGGTCTCAGCCCTGTGCCTGTCCGTCACTATCAGATTGTTTCTGGGCTTCAGCCCTGCTGCACTTTGGCAGGTCCACCAATCCAGCAACCACACAGATACCCATTTTTCAGTTTCCAGACTTCTAGGACTTTTGATTATGTCACAATCTTTTTTTTATCATAAAAGACTGCATTTAAAATTAATCTTAAAATTAATTATTCCGGGAATTAACATAACTTAAAAAATCACCATGTATATTCATGTTTCTCTCCCAAAATTAAATATATATGCTTATAAGCTTTGAATGTGTCCACATGGAAGTGTTTTGGCTCTGGAACTGGAGGAACAACACGCTGTTGACCTTCTAGCAGAACGTGCTTTGCATGTTTGTGCCGCAGCCATGTTTGCATCTTCAGTGCAAGAATGATATAGCTACCTGCTAATACTGATTAGCTATGTGAGGGATAGTCAGGTCCATGAGTGACCGTAAGCAGAGGCTTGTTGCCCCGCATGCACAGAAGCTACCCAGTGTGCAAAGATCAGTGTCACAGCTAAAAGAAAGAACTTTTATTGAGGGTTCACACTATCAAAAATCAGGCATTTTTATAGTTTTTCTGTTTGTTGGTTTATTTGTTTATTTGTTTCTGCTTGCATTTGGGTTATAGTTTTGAGATGAAGTCTTGCTAGGTAGCCCAGGCTAGCCTATGAATTTCTTAACCATTGATATCTTTGTCTCCCAAGTGCTGGAATTGCAAGCATGTGACTTGACAGCTAGAGAGACAAAAGCCTTGTTCACATCTGCCTCTTTTGAGTGGCAGGGAGGAGCTCTGTAGAAGAGAAGCAGAGAATCTGCATCTTGGCTAAGTGAACCAGGCAGGGGGCATCGAGCTCTCTTTTGCAGTTGTCTCACGAACTCTTCATTCCCTTCATAGGAACGGAGGTTGCTGGGCTTTCTGAGCATGTGACACCCAGAGGGATTCCACTACAGGCAGTGGCTTCACGTATACATACTCAATGAACAATCTCTGCTTTCTAGCTTATTTCTGTCCTATCATATAGGTTTTCCTGCAAAACAATCTCAGTGAACTTTGTGCAGTGGTTAATAAATACATGGTTTCCAGCCAGATTCACTAGGATACTGACCTAGGTCATGACTTGTGATAGTATAGCCAGATGACTTATCCTCTGATCTGTGCATTTGAGCAAACTTTATACATACTTGTCCAATTTCAGTGATGCTGCTAAAGCATTAATCTTACTTTGAATTCATGTCAATATAATTTCAATAATATACACACACATACAAACAATCCAATTTTTATTTTTTTTCATGGTTTTTGAATAAAACTCAAAAACTAGTGCAAATGACTATTAGAGAAACTAAAGATGTTTGTAAGGTAACTATTATAAAGTCTTGGGAAGGAAGTGCTCAACCTCGTTAACTTTAAGATGCAGGCAATCTTCCACGTTCCACATTTTTCAGCTTTGCAGACATGCAAAGCACTACACATCTATCAGAAACTCTACTTAAAATTTCGAATTTTATTTCTTGAGATGACAGTGTGGTACATATTATAGTGCTCTTGCAGATACTTGATGGCCACTGAAAGTGGCCCAGCTACACGTGGACCAGGCTGACTCGGGGGAAACAGCCAAGAGCTCAGCTGACTGCACTGCAAAGTAGCACACTCGGTACACGCAGAGCACCAAGTGCATTTGAATCACAGTGTTTCCACTCAGCTTGGCTTTGTCAGCAAGTAACCCTGCCATCCTCTGAGAAGCACAGGAAATTGAGCCAGGTGAAATTGAATGACCACAGACTGAAATAAACTGTAGGTCTTGTCATGGACATATTTGTATCTGCCCTTCCTTCCTTCCTGTACTCATTTTTAATTATTTGTTTACTTGTTTGTTTGTTTGTTCCAAGGCAAGTTCTCACTACTTAGCTCCTGCTGGCCCTGAACTCATTTCATTGCTCAGCCTGGCTCTGAACATGAGATTCTTTGCTTCGACCTCCAGAGTGCTAGAGTCACAGCCAGTGTGCACTGCCACTAACTGCCAACTTCACACCACTTAATCACCACCAGGATGTGGCACTTTCATCTTACAGCTTAAAATTGCAGAGAAGCTTGCACATTGACAAATCAGTGCTAATGTGGCTTTTTCAAATTTTACTTAAAGCCAAGCTGTTTCTGAAGACTGGTTTAGGAAATCAGAGGGAAATGACTCCGAAAATAAAAACAGATTTAAGCACCTTGGTCATTGCCTTTGTGTTAATACAACCACGCACCTTTTCTGTTGATTATTATATGCATATTTTGGACATTCTTATTATTTATCTGCATATGACAAAGTGATAAACAATAGTGATTACATTATACTTTTTGTTCAGAGTAACTTTTACAGTGCAAACGCAAATATAAGGTCATTCAAAATGATTTGCAGTGTGGATAAAGGTGCAAACAGAGAAAACATGAACGCAAGGTACAAGTTGCTCTCTCATGCTGCCTGTCTTCACTGATGATGGGGCTCTGGGACTGAGTGACCCAACAGTGCTATTGCCACCATGTTTTTCCACAACCGTGAAATTCAAAAATGCTGAAGACCAAGAAGTTGGAAGGTAAAATGGGAAGGCAGATATCTTGAGGGACTAGAGAGCCTTCTACTTTGTACCTAGTGAATGAATGCATGAGTGTAAAATATAAAACACCCATAGCAGAGTTGAAGAAATGGTTCAGAGGGTTAAAACCTTTACCTCACAAACAAAAGGACCTGAGTTCAGATCCTAGATCTCAGGTAAGAATGCCAGGAGGAAATGGTGGTGGCCTGCAATTCTAGGCCTCAAACTGGAACCTAGAAAATTTCAGAGCAAAGCAACCAAAAATAGAGCAATCCAGGGTTATTCTCAATGTCACCCTTGGGCCTCCAGAGGCACATACACACTCAAGTGCACATCATATGAATTATGATAGGCACTCAATAAATGCTTTGCAGAAATGAAAGAGGAAATAAAAATCTGAACTCTAATACATCCATGAAATCCCATAATCAATACCTGCTTGTGGCCACCATCAGCCCCTGAGAATGCAGGGTGACGTCTGGCACCAGGATGTCTTTGTGTCATGGCCTGGAGCTTGGGTTAGATGTTACCACTCTTATGCCTGGCCATGCTTGCTTGTGAGCAAGAGCCATGCACAAGGGCTGCCTAGTGACTTTCCCTGTGCTTCTTCACTGCGAGTAGTTTTTTAGGTGAGCAGTTAAGGCTGACATCTCTTGTCTTAGAAGACTATATGAATTATCTTAGGTACTTCCAAAGCGGCTTACAGAAAAAAAAAATCCCTTTTACCCCTTAGGAAAGAATTCTAGAGAGACAATCAAGTTGCAATTATCTAAAGCTCTAAAATAAATTCCGTAATAGGAATTGGAAATAAATATGCAGGTTTCCAAGTAATCTTAGCAAATGACTAATACCATCTCGGAAATTGTGCTTCTAAATTCTTATTGCACTGCCGAGGAGGAAATGCCTTTTCCTCTAGAGCAACACTTCATAGAGTAAGAAGAAAAAGCACTTTCCTGCCTATAAGTTAATGAAATAGCATTAAATGTAATTAGTTGTTTTTGAGAAAGAAGTATGAGACCTGCTGCATGTGGAAACTTGACGTTCGGTGCTCCAGTGAGAAGGTATTAAGTCTACCACACATCCTTGCCCAAGGTTCTTCACACATCTTCACAAGAATTCTGAAACAGTCATCTTCCTTCCTCGTGGACTTTAATGAGCAGTACAGCTCTGGGTTATCCTCATTCTACTGCTGATAGAAAGCAGCACCAAAGAGCTCTCAGTCTGCCAGGGTTTTGCTTTTCGTTTTGGATGTCCTAGGATCCCTCTCTGTCTTAAACTTTTGCAAAGAATGAACCAGTTTCTGAATGTAATGCTTACAGGTCATTCTGGAACAGACAGAGAGAGAGATGGGACTCAACACTTGTAGTTGAAACTGTCCAAGTCCGGAAGGCATACCTTCTTACTGCATATGCCCATCCTTAACTGTATAGGGAGTACCAGGCAAACCTGGGCTGCAGACCCTGTTTCAAAGCACCAAAAACCAAGTACCCGTAACAAATGGTTCTACTGGGATAATCCTTAATTTTTTCACTGCGGATGTCCTGTGAAATTATCGCTTGCTTATTTATGCTGCAAGTCTGGGATATGATATAATTTTAATTGCAGAAAACATAAATTCATTTGATTTAGAGCTGTATGTAATTGTTTTGTAACTCTAAATTTGTAAACATAGTTGACTTACATAAATAATGGTAGTCTACTTACGTAAATAAATATGTCGGTTTTCTTTGGAAGGTACCCAGAGCCTCTCATATCCTAGACAAGTGCTTCACCACTAAGACACAACTCAGCCCTACACCAACTCCTGAACATCCTTATAAGTACTGGGTCCTTTCTTTAAGTCCTCTCATTTAGTCATTAAAATAAGTCTAGGGAGAAATTCTCACCATTGTACCTAGGAGACTCCTGCTTGCTCAAGCTTAGAGCATATGAGTTCCAAATACTAAAAACTCATAGTTTCAACCATAATCCAACATAACCCAGTCAGATAACTCAGGAACTTTTAAATGTTCTGTTTTGAGATTATCTCTAATTGACCTTCATAGACCATACAGAGGGGCTTTATTTACCCTTTACCTACCTTCCCTCAAAAGACATTAACCTCCTAGATAGTATATACAGAGGGTAGCTTGTAGCTTTTTGGATTTAATAATAGTGGGGAAAAATACACATACTTGGACTTTTGGCCATTCCAAATTGGTGTTATCATCTTAGTGAAGATATTTTCTTGAGAAAATGGAGTAGGATAGCCAAGCTACCTGGTCCAGTCAGCTGTCCACAACCAGGAAGCAGTCAAGGAACACTACAGAGTACCTCACTGCTGAGCCCAGATGCTGAGCAGATCAAATAGACCAAACACATTTTTTCACAGGGATGTTCATGCAGACAGTTGGTTTATTGGGATGTGACCATTGTATATTGAGGAACACTGGTATAGCATAACACAGTCTAGAAATTGACTTTGAGACATTAATGTAATGTCCCCCCAATAAAAGGTCTGAATGAAGAAAAAACACAAAACATCATAGGTTGTATTAAGCCTTTCTGAATAAGAGTTAGAAAAGTACCTGACCAATACATAGTTTTAAGTGGCTCTATCAAGAGCAGAGAGCATATTGATGCTTATGCTAATAGATGCCAAGCTGCTTCAGGATATTAACCCTGGTCAGGATTCTAAACCCAATTATCTCATAATCATCTTCATGTAAAACTTGACAGTCATTGTATCTTAGAATAGAACATTTATCATAGATGACTGATTCCAAAATCCAAAATAATACCGCAAATCACTCCTTGATGTGGGATTCAAAGCAAATGTGGGAAACACAAGTTGTCACAATCCATAAATTTGTGAATGAGGTTTTCCTGCCTCCAAGACAGAGATTAATGAAGTTTTAGGATGCTAAGAGCTCAAGATATAATCTATAGCTTTAAACCGAAGTCAAGATTCAGAACTGATCGCTTCAAGTACCCTTCACCTTCTTGGGATAGATTGATGATTAGTATTGCTAAATCTCTTCTCATGCAAAATTTCTATAATTTCATTCTAACAGGTGTGGTATGTGGCTGTAGTGTTGTATGGAATGTGACTGTGTAATATGTAAAAGCCAAACCACTTTCAAAGTGAAAGACTTTGAGACTGTGAAAGCCCATGAGAATGTCAGTGTGTCTCTTAGTTTTAGAATTGTCCCAGCTTGGGGATACATTTGGAGATATTAGCTGGTGTGTTTGTTGACTTGAGTGTTCAAGTGGCAAATTGTAGTCATAAACATTGATTTTAATTTACCTCTCATAGGTGGGGCTAAGACCATTTTTTTTAAGTCCAATTTGGTTACTAAGTTCTGCCAAAAGTTCCAGTGCCTCAGGGCTGGAATTCAGTCTTTCTTTCAGGACAAATGAGGAGTCATATATTCTTGAAAGCAACCTAGGGGTTCTTCTAATATTTCAGGAGTTTTCCAGATTCTATAATTATTCTCTCATTCCTGACTCAATACAAATTTTTATAGTGGCTCATTTTACGGTGTCCTTCCAAAGTATTCACCTAAGTTTCGAGAAATCAATAACTGCTATCTGATTGGGTTTCATAATGTCTATCTAACATAATAATTACCACAAGTACTATTGGTAAAAATATTTTGGGGACAAAGAAGCTATCTCATTGAGTGTGGGTTGAAGTAGTTTGAGGAGCAGGTTGTCAGTAGTTAGTGCTTAGTGACATGTGGGCCTCACCAATCAACCCCCTTTGCAGACATGGAGAAGTGCATAAGTCCAGACAGCCAAGTGAAATCCCTTCAGATAATGACTGTTGCCCTTTGCACATCTTGATTCTGAGTGATCTGAGTCACCAGACAGTTACAAATCATGTCATCAATAGAAAGGCAGCTGGCAGCAGTGTCTTATAAATGCCTGAAGGCCACTGACAGGATGCATGTCACATTGTGGCCATTTGAGGCATCTTTGATCTCTCTGTAATTCTCCTGTAATTTTGTCTGCTATTCTTTCGACAGTTCATATCAAAGTTTTATCCTGGCTTCTTTACAAGTATTGCTTCTCTAGGGAAAAAAAACAAGGATTTTTTTTTTCTTTTAACTTTCCTCTAACTTGAAGCAGCAGCTTAGCTCATCAGGTATTCTCCTCATTCCTAACACAGAGTGCTTTGATGGAAGGAATAGTGACCAGGGTAGTAGAACTTATAAACTCTCAGCCCCACTGTTACTTAGTTTCCCGATTATTTTTATGCCAGGCCTATAAGCAGATCAAGCAAGGAACTGTTTCATGTAAGCTCATGCTAACTATCCTTACAAATTACCTAACTCCACGCAGCCAAGGTGCTTGGATGACAGTCATATAGTACCCCATGGTGTGGAGTATTTCAGTTCTAGCCAGATTCCCCATCATCTTGTACAACATTGGACAAGTTTCCCTGTCCACAATTAATAATAGAAGTTTCTACCATAGATAGTTAGCCAAAGGTTTGACATGGTGGAAACAGCAAGTACTTGTTGTCTTTAAGGTCAGATGTACTGAGAAGTTCTGATTCTAAGCCACTGTTTCTTCTAAATAGGTGTTTTTCAAACTTCCTGACCAAGTTTCTACCATCAGGAAAACATGTGAAGGGGTATCATACTTCTGCACACACATGGCGACATCTTAAAGTCTATATGCCTGAATGATGGCATATGACTATAGTCACAGCTACTCAGGAGAATGAGGCAAGATCATGCCAAGTTTAATGCCATCCTGAGCTACATAGTAAAACCCTTGCCTCTACATTTAAAAACTAAAATGGCTGAATGGAGTGTTGCTCAGTGGTAAAGTGTATGCCAAGCATATCTATGACCTTGGGTACAGTCACTGGTACACACACACAAAAAAAAAAAGAATGAAAGAATTCTTAGGGTCCAGGTTGGTGGCTTAGTTTGTGTCACACTTGCCACAGAAGCACAAAAACCAGACCCTGAATCTGCAGAGCCTATGTAATAGTCAATCTGTGCATGGCCACATATCTGTAATCTCAGTGGAGGGGAGGCAGAGCCAGAAAGGTTACTGGGCTGGCCAGCTAATCTAGCTTGATGGGTGAGCTTCAGTTTCAATGAGACATCCTCCAGGTGACTGTGTTAAACAGCAAGGTAAAGAACGATTGAGGAGCCATATGATGTCATCCTCTTGATCTGCGTACACTCACATACACACATATACATACATACATGAAATGCTATTTTGCCAATACGGTTTTCACTTCTTTTTTAAGCATATTGATCATGATGCATTAAATCAATCACAGGTCTCATAAAAATTTTACAGCTGGGTTTTGGAAATGAATTGACCTAGATTGTGTAAAGGTTAGCAGCTATACCTAATACAGCATTCCTGTGGCTGGGTGTAAAGCTTGGTAGCTGAGTGAGTACTTAGCACTCATAAGGTTCTCAGTTCACTCCCCAACAACCCCAAAATAGTGTCTTTAAGTATTTGCCTTTTTCCTATAACAAAGCATGGAAAGTTTTGAGGACAACAGTTGTCCATTGCTTGAACTAATCTACTGGAAAAATTCACTCTTAAAATTACTAAAGTTTCATTAAAACATTTTCTGTTTTGGAATTCTAGTTTTCCAATAGCTATTCAAAACTTATTCCTTTTATAAACCAGGCTTCAGCATTTTTCTTTTCAAACATTTCCTAGTACCTTTGTGGTAATGGGAACTAATTATTGATCACCCATTTATCCTATGGTCCTCAACTAATCATATGGACACTATTGAATTAGTTGTCATGTTCTTTGAATAAATCTGTGTGTGTGTGTGTGTGTGTGTGTGTGTGTGTGTGTGTGTGTGTGTGTGTGTGTGTGTGTGTGTGTGTACCAGACCAGAGGCGTGTGTGTTTGTGTGCCTGTGGAGGCCTAATCAGGAATCAGCCTGGATTGTTCTACCTCATCATTGCTCTCTCCAGGACAGTAATTATTGGCTGCTACCGTTTCCACTTGCTATTTTTATGTGGGATCTGTGGGTCTGATCTCAGATCCTTTTGCTTTTAAGGCAAAGACTTTAACTCTTGAGCCATCCCCCCAGTCTAGAATTCACCATTCTTTTGAAAGACAAATTCACTTCCCAGTGTCCTCAACATTGCATGGTGCTAATGGAAGCAAACCTAGGCCAAAGGAAGTTCTGTGCAGTTAATTCTCCTTATGTTTTCCATGAAAGCAGATGGAGACAGAGCTAGGGATTCAGAAGAGCTGTCTCTTTACCTTCATGTTTGTAAGGTAACAAATTGTAACATTGCTTCTCTTGCCCTCCATGAAGCACAGATGGAAAGTTTTGAGGACAACAGTTGTCCATTGCTTGAACTAATCTACTGGATTCCTTAAATCTGTGCTCTTCATTCGGTAGGGCCTTCCATGGTTTGCACTCTGTGTGCTACTGGCGTGTCCTTCTGAACATAATACAAATCTTCATAGACCAAACATGTTATTCAGTGGAGACATTTTTCTTGGAAGATTCTGGCTTTTCAGAACTCTTCTGTGTTCCTATGGCTCACCTTTGTGTTCATGTAGCTCACCTCTATGCCAGTTCTGTTCCATAATCTAGACATGCATTTTGTTTTTAAATATCTTACTCATTCTCCCTGGAAGATGATTTTTAGGTCTTAGCTCAGTTGCAAATTGGTGCAACCATTCCATTAATTAATTGTCTGTTTGATTCATACTATGAATAAATTCTGTTAAATACAGTCATAGTCTTCCTATGTTTTGATTGTAGTTTAAATAAAATCTGTTTTATCACTCAATTCAAAGACATTTTCCCAGTCAGCCATTCAATTCTTAGGAATTCCAGCTTCATTTTGTAAAATCTTTGTTTAATAGGTCATTTTGGAAGATTCTTTGTCTTATTTCCTCTATGTTGCATCTTTACTTCCTGCAGATACTACCATATTCTGAGTCAAAAGAAAATTTATTGTTGAGGTCTCTTACCTTAGGAGTTTTTAGGTGTGTCAAGGTCAGTATGATCCTGTGTTTTGATTGTATTTAAATGTGTTGAGATGAGATATATTTTCTCTTTGTAACAAAGTGCCTAGCATACAGCAAAATCTCTACAATTTTGAGTGAATGAATGCTTAATTCTCCTTTCATAGCACATGGCCATTAAGTAGTGCTGACTGGAGAAATCCCTGCCTCCACTTTGTGATATGAGAAACCACTTGGATAAAGCCCTAAGCATAAAAGCAAATCACTGTCGTGGGATGAAGGTAGACCCAAGGAACAACCCTCAGGGTTTTCCTGAGAAATCATTGGCACCTTCAATATGTGAAATTGATGTGCATATAGGACATAAAATTAAATGGTGAGACAGGTCATGAGAAGTAGTAAAAAATATCTACGTGCCAGAAGGAAGCTAATTTATTGGGTAACCCAGTTCTTAGTGCAGCATCTTAGTAGCTTCAAGTTTCAAAATATTTCACACGCACCAACATGTTTAATCTCCACAGTTATGATGGAAACATCTTAACTAACAACTGTTGTGAATTTTCTTTTGTATAGTGAGGACAATACTTTTATTGAAAAACTTTAAGTGTGTTGAGATCAGGTGGTCCTATTTTCTCTTTGTACAGCATATATGCCAATGTATATGTTCCAGCCCTTGTCCTTATTTTATTCATTCCTACCTTGAGAAAGTAAAACATTATCATCCTAGAGATTTGCTTAACATTCCTTGCTTCCCTTTCACTCCATTTTTGGTTAAAGACACAATCTCAGGTTCTTTGGTCATCCTAGCCCGGAAGTAAGGGAGGAGACTCAGGACACAAGCATTCTAAAGGTCACCAAGAAACTGCTTCGCCCAGTTAATACAAGGTTCTATCATGTTCTCTAAAGAACTGGGTTAGCCCAGTGTCAACAGTTACATAATCCTGCTCTGCAATCCCAGGAAGGCTTCCTAGATTGTCGATAGCAACAGCACACAGCAGCAGGGACACACAGAAAACCAGTCTTCCTGGTACGTCATCATCCTCTCCGTGACCATCTGTATAAAGCCATCCCAAGCCAGAAAGGATTTCTGCTTTGGTGGATAAAGAAAGCATTAGAAAGATAAATTATTAAACTACTTCTGGCAGTGGCTTTAGAATATTAGCTGAATGAAAGTTCACATCAACAGACTTAGATTACTCTTTTTAAAGCTGGAATTTCTCTGAAACCACACTGCTTGCACCAAAAGTTTCAAATCGGTCATACATTCAATTGTTTCAGCCACATATGCTTTTTTGTTATGACATCACTGCTGTAGTCGACCGACTCTGTTTAGGGTAGGAGGGGATTTGCTTCATGATCACAAATCCAGGTTGCAGCCAATCATGGCAGGAGACCATATCTGATGTGGAAAGCAGGAGGCAAATGCTAATTATGTATCTCTGCACTCTGCCTTGCCTCAGCCGAGTCAACTGGCTTTCTCTACTATATCTCCTATCCCCGGGGTTGGTCCTACTCACAGTGGGCTGAATCTTCCTAAATCAACTTCTCAATTAAGACAGTCTCTTACAGGCTTTTTCAGAGGCTTTCCTTAGTTACACTGAATCTCAAAGATCTGACCTTTGACCCTCAATGAGTGTCATATTGAGAGCCAAAACTAATCATCATAGAGGCTAATCGATTAGCAGACAATGAAATACAGAACTGTGACTTCACCATTATGTTTACATTGGATGTGAAGTAGCCTGTTAGATTCACTGTAATGACAACCAAGTGTAACTTTGACTCTCTAAAATTTCACATATTGAAATGTAACGGTGGTTACAGGTTTTTGTGTCAATGTACCTTTAAACATCTTTAAACTAGATTCTTAGTATGAACGACCATTTTTAAAACTCTTATAGTCGAGTTAATGAACTTCAGCAACTACAGGGTTGCTTTGTCACCCAAGGTCACAGGTAGGACAAAGCAGTTCAGGAACAGACCAGACAGGATGAAAAGGCAAAGGGAGGGGGCAGGGAATGTATTTCCAAACCCTTTTCCAATGGATCTCCTCTCTGAGAATTGTGATAACTGGAGACCAAATTATCACCTGAAATAGCAAAAGGGAGAAACGATGATAGAGGTCAAAGGAGAGAGACGAATATGCACATTTATAATCCTGGAGCAAGGGAAAGGAGAGAGATGAGGGATCTAGAAATGAATGAACACCAGCACAAAAGAGCTGAGTCCAGGCAGTTAGAGATGCATTCACAGACACCAGGCCTGGTGTGGCGGTCGGTCATAATTCTCAGGGTACACATTTCCAGAGCTGTTTAAAGTCAGGTCTGCTGACCGGTAGTCCCAGATGAGAAGTCTCGCTGGTGACAAGTCAACTGGTAAGGGCTGTGGTGAGAGGAACAAAGCAAAGGATGGCAAGCCAAATTATGGTATGCCATGCCATACCAGGGAAAGCTAAGAGCTAAGGACCAGAAGAACTTCCATTTCCCTCTCCTCCCCTCCTCCTCCTTTCCCTCTCCCTCTGTCAGCTACCTCCTCTTCTTCCCTCTTCCATATTGGTTCCTCTGGGCAATCAACTATGTTGTCATGAATCCTATAATGAGAAACAGGCACTTCTCTTTGCCCATGTTCTGATTGGGCAACAAATGTGTTCTCTGCCAGTGCTTCTCCCCCTAACTGAACACTTTCTCACTTGGGTTCCAGAGCAACTCACCCCATTTCTTGTCTGCCTCTGCTGCTGCTTCTCAGATTCTTCCTTTTTTGGGGGGAGGGATTCCTCTTCCTGTTTCTGACCTTGAGTTGTGGGTGTCAAACGCTTATTTTTCAGATAATTTTTGAGCTTGGACAGTTCCATACAGGAATACGGTAAATTTATGTCATTTTAAGCTCATGTTACATGATCCCTTCCACTGTCTTTGCCATGGCTCTTTTTTCAACAGTTGCCCTGTTAACCACGGACAGCATGTCACTCACTTCTCCCTAGGAACGCCCATGGACTGTTCATGTTATCTGTAGCCACTGGTCCTAGATGAACCTTTCAAGGTGTCCATATATACCTGTCTCCTCAGCCTCTCCCTTTTCGTGGCTCGAGCCACCTCCTAGGTGATCTCCCTGGTCCCCCACCTGCACCTTCTTCGGTCCAGCATCCTGTCTGCTCTTTCTTATCTACAAGTCAGTTTATATCAGTCTTTTTCTGGAAACCTTCCAGTGTTTCAGTTGCCTCAGTAACATAGGAAAACAGGAAACCTCCCTGTCTGTGCCTTCCAATGAAATAAGACATGTTTTTGTCTGCATTTACATTAAGAAAATCGTTCACACTGACATGAAATCCAAATGTTGCCCAGACATGTTGTCCTTGATTTGCGATTCTACTCCCAGCACACCTAGAGGAAGTTCCTTTTCCTTGCCGCAGCCAGAAATGTCCTCACACAATCTGAGCCCTGACGTCTAACCTTCAGTCTGACCACCAGGACTCTCCTTGTCATTCCTGAAATTTAAATTACCAAATTACTGGACATACTGCCTGCTACAGATTCCTTCTCTGCTGTTCTCACAGGTCGATGCTCTTTCCCTAAGAGCCTTGTCTTGCAAACCCAACCCCTTTAACTTTGCATAAATGCAGCTCTCTAGGGCTGTCTCTGTTTCTCTGGACCCTGCCTCTTGCACAATCTGTATCCTGTAGTGCACTGCATCATTAATATTGTGTGTATCTTAGCTATCTGTGGCCCCAAGTGGATTGTGCATGTCATAAGACAATGATACTTCTTTTTCTAGCTGAAATCAGCTCCATCTATACTTTTAAGAGTGAAAGAAAGGATTAGAGAAAAAGAGGTAATGCTTGAGTGGAGATTCTTACCCCATAGCTTTGGTTGCCTTGTATGACTGGCACCTGTCAACTGTATGCATAGCCAGCATTCTGTTCAGTACCATGAAAGCACTTGCGCTTTGGGCATATTCACATTCATACCTTGCAACAATCTTTTTTAGAGTTTGTACCAATTGTATTGGACGTATATCACTGTCAGTGCATTCTTCTCCACCTAGAAACATAAACTCTCATGCATGCTTCCCTCTGGCCCTTGCTGCCCATCCTACCAATAGTTGAGTACCACTATTATTATATATTAATGCCTTCCTTTCATTTCTTCATCTAGTGGTGATAGTTCAGATTACAGAGCATCCTTTTCTATTAGCATCTCATTGTTATTTTTCTGCCAGATTCTAGAAATCCTTAGGGGTGCAGACTGATCCACAAGATGTAAGATTTATCCCCAGCCACAGTAGAGCTTGAAGTTAAGTGGGAGAGAAACACCCAATGATTCCACATCAACATAGTGCGGGACAAGAGCAGGAATGCTGCAGAAGCAGAAGGAGAAGTGCCTAAGCCACAGTGGTATAGAGGGGAGGGGACGAGTCATGAGTGAAACCTGCTATAGGATTTGTGATTTCAACCCACGACTCCTGTGAGAAAAAGGAAATTACAAAGAAAACATGTCTGTGGCTTCCAACAAACTGTTCCCACCCACCAGAGCAGTTCCCCACATCAGTACAGCTAGAGATCTACATACCTTGCCTTTCTTAAACTCTCGGAATTTTGCTCTATGTCCAGATTCCTTAGTTAGGCACACAGAGGCCTGCACAACAGACCACCACATTGCTTCTTCATAATTTCCTGTTCTCCAAGCTCTAATTGAACATTTACCTCTTCATTGTAGCCCATCTTGCTTTTAACCATGCTTTTAGTGGTGAGAGATGTATTTGGGTTGTGTTTCAGTTTTAGTGTGGTTGTGGGTTTTTTCAGGCAGAGTCTCTCTGTTAGCCCACGTTAGCTTCAAACTCGCAGTTGTCGTGTCTCGGAACGCAGAATGTCAGGTTACAAGGCATTCTTTTCTATTAGTATCTCATTGCTATTTTTCTGCCAGATTCTGGAAATCTTTAGAGATCCAGACTGATCCACAAGATGTAAGATTTATCCCTGACCACAGTAGAGGGATCCAGACTCTGCTGTGCTGGGGTTGCTGATCTATGACACCCACAGTTCATTGCTTCCCTGAGGGTTTTTGTATGCTGCCATTATTCTTGGCACTTGGCAGTTTTTCTCTGCTGTAAGTTGTTTTTCCAGAGACTAACAAAAGACACTTCAGTGCCCGTGAGTTTCATCTTATTCTCATAGCATGGGAGATAACAAGCCCATAACACATTCTGCCGAATGAGCTAGCTTTCCATTTACCCGGTCTTTCTATAGCAACAGATAGGAGAGACCTCTCAGGCGTGTGGGGACAGCAATGATGTTTCCCAGAAACCTCTGTGTTCTTTGTTGCCATGGGTGATTTTTCTGACCTGTTTAAATTCTGACCATGCCATATAATTTCTTTTTAGTGGAGGGGCCAACATGAAAGAACATGAAACAAGAACAAAGAGAGTTGTTTACACTATTATTTTGGGGAGGTGTTCGGATCTGGAAAAGAACATTAAAGACGTCAGAGCATGCTAGGAAAGTGGAAGAGTGATTGCAAAATGTGAAAGAAATGGTAGTAAATTTGCTAAAATAATTGCCGCTTAAACCTTTTCTTCCACTGTTAACATGAGAACTAAATGTCCACTTGTGGCTCTATGGACATTTTTAAAGCACAACATTCTGTAATTAAGAAAATGGTTTGTAGTTGGCCTGACCAGTGCAATCTTGCATTTGCGATGGAAGTTTTGTGTTGTTTTTTTTTTTAATGTAAAGACCATGTTACTGAAAACTAGAACAAGAACCTACAAAAAAGGGAAAGAAATAGATTAATAGGGAAGGCAGCCAATAAACCTATAGGTAGAAAGACAAGTACATCAAACTGCTCTGTAGGCAGTTGTTATTATACCCAGGTTTACAAGGGAAACCTTTGGGTCAAAAGCTGGATGAGTGAAGGAAATGCATATATCAGTGGGGTGGCCTGAAGAGCGGTAACTTGTTATACAAGGAGGCCTGAGGCCTCACAGGAGTAGACAAGCCACAGTGAACCCTGAAGTCCATAGAAGCATACAGGCAGAAGGGTGTGATGGAATGGGAGGGAATGGTAAACCAAAGAAGGAGATGGGAGAGGAAAGTGAGGGAGGAAAGCTGTGATGAATACTCAATATGCTTTTAAAAGTAGAAAAAGTAAATAAAAGTGGGGGAAAAAACCTTCGGGAAAAAAAGACCATGTAGATAAAGAACATGAATCCAAAAAGCTAACAGAGGAGATGTGAACTTAAGATATTATTGTACTTGTACGTTATTTTTTGTACTTTAATTTTTAAGTTCCTTAGCATACAGATCATCATGACCATAGACAGACTTAAACTTTCACCTATAGGATTGGTGATTTGTGAAATGCCCATTTTTCCCTTCTCCAGAACAGGTATAAACCCAAGTCCTATTTAGCCGAGAAAGAGATCTGTCTGGGGATCATGCTTGTGAAACAAGACAAGCTGTAATTTTCCTTATGTGTAATGAGTCCTGGACAGCCCCTCTTTGGACCCCCCCCCCGAGCACGCAGGTAAATAATGCCACTTCATACAGCACAGGACACTCATGTTTGACTAACTGCTTATCTTGGGTAAAATGACATAGCTGGAATCATTTGTACTTACTGAAATGCTCAGCTCTGTGGTTTCACTTGACATTAGAGCCACTGTTTTCTGCAAGTGATATCACCCTCACCTCGAACACGCTGCCTAACAGGTGTACATTTTACGAGGTGTCTGCCATGCCATTTAGAGGGGTGCTCCATTCTCGCATCTTGTGAGAATGGTATTGTTGATGTCTACCGCGGTCTATCTGGGCCTTGGTAAATATCATTAGACAGGAGAGAACACGCCTCCGCTACTCCTTCCACTCTGAACCATCAGAATGGTGTTTACCAAAGATAATTTTTAAAAGTTCAGTGTTTACCAATAGGTTTCTAGAAAAAGTAAAAACAACTGGTAATTTTTACTAACATCGTCTACGATTTGTAGGAGACCGTATGCTGAGTTCTCTCTTTCAATCCACTACGAAGCAAAGAAGGGCTGGATAGACTGCTTTAGGGGATGGTCTAAATTCTCCCATGCTGGAAGGGGCAAACTTGATCAGATTTTAGCCACGGGCTGAGGACAGTGTGAAAATGATTTGGGTATGCGGGGCATGGGCTGTAAGCAAAGGGGAGGGGCAAAGGTTGACTGCTAGTCTCAGCATTGCCATTACTGAGGGGATGGGCTGTAAGTGGAAGTCCATAGTAGATCTCCAGAGGTGCTTTGGTCACAGAGCTTTGCCAACGGAAAGATGGAAGACAGGCTATTGAAGTCCCCTGTACAGAGGCAGGACTGGGAGAAGCGAGGTCACCGGGCCTATGAGAAGTAGCTGGCCAGGCAGAAAATACAGCACAGAGCTCAGTAAGCTCTCAGCCACGTGCTCCTGTCCTGACAATGAGGAGGGAGACTGAGAACACACAGCAGGTTTCAGCTACGGATGGCTCACTAGGGACCTATTCTAGTCACTTCTGTTGGCAATTCCCAGAGGAAGCAGGTGTTACTTGTAATTACCCAACACTTGCATTCTGTACTCTGAGCCCATTTCAGGTCAGCAACTGTATGATTTTTTTTTCTTGCTCAAAATAAGGCCCTCCTTTGAAGTCTTGCTTGAAACTAGAATGAGGCTTAGTCTTCTCTGACTATGTCGAGCATAAACCTATGTCTATCCATGTAGCAACTATTCCCTTGCTAGGTTTCTACTCAGCATGGAACACACTCCCCTTACTAGATGCCCAGTGATGCATTGGACATCCGTTGTGTTATAGGACAAATACCTTCAGTCAGCATCCAGGTTTCAGCTTTGAGGCGCCTGCGTTTTCATAGTTTATAGCAGAGGTGTTCTTTTCCTTCCAGAAGTTTTCAGTGCTCTTCCCTTTCAAACCAATTCCATACTGTCAAGTCCCATAAAAATCAAATTTTCCAGGATACACAGTGAGAAGATGAAGACGGTTAGGGAGGAGCCACTCTTATACTTGCAGCTGCTAGAAGTTGTTTCTGCATTTCCTGGTCTGTCAGGGAGGAATGAGTTTGGAGAACTTGGTGGGAAAACAAGACAAAACAGAAGGGAGTTGATTTGACTTCCCGCAGATGCCGCAGAATAAAATGCTTTTTTGGACTGTGTTGTTTGGTCATCTGTGGAGTTCTAGTTTTCAAGGTCATTATTACTTATAGTGCACACTTTTCCCTAAAAAGTAGAAAACTCTTAGCTCAGACTGACCCGTTAGCTCACCCCTGGATGTAGCCAAGCTCCCCTGCCTGCCTCAGATGCAGCCCCGCCCTGCAGTGGAGGGTAGGATGGGAGGTCTGTCTTATCCTTATTTATACAGGTAGAGCCTGCAGTTCCTGTGGGTTGTGCTGATAGGAAAACTGAGCTCCTGGCATCTTTCATTGATCCAGTTAGTAGAAAGTAGCACTAAAGAGAGTGGGTAGAACTTTCTGGGGCCAGGAAGATTGCCCAGTGCTTAGAACTCTTGCCTTACATACAGAGGGACCTGGTTCAGATCCACATATCCCATGTAAAAATGCCTGAAGTATAGTGGCCCGCCTGTAATTCTAGCCCTGGAAGACAGAGCCTGGGAATCCCACAGCTAACTGGCTAGCCAGACAAGCCACAATGGCCTGCTGTAGGTTTAATTAGAGACTTAGGCTCAGTGATGGAGGATGATTCTTTTTTAAAAAAATATTTCATTTCTTGTGTGTGCATCAAAAGGCCCTGTGTGTCCCTATGGAGAACTAAGGATGACTTCAGGAATCATCTTGGATTGATTCTAGATACTTCTTGCTTTGCTCTGGGATTCCCCAGACTCCACCCACCAGGGTAATAAGTGCAGGCCGTCACCATTTCTGCCTGGCAATTTTACATGGAACCTGGGATCTGAACTCAGGACCTTCTGCTTGTGAGACAGAGTCTTAACCCCAGAGCCATCTCCCTAGACCTCAAGAATGATTCTTAATTTCTCCCTTGAGCTTGCATAGGCACACACACTTATGAGTACTTGTGTATATACACCCACACATATATACATCCACATGCAGCATGCGTGCGCAACACACACACACGTACACACACACACACACACACACAGAGGAAAAGAAAGAGAAAGATGGCAAATTTGACAAAGCTTGCTACCTGGTTTTCCACAGAATCCAGCTTTTGGAACTCTTGTCCTCTGAAGGTTGACTGCACACCGAAACCTCTAATTCAGTGGTTTGAGAGCCAGCGAAGCCCACTGCTCCTTCCTGCAGCTTCACGGGGCTGGTGGCAGAGATCTACGGAGGTGAATTCAATTGCCAGGCTCTGCTAGTAAGACCATCTCACAGCTAGCCATTTTCCTTGGGATTTTTCATTTAAACGTCTAATCTCCATCATCCACATGGTATTAAAACATCTGTTTCGGAGTCAGAATGCAAGCATTTGCTTTTCTTGGTTGGCTTAAAAAGAATTGAAAAGCAAAACCCAGATCACTTTTTGGATAGATTCAGATAAGAGCAAGGAGAAGCAAAAGCAGCATGTGGAAATGGATTGTTCCAGAGCATTCTTGCATCTCTGCAGGACTGCCCATCAGTTGTTCTGGCAAGCTGTTTTGTCTGCATGCCCCCAGTGCTGCCTGATCTCTTACAGGAAGACCCTGCATGAGGCATATCAGCTCCATGACACGTAAATGAGTCTGGAGACATCCTGTGGAAGACTTTTGAGCTGAACTCAAAGTTTAAATCCTTTTTCTGAGATAACACCTTGATGCTTTGCCCAGCTGGCCTCGAAGTCCTTCCAGCTTCTTCCACATAGCTTCCTAAGTAGCTGCCACTACAGGCCACAGCACTCGGCTTGACTTTGAACATTTCATTTCCTCCTCATACACCGCCTGGTTATTTGGTTGCTTTATTTTAGTTACACAAATATAAGGACCTTCCCTCTGCACTGGGCATGAATGAAGCGAGACCTTATGCATCTAAAACAGCTGTGTACCTCTAACTGGGGGTGCTACAGCAGGCACCAAGACCTTGCGGAGGTTGCTATGCTCCTCTAGGTAAACACTCGTGTTCGTGTTTGACCAAGGAAGTATTTTTTAAATTGCCCTTAAAAACAAGTAACTAATGAAATGGCAAGCTACAGTATTTTAGGGCTCTGAAATTATTGTGAAATTGTAAGTAGTTCAGAGTGTACTATTCCAAACAGAAAGACAACTTTGCCCTTTCTTTCAAAAAAAAAAAAAGGAAATATGATAATAGGTGCATAAGATACTTGAAGCAGCTATAATAAACACAAAACCCTAAACTGCTCACTTCCAAATGTAACGCTGGAGCAACCAGGAAGGAAACCGACTTTTGCAGCCAAATTTGCTGCCTGAGTCCCATTGATTCACTTCCTCTGACTCTTAGTTCTTCCAGCCTCATGGGCTGCCAGTTACTTTTCAATAATACCAAAAATGAAAATATGTTTTGCTTCCAGTTGTTTTTATATATCAAATTCACTTTTTGTCCTCCTCATACACCGCCTGGTTATTTGGTTGCTTTATTTTAGTTACACAAATATAAGGACCTTCCCTCTGCACTAGGCATGAATGAAGCGAGACCTTATGCATCTAAAACAGCTGTGTACCTCTAACTGGGGGTGCTACGGCAGGCACCAAGACCTTGCAGGGGTTGCTATGCTCCTCTAGGTAAACACCACCGGATTGTATGGTTCTTGTTTGGTTATTTCTGCAATTCATAGCAGCAAATGCTTGGTTCGGCTTTGTATTCTAAGATGCAGAACACTTGCAGAGAAAGGAAAGGCTTCACATGGGGCAGGATGTTTGACTCTGGTGCACAGTACTCACTTCACTAGTGTTTCTATTGGTGTTTCTCAAGCCAAGACACAGATGGGGCGTATTAATGATGGATAAGAAAGTGATGACAACTTATATTAATTTTATCTGAATAGCTTCAGATCCACACACTGGGCAACTTCAACAATTGAATTGTATTTTCTCACAGCTTTCCAGGCAATGAATTGGAGATCAAAGTGCCAACTTGGTTTCTGACATCTCTCTCGTAGATCCATCTCCTGTCTGTCTTTAACTTGCCTGCTTCCTGTCCTATATCTGACGTCAAATGTCTTTATAGTCAGATATTATTGTTTTCTTAGTGGTAGGGAGCATATTCAGTACATTTCCCCCACTGGCAGAAAAGCATTCTAATGCTGACCTGTACTGGTAAAGACTGCAGTAATTACTTAAGTTAATCACCTTTAAGACCCTGTTTTCCAATAGAAACTCATTTTGGGCTACTCAGAGATAGGACTTAAAAATGGAAATTCAAGGGCTGGAGAGATGGTTCAGGGGATAAATGGTTTTCTCCCGAGCAAAGCCTGAGCTTGGATCCCAGATTCCACGTAAAAATACCAGACGGAAATAATGATGGTCTGCACTTCTGGCCATGGAGGCGAGCCTCGGAAACTCCAGAATAAAGCAATGCAGGATAATTCTGACGTCACCTATAGGCTTCCAGTGGCATATACACACTCTTTTACACACACACACACAAACACACTACCACGTGTGCACACATACAAAAGAAAAGAGGGATTTTTGCTGGACCCATGCATTTGAATGGGTTTTGATATCAGTTCTTTATATAGACTTGTTTTCTTCTGATTCTGAAAAGCACACAGCTTCTATTCACAGACTAGAAATGCCTTTCCTAAGATGTTCGAAATTTTATAGGGTAGAGTAAATGTATATGCTTTCAGGACAGAAATGTGAATGTCTGTCTGTTTGGAATGTTAGTTCTAATATACAACAGTGTTTCCCAAAACTCACTGGTAAGTTAAGCAAAAGGGAAAGTCTTAAAATAATAAAAACACAGGGTTTAGCCTCAGGATAGACTAAGTAGTACACTATATATAATATGTATTATAAGCTCCTTTTACTGTCTTATAAGTGGAATTACCTGGATCACTTACAGTTGGAAAAACTGCAGTTGTTTAATTGAGCTACTGTGCTTTACAGGAGAGGAAACTGGAACTGAAACAGAGAATAGCCTCAGTTCCTGAGATTCTTTTCTCTCACTGTCAGCAGCTCCAGGATAGCTCCTGGGTCTTCCCTGCCTTCTACTCAGAGTTGGTCTTCAATCTCCAACTGACATTCAAAGCAGCTCTTGCCATGGGATTTGGAAACATCCCTGTGTGTGGAGCCCTGAGCCTTCATTTAGAAATGAAGGCATGCATTGTCTGACAGGGCATTTTATCAAGGAAATGTCTCAGGTCTCTTTCCTGCCTTTCCCCGGTGCCTTGTTACCAAGTAGACTACCTGAAACTGCCTGGTGTCACCAGGGTCCTGAAGGAAAGAGCTGAGACTGTTTTCTGTACCTCACCCAGGTGAAGGTGCTGCCACTGCACAACGCTGTCATTCTTCCGGGGCTGAATTAGGACAATGCAACTGATTGGTCCCTATCCTTAGTGAATAAAAGCAACAGGGTGCAGAGACTGTGGATGTCAAATACAAGGGACCTTTTTAGCATCTTCCAACAAATTTAAATAGTCCAATCATGAAATATTTTAAAATATCATACATATCATTTGGACTTTCCATCTAGTAAACATGAGAGAAAAGAAAACATTAGTCTGCTGTGAACAGCATCATTTTCTAATAGAAAAATATTAGAGTATTCTTTCCTCCCAAGTTTTTTTTCCATAGCTCCCCTTCTCCCAAAAGTCTTAATGCCCCAGTTCTGTTCTTTGGATTCAGGGAAGGTAAACTGAATCTTCCTATCCCATCTTCCCCTTTGCCATGCTTTACTTATTATTGGACAGGAGTTTGATAAGGGGAGGACATTTTTGCACTTACTGCTTTTAAGGTTAAATATTTAAAAGCTTCAGCACTGTCTATAGCACCCAGTCAGTCTGTCCATGCTATAACATGTGACAACATGCTATTCCCATGTGACAACATGTTTTTCACCTCTAAAAGGATACATATCTGTCAATGAAACCAAGGTGTGTATTTTTTTTTTTTTGCTGTTCAATATTCTAGGCCTATTTTATGCTCTTCTGTATTAATAGTATTAAAGGCTTTGTCACAATGATACTGATTTCAGTGGTAGCTTTTTTTTGGTTCCAAAAGAATTCCCTAGTCAGGTTTTTGCAACAGAGCTCGGGGCAGCAAAGTAAGTCAGATCATTGGAGAATCGTAATGTAACTATAAATAATCTAAATAACAGCTCCACACTGTGCTGAAATATATATCTGCAATCTGACACTTCAATAAATAATATATATTTTCTTGCATGACTTTCATGTGCAAACTGTAAAACTTTCAGTTTGGTTTATATCATCATAATCATGAGTAATGCTCAATTATTCTTTGAGAATTACTGACTGCTTAATTTGCTTTTCAAATAATTATCTACATTTGGGGTTATATTTTTAAAATGTGAAGAGTTACATTGACCATTGACATTAGGTGTCAATATAAGCCACAAGTCATTGATTGCATCTGTAATGTAGTTACCAGTCATCATGTAATACTACTAAAGAAATTTTGTGTTCCATGAACCATGTTGCAGCTTGCCTGCATGGTCGCTGATAAATCACCATCAAATGGCTTAAGAGAATAAGGAATTTATTTTCTTATGATGGTCCAATTACAGTCTGTCCAGCTTGATGGGAGAGCACGCACCAACAACAGGGCCGAGGGAACTGGCCATACCATCTCTATCTAATGGCTGAGAGAGGGACAATCCTTACTTGCCAGTCCAGCATGTCTGGCCAAGTGTACACAAGGATGCTAGCTTCCTCAACCAGCCCTCCATCTTTTATTTCAAGGCTTAATCCTACCCACCATAGGCTGGGCCCTCCCATCAGCTAGACAATCTCCTGCAGGCTTGCTTTGGGCCCAACTCAACCACTAGTTCTCCACAAATGTGCCCAGAGCTTAAACAAGTTGACACCTGTTCCTAACTATGACAAACCATTTGGAAATTTAGGGAAATAAAACCATTAGATTTACTTTTAAAAGTTAGCAGTGTGTATGCTTGGGAGATAGCAATGTTGGTAAAGAACTTAATATAGTTAAGTGTGAGGGCTAGCATTTGCCCCAGAGCTCACTTTAGAAGCCTGGCAAGATGTCTCACCCTTGTAATACCAGCGCTAGAAAGGCAGATCTGGGGCTCTCTGGCCAACCAGCCTAGCAGAGTTAACGAGCTTTAGGCCAATGAAAGTAGATGACTCTCATGGGTCAGTATTCAAGCTTGAGTTCTCACTTTCACACATGTATACTTGCACACACACCTACACACGCAGGAACACACAAGTTTACCAGTGCAATTGACAGAGCCAAAATATAATTGGAGAAATATTAGTCCTAATATTTTAAGCTGTCCTTTGACATTACTGAAGCCCTTGTTGTCCAAAGCTGCCACATGCATTTTTTTGCTCATCACATGTAAAATAATCCCTGGACATTGGGGGGAAGGATCTATATCTACAAAGCCTTGTGCCCCTTCAGGTCCTTGCCTGCCCAGGAAAGGGTGTTGCCTGTTCTATAGTGAACACAACAGGTTCTCCTTTTCATACCGGGGCACACCTATGACCTCTCAAATGGACACATGTGAGAGATGTGTGTGTTAGAAAGGACCCTGTTGCTTTAGACAACTTCATGTTGTTAGAAAGACTGTTGTAGGGGCTGGAGAGATGGCTCAGGAGTTAAGCCTCCGCCTTTCAGGCGGAAGGTCCTGAGTTCGGATCCTAGACCCCACGTATAGACGCCGGGCGGAAGCGGGGCGGCCTGCGCTTCTGGCCCTGGTAGGGCGGAGCCTGTGAATCCCGGGGCAGAAGGAGGTGGAGGCGTCCATGGTGGTTCGCGAATTCGTCCGTGGTTCTACACACACACACACACACACACACACACACACACGCACAGTTGAATAAAAAAAAAAAGTAAACTCTAAAAAAAAAAAAAAAAAGAAAAACTGTTGTAAACAAACGGGGGGTCCATGTTATAAGAAGGGGAGCTTCACAAACAGATGCTGCAAGCAGCATTTCAAATGGGAGAGGCACAGAATCTGGGTTGAGTATGACATGTGCGGCTGTTAGTGAAGAGACAAGATTGATGGGAACAAAATGTGCATGTCTTTGATGACTAGGGATTAGATGGAAAGGCAAGCGGAGGTCAGGCTGAGGGGCCCGGATGCTGGGTTAGGAATTTGGATTTCATCCTTCACATGAGAAATCTCATGATTGGTGATATCTTACAAATTAGCTCATGGTTATCAGCATAGAATAAAGTAGTGAAGAGTTGGAGCTATTACTTGCAGTTTTTGAGGTTTTTTAAGTATCTACTTTATACTCAAGGAATGATGTTCAAATAATGTGATTGCATTTTACTATAATATCATTATTTTATATGACTTCTCAAAAAAGTCCATTGTTACTGTAGGAAAAATTAAAAGCTACAAGGGTATATTGTAGAAATGAACACTCATTCTCACTCAAATACTAGAAGAGCTATCTTGACTTTAAAAGGCACTTTTACTTTTGCTTAATTTACATATGTTGGAATCATGGTGTGTTAAAGATACTTTTGAGTAGCTCTTTTGTCATTTCCTTTGCTAATAAAAATTCCCAGAGGATCTCTCATTCTTATTGGGTGTACAATGTTCCCATCCCATCCCACCCATTCTCCCCTCCAACTAGTTTCCCTTCCTTGCCCGGGTCCCCCTGCATGTGTCATCTACTAAGGCCCATCTAGAATGTTTGCCTGGACACTCACCAGGATGTGGTCATGATGGCCCATCAGTGGGTAAAACACACAGTATAGCAGCTCCCCTGTCTTCTGTCCAGCACCAGTCCCATACAGCCCCTCAAAGTAGCATCATATCTCACAGGATCTCCCTGCTCTGTAGTAAAATGCTGATAGGCCAACTATCATAAGGTCTAGTAGAAGTAGAAGCCTTCGTATTGAGTTCTTGGGTTGCACAGCGTTGATAGAAACAGAGGCTACAATCTGACTTTATCTCTCCCATTCTCTAGTTCTTAAATTCTTAGTCTCCCCCTGTTCTACAAAGTTTCCCAAGTCTTGAGAAGGTAATGATTCAGATGTTCACAGTTGCTTTTACTTTGTACTTTGGCCAGTTGTGGTTCTCTTCATTTCACATGTTCTATTACACAGAGATACTTGAATTAAGTCTTCATTAATCCATGGGTATAGTGATAAGTATTCAAGTGGTAGCTTACTATCAAGTCTTTACAGTTAGCACTAAGAAGTGTGTTCCCTCCTTGGGCCTATAGCCTCCCTATCTACAGGAATCCGGCTTGCTTTACAGTATCAGGTATGAGCTCCCTGTCATGAAACAGGCTCAGTGCTATTCAGAAAACATTTGGTTACCCCCATAACTTACTGGCCACTGCTAGACTCCTCCAAAAGTAGAGTTGTTATTATAGCCTGTTGTATCCATAGCTGGGCAAGGATTGATTGCTACTTTTCCCTAGTGGCCTCCATCATATCGTCTGGCTCTAGCCAGCATGGTGGAGGCTTCCTTCTCCATTACAGCTTATTTTCTCCCATGTCCCTTGATCCTGTTTCCTTCTCCATTACAGCTTATTTTCTCCCATGTCCCTTGATCCTGTGACACGCTAACTAAAAAAAATAATAATCATTTGGAAGAAGCGAGACTCTTATTGAATTCTAAATGCTCTAGGTAAAGAAAATTCAAATGAGCCCACTTTTGCTGAAATGATCATTTTGTTTGTGGTGTTTTAAATTTTTTATTATTATTATTATTATTATTTATTCAACTGTGTGCATATGTGTGTGTATGCGCGCACATCTGTGTGTGTGTGTGTGTGTGTGTGTGTGTGCGTGTAGAACCACGGACGAATTCGCGAACCACCATGGACGCCTCCACCTCCTTCTGCCCCGGGATTCACAGGCTCCGCCTTACTAGGACCAGAAGCGCAGGCCGCCCCGCTTCCGCCCGGCGTCTATACGTGGGATCTGGGATCCGAACTCAGGAGCTTCCGCCTGCAAGGCGGAGGCTTAACCCCTGAGCCACCTCTCCAGCCCATTTGTGGTGTTTTAATACATACCCCTCTGCGAGGCCGTACAGGCTACCTCCAGTGTTGCTCTGTTTCAAGCAGTGCTGGGGTGGATGCGATGCACATATTTTAATTACACAGACTTGCTACAAGTCTGTTCCGTCCATTGTGCTCAGTTTCAGCATCGCAGGTAGAGAGCTCTCTTACACACCTGTAGGCAGACCCAGGAATTTCAGCTTAAGTCCTCAGCAGTGCATTTTTAATTTTGCCTAATCTTAGTGCATGAATTAATAATTCCTATTTTACATATAACAGCATGCCTTATTTTGCTTTGAATAATTTTTGCTTTTTTTTTTTGCATTTACTGACCATTAAAGCTTCTTGTTCAAAGTTTGTTTGTTTTATCAAGTTGTCTCTTTTTAGTGTATTCTAGATGCTAGCCTTGTGACAGTCACATATTTTGACAAGGTACTCTTCCAGCATCTCTCTTGTGCTTTAAAGCTGTATATTAAATCTTTAATACTACACATGTCATATGGAAATTTCCCAAGCTGATATCTCACAGTTTAGATGTTTTCAATCTTAATTGGAATCCAATGTCCCAGATTTTAACCTACATTCTGTTTATAATTCATATGGGTTATTTTAATTCACTTGACAATACCTCGCATTAGCCACCAGGCCATTTTCCAGAGTAAGGAAAATGAGAAGTGAGAAAGAAAAGAAAAACATGATAAAATATAACATTTTCATTGTAAGTGTACAACTTAATTGTGGAAATGCTTTTAATCTTTCAAGGTGAGTAGATGTCCGTATCCACCACAGTTTGTGACAGTGAAAATAAATAACTCTTATTCTTCATATCTCATTGCTCAGAGTTCAGCCCCATGAAGTCACTGGAAAATAATAATGCAATTGCTTCTTTTCTTTCTAGATAAGGTCTCACTACTGCAGGCCACCCTGGGTTTAAACTTCTAATCCTCCTGCCCTAGTGCCCTCCTCTTTCCCCTGAGTTGTAGGTATAGATGCCTGCACCCCCCACCCTGCTGCAAGATGACTACATCTAACTTGGTTTGAACATAGTCTGACTATGTTATCACATATTACATATTACATGTGACAGGTATTAATGTTTTCAGCTTCAGTCTGTGTACTTCAGTGCACACACGAGGAAGGAATCCATTGTCCCTGTCAGATGGCTAACGGGATTCTTTTGACTTTCAGCAAGTCACAGAAGCCGTGAGTCCTTCAGTGTTGCCCCCCTCAGCCCTGCCACTGGATCTGCTCAATAATGCGGTTACTGCCTTTAGCACCTTGGAAGATCTCATTCGGTACCTTGAGCCGGACAGGTGGCAGCTGGACTTAGAAGACCTGTACAGGCCGACGTGGCAGCTGCTTGGCAAGGCGTTTGTATTCGGGAGAAAATCTAGAGGTGAGCTTTCTCTTCAGCTTGTTTTCAGGGGCTCCTGATTTCAGATGTTCCTGCTACCGTTTCTCAAGGGAGAGTTTGGTAGTCAAACAATCTGTTTTCTAATCATTTTAAAATGTTTGAGTATGAAATGAGAATGTGAGCCAAAGAAAAACTAAGGGATACTTCTATAGAAAGTTCCAGTCGGGGGGCTGGAAAGGTGGCTCAGGGGTTAAGCCTCTGCCTTGCAGGCAGAAGGTCCTGAGTTCGGATCCTAGATCCCACGTTTAAACGCCGGGTGGGCGGCCTGTGTTTCCGGTCCTGGTAGGGCGGAGCCTGTGAATCCAGGGGCAGAGTAAACAAGGAGGAGGTGGAGGCGTCCATGGTGGTTCCTGAATTCGTCGGTAGTTCTACACACACACACACACACACACACACACACACATACATACATACATACATACACACACACACACACACACACGCACAATTGAATAAAAAAAAAAAGTTCCAGCCCTTTCAATGAAGTGCCCTGGTACATTTTCACAAGAACAATTCTTATTTCAGTGTGCATGTACAGTAAGATGGTTCTGAGTTTCAAGCGATCATAGCTGCAGAATCACCTTTAGAAAGGAGGGTGCCTTATAGAAATCCTTCATTCTGTGTGTCCCCTGAGACAAGGTTAAGTCTACTTCTGCTTCCTAAGCTTAGAAATTCTTAAATAACAGAGAAAATAGTATTGGCCCCCATATGAAATACAAGTTTAGAAAACAAAAGCCTTCAGGACAGTTACCATGAATTTTCCTCAGTATAAGTTGGCTTTTGTAAACATTGCTTTGGGTCAAATGGGCTTTAATCTCTTTTAAGAGCAAAAGTGCCAATAATGAAACTCAGTTCCACATGATCATGAAATTACAGGTCATGCAGAGTGGCATTTCCAATAAAGTTATCTAATTCTCCTCAAAACATTAAAATTTGTGAGATGTCCATGCCAGACCCACATGATAATGCCTAAGAAATAGGCTGGATAGTTCCATTGCACTCAGAAAATCTGTTTCACCCTGTCAGAAGCGTCAGCTTCCACCCAGGATCCCTTTAGAGACTAGAATGACAGAAAGGAGAATTTATGTGGCAAGAAAAGTGTTCAGTTAACGTAAGCCCTTCACCCAGCAGACTGTAGCTGACTTGTTCTCAGCCTTGCTCCTGCCTTTCCCTCACTTCCTGGCAGCTCTTTCGTAGGCTTGTCACAGCACAGCACATTTGGGCTTGCCCAGCCCTGGTATTTCGCTCTGCCAAAAGACATGGTTTCCTTGTGGCTATGTTTGAACATGGATATGTTCAAGCGCATGGGCAGCTGAATCTTGTCCAGATGCTGAAAGCTGCTACATATCTGTTAGGTTTGATCTTGATGAATTAGTCCACGAATAACTTACCAAGAGCTCTTCCCTACCCTATCGGAAGCTGTAGATCTGCAAGAGTAGCTGAGCACCCCCTGGGAAGCGTGCACCCTCTCTAGCAGAGGTGGCATGGATTATCTTATGGATCTTTAAGAAGCAGGGGTGGGAAATTGGGTCTAAGCCTCAGATCTAGTTTTGTGACATTTGCCTGTGGAGGCCGGCTCAGAAGGCTTCCTTGGAGTTGTGCTTTTAAGCCAAGTCCCTTTATCTGTTGCACATAGATATGGCCAGAGGCCAGCTCCTGCTGAGGGAGTCCAGTGCCGATCCAAATCCTTCACATACTCACTTAACACTCTCAAGATCGAAGCCCTTTGCAGTTTGCCAGAAACACTGCTTTTTAAGCATAACCACGAGTGTGAGAAAATCAGTGTATATTTTTGGAACTTTACACAAACGAAAATGCAGGTGTGGGATAACATCTCCGTAGACAAAACCCACTCCCTTGCAGGAGCCTACAAAGGAACAGGGAACACTTTTAAAAGCCTTTAATTAGACATTGAAATAGATTTTCCCCAGAATAAACATATCACAGTGTTACCACATTCATCTTAGAAAGACCACCCTGAGATTGCATTGTGGTAACATGATATCCTTGGATTGAATATCTTAAAAGAAGGAACAAGGAACAAAGCAAACTGTGTCCATTATTTTTTGTCAGTCTTATCCTTCCTGGGAAAACTTATAGTGTGAATGAAACTTCCATTAGAAATCATGATTTTAATTGGTGATATACTCCATGTCTTCATTGTTTGGAGGAGGTAACTATGGAAAGGAGGAAATTAAAGAAATAAAATGAAGGCTGAGTTTTAATTCATAAATATTTCTCACAAGAAAACTTCCTGAGTAGTAGTAATATTATAGTTAAGTTACTAAATATATGTCTTGGACATGGTCTTTTGTTTTCCTTTTTTCTTGCTTGCTTACACTGTTCCCCTATCTCTGCCCCCCCCCCCTTTCTCTCCTTTCTCTCTATCTCTCTCCTGAAAGTTTTGCAGAGCGTTTGGAGAGTTTCTGATACAAGACTGAATTTCAATGAAGTTTGAAATGAATCTACAATATTAGGAGTGAACATACATTACAGAGATAATATGTAAATACAAATTCTTTGCTTTTTAGCCTAGTGTAGTATGCAGTAATGGTTTCTGGCTTCCTTTCTTTATGTTTCTTCCTCTGACTCAGAGTTTTCATTCATATGGTGCTACTAACGGAAAAAAAAAAAAAAGATATTTTCTAAGTCAAGCTTAACTAGTGCTTTAGAAAAGGGCTTTTGACTCGTGTGTCAAACATGATAAATGAGTGGAAGCCAAGTTGAAAGTGTGTTTAAATTTTCACATTGTAGCAGGTATAACTTAGCTCACTTGGGAAATCTCTTCTACTCTTTTATTTTGGTTAAATAAACATTTCAAGGAGCACATATGCAGTCTCATTGTCTAGTTTGGTGAGGTGGTGTATTTAAAACTATTTGTGGTAGGTAAGGCTGCTTTGAAAACTGGAAGCTTCTTTCATGTTGAAGAATAAGAATAAAGACACTGCGTACTGTGGTGACTATTGTATTTGGACATATTTTTGCACTCTCCCTCTCCAGATCATATTCTCTAGAAAAAAGATGGGAATAAAATCATACAAGTAATACAGGAATATATAAATGCACTGGCAATTCAGTGAGATTAAATAAGGGCTAACCACAAGGTGACTTCATTAACCTAATGATCTCATGAGCTTCACTAGAGAAAAATTGGTCTGTTCAGAGCATTTGAAAGAATGAACTCATTTACTTTGAAATATTAAAATTTTTGTTCTGAAGATTCTTTTTTAATTGAAAAGAATTTTTTAAATATTGAGTTAAAGCTTTGATTATCTATTGATTTGGAAAGATACTTTTTCAGTTGAATAAATTATAGAATAAGCCTATTAGCATTATTTTGGGACAGTCAAATGCTTAATTATGGTTTTTGATGAATCACTCAGTTTAATGTGTTCATGCTTTACAGTTACATATGACTAATCTTTTAATTTATTTTCTTCTTTGACCATTCAGAAAAACTTGCTCACATATATAAATATAATACAGTTCATCAAGCAAGCAATTACTACTTAATTAACTTCACATTTTCAAGTTATAAAAGATACTAGGAGTTAGTTGTAGTAATTGGGAGTTACATAACAATCATTAACTTTTTAATAATCATTAATATTTAAAGCTATCGTCAACTCAGGAAATATTTACCTAAAATGTTTGTAAACTATTTAACCAAATTCAATGTATTTTAGATTGTATTATATTGCAGCTAAAATATTACTAAATTGTAAAAATCTTGAAAGACAGCTGAAAGAATATATATATTTGAAGTACTTCAATTGTACTAGAATTATTTTATTTCAATATTCCCAAGGGTAAAAACTGGCAGAGTCATAAGGTAGAAATTAAAGTGTTATGTACCCTAACAATTACTCTTAGTTCTTTATTTATAAACTCATAGTAAACAGGACCTTTTATTTTGATGCAGTTTTCTTGAGACAATATAGTTACCCACAATGGCCCTTTGAGGACATTCTACACACATCTGATGAAAGATTATTTTGTTTGACCTTCACAAGTAGGTATTCTTTTTAGAAATAAAGAGCAGCATAGTTAAGCAGCTGGCTTAAAGAATAGAGACACTGATATAACTTAGACATTCCTCATCTTTCAGCAAGGAAACAACAGAAGTCTAAAGGCATCTAATTAGTCTAGATTTCAAAGACCATCAATTCCTTGTACATTTCAAGCTGAGCTTTCCAACAACTCTGCTGTTACTCTTACAAAATGTATCATTTCTTTCATTCTTTGTCCTCTTGATTGTCTTCAAAATTGCATTTTCTACCTTCTCTTTATTTTTCTATGATCCTTAAATCCATGAAGATTATAGAAGCTCTGTCTAAGGGTTTTAATAAGCTATTCTTCATTAATGGTTAGAGACCATAATCCTTTTAAAAATTACATTTGTTTTTACTCAAGACACTCCTAGTCCCACAGTCTATTTTTGATGCCATGTGCTCCTTGTCTGTTTTTCTGAATAAAGTTAAAAAGTGTAGCTCTTTTTCTCTGTACAAAGTTTCCCATTTATAGCTTTCCACTGTTTGGTTGGCTCTGTTCTTAATATTGCACAATGCCATCTCTTTAATGGTCACTAAGTCATAATGAAGCTTTGTTTACTATGAAATAGAAAGTCCAGGTCTTGGGATTGTAGAGCTGCAAAACCTAGTTAAAGTGAGAAGGGATACTGTGAAGGTTGTCGTTCCTGGAATATCTACATTTCTTTATGAAAAGAGCTTAGGGAAATGGGTTCAGGGTCAAGGCAGGAGCATTTATTTTTCTTTACTTTTCTTTTAATTGGTTGTAGTGGTGGATCTGAACCTTCTCAAAGAGGAGGTAAGACTGTACAGCTGCACACCTCGTAACTTCTCGGTGTCCATACGGGAAGAGCTGAAAAGAACCGACACCATTTTCTGGCCAGGTTGTCTCCTGGTTAAGCGCTGCGGAGGGAACTGCGCCTGTTGTATCCACAATTGCAATGAGTGCCACTGTGTCCCCAGCAAAGTGACGAAAAAGTATCATGAGGTAGGTTTATGATTCCACTTTCTGTTGGATAATTTGCCCTTAGCAACAAAAGAATGAAATAGATTCGCCTTCAGGAAGAACATCTACTGATCACTAAAAAATAAACACCAAATTTATACTGTCTTCTGAGTTTTTAAAATTAGCAAGCTCATTGTGTAGCCTGGGTGATGGGTGAAGAGGTGTTGCTTGCTTTGTTTTGTTGTGGTACTGGAGATCGAACCTGTGTGTCTCAGTGCTTGGCTCCTGAGCTTCAACCCCAACCCCAGTCACTTAAGGTTTTACATCTTATTCAACACGGACAATACAAAGAGTAAAGTTTCTCAACTCTCATTTCTTCTTCAAAGCATACATGGAGAAACTTTAAAGACAAGCTTAGAACTAAATCATTACCCAAATTAGAGAAAAGGGGTCTTTAATACTTATCTTTGCATGTGAACCAACATTGGCACGTAAGTCCCAGGAGGCCATATTCATCATTATGGCAATAACTTAAGACTCTGTTGCCCCAAATAACATGGTCAACATTCCATGAAATCTTTGCCATTTTACCACATTATTCTCCGGAGTGAAGGAAGTTGAAATGTTATTAATAGTTGCTTTTTAGAGTCTTTGGAAAATAGGAATGTGCATTCAAAAATCTCCATTAATGGAGCCTGCCATGTTGGCACATGCTTCTGCCCCAGCTCCTCCACAGACTGAGCAGGAGAACCTCTTAAGCCACAAGTTTGAGGTTAGCTGGAGCAGCACAGTGACATCCGGATTTGGAAAAAAAAAAAAAGTAAAAAGTTTTCAGTGATCCCAAACCCCCTACTTACAGAGGACCATCTCTACGGATCAGATGATCCTTTCCTGCTCAGTTATTTTCTGCAAAATGTTTACATTAAATCTGTCCTTCTGACTCAACTTGCATATGATTTCACTATTTTTTAATTATTACCTGCACGATTGGCATACGAAGGGGCTGGCTGCAGAGATGGCCCAATGATTAAAGCATTTGGCACATGAACCAAAGGGCAGGCATTCAGATCCCCAGGAGCCAGGTTTGTCACATGCCAGCCACATATGGCCGTCCACCTGCAATTCTGGCCCTAGAAAGTTGAATCTGGGAATCCCAGAGCAAGCTGACTAGCTGGACTAGCCTGAACAGTTCACTCAGTGTTTAATTGGACTCAGTCTCCAAACAGTAATGCAGAAGAATGATTGAGGATGATTCCTGTTGTCACACATAGATTACCACATGCATTGGACTTGCATGCACGTATAACTGCACATATGTATCCACCTCCATACAAAAACACACATACATACATGCACTCCATTCACACAAAGAGTAGTTTTCATGTGCATAAATGACACCAGTGAAACCCTTGTTTATGTATTTAATCTGTGCACGTATGGTTTCATAAACCTCACTTCTTATGAGATGGTTTTCTTGCCCTTCAATATCACGTTGATAATTAACTTATTTCCATTAACTTCTTCTAAAGGTCAACAGGATACCTAATTTGTAAAAT